>OY740791.1:3167204-3767204 GCA_963514005.1 Raja brachyura
CAACTGCATATTTGGAAGCGAAGCCAAGCTGGCAATAATCAGAGGGAAAGGACACACATAAAATCTCCCGGCCGGCACGGAGGCTCAGTGGGTAGAGCTGCTGCTTCACAACGCCAGACACCCGTGTTCGATCCCGATCTAGGGTGCTGTCTGTGTGGAGTTTGCACATTCTCCCCATGACCGTGTGGGTTTCCTCCGTGTGCTCCGGTTTCCTCCCAAATCCCAAAGACGTGTGGGTTTGTACGTTAATTGACTTTGGTAAACTGTTATATTGTCCCTAGTACGTGTAGGTCAGTGTATGGCGTCATCGCTGGTCGGCACGGACTGGGTTGTCCAAAGGGCTTGTTTACGTGTTGTATCTATCAAGTCTGAAGAGTGATATGTAAATGCAAAGGGAGAGATATGGGTGGGTGGGATATGGGGGTTGGGAATTGGGGAGAGGGGATAAAAGGGGTAGGTCTGCGAAGGGTCTCGAACCGAAATATCGCATATTCCTTTTCTCCACAGATGCTGCCTGACCCGCTGAGTTACTCCAGCACTCTGTGAAACGTCACCTATCCATGTTCCCCACAGATGCTGCCTGACCCGCTGAGTTACTCCAGCACTGTGTGAAACGTCACCTATCCATGTTCCCCACAGATGCTGCCCGACCCGCTGAGTTACTCCAGCACTCTGTGAAACGTCACCTATCCATGTTCCCCACAGATGCTGCCTGACCCACTGAGTTACTCCAGCACTCTGTGAAACGTCACCTATCCGTGTTCCCCACAGATGCTGCCTGACCCGCTGAGTTACTCCAGCATTGTGTGAAACGTCACCTATCCATGTTCCCCACGGATGCTGCCTGACCCGCTGAGTTACTCCAGCACTCTGTGAAACGTCACCTATCCGTGTTCTCCACAGATGCTGCCTGACCCACTGAGTTACTCCAGCGCTCTGTGAAACGTCACCTATCCATGTTCCCCACGGATGCTGCCTGACCCGCTGAGTTACTCCAGCACTCTGTGAAACGTCACCTATCCATGTTCTCCACAGATGCTGCCTGACCCGCTGAGTTACTCCAGCGCTCTGTGAAACGTCACCTATCCATGTTCTCCACAGATGCTGCCTGACCCGCTGAGTTACTCCAACATTGTCTACTGCATCTTCAGGGATAAAAGGGAAATTTTCAGTTCAGTTTAGAGATACAGTGTGGAAACAGGCCCTTCTGCCCACCGAGTCTGTACCGACCAGCGATCCCCGTACACTAATACTATGCTACACACACTAGGGAACAATTTACATTTACACCAAGCCAATTAGCCTACAAACCTGTGCATCTTTGGAGTGTGGGAGGAAACCGGAGATCCCGGGGTGACGGGAGTCTTGGGGATGGGAGATGACCACACAGAGGTGGGGAAAGGGAAAGGGCGATTCCTTTTATGTACGTAGTTGTGTTTACTCATATTGAGCAGGTGCAAAGTGAAGCAATCTGAAAGGGCAACTCATTTCAGTGTTCTGTAAGTGTTGTACAATGTTCTGTCAGAGGTTAGGCAACCTGAGTCTGGGAAACAATGATTTAGCCATGTATTTCTGCTGCGGATTAGTGGTGGGAGCCACGCTGGTGGCACGGATATTCCGCTGAATCCTGCATATCGCAGGAAGGGATGAAAGACTCTACTACCCACACCACTCCCGTGGGATCATCTACAGATCTATGCATCCTGTGCATTACAATTCACTTTGGCCTGACCCCTATCTCTTCGGAGTTGAGGCTAGGGAGGTGAAAGCGCGCACTACCAGACTCAGGAACAGCTTCTTCCACTCTGTTATCAGGCTTCTGAACGGTCCTTCCATAAGCTAGGGCACTGTCCGATTCACCTCTACCCCATTGCGAACATTGGACTTTGTCTGTGGAACTGATGCGCTACAATGCTGAGAACTATATTCTGCACTCTGTATCTTCCCCTTTGCTCGACCTGTTGTATTGGAGTTTAAACTGATCAGACATACATCTGGTGCATCTGATTTATTTGGATAGCATGCGTAACAAAGCTTTTCTCTGTACCTCGGTCGATGTGACAATGATGACCATAAACCTTAAACTTAACTTTAAAGGGCTGGAATGAGGATCTTCACCGTATCAAATTGGGACCAAATGGGGAGCGGGCATGGGGGGGGACCTGCAGCCATGTGTGGCCACAGACCTGGTTCACCACTGTGAGAGGATAAAGGGCCTGTCACACTAGACTACAGGTGACTAGGCTGTCACCACATGGTTGCGGGATGACACCTGTATGGACGTGAGTCGTCTCCTCAGGTCGCCTAAAGAGTCGTAACTTTTTTCTTGTCGTCGCTGGATTTTGAAACGTTCAAAACGTTTCAGCGACTGTGGGCTTGACGTGACTTTGTCTTCTCCTGTCGTAGGTGCTGTTGTAGGTTGTTGCCGGCTGCTGTCCTCGGTGAATTCCATTGGCGACTACCTACGTCAACCTATGTCAACCGGCGACAGGTACCGGCGACTGAATTGTCCTCAGTTGTCGCCGACAGGGTTGTTGCTTGTCGTAGCTGGTCGCGGGTGGACGTAGGTTGTCGCAGGTGTGGTCGCAGGTGGACGTCCTAAAGGGTCGCCGGTTGTCGGTAGCTTGACGTAGTTTGACGTTGACTAGATGGTAGATTGTTGTAGGTTGTCGTAGACATTCTCAGAGGGGGGTCCAGTTGTCGTTTTTTCGGCGACCTGCTACGACTGTGACAGTCGCCAAAAAAGTTGCGTAAGTGGGACAGGCCCTTAAGCCTGCACCAAGTACATTTGAAACTTTGTTGACACTCTGTGTACCGCGCAGGTAAGGTCTGCTGTATGACTTTGCCGGGTTGTAAACGGATCGATTGTAATCATGTTTAAGAAGGAACTGCAGATGCTGGACAAACCGAAGGTAGACAAAAATGCTGGAGCAACTCAGTGGGTGAGGCAGCATCTATGGAGCGAAGGAAATAGGTGACGTTTCGGGTCGAGACCCTTCTTCAGACTGATGTGGGGATTGTAATCATGTATTGTCTTTCCGCTGACTGACTAGCACGCAACAAAAAGCTTTTTGCTCTACCTCGGTACACGTGACAATGAACTAAACTGAAAACAGAAACTGGATTGTATGCAAAAACAAACAGTGGATACAGAGCCGCTGAGTTACTCCAGCACTTTATGTCGTCTGAGTCATCGAGTGATACAGTGTGGAAACAGGCCCTTCGACCTGCCCAACTTGCCCACAGTGGCCAACATGTCCCATCTACACTAATCCCACCTGCCTGCGTTTGTTCCATAACCCTCCAAACCTGTCCTATCCATGTACCTGTCTATCTGTTTCTGAAACGTTGGGATAGTTCCAGCCTCAACTCCCGCCTCTGGCAGCACATTCCATACACCCACCACCCTCTGTGTGAAAAAGTTACCCCACAGATTCCTATTAAATCTTTTTAATATTAATATGGAAGAGTTTATTTGCCGATTTAGATTAGATTACATTAGATTTTATACTTGTCATTCAAGCCTCAGAGAGGCTCAAATGAAACTCCGTTTCTACAGCCATACAAACAGAACAATTCATAAAAAAACACACAGACAATTCAATTCACACAAACATCCATCACAGTGAATCTCTTCCTCACTGTGATGGAAGGCAAAGTCTTCTCTCTCCCCCGCACCATTTCTCTCCCGATGTCCAAGCCCCAGGCGGGCGATGTTAAGTCCCACGGCCATTGAGGCCTTGCCGGGCGATGTACGGCCCCGCTCTAGGCCCAAACGTCACAAAGTTGGAGCCCCCGGCGGGCGCTGGAATGTCCGGTGGCCATTGAAGCCGCGCCGGGCGATGTACGGCACCGCTCTGGGTCGTTCCATCCCCGCGACACGGGCTGGAGAAATTGTGTTGCGGGAGCTCGGGAAGGCGGTCTCTCACCCGGACCCGCGAGCTCCCGATATCCTGACAGTCCACCGGCAGTAATCTGCAGCTGGAGCTGGAGCTGGAGCTCCGGAGTCGGGCCGCAGCAGCGTGCCACCACCGCTCCACACACTCCGAGGCCGGCCAGCCCCACGACGGTGAGTCCACAGCTCCGCAGGCTCCGTGACTGGAGCCCCCAGGTCGTCCCGGTCGGAGGCCGCTCCACGGTACTAGGCCCCAACGACATCGGAGACCTGACAGGGAAAAAGTCGAGTCTCCCGTGCAGAGAGAGATTTTTAAAGTTTCCCCCTCCCCCCCCCCCCCCCCACATATACACAGTTAGAAACAGTACCAAAAAAAAACACAAACAACTACATTTAACTAGACAAAAAATTAACAAAAAGACAGACACGTCTGTAGGGGCCGCTGCAACGTGAGGCGCGCTGCCGCACACTTATTTATATTGTAGCCATTTAATTCCCCAATCCCTGATTTAGTCTCTCGTTAGCCAAGCATGGAGACAGACAACCATAGATTCACCGCCCTCTGTCTAAAGAATTCCTCCTCATCTCCTACTCAAAGGAACATCCTTTGATTCTGACCTCCAGTCATAGACTCTCCCACTAGTGGATAAATCCTCATTGGATGAGGATTAGTGGAAAGGATGTTTCAGGACACGAGACTTCTTCAGACTGACTTAAGGGTCTCGACTTGAAACATTGTCTGTCCACTCCCTCCATAGATGCTGCCTGACCGGCTGAGTTCCTCCAGCACTTTGCGCTTTGCTCAAAGATTCCAGCACCTGCAGTTCATTGGGCTTCCATCCCTCTGTACACTGTGCCTCTATTCCCCATGATGTATTTCCTAGGGAAATTCAGCAGAGAACGTTTACTAAACGATGAAACACATTTGCAAGTGTTCACATCCGTGTCCATCAGCCATGGTTTTCAGTAACTTCAGAATCTTTCCTTGCAAAGTTTTCAATTAGAATACAGATATAAACGGAAGCAAAAGCGCAGAGTGATAAGATCAAGTTGGAAGATTAGTTTTTGATGCATCAATCCTCATGCAAGAAGGTTAAAAAGAATCACAATCTTTTTCAAGGCTGCTCTTCAAGTCACCTTTGAAGAGTTTTTCTGAAAATTAACCAGCCATTGATTTTAACGTTTAAGTCTACGACGCTTTGACGGAGTTTTTCGCAAAAACATTTCACTGCGACCCAAATTCAGAGGAGATTTTATGGAGAGACACCAAGTGCGGCACGGTGGCGCAGCAGTAGAGTTGCTGCCTCTCAGCGCCAGAGACCCCAGTTCCATCCTGACTCCAGGTGCTGTCTGTAGGGAGTTTGAAGAAGGCTCTCGACCCGAAACGTCACCTATTCCTTCGCTCCATAGTTGCTGCCTCACCCGCTGAGTTTCTCCAGCATTTTTGTCTACCTTTGATTTTTCCAGCAACTGCAGTTCTTTCTTAAACATCTGTATGGAGTTTGTACGTTCTCCCCATGATCGCGTGGGTTTTCTCTGGGATCTCCGGTTTCCACCCATACTCCACAGATGTACAAGTTGGTAAGTTGATTGGCTATTACAAGGTATTACAAGTTCTGCTTCCACTGCTGATCCTGGTGGGGCCATAGAGTGATGCAGCGTGGAAACAGGTCCTTCGGCCCAACTTGCCCCTGCCGGCCAATGTGTCCCATCTACACTAGTCCCACCTGCCAGCGTTTGGCCCATATCCCTCTAAACCTGTCCTATCCATGTACCTGTTTCTTAAACTTTGTGATAGTTCCAGCCTCAACTACCTCCTCTAGTAGCTCGTTCCATACACCCACCGCCCTTTGTATGAAAAAAGTAACCTCTCGGTTTCCTATTAAATCTTCCCCCCCCCCCCCCTCCCACCGCCCCCCTCACCTCAATGCACAATCCTTCCCCTCAATCAAAGCTTCCAGAGCCCCAACTTGAACCTCACCATCAAGAGAGATATAATGATAGAAACATAGAAAATAGGTGCAGGAGTAGGCCATTTAGCCCTTCGAGACAGCACCGCCATTCAATGTGATCACAGCTGAACATCCACAATCAGTACCCCATTCCTGCTTTTTCCCCATATCCCTTGATACATTAGCCCTAAGAGCTTAATCTAACTTGTAGCTAACAAGGTTGTACGATAACCTTAGATCAAAAGATATAACGATAACTTTATCTTTTGCCCACCCTAACCTGTGTGAAAAATAAAATAATTTTCTTCATTTAACTTGTAAACCCCTCAAAAAAGTTTAGAACATCTTCTATTGTTCATAAGTTCAGAAATTATAGGAGCAGAATTAGGCCATTCAGCCCATCAAGTCTATTCCGCCATTCAATCACGGCTAGTCTATCTTTCCCACTCAATTTCTCCTGCCTTCTCCCCGTAACCCCTGACACCCGTACTAATCAAGAACTGTCCTTCTGCAGTTGTACAGAGCCCTAGTGAGACCACACCTGGAGTGTTGTGTGCAGTTTTGATCTCCAAATTTGAGGAAGGGCATTCTTGCTATTGAGGGAGTGCAGCGTAGGTTCACAAGGTTAATTCCTGGAATGGTGGGACTGTCATATGCTGAGAGAATGGAGCGACTGGGCTTGTATACTCTGGAATTTAGAAGGATGAGAGGATATCTTATTGAAACATATAAGATTATTAAAGGTTTGGACACGCTAGAGGCAGGAAACATGTTCCCGATGTTGGGGGAGTCCAGAACTAGGGGCCACAGTTTAAGAATAAGGAATAAGCCATTTAGAATGGAGATGAGGAAACACTTTTTCACACAGAGATCTGTGCGTCTGTGGAATTCTCTGCCTCAGAGGGTGGTGGAGGCCGGTTCTCTGGGTACTTTCAAGAGAGAGCTAGATAGGGCTCTTAAAGATAGCGGAGTCAGGGGATATGGGGAGAAGGCAGGAACGGGGTACTGATTGTGGATGATCAGCCATGTTCACATTGATTGGCGGTGCTGGCTCAAAGGGCCAAATGGCCTACTCCTGCACCTATTGTCTATTGTCTATTGTTACTGAACTGTTTGCAAAGAAAGAATTTCACTGCACGGATGCAAATGTGACAATAAAGGGTGTAGGGGAAATAAGGAAGTCAGGGGTTATGGGGAGAAGGCAGGAGAATTAGTTTAAAATATCCATACTTTAAAAATATCCGTTGAAAGCCTCCACATCCGTCTGTGGCAATGAATTCTATGCATCATCTTTCTTCAAATAAAAAGATTCAGCAGTCTGAAGAAGGGTCTCGACCTGAAACGTCATCCATTTCCTCTCTCCAGCGATGCTGCCTGCCCCGCTGAGTTGCTCCAGCACTTTGTGTCTATCTTCAATTCATCTTTGTTCTCGATGCAGCAAAAGCTTTTTTTTTTGTTTCTGCAAGAAATCATCCATTACATGTTTTATCTAGTTGTGAGTATTTTTTATGACTTGGCAATCTTCCTGAAGTAATTGCACTTAATTTTGACTACTTGCTGCTTGGCACGTCGGCAGTGTTTAACTTCCTGCTGATCATTTACTGTGATATAAATACCACACAGGCACTTTTCAACTAACAAAGTATTTTCAAAGTCGCAGCACTAGTGGCCAATTTATTCACAGCAAGCTCTCGCAAACAGGAATATCAATGAAAGCAGATTATTGCTTTAACTTATGTAGATTGAAGAATAATTGTGATCCAGCACCCTCTGAGATAATTCCCCATTTGATGCTTAGAGGAGCAATCTGTTCATAATTTAGGATGTTCCAATAAGGAAGTTAAATGGAATGATTTGCACTATAAATGTAAAGCTATTACTCTGGTACATTATTATTACGGTAATGTGTTCAATAAATTTATGTAATCATTTTAAACATGGTCTACATTTACGAGTGAAAGACAGGAAATCTATATTTTCATGGAATAGACAATAGACAATAGGTGCAGGAGTAGGCCATTCGGCCCTTCGAGCCAGCACCACCATTCAATGTGATCATGGCTGATCATCCCCAATCAGTATCCCGTTCCTGCCTTCTCCCCATATCCCCTGACTCTGCTATTTTTAAGAGCCGTATCCAGCTCTCTCTTGAAAGCATCCAGAGAACCTGCCTGAGGCAGAGAATTCCACAGACTCACAACTCTCTGTGAGAAAAAATGTTTCCTTGTCTCCGGTCAACTTGGTTTACCCCTTATTCTTAAACTGTTGCCACTGGTTCTGGAGATGAATAAGTCCAGTAACTATCATCCTTGTGTGGAAAGGAACTGTAGATGCTGGTTTACACCGAAGATAGACATAGAAATTGGAGTAACTCAGCAGGACAGGCAGCATCTCTGGATAGAAGGGATGGGTAACATTTTGGGTCGAGTCCCTTCTTCAGACTGAATAGCTTCATCCATGAATAGCTCATTTGTTCTTGAATTTCTTCGAGGCTAACCAACTTTAAACCAACTACTCACTCAAATTTGTTTTTAATTGGTTTTGAAAGTGTGATTAAATAATTGGCCTGTTGAGCTTCAGAAACAAGGAACTGCAGGAGCTGGTTTACAGAAGAAGATACAGAGTGCTGGAGTAACTCAGCGGGTCAAGCAGCATCTCTGGAGAACGTGGATAAGTGACGTTTCACAGAGTGCTGGAGTAACTCAGCGGGTCAGGCAGCATCTCTGGAGAACATGGATAGTCGATGGCAGTCTGATGAAGGGACCCTACACGAAGCATGACCAATCCAACACTTGTTTTCTTCGAGATCTTCGGTTTCCTCCTACACTCCAAAGACGTACAGGTTTGTAGGTTTAATTCAGCGGGACAGGCAGCATCTCTGGAGTGAAGGAATGGGTGACGTTTTGGGTCGAGACCCTTCATTTTGTGTCTACCTTTGATTTAAACCAGCATCTGCAGTTCTTTCCTACACAGGTTTATAGGTTAATTGGCTTGGTGTAAATGTAACATTTTCCCTAGAGTGTGTGGGATAGTGTTAATATGCGGGGATCGCTGGTCGGTGCGGATTCAGCGGGCCGAGGGGCCTGTTTCCGTGCTGTATCTCTAGACTAAACTAACGTCTGCAGTTCCTTCTGGCACATGCTATTTCCGTTAGCTTTCTGCACAACTTGTGCAGGTCTACACGGGATGAAGAGGTTAGTGGGTAAACATCTGCTGTTCAAACATCCACATTATTAGTGGCACCGATTAACAAAAGTCACTTTAGAAAGTGCAAACAGACCCGTGGGATTCATTTCTGGAAGGTTAGAATTATCAAGCAGAGAAGTTAGGACAATCTTTGGCTCAGCTACACTTGGAAGCCATGTAAACGGTGATGGTCTCCCAAGTAAATTAAAGGTAATCAAAGCAAGATTCGACAGTCCAGAGTCCAGAGTGTTTTATTGTCATGTGTCCCAGATAGAACAATGACATTCTTACTGGCTGCAACACAACAGAATATGTAAACATAGTACAGTGGAAACAATATAATAAATGAGAAAAAAAAGTTCCGTGTGTGTCTCAGGCCTCCTTCGGTCATGGCTGACCATGAGTGTCTCCAGAGTTGGAGGACGCCTGTGCGTGACTTTGTTTAATGTGGGGAGACTGGTGCACAGACAGCCACCCCATGGCCCTTGACATTTCTGGGTCAGGATCCAGTGGCATGGAGTCCAAGACAACCGGAGACCCTTTTCTGCTGCAGCCTTCATCCACCTTCCCAGCCGTTGTGGCGCTCCACTAAGGTCAGCCATCGTCCTCCGCCTGTTTCACCGTTGAGGTCTTGGTTGGATTGCTCTTTGTCAGAGACCTCCCCCTCGACCTTACCGCCGTGGGTGGCCCTACCAGGAGCATAGCTCCAGACAGCATCGCTCTCAGGATCTCAGGACCACACAAGCTTCTCCACCACGACAAGGTGACAATCCACAGGGAACCTCTGTGTGTATATATGTATATATACATACCTAAACAAATCCTGTACTCTCAACTGAAGGAAGGTTAGCGAGCCCCCGGCGGGCCAAAGAAACGCTTCAAGGACAACATCAAGAACAGCCTGAAGAAATTCCACATCACATCGAGCAACTGGGAGCACATTGCACTGGACAGGCGCTCCTGGAGGAAATCCGTGCAGGAAGGAGCCGCATGTCACGAAACGGAAATACGCCATGTCGCAGGGACAAAGCGGCAGCACAGTAAGGAGAGAGAGAAGGGGGCTCGACGACTACCAACCACTGCCAGTCTCCACTGCCCACGTTGCACCAGGGTGTGTGGATCGCGGATCGGCCTCTACAGACATCTGCAGATCCACAAGTAGATGACCCTATGGAGGGGAGAGGACAGTCATACTCGTTTCGAGTGACCACCCATGATGATGACCTCCCCATACACACACACACACACACACACACACACAAACAGATCCATATATATATATGTGTGTGTGTGTGTGTAGATATGAGCAATGCTGTGGGAATAAAACAAAGCGTTAACACTGAGGATGTGGTGACTTTGGAGATGGTGCAGAAGAGGTTTAACAGGATTCTTCCTGGATTTGTGGATATTAGCTATCAGGAGAGATGGACACAACGTGCTGGAGTAACTCAGTAGGTCAGGCAGCATCTCTGGAGAAAAGGGCTTGGTGACGTTTCAGTTCGGGACCCTTGTTCAGAACCCGACCCAAGTGGTCTTCTTCCTCGATCTGAAGAAGGGTCTCAACAACGAAACGTCACCCAGCCTTTTCCTCCAGAGATGCTGTCCGGCCCATTGAGTGACTCCAGTGTTCCGTATCTTCTTCTGTAAACCAGCATCTGCAGTTCCTTGTTTCTACAGCGTTCAGGAGAGTCGGAGGGGGGTCAAAGAAAGTGCATTCACGTTGTGGCCCTGTCTCCACCAATCTTTCCACCACCACGCACAAGAAACGACAAGACAGACACCACTGTATGCAGATGCCGAGACATGTGTTCAGCTCTGGCTGGACAACTTCTAATCTTGTGATGTGGACTACATAAGGAGAAGGAGAGTTGGACAAACTTCGATTGTTTTCTCTGCTGTGTCTCTTGATAGAAGTATATAAAATCATGAGAGGTATAGTCAGAGTAGACGGTCAAAACTTGTTTTGCAGGCGTGGCAATGTCAGAGTTTTATGGGTGGCACGGTGGTGCAGCGGTAGAGTTGCTGTCTAACAACATAAAATTAGATCCTGACTATGGGCGCTGTCTGTACAGAGTTTGTACGTTCTTCCCATGACCTGCGTGGGTTTGCTCTGGAATCTCCGGTTTCCTCCCGCACTCCAAAGACGTACAGGTTTGTAGGTTAATTAGTTTGGTTTAATTGTAAATTGTCCCCAGTGTGTGTAGTATAAAGGCTATGTCCCACTTGGCGATTTTATTTGGCGACTGCCGGCATCATTGGCTGACGTATTAGGTCACCGCAAAAGGCGCGGCGTGACGCGGCGTGATGACGTATTGACGCGCCGTGTCTCCTCGAGTGTCGCAACATTTTTTTTGTCGCCGCTGGATTTTGAAATGTTCAAAAATCATTCGGCAACCCTGATACGTCAGTCAATGACGCCGGCAGTCGCCGAGAAAAATCGCCAAGTGGGACAGACCCTTAAGTGTTCGGGGATCGTTGGTCGGCGCGGACTCGGTGGACCGAAGGGCGTGTTTCCGCACTGCGTCTCCAAACTGAAACTAAACTAACATTAGAGGGGAAATATCTTTAAGGTGAGAGGTGCAAAGTTTGTGGAGAAAGTGTGGCGGGTGCCTGGAACGCGCTGCCAAGGGTGGTGGTGGAGGCAGGTACGGCAGTGGAGGATAAGAGGCTTTTAGTGATGTGCGGAATATGGGTTATGCGCAGGCAGTTGCGAGTTGGTCTTGGTATCGTGGTATAGCACCGATATTGTGGGATGAAGGGCCTCTTCCTGTGCTGTACTGTTCTACGTTCTAGAGGTGAAATAAAGTGGGGTTCCGTTCTCTCGAAATAATGACTACGGAGTTACCTGTTGGAGGTTAAAAACGTCTGAGAAACATTGATAGGACTTAATGCGAAAAGATGTTTCCACTGCGGCATGTCCAGGGGCTATTTATCATATAAATATTAAACGATATATTCAGCAAGGAATTCAGTACGGAACTATATATATTTCTATATAATGTAGAGAAGTTTGAATGTGGAACTCCGTATCACCAGGTGTAACCGAAGAAAAAAGCATGTTTTCCTTTGAAGTGAAGCAAAGAATAAGGGGCAAGCCATTTAGAACGGAGATGAGGAAACACTTTTTCTCACAGAGAGTTGTGAGTCTGTGGAATTCTCTGCCTCAGAGGGCGGTGAGGGCTGGTTCTCTGGATACTTTCAAGAGGGAGCTAGATAGGGCTCTTAAAGATAGTGGAGTCAGGGGACATGGGGAGAAGGCAGGAACGGGGTACTGATTGGGGATGATCAGCCATGATCACATTGAATGGCGGCATTGGCTCGAAGGGCCGAATAGCCTACTCCTGCACCTATTGTCTATTGTTACTGTGTTATGAAAAAAACAACTTAGTTTAGAGACACAACACGGAAACAGGCTCTTTGGCCCACCGAATCCGTGCCGACCAGCGATCCCCGCAGACTAACACTATCCCACACACACTAGGAAGAATTTACAATTTTACCAAACCGATTAACTAACAAACCTGGAAGTTTTTGGAGCGTGGGAGGAAACCGAAGAACTCGGAGAAAACCCAGGTAGATCAGGGCTCGATCCTGACTACGTGTGCTGTCAGTACGGAGTTTGCACGTTCTCCCGTTGACCTGCTTGTATTTTCCCTGTAGTTTTCATGTTTCCTCCCACACTCCAAAAACTTACAGGTTTGTAGATTAATTGGCTTGGTGTAAATTTAAATTGTCCCTAGTGTGTGTAGGATAGTGTTAATGTGCGGGGATTGCTCGTCGGCGCGGACTCAGTGGGCCGAAGAGCCTGTTTCTGCAATGTATCTCTAAACTCAACTTAAGATGTTGCCTGACCCATTGAGTTACTCCAGCATTTTATGTTTACCTTCAGTGTACACCAGCATCTGCAGTTCCTTCCTTAACATAACGTCATGTTCTAATCTAGGAAGTCCCTGAGCAAGTAGCAAACAAGTTTCAGCAATTAATATTCCCTCTCAATCCTGCTGAATAATTCCGATCTCTCTGAGATTTTAAAACTGTCAAACTCACCTGCACCATTGTTGTGTAGGAAAGAACTGCAGTCACTGAAAGTTGGCGTGCAGGTACAGCAGGCAGTGAAGAAAGCTAATGGAATGTTGGCCTTCATAACAAGAGGATTTCAGTACAGGAGTAAAGAGGTTCTTCTGCAATTGTATAGGGCTCTGGTGAGACAACATCTGAAGTATTGTGTACAGTTTTGGTCTCCTAATTTGATGAAGGACATCATTGTGATCGAGGCAGTGCAACGTAGGTTCACGAGATTGATCCCTGGGATAGTGGGACTGTCATATGAGGAAAGATTGAAAAGACTTAGCTTGAATTCACTGGAGTTTAGAAGGATGAGGGGGTATCTTATAGAAACATATACAATTATAAAGGGACTGGACAAGCCAGATGCTGGAAAAATGTTCCCAATGTTGTGCGAGTCCAGAACTAGGGGGCACAGTCTTAGAATAAAGGGGAGGCCATTTAAGACTGAGGTGAGAAAAACATTTTCACCCAGAGAGTTGTGAATTTGTGGAATTCCCTGCCACAGAGGGCAGTGGAGGCCAAATCACTGGATGGATTTAAGAGAGAGTTAGATAGAGAGTTAGAGAGTTAGATAGGGTCTAGTGGAATCAAGGGATATGGGGAGAAGAGAGTCACAGGTTATTGATAGGGGACGATCAGCCATGATCACAATGAATGGCGGTGCTGGCTCGAAGGGCCAAATGGCCTCCTCCTGCACCTATGTTCTATGTTTCTATGTTTCTATGCTGGTTTAAATCAAAGGTAGACACAAAAGGCTGGAGTAACTCAGCGGGATAGGCAGCATCTCTGGAGAGAAGGAATGGGTGATGTTTTGGGTCAAGACCCTTCCTCAGACTGATGTCAGGGAAGTGGGCGGAACAGTGATAGAATGTATTCGGAGAAGTAAGCCTGGTGAGAGAACTGGGAAGGGGGAGGGGATGGAGAGAGAGGGAAAGCAAGGGCTACTTGAATTGAGAGAAGGCAATACAGCAATGTTGTAGTGGACTACACAGTTTACTGAGGAAGAGATGCAAGATAAAAAACATATTGCAAACAGAATTAATTATTCATGTAATTCAGATTTTTTTTCAAAATGTTAAAATTGAAGAATATTAAACAATAATGCAATATGCATGACTTTTATTTACAGCCAGCATTTACATTTAAAAATTGAAACATTACAGTGACATTTGAAAATTCTAATGTGCTATTGTTGGCTGGTCAGTAGTCATAGACCCTCAGCGTGGAAACAGGCCCTTCAGCCCAAATCAATGCTCCATCTGCACCAGTCACTTCCAACTGTGCTTGGCCCATATCACTCATGCATTCCTGCATCTCCTTCTGCTCCAAAAGGAACACGATTATGGGCCTTTCAGTAAAACTTAGAATCACATTGGCTTGTCAAGTATTTTATACCCACTGTATGTATCTACCGTACCTGTGTGGCTAACATCAAGTGAGTGAGAATTGAAGACAGACGCAAAGTACTGGAGTAACTCAGCGGGTCAGGCAGCATCTGTGGAGAACATGGATAGGTGACGTTTCACAGAGTGCTGGAGTAACTCAGCGGGTCAGGCAGCATCTGTGGAGAACATGGATAGGTGACGTTTCACAGAGTGCTGGAGTAACTCAGCGGGTCAGGCAGCATCTGTGGAGAGATGTTTCGGATCGAGCCCCTTCTTCAGACCGTCACCCATTCCTTCTCTCCAGAGATGCTGCCTGTCCCGCTGGGTTACTCCAGCACTTTGTGTCTATCTTCGGTTTAAACCAGCATCTCCAGTTCCTTCCCACACAAAGTGACGATTGACATTGGATATATATAGATCTTGTTTCCCAGCCATGTAACCCAGCTTTGTAGAACCCTGTGAAGCAATTATTTGCATAATGCATTTCTTTGCAGCTTTAAGAAATATATACTTGCTGGAGATCAGCTTTCTATATATTGTCCAAAATACAGGGAAAGCAGGTGAAAGATTTACCAGGAATGAACGTGAATATATAAATGATATCGGAGGGAGGTCGTGGGAAATCCAGCTCTGATTTTACTCAGAGTGCCCGAATCAAAATTCTAAACGATTCTGAGATTTACGTGTAACATTCATTGATTAAATTGTATTTTTTGAGGTGCTTTATCAGTGAGCACTTGGGATATAAATGAGGACGTATGGTTTGATTGCTTACATCATTTATTCAATGGATGGAGTTGCAATATTACTGTGAGTGCAGCATCAAATATACAACCAGGACAATCATTTATCACAGGTAGAATAACTCGCTTGTTGGCTACGCCTGACCATTGTAAAAAGAAGAGGAGTACAGTTGATGTTCCTGTTTCAGTAATACTATAGACAATAGACCATGGACAAAAGGTGCAGGAGTAGGCCATTCGGCCCTTCGAGCCAGCACCGCCATTCAATGTGATCACGGCTGATCATCCCCAATCAGTACCCCATTCTTGCCTTCTCCCCATATCCCCTGACTCTGCGATCTTTAAGAGCTCTAGCTAGCTCTCTCTTGAAAGTACCGCTTGCTGAGGTAGAGATTTGCACAGACTCACAACTCTCTGGGTGAAAAAGTGTTTCCTCCTTCGCCCCATAATATCCATTTTCCTGCCTTCTCCCCATAACCCTCGACACCCGTTCTAACCAAGAATTTGTCTACCTCTGCCTTATAAATATCCACTGACTTGGCCTCCACAGCCTTCTGTGGCAATGAATTCCACAGATTAACTACCTTCTGACTAAAGAAATTCCTCCTCACCTCCTTTCTAAAAGAGCGTTAATTGACGATCAATGGGTTCTTTAGCAGTCTGAAGAAGGGTCTCGACCCGAAACGTCACCTATTCCTTCGCTCCATAGATGCTGCCTCACCCGCTGAGTTTCTCCAGCATTTTTGCCTACCTTCGATTTTTCCAGCATTTGCAGTTCTTTCTTAAACAATGGGTTATTTGTGGTCACGTGTACCAGGGTAGAGTGAAGTGCATTTTTTTGCATACAGATCAGCAGGACTACCCTCCCGTACATCAGCTGGATCGCTGTGATGGAGAATGCACAGAACAGCCCACTGAGTCCATTTGCAAGAGGTTGTGTCACCATTTGCCAGTCACGCCACAAAGACCCGTTGCGGCCGCCACCGCCTCCATATCGGTCGCCCCGCGATCCGATGTCCCTCTCTACAACGTAGCATGGATTCACAAGGGTTAACTCAATGTAAAATCATTTGACAAACGGTGAAATATTTGAATAGAAACAACATTGAACGTTTAGAAGAGATGAACAAGGCAGGTGATTTACACAGCCTTGAGGATGGTGGATGGCAGGTATGCGTTGCCAGGGGTGATGGTGGTGGAGGCAGTCACACCCGTACCTATCAAGAATCTGTCAATCTCCGCCTTGAACATAGAAACATAAAAAATAAGTGCAGGAGTGGGCCATTCGGCCCTTCAATATGATCATGGCTGATAATGCAAAATCAGTACTCCGTTCCTGCTTTTTCCCCAGATCCCTTGATTCCATTAGCCCTACGAGCTAAACCTAACTTGTATCTAACATGGTGACGCCTGTATAATCGTGAGTAGTCGTCCAAAGAGTCGTATCTTTTTCTGGTCTCCACTGGACTTTCAACATGTTGACAATTTTCGGTAATGTGCTGCAACTAAGATGGGTGCCGGCAAGTCGCCGAATAAAATCGCGTAAGAGGGTCAAGCCCTGAACTCTCTCCAGAATATATCCAGTGAATTGACCTCCACCACCTTCTGTGGCAGAGAATTCCACAGATTCTCAATTCTCTGGGTGAAAAAGTTTTCCCCATCTCAGTCCAAAATGGCCGACCCCTTATTCTTGAACTGTGTGGCCCCTGGTTCTGGACTCTGCCTGTATGCAGAACATTTTCCTGCGTATCCATTGACCTGGCCTCCACAGCCTTCTGTGGCAATGAAGTATCTCAAATAGTACATAGATTATTTAAAAATATATAAGAATCATAAATAAGAATCATAAGGAGGCAAAGAGTCAAACCACATGGTAAAAGGTCTTTGGCCCAACTTGTGCATACTGACCACAACACCTTATATAAGCAAGATTCTTTTGACTATTTTAACTTCAGATAGCCCTTGCTTTCTCTCTCCTTCCCTTCCCCTTCCCAGTTCCCATAATAGTCCTAATGTCTCCGCCTACTTTCCATCTTTGTCCCGCCCCCCCTCCCCGACATCAGTCTGAAGAAGGGTCTCGACTCGAAACGCCACCCATTCCTTCTGTCCACAGATGCTGCCTCACCCGCTGAGTTACTCCAGCATTTTGTGTCTACCTTCGATTTTATCCAGCGTCTGCAGTTCTTTCATACACACCATTTTGCCCATGTTTGTCCCATATCCCTTTAGTCCTTCCATAGTTTGTCAGTGCCCCTTGTGTGATGACTATTTGCATACCTTGGGTGTGCAAGCAAAGAATTTCATTGTGACTTGTCACACGGAACAATAAAGCATTAATTAATTAATTAATTAATTCATTCATTCATAGTTTAGTTTACTAATATTGTCACGCATACCAAGGAACAATTTACAGAGGGCCAAATAGAATACATAGAAAATAGGTGCAGGAGTAGGCCATTCGGCCCTTCGAGCCAGCACCGCCATTCAATGTGATCATGGCTGATCATCCACAAACTGTACCCCGTTTCTGCCTTCACCCCATATCCCTTGATTCCGCTAGCCCTAACAGCTAAATCTAACTCTCTTTTCAATGCATCCAGAGAATTGGCCGCCACTGCCTTCTGACGCAGAGAATCTACAAATTCACAACTCTCTGGGTGACATTTTTTTCCCTCATCCCAATCCTAAATGGCCTACCCTTTACTCTTGTGACCCCTGGTTCTGGACTCCCCCAACACCGGGAACATGTTTCCTGCATCTAGCGTATCCAATCGCTTAATAATTCTATATGTTTCTATAAGATCCCCTCTCGTCCTAAATTCAATAGACAATAGACAATAGGTGCAGGAGGAGGCCATTCAGCCCTTCGAGCCAGCACCGCCATTCAATGTGATCATGGCTGATCATCCCCAATCAGTACCCCGTTCCTGCCTTCTCGCTGTATCCCCTGACTCCGCTATCTTTAAGAGCCCTATCTAGCTCTCTCTTGAAAGTATCCAGAGAACCGGCCTCCACCGCCCTCTGAGGCAGAGAATTCCACAGACTCACTACTCACTGTGAGAAAAAGTGTTTCCTCGTCTCCGTTCTAAATGACTTACCCCTTATTCTTAAACTGTGGCCCCTGGTTCTGGACTCCCCCAACACCGGGAACATGTTTCCTGCCTCTAGCGTGTCCAAACCCTTAACAATCTTATATGTTTCAATAACATCCCCTCTCATCCTTCTAAACTCCAGAGTGTACAAGCCCAGCCAATGCATTCCAGTGAATACAAGCCCAGTCGTTCCATTTTTTCATCATATGACAGTCCCGCCATCCTGGGAATTAACCTGGTGAACCTATGCTGCACACCCTCAATAGCAAGAATGTCCTTCCTCAAATTGACCTACAAACCCGCATGTCTTTGGGATGTGGAAGGAAACCAATGCACATGGTGGAACCACGGACAGCACCGGAGCTCAGGATTGAACCTGACTCTGGTGTTGTTTGGCAGCGACTCTACCTGCAGCGTCACTGTGTCACCCCTGGTGTCCTGGACGAAGCGTTTTCTCTGTAGACCACGCTGTCTGTCCCGCTGAGTTCCTCCAGCATTTTGTATCTCTCGCTGCTGTCTTATGATCTGTACATTATGGCCCAGTTGAACCCTAAATGAATAAAATCCACTCTTGCGATGTGAACTTCCAGCGCCAGAGAGAACTGTGTGGTGTGAAATAAACTTAACATGTCATTAAAAATTTACTTCCATTTGAATTGACTTGCCTGAACTTTTCTTGGCATTTTTAGTGATTAACTAATGCATAAAAACAACTTCATTCCCTTTCTGTATTTTAATGCCGGATCTCACAGCAAGGTACATGCCTTGCGGGGAGCAGAGTAAATCTGACAACTCCTTGCTTTCCATACTTAACTGTGCTCGGTGGAGAACTCGCTGTCCTCTTTACTCTTCACAAAAGATAGCTTCACTTTCTTTCCTGTGGCTAAACCATGCTATCAAGAAAGTCTGTTCATACCTCTAAAGTCCCTCTCCCCCGACTGGCAGTCTGAAGAAAGGTCTCAACCTGAAACGGCACCCATTCCTCTTCTCCAGAGACGCTGCCTGACTACTGAGTTACTCCAGCATTTTGTGTCAGTCAAAATACGGAACATGATCAGGGGAGGCACGGTGGCATAGCGGTCGAGTTGCTTCCCCACAGCACCAGAGACCTGGGTTCGATCCTGACTACGGGTGCTGGCTGTACGGTTCTTGTACCTTCTCCCTGTGACCACGTGGGTTTTCTCCGGGTGCTCTGGTCTCATCTCACACTCCAAAGATAGACAGGTTTGTAGGTTAATTGGCTTTGGTAAAATTGTAAATTGTCCCTAGTGTGTGGGATAGTGCAGGTATATGGGGATCGCTGGCCGGCGCGGACTCGGTGGGACGTAGGGCCCGTTTCCACGCTGTACCTCTCAAGTCTAAAGTGAAGTAAAGATTTAAAAAATGGCTACTCATTGCGAACCTGAACTGTGAAACCCTAAATCACAGGCGTGCCTGATGAGAGGCCAGTCATACTCGTTTCAAGTGACCGCTGATGATGATTAGTCATGGGGTCATACAGCACGGATAAAGCCACAACCTGCCCCATCTACACTAGTCCCATCTCCCCATGTTTGGCCCATATCCATCCAAACCTGTCCGATCCATGTACCTGTCCAAGTTTCTTTCCAGCTATTAAAGTAGCTGCCTCAACTACCTCAGCTAGCAATTCATTCCATACACGCACCACCCACTGAGTGAAAAAAGTTGCCCCTTGGCTTCCTATTAAATCGTTCCCCCCTCACCTTTTAAACCTATGGTTCTTTATTCTGGATCTTGAAAAATAAAACTGTGAATTCACCCGATCTATCCCTCCCACAATTCTCATACACCTCTATAAGATCGCCCCTCAGTCTCCTCTGAGCTTACATGCATTATAAAATTGTTAAAACAGTACTTAACCGTAATAACACCTTTCACACGTCTTCTTATCAACCGTAGTTCCTCAAACGTGTTTTGATTTCTGTATTCATCTTCTTGGGTCAAAATTAATAATACAATCTTAATCACAATCACAGTAATACTGTATTAGCCAAGTAAGTTTTGCAACATACGAGGAATTTCATCTGCCAGGTCAGTCATACAAATAAAAAGCATCTGAACACACAAAACACATTTTTGACACAAACATCCACCACAGGGACTCCTCCACATTCCTCACTGCGGTGCAAGGTAAAAAAAGTTCAATCTCAGTCATTTGTTCCATCCTCGGAACGTGTTTTGATTTCTGCATTCATCTTCTTGGGTCAAAAATAAATATCACGCGAATGAAGATGGGATTTTGACTTGAAATTAACTTCTCTTTGTGTGGCATGTTTCTGAATAGAAATTTGCCACTTAAACACACTCAGGAGCTTATACACTTCAGAAAGAGTGTCATTTTAATGCAAATGCTCACACCTTTGAGAGGAGAATGGATTAATAACCTACAACATTTTCTAAAAACGTTCCTAACTTCTAATATCTGAGTTATTTCTTCAGTTTTACAATAGACAATAGACAATAGGTGCAGCAGTAGGCCATTCGGCTGTTGGACCCAGCACCACCATTCAATGTGATCATGGCTGATCATCCACCATCAGTACCCTGTTCCTGCCTTCTCCCCATATCCCTTGACTCCGCTATCATTAAGAGCCCTATCTAGCTCTCTCTTGAAAGTATCCAGAGAACCTTGGATCAACTTTGAGATCCGCACTCTTCTGAAGACCAGACACCAGGCATTCATGTCTGATGATACAGTGGTCTATAAGAAGTCTAGATACGACCTTGGTAAGGCCATCAAAAAGGCCAAAAGGGACTTCTACTCCAAGCTGCTCAGATGCTCGGCAGCTGTGGCGCGGTCTGAATGCAATCACCTCCTACAAGGCGAAACCAGGCAACTTGAATGTCGGCGAAACATCACTCCCTGATGAGCTCAATGCGTTTTACGCACGCTTTGATAGGGAGAACACCGATGTGCCTTCTCGAGCCCCCATTCGCTGTGATTTCAGTCTCAGTCACATAGGCCGACGTCAGGAAATCCTTCAGAGGGGTGAACCCGCGAAAAGCGCCTGGACCTGATGGCATACCTGGTCGTGTTCTAAAAACCAGTGCGGACCAACTGGCTGGAGTTTTTACGGACATTTTCAACCTGTCACTTCTGAGGTCTGAGGTTCCCACCTGCTTCAAAAGGGTATCAATTATACCGGTGCCCAAGAAGAGCAAGGTGACGTGCCTCAATGACTATCGACCTGTGGCACTAACGCCTGTGGTGATGAAGTGCTTCGAGAGGTTGATCATGGCGCAAATCAACTCCTACCTTGACAAAAACCTGGACCCACTGCAGTTCGCTTACCGCCACAACAGATCAACGGTGGATGCAATCTCGTTGGCCCTCCACTCCGCTTTGGACCACTTGGACAACAAAAAAAAAAAATGTCAGACTGTTATTCATCGATTACAGCTCAGCGTTTAACACAATCATCCCCTCCAAGCTGGTTACCAAACTCGCAGAACTGGGTCTCTGCGCATCCCACTGGAATTGGATCCTCGACTTCCTCCTTCCCAGACCACAGTTTGTTCGTATTGGTGGAAATGTGTCAAACTCGATAACAATCAGCACGGGAGCACTTCAAGACTGCGTGCTCAACCCTCTGCTGTACTCACTCTATACTCATGACTGAGTAGCCGGTCATAGTGCGAACTCCATCATCAAGTTCGCTGACGACACCACTGTTGTGGGACGTATCACTGATAGGGATGAGTTGGAGTACAGAAGAGAGATCGAGCAACTGTCCATATGGTGCCAGCACAACAACCTGGCCCTCAACACCAGCAAAACCAAGGAACTGATTGTAGACTTTGGAAGGAGTAGGATGGGGACCCACAGTCCCATTTATATCAACGAGTTGATGGTTGAAAGGGTCAAGAGCTTCAAATTCCTGGGCGTGCACATTTCTGAAGATCTTTCCTGGTCCGAGAACACTGATGCAATTATCAAGAAAGCTCATCGGTGCCTCTACTTCGGATTACGGAGAGTTAGTTTGTCAAGGAGGACTCTCTCTAACTCCTACAGGTGCACAGTAGAACGCTTGCTGACCGGTTGCATCGTGGCTTGGTTCGGCAACTTGAGCGCCCTGGAGAGGAAAAGATTACAAAAAGTAGTAAACACTGCTCAGTCCATCATCGGCTCTGACCTTCCTTCCATCGAGGGGTTTTACCGCAGTCGCTGCCTCAAAAAGGCTGGCAGTATCATCAAAGACCCACACCACCCTGGCCACACACTCATCTCCCTGCTACCGTCAGGTAGAAGGTACAGGAGCCTGAAGACTGCAACAGCCAGGTTCAGGAATATCTACTTCCCCACAGCCATCAGGCTATTAAACCTGGCTCAGACAAAACTCTGAACATTAATAACCCATAATCTGTTATTTGCACTTTATCAGTTTATTTATTCATGTGTGTATATATTTATATAATGGTATATGGACACGCTGATCTGTTTTTGTAGTCAATGCCTACTATGTTCTGTTGTGCTGAAGCAAAGCAAGAATCTCATTGTCCTATCAGGGACACATGACAATAAACTCACTTGAACTTGAACTGGCCTCCACCGCCCTCTGAGGCAGAGAATTCCACAGATTCGCAACTCTGTGTGAAAAAGTGTTTCCTCATCTCCGTTCTAAATGGCGTACCCCTTTTTCTTAAACTGTGGTCCCTGATTCTGGACTCCCCCAACATCGGGAACATGTTTCCTGCCTCTAACGTGTCCAAACCCTTAATAATCTTATATGTTTCAATAAGATCCCCTCTCATCCTAAATTCCAGCGTATACAAGCCCAGCCGCTCCATTCTCTCAGCATATGAAAGTCCCGCCATCCCAGGAATTAACCTGATGGTCCTACGCTGCACTCCCTCAATAGCAAGTATGTCCTTCCTCACATTTAGAGTCCAAAACTCTAGTCTGCGAGTCTGTGGAATTCTCTGCCTCAGAGGGTGGTGGAGGCCGGTTCTCCGGATGCTTTCAAGAGAGAGCTAGATAGGGCTCTTAAAGATAGCAGAGTCAGGGGATATGGGGAGAAGGCAAGAACAGGGTACTGATTGGGGATGATCAGCCATGATCACATTGAATACCGGCTCGAGGGGCCGAATGGCCTACTCCTGCACCTATTGTCCAAAACTGTACACAATACTCCAGGTGTGGTCTCACTAGGGCTCTGTACAACTGCAGAAGGACCTCTTTGCTCCTATACTCAACTCCTCTTGTTATAAAGGCCAACATGCCATTAGTTTTCTTCACTGCCTGCTGTACGTGCATGCTTACTTTAAGTGACTGATGAACAAGGACCCTCAGATCCCGTTGTACTCTCCCTATTCGCAACTTGACACAATTTACAATCTAATAACAAAATATTCAATCTTTTTTATCTGGTTTTGTGTGTTTATTTTATGTTTTCTACTTTCATCATCAAAATTACAGATGGGCTGAATGTCTGAAGGGTCCCAATCCAAAACGTCACCTATCCTAGTTTAGTTTCGAGATACAGCATGGAAACAAGCCCTTTGGCTCACTGAGTCCACACCAACCAACGATCACCGTACATTAGTTCGATGTCATCCCAGAGATGCTGAATTACTCCAGCACTTTGTGTCTTTTTTGTAAACCAGTATCTGTGGTTCTTTGTTTCTACAAAAAGAATATTTTACTTTTCTTGAAATATATTCATGTCAGCAGGGCAGGCATTTTTTTGGCAGAATGCATATGGTATGTGTGCTTTGTCTCACTCTCTCATCCACTCCCTACACACTTGCCATCATTTACAGAAGGCCAATAAACATACACACCTGCACGCCTTTGGGATGTGGGACAAAACCAGAGCACCCAGAAGAAACCCACGTGGTCACAGGGAGAACGTGCAAACTCCATACGGACAGCACCCGAGGTCAGGATGGAACCTGGGTAGCTGGCAATGTGAGTCAGCAGCTCTACCCGCTGCACCACTGTCCTACAAACAGCTGCCACTGTATCCTATCACGTTTGCTATCTTTCCATGTCTATTTGTATGTGTGTATGTGAAGTGTACTTGGCTCCCACCCAAGTCTCCTTGACAGACTGATCTCAGGCCTGGATAGACTGGATGTGGAGAGGATGTTTCCACCAGTGGGAGAGTCCAGGACTAGAGGGCACAGCCTCAGCAATAAAGGATGTTGCGTTAGGAAAGAGATGAGGAGGAATTTCTTTAGTTAGAGGGTGGTGAATCTGTGGAGCTCATTGCCACAGAGGGCTGTGAAGGCCAAGTCAGTGGATATTTTTAAGGCAGAGATAGTTAGATTCCTGATTAGTACGGGTATCAGAGGCTATGGGGCGAAGGCAGGGGAGTTGGGTTAGGGGGGGGAGATAGATCAGCCATGGTTGAATGGTCGAGTAGACTTGAGGGGCCGAATGGCTTAAATTTGCTCCTGTCACTTATGACCTTATGATCGTCTGGTGAAGACCATCTTCATCGCACCCCTGGTCTATGTCACCGTTAGCTAGTGTGGACACAATGTACACATGAATTCCTTAGCCGATGCTGCAAGGCAAATGGAAATGTAGAACGTGAAACGTATTAATGAAAGTTGAAGACTCTGTCATCTTGATCACAAAGCCGGTGACTTTCCCTCCGAGATTTTCATGCTGCTGATTTTTTCTACATGTATGTCCCTGGGCATGAACAGCAGCCTCGTGATGAATGTTGCTGCAGTTCAGAAGGCAAACCAACAGAGAGTGCCTTCCAATCCCCTCCGCAACTTACAGCCAGAACAAAGAAGTGTGTCGGAAGGAACTGCAGATGTTGGCTTACATTGAGGAGAGACACTGAGTGCTGGCGTAACTCAGCAGGTCAGGCAGTATCTATGGAGAACATAAATGGCTGATGTTTCGCGTCGGGACCCTTCTTCAAACACAGGTTCTGAAATGTCATCCATCCTTTTTCTCCAGAGATGCTGCCTGACACTGAATTTCACCATGCATTTGTCTCCACTTGTAGCACAAAGAACAAAGAACTTGCCTCAGATAGTTTCCCTAGAAGTAGCAGGCTTGTTTCGTTTAGTTTAGTCTAGTCTAATCTTGTCTAGTTTCATTTCGTTTAGTTTATTTTAGTTTAGTTTAGTTTAGCTTAGTTCAGTTTAGGTTAGTCTAGTTTAGTCTAGTTTAGTTTAGGTTAGTCTAGTTTAGTCTAGTTTAGTCTAGTTTAGTTTAGGTTAGTCTAGTTTAGTCTAGTTTAGTTTAGGTTAGTCTAGTCTAGTCTCGTTTAGTTTAGTTTAGCTTAGTTCAGTTTAGGTTAGTCTAGTTTAGTCTAGTTTAGTTTAGGTTAGTCTAGTTTAGTCTAGTTTAGTGTAGTCTAGTCTAGTCTAGTCTCATTTAGTTTAGTTTAGTTTAGTTTAGCTTAGTTTAGTTTAGGTTAGTCTAGTTTAGTTTAGTTTAGTCTAGTTTAGCCTAGTTCAGTCTAGTTTAGACTAGTTGAGTAGTTTAGTTTAGTCTAGTTTAGTCTAGTTTAGTTTAGTCTAGTTTAGTCTAGTTTAGTTTAGTTTAGTTTAGCCTAGTTCAGTCTAGTTTAGTCTAGTTGAGTAGTTTAGTTTAGTCTAGTTTAGTCTAGTTTAGTTTAGTCTAGTTTAGTCTAGTTTAATCTAGTTTAGTCTAGTTTAGTTTAGTTTAGTCTAGTTTAGCCTAGTTCAGTCTAGTTTAGACTAGTTGAGTAGTTTAGTTTAGTCTAGTTTAGTCTAGTTTAGTTTAGTCTAGTTTAGTCTAGTTTAGTTTAGTCTAGTTTAGTCTAGTTTAGTCTAGTTTAGTTTAGTTTAGTTCAGTCTAGTTTAGTCTAGTTGAGTAGTTTAGTTTAGTCTAGTTTAGTCTAGTTTAGTTTAGTCTAGTTTAATCTAGTTTAGTCTAGTTTAGTTTAGTCTAGTTTAGTCTAGTTTAGTTTAGTCTAGTTTAATCTAGTTTAGTCTAGTTTAGTTTAGTCTAGTTTAGTCTAGTTTAGTTTAGTCTAGTTTAGTCTAGTTTAGTCTAGTTTAGTTTAGTCTAGTTTAGTCTAGTTTAGTTTAGTCTAGTTTAATCTAGTTTAGTCTAGTTTAGTTTAGTCTAGTTTAGTCTAGTTTAGTTTAGTCTAGTTTAATCTAGTTTAGTCTAGTTTAGTTTAGTCTAGTTTAGTCTAGTTTAGTTTAGTCTAGTTCAGTCTAGTTTAGTCTAGTTTAATCTAGTTTAGTCTAGTTTAGTTTAGTCTAGTTTAATCTAGTTTAGTCTAGTTTAGTTTAGTCTAGTTTAGTCTAGTTTAGTCTAGTTTAGTCTAGTTTAGTCTAGTTTAGTTTAGTCTAGTTTAGTCTAGTTTAGTTTAGTCTAGTTTAATCTAGTTTAGTCTAGTTTAGTTTAGTCTAGTTTAATCTAGTTTAGTCTAGTTTAGTTTAGTCTAGTTTAATCTAGTTTAGTCTAGTTTAGTTTAGTCTAGTTTAGTCTAGTTTAGTTTAGTCTAGTTTAATCTAGTTTAGTCTAGTTTAGTTTAGTCTAGTTTAGTCTAGTTTAGTTTAGTCTAGTTCAGTCTAGTTTAGTCTAGTTTAACCTAGTTTAGTCTAGTTTAGTTTAGTCTAGTTTAATCTAGTTTAGTCTAGTTTAGTTTAGTCTAGTTTAGTCTAGTTTAGTTCAGTCTAGTTCAGTCTAGTTTAGTCTAGTTTAGTCTAGTTTAGTTTAGTCTAGTTTAATCTAGTTTAGTCTAGTTTAGTTTAGTCTAGTTTAATCTAGTTTAGTCTAGTTTAGTTTAGTCTAGTTTAGTCTAGTTTAGTTTAGTCTAGTTCAGTCTAGTTTAGTCTAGTTTAATCTAGTTTAGTCTAGTTTAGTTTAGTCTAGTTTAATCTAGTTTAGTCTAGTTTAGTTTAGTCTAGTTTAGTCTAGTTTAGTTTAGTCTAGTTCAGTCTAGTTTAGTTTAGTCTAGTTTAATCTAGTTTAGTCTAGTTTAGTTTAGTTTAGTCTAGTTTAGTCTAGTTTATAGTTTAGTTTAGTTTAGTTTAGTCTAGTTTAATCTAGTTTAGTCTAGTCTAGTTTAGTTTAGTCTAGTTTAGTTTAGTCTAGTTTAGTTTAGTTTAGTCTAGTTTAGTTTAGTCTAGTTTAGTTTAGTCTAGTCTAGTTTAGTTTAGTCTAGTCTAGTTTAGTTTAGTCTAGTTTAGTTTAGTTTAGTCTAGTTTAGTTTAGTCTAGTTTAGTTTAGTCTAGTTTAGTTTAGTTTAGTCTAGTTTAGTTTAGTCTAGTCTAGTTTAGTTTAGTCTAGTCTAGTTTAGTTTAGTCTAGTTTAGTTTAGTCTAGTTTAGTCTAGTTTAGTTTAGTTTAGTCCAGTTTAGTTTAGTCTAGTTTAGTCTAGTTTAGTCTAGTTTATTTTAGTTGAATATAAAATATGCCCACCAAGTCCACACCGATCAACAATCACCCATTGCCTAGGGACAAATTGACACTAGGGACAATTTTCAGATGCCAATTAAACCTACAAGCATGTAAATCTTTGGGATGTGGGTGGAAACTGGAGCATCCGGAGTAAGCCTATGCAGAAAATGTGCGAAGTCCACACAGAGAGCACCCATGGTCAGAATCGAACCCATGGTCTCTGATCTGTAAGACAGCAACTCTACGATGCCGCATATACAGCATTGTAGTGTTACAGTTCCAGAGAAAAAGTGCAATGTCCACAATGAGGTAGGTTGGAAGATTTGGTCAACACATTAATTTATGGGGGGGGGGGGGGACCATTTTGAAGTCTAATAACAGCTGTGAAGAGATGGTTTGTGCTTTCATATGTTTGTACCTTCAGCTTGACAGGAGTGGGCAGGGTGGGGGGGGGGGGGGGCACGGGGGAATGTCCAGGGTGAAAAAGGTCCTTGGTTATGTTGGCTGCTTCAGAACCTGCCTCGATGACAATCTCAAGAGTCAATCCAACCGGGCCTCCCCTTGTCCCATAGACCATTGTCCTCATGATCAAACATCCCCATTCCCTGGCCGTAGACCCTAGTCCAAACCTTGTAATCCATGGCCCCACCGGGGTCCTCTTTCCCTTGCGACTACAGGGTAAAGACAGTGCTGGCATGAATAGTCTTCCAGGAAAACGTGTTCCTTGACACTGCTATAGTTGGGCTTTATGATGTATCACAGCTATAGACCCATGAACAAGATAGCATAGAGAAGATTTATGAGGATGCTGCCAGGCCTTGAGGGTCTGAACTATAGGGAGAGGTTGTATAGGTGAGGACTATTTTCCTTAGAGCGCAGGAGGTTGAGTGGTGACCTTATAGAGGTGTCTATGATCATGAGGGGAATAGATATGGTGAATGCACAGAATATTCTGCTCAGAATAGGGGAATATGGGCAGTCATGGTGGTGCAGTGATAGAGTTGCTGCATTACAGCGAATGCAGCACCAGAGACCCGGGTTTGATCCCGACTACGGGCACTGTCTGTACGGAGTTTGTACGTTCTCTCTGTCACCTGCGTGGGTTTTCTCCAAGATCTTCGGTGTGCGGGTATCGCTCGTCGACGCGGACCCGGTGGGCCGAAAGGGTCTGTTTCCGCACAGTATCTCTAAACTAAACTTAATTAGAGGACATAGGTTTAAGGTGAGGGGGGGAAAAATTAACAGGAGCCTGAGGGAAGATTGTTTTTACTCAGAGAGTAGTGGGTGTATGGAACGAGCTGCCGGAGGAGGTAGTTCCAGCTGGTATTATAACAACATTCAAAAGATAGGAAAGGTTTAGAGGGATGTGGCCCAAACGCGGATGGGTGGGGCTAGCATCTTGGTCGGCATGGGCAAGTTGGGCCGAAGGGCCTGTTTCCACGCTGTGTGATTCCATGATTCTATGGCCTGTGTCCCAGTCCATTGGGGACTATCCAATGCAATCTTCCAGGTCCAAAAAAAATGTTCCCCAAACTCATTTCCATTTTCCTTTTTAAGGTAATCAGTGATTGTGCTTCAGGCGATAGGGAGGCAAAGTCCAGTACAACATTTAATATAATAAACTGTAGGTAACACAGCATTCATCTGGATGATTCTTCCAGCTACCAATATCGCTTCACCGAGTTCTGGAATTGATTCGATTGCCCTTTGTGTGTTATCGGGTTAGACAATAGAAAGTAGACAATAGGTGCAGGAGTAGGCCATTCCGCCCTTCGAGCCAGCACCGCCATTCAATGTGATCATGGCTGATCATCCACAATCAGTACTCCGTTCCTGCCTTCTCCCCATATCTCCTGACTCCACTATCTTTAAGAGCCCTATCTAGCTCTCTCTTGAAAGGATACAGAGAACTGGTTTCCACCGCCCTCTGAGGCAGAGAATTCCACAGACTCACAACTCTCTGTGTGAAAATGTGTTTCCTTGTCTCCATTCTAAATGGTCACGTTGCCTTTCAAACGCTCGTGGAGGGTGGAAAAGTTCTCTGCGTGTAAGCCGGTCGTGCCAACTCCGAGAGACGGGGGAATTGTGCCCATGCGGAACGCTCCCGCGGGCTGTCGGAGGGAGCAGTAATTAGCTGATGTGATATTTCATTGACTCTGCGAGTGTCTCAAAGTAATTAACGACAGTGAAACGTTTTGTCAAGGTCATGGGCGCCCCGTGGCAGATTCTGCAAGGACATTCCTTCCGTGGTGAGACCCAGACACGGAAAGGAGAGCAACATCTCACCAAATGTTTTTATATAATCAAAAATATTTGTTAAAATATTGAAATAATATTTACAGTACAGTAAAATACAAAACACAACCCACCGGCATAATACACGACAAACTATCATACACCTTATTATGTTGTATATTATATTGTATATTATATATTATTATATATATTATATTATATATATAAATATATATTGGCAGTCTCAAGAACGACAATTGAAGTTTCAAACGGATCTTTATTCAAAAGTTCGGTTTTCAGTACACAGGTTATCTAGACACGTCTGGCCACATCGGTGGTTAGCGCTGAACTAACTGCGCAAAAGCAAAACCGCGCGAAAACAAGCAGCCCCGCCCGAGTCACATGACCACGGCTTCCGAACGCCGGGTTCGATACCTGCGTGCACCAGTAGGCGCCGCTACAATATATTATTATATATTATTATAGTCTGAAGAAGGGTCTCCGCCAGAAACGTCACCTATTCCTTCGCTCCATAGATGCTGCCTCACCCGCTGAGTTTCCCCAGCACTTTTGTCTACCAACTATTATAAACCTATCTTACACTCCTTGTCAAGGATTGACTCCATGCCCCCGCGGTGCCCAGCGGTCCCGGAACTCCCCCAGAGCGCCCGTGGACAGCGCAAAGTCCCTCTCTAACACCACCCGGGCGCGGATGTAACCCCTGGAAAAGGGGCTGGCAGCCGGCTTGGGCAGAGCCCTCTTCCGCCTGGCGCCGTGACTCGCGGATGGACAACTTGGCCAGGCCCAGGAGCAACCCGACCAGGACATGTTCAGCCCAACCCTCTCCCCTATGCACAGGGTGTCCAAAGGTGAGGATAGTGGGTGTGAAATGCAGCCAGCAGGCAAGGAGCATCCCCTTTAGATAAAGGAACAGTGGCTGCAGACTCACGCACTCCATGTACACGTGGTACACAGACTCATCCAGCCCAGCATCTCACCCTAGGGGGTCATTATGAGATTTTAATTCCAATTTGAATGATGTGCTGGTACCTTTTAATCAAGTTACTCAGCGATCTTGAGCAGGGTTTAAAACATTCTGTTGTTCCTCCCCATCTGCTGCAGATCACCAGAGTTTAGCAAGAGGTTGTCCAGTAAATAATGGTGTAACGGTGAGACCCTCGGACTATCTGTAATCTGACTACAGCCTGAAGATGGGTGTCGACCCAAAACGTCACCCATTCCTTCCATCCAGAGATGCTGCCTGTCCCGCGGAGTTACTGCAGCATGTTGTACCTGTCTTTAATCGGACTTTACTGGACTTTATATTACATTAAACGTTATTCCCTTTATCCTGTATCTGTACACTGCAGACTGCTCGATTGTAATCACGTATTGTCTTTCCGCTGACTGGTTAACACGCAACAAAAGCTCTTCACTGTACCTCAGTACACGTGACAATAAACTCAACTGAACTAAAATGTTCCTACAAGCGGCGGTTAGTTCAGCAGTGGATCACAGCTCCGTGAACCTCCCTCTCATGATCCTTTCTCAGTACTCGTGCTGACAGTGAGAGCGTGAGGAGGCTGACATAAATGCTGGAGAAACTCAGCGGGTGAGGCAGCATCTATGGAGCGAAGGAATGGGTGACGTTTCAGGTCGAGACCCTTCTTCAGACCGATGAGTGTCAGTTGCGCTGAGCATGGAGAAGGAATTTGATAGACAAAGGTGACTGTATAATTGTAGAGATATGGCTGGTGAGTTACAGATGACAACACGCCACACACACGCACACACACACACACGCGCGCACACAAACGCACACACACACACACGCGCACGCACACATGCACACACGCACAAGCACACACACACACAAACGCACACACACACACACACACACACACACACAAGCGCGCACACACACGCACATGCATACGCACACACACACACACAAACACAAACGCACGCACACACACACACACAAACGCACACACACACACACACACACACAAACAAGCGCACACACAAACGCACACACACACGCGCACGCACACATGCACGCACGCACACGCACACACACACACGCACACACGCACACGCACACACGCACACGCACACACACACACAAACGCACACACACACACACACACACACACACACACACACACACAAGCGCGCACACACACGCACATGCACACGCACACACACACACACACACAAACTCACACACACACACACACACAGAAACGCACACACACACACACACACACACACACACAAGCGCACACACACACGCACACGCACACGCACTGTCACCCTCTCCCTCTCCCTCTCCGCATTGCCGTCTGTTCTTTGTAACCTTTGGATTATTTCCTAATCAGTATACAGCACCACTCTTGCATTGAATGAGAAGTTCCACGTTCCGCGCCTCACTAATTACAGCACGCACAAGTTGTTTCAATTGCACCAGCATCAATTAGTTCATTTCTGAAAGGTCTAAATATTTGTCAACTGCAAGCTTTGTTTCTTTAGAGCAACAAACAATCTGTTGGAGTAACTCAGCGGGTCACAGTCTTAGAGTCATACAGCGTGGAAACAGGCCCTTCAGCCTAACTTGCCCACACCGCCCAACATGCCCCATCTACACTAGTCCCACTTGCCTGCGTTTGGCCCATATCCCTCTAAACCTGTCCTATCCACTAACCTATTTAATTGCCTCTTCAACCTTGCGATAGTCCCTGCCTCACCAGGGGTTCAGCAACATCTATGGACAGCAAGGGATGGATGATGTTTCAATAGGCAATAGACAATAGGTGCAGGAGTAGGCCATTCGCCCCTTCGAGCAAGCACCGCCATTCAATGTGATCATGGCCGATCATCCCCAACCAGTTCCTGCTTCTCCCCATATCCCCTGACTCCGCTATCTTTAATTCGGGCAAAGAAACATCCTGCAAAGAAACTACAAAACGTTGACCTTTCTTGATCCTCCGGTTTAGGTTCATTATTGTCACGTGTGTCGCATGCTATCTAAACAAATCATTTTCTGAAAAGACATTCATCGGCTTTGACCTCCCTTCCATCGAGGGGATCTAACACAGTCGCTGCCTCAAAAAGGCCGCCAGCATCATCAAGGACCCACACCATCCAGGCCACACACTCATCTCTCCGCCGCCTTCAGGTAGAAGGTACAGGAACCTGAAATCTGGTACGTCCAGGTTCAGGAACAGCTTCTTCCCCACAGCCATCAGACTATTAAACACAACTCAAACAAAATTCTGAACTTTAATAGCCTATTGCGCTTTATCTGGTTATTTATGTGTGTGTGTATATATTCAATGGTATATGGACACACTGTTCTATATTTATTTATGCCTACAATATTCTGTTGTGCTGAAGCAAAGCAAGAATGTCATTGTCCTATCTGGGACACATGACAATAAACTCTCTTGAGTTCACTTGACTAGACTTGTACATGGTATTATCTGATTTGATTGCAAAGCTATTCACTGTACCTCTGTCACCTCATGTGCCTATAATGGACCTCAACCTAACAACTTAGTCTACTGTAACTTACACCACTTATCAAAGAAGCCCATTCTTCAGGTGGATACAAAGTGCTGGAGTAACTCAGCGGGGCAGGCAGCATTTCTGGAGAAAAAAGATGGGTGATGTTTGGGTCGGAACCAGTTCTGTTCAGTTTATTGTCAGGTGTACCGAGGTACAGTGAAAAGCTTTTTGTTGCGTGCTAACCAGTCAGCAGAAAGACAATACACGATTACAATCGAGCCGTTAAAAATGGACAGATCCATGAGCAGGGAATAATGTTTAGTGCAAAGTAAAGCCAGCATAGTCCAAACAAAGTCCGTTTGCCAAACACTCTATCTCCCCCTTCCCATTCCCACACAGACCTTTCTGTCCTGGGCCTCCTCCACTGTCAGAGTGAGGCCCAGTGTAAATTGGAGAAACAGCACTTCATTTTTCGCTGTGCTGCTTACACCCCAGCGGTGTGAACATTGACTTCTCCAACTTCAAATAATCCTTGCTTTCCCTCTCTCTACATCCCCTCCCCCTTCCCAGTTCTCCGACCAGTCTTGCCATCTCTGACTACATTTTATCTCTGTTTGCTTTGTTGTTACCTTCTCCCTACTCACAACGATCTACTCGACATTTTCTTTGATCTCCATTCCCTTTATCCTGTTGTCACACCTTACACTTCGTTATTTATACAATTCATTATCTATGTACCGCCCACTTCCCTGACATCAGCCTGAAGAAGGGTCTCGACCAGAAACGTCACCCATTCCTTCTCTACAGAGATGCTGCCTGTCCCGCTGAGGTACTCCAGCATTTTGTGTCTAAAGTCCAGTCAAGGATAGTCCGATGTTCCCCGATGAGGTAAATCGTAGTTCAGGACTGCTCTCCAGTTGTGGTGGGATGGCTCAGTTCTTCAAACTCCCATTCTTTAGGTGCTGCACTACACTGAATTAATAGTTCCTAAGTCCTGAGACTGTACAACTGAATAATTTCCCAGGCTTGAGACTAAAGAATTCTGCAGGTCAGAGTCTCTAACCAATGGTCCACTATTCAAGAGCAAACATTACTGACTGAATGTGTAATTTCACCGGGATTTTGATGGATGAGAGAGGATCTCATATAAAATACTGTATAAATATCTTAAATTCATAAAGGATTGGACAGGCTAGATGGAGGAAAAATGTTCTCGATGTTGGGGGAGTCCTGAACCAGGGGCACACAGTTTAAGAATAAGGAGTGAGGCCATTTAGGAAAAATTTCTTCACCCAGAGTTGTGAATCTGTGGAATTCTCTGCCTCAAAGGCAGTGGAGGCCAATTCACTGGATGTTTTCAAGAGAGAGTTAGATTTTGCTCTTAGGGCTAACGGAATCAAGAGATATGGGAAGAAACCAGGAATGGGGTACTGATTGTGGATGATCAGCCATGATCATATTTAATGGCGGTGCTGGCTCGAAGGGCTGAATGGCCTACTCCTGCACCTATGTTTCTATGTATCTGGGATCTGCAACGACTGACTGACTCCTCTGTCTAATGTCTAGCATAAGGTATCATTCCCTTCCCAGTTTATTCCACTGACTAGAAATCACATTAAAAGTGACTTGGGTTTATCAATCACCAGGGACTATATATTATGCAGTCATATTCTGTTGGATTCAGAGCCATTGAGGTGGTGGCGCATGTAAGGAGACAGCTTTATGTTGCAGTTCAGCTACTAAAGGCACAATTGTTGGTCTGCAGCAAAAGTTTGAAGTTAAATCCCCAGAACAGGAAACAGCAACTTGCCTTTATATGTAATTATGGCCACACAATGAACTACCCAAATCTGCTTCACAGGAGACTTCTCGAGCTAGGGTTGGCACCTAGCCACGAAAGGAGATATTAAACTGAGTGTTGTAAGGCCTTGTCAATGGAACGTTTTGAAGGAAGGAGGCACAGAAGGCAAAGTTTCACACACGGAATTTGAGAGTTTAGACCAGGCTACGTTCTGGAATGACATGAGTCAAGGGTTGGGAATATCTGAAGGTTACGGATGAAGCTGCTAGCGTGGGTAAGGGGGCACGAACGCAGCGGGAAATGTCAGGAAGAGTAAATTTAACACACCTGTTTACCTGAAAGTAGATGAATGCGGCAATTAAAGGATGTCCACTGCACAGTAATGATGAAGACATGAAGATTGCAAGAGTGATGAAGTATTTTCTTAATAGCGACTGATAAATACTGAGGAACAAAGCTACCGAAGCTGAGAGAATGTTTGTATAGGGAATAAAATTTATTGGGAGAGAGAGAGAGAGAAAAAGAGGGACAGAGAGAGACAGAGAGAGAGAGAGAGACAGACAGAGAAGTGAGCGGAGTGAAAAAGGTAGCATTTGTTCTTATTGATCTATAAATGCAAGCACATTCAAATAACGGGAAGGTCACCGAACAATTAACTCCTTAATGAAGATGAATTGGGTCGGACTTGCTGTTAAAAGTCTGTCAGCCTGGGCAAATGAACAACGAGCTGGTGCAAACTGCTTTTATCTTCTGCTTCTTGACAGTGACTCACTTTCCTCGCTAGCGAGTGAAAAAAAACGTTGCCCAGGGATTTGCATACCAATTACCAAGAACCTGGAAGGCCCATCTGATCATCGATGCTCCAGCAATGCACAAAAAGGTGCTTGTGAATGTTTAATATCCCAGTGCAAAGTTGGGCCACGCAACCCCTGGCCCTGTTTAGCCCGGGCTATTTTTCATTTGTCATCGAATGCGCTCCCACTGAAGTCAGTGCAAGCATGAGCCATTTATTAAAAAAACAGGGAATTGTTTTGTGCAGGTACATGCAGGAAACATAGAAACCAGCCTATCACAATCATAACCGGAATGATATTAGCAACACCCTATCTGAATCTTATGCCACCGGGAATCCCCTTTTTTTAAAATCAAATGCCAGCTCTGAAGGTTGCAATATATAGAACAACGAGATTCATTTTTGACTGTGTCACATAGCTCCAAGAATAAATAGGCAATAGACAATAGGTGCAGGAGTAGGCCATTCGGCCCTTTGAGCCAGCACCGCCATTCACTGTGATCATGGCTGATCATCCCCAATCAGTGCCCCGTTCCTGCTTTCTCCCCATATCCCTTGATTCCGTTAGTCCTAAGAGGTTTATATATTTCTATATAAGATCCCCTCTCATCCTTCTAAATTTCAGTGAATACAAGCTCAAACAGCACACAGAGATAAATAGAATAAACCCTCGCTATAATATTAATGGATTGTGGTTCTGGAGGACCGAGGTTCCCGCACTCCCACCAGTTTCCCGACGGATTCCAAGAGCTATATCGAACTCATTCTTGAATATATCCAATTAATTGGCCTCCACTGCCTTCTGTGGCAGAGCATTCCACAGATTCACAACTTTCTGGGTGAAAACACTTTTCCTCATCTCAGTCCTAAATGGCCTACCCCTTATTCTTAAACCGTGACCCCTGGTTCTGGACTCCCCCAACATCGGGAACATTTTTCCTGCATCTAGCCAGTCCAGTCCCTTAAGAATTTTATATTTTCTATGAGATCCCCCCTCAAACTTCTAAATTCCAGTCAATATAAGACCAGTCCATCTATTCTTTCTTCATATGTCAGTCCCGCCATTAACCTGGTGAACCTACGCTGCACTCCCTCAATAGCAAGAATGTCTTTCCTCAAATTAGGAGGCCAAAACAGCACACAATGCTCCAGGTGTGGTCTCACCAGGGCCCTGTACAACTGCAGTAGGACCTCTTTGCTCCTATACTCAACTCCTCCTGTAATGAAGGCCAACATGCCATTCGCTTTCTTCACTGCCTGCTGTACCTGCATGCTTACTTTCATTGACTGATGAACAAGGACCTCCAGATCCCATTGTACTTTCCACTTTTCCCAACTTGACGCCATTTAGATAGTAATCTGCCTTCCTGTTTTTGCCACCAGAGGATAACCTCACATTTATCCGCATTAAACTTCATCTGCCATGCATCTGCCCATTGGGGGAAATCGCTTTTAAAATATGGGGGGGGGGACACAAAGAGAGAGAGCAACATGCCATTTGCTTTCTTCGTATTGTACCTCATAAAACTAGATTGATGTACAGAATCCAACTTTAGTTTTGTTTAGTTGAATGAAGGAATGAATGCTTTATTGACACAAGTGATAAGTCACAGTGCAATTCTTTGTTAGTCTCGAGACACAGCACAGAAACAGGCCCTTCGGCCCACCGAGTCTGTGCCGACCAGCGATCACCCCGTACACCAGCACTATCCTACACGCACTACGGACAATTTACAATTCTTACCGAAGCCAATTAACCTACAAACCTGCACGTCTTTGGAGGGCGGGAGGAAACCAGAGCACCCGGAGAAAACCCACGCAGGTCACGGGGAGAACGTACAAACTCCGTACAGACAACACCTGTAGTCGGGTTCGAACCCGAGTCTCTGGCGCTGTGAGGCAGCAAATCTACCGCTGCGCCGCCGTGCCGGTCTGTTGGATCATCAGTGTCTGATAAGAGTTCGTCTATGAAAAGGACCAGTAGTTGGAAAGTCAGGGTCAGTTCTCTCCACAGTTTTCTAACAGTACATGATACACTTTAGCAAAGAAAGTGTTTGTGCTGTCTTTGAATAATTGACATCTCGAATCATTAACTTCCAAGTGAAATGCATCTGCAAAAATAGGGCAGATCATAAGGTCATTAGGTATAGGAGTAGAATTAGGCCATTCGGCCCATCAAGGCTACTCAGCCATTCAATCATGGCTGATCTATCTCTCCCTCCTAACCCCATTCTCCTGCCTTTTGAAACAGATGGCGGATATTAAAAAAAAATAGAGAATGTAGGAAAATCTTAGCAAGCCAGACAGCACTTGGAAGGAAACAGGACGGCACAGTGGCACAGCGGTAGAGGCGCTGCCTCACAGCACCAGAGACCTTGGTTCGATCCTGACTACGGGTGTTGTCTGTACGGAGTTTGTACGTTCTCCCCGAGACCTGCGTGGGTTTTCCCCGGGTGATCCAGTTTGCTCCCACACTCCAAAGACGTTAAGGTTTGGTGGTTAATTGGCTTGGTGTAAATGTAAAATTGTCCCTAGTGTGTGTAGGATAGTTGTGTTAGTGTGCGGGGATTGCTGGGCGGTGCGGACTCGTCGGGCCGAAGGGCCTGTTGTATCTCCAAAACTGAAGCAAAACTAAACGGAATAAACAGGAGTAATATTTCATATCAAAGATAGACACAAAATGCCGGAGTAACTCAGCGTGACAGGCAGCATCTCTAGACAGAAGGAATGGGTGACGTTTCGGGTCGAGACCCTTCTTCAGACTGGACAAAATACCATTGACCTTCCATGAGAAAGGAGGAAAAGTGAGAAGTAAGCATGTTTTAAGATGAAGAGCAAGATGGGAAGGGAAGGGAAGAGAGGACAAAAGGTTAGATCAATGATAGAGCAGTTTGCCGAGGAGATTTAATCAGTAAAATAGTTACTGTTGAAAAGATGGTGATAATAGAAAAGTCAAAGAAGTATGCAGAGTTGTATTTAATGAATAAACTGCAAAATACTTCTGAAAATTATTCGTTTTGGAGGGTTTATTATTGCCATGTGTACTGAGAGAGTGTGAAAAACATCCACGCTATTGTCATGCGTTCATAGCTGCAATGAAAACCATTTTGTTGCGTGCTATCCAGTTAGGGGATAGACTATATAATTACAATCAAGGCGTCTACAGTGTTCAGATACAGGATAAACAGAATAATGTTTAGTGCAAGATAAAGTCTAGCGAAGTCCAATGTTGGTCACCAATGGTGTTGAGGGGAGGTTAGGACCTGGTTAGTTGGTGATAAGATGGTTACATTTAGTTTAGAGATACAGGACGGAAACAGGGCAGGTCCGCACCGACCAGCGATCCCCGCACATTAACACTATCCTACACCCTCTAGGGACAATTTTTACATTTACCAAGCCAATTAACCTACAAGTCACGGGGAGAAGGTACAAACTGCGTACAGACAGCACCCTTAGTCGGGGTCAAACACGGGTCTCCGGCGCTGCATTCGCTGTAAGGCAGCAACCCCACCGCTGCGCCACCGTGACGGCAGTTGCCTGATAACAACTGGGAAGAACCTGGAGGTGTGCGTTTGCACACTTCTGTGCCTCTTGCCCGATGGGAGAGGGGAGAAGAGGGAGTGGCCGGGGTGAGACTGGCCCTTGATGATGCTGCTGGCCTTGCCGAGGCAGCGTGCGGTGTAGATGGAGTCGATGGAAGGGAGGTTGGTTTGTGTGATGGCCATATGTTAACAGCTTTATGTCCGCATTAATAAAACAGTCATGAACATTCCACAAATCTGGTAAACATTCCTTTGTTGAATCACTAATTTTAATTTGTAGCTGGCAGTGCCCGGGATTAGGGGATATTTGTCTAGACATTCTTTTGTCATTAGCTTTACCACGTCTTGGAACTGAATATATTTTAAGTAATTAAAGTTTCATCTCTTTACTGATGTGTCCCTGAGATGAAAGGACAGTGTCACAATCAATTGTGTTGCTGAAATAACCGCACTTTCAATCCCTGTCATTCTGGAAGTATTTGGCTTAAGTAGGGCAAAGTTTTTATTTTGACCCTCAAATAACAATTAGCGCCACTATTTTCACTGGCTGTCCAAGTAGTTGTGGAGTCACAGAGTCATACAGCGAGGAAACGGGTCCCTCAGTCCAACTTGTCCATGCCGACTAACATCCCACATGTTAGCTATGGTGATGGCACAGCGGTAGAGTTGCTGCCTTAAAGCCCTGTCCCAACGTTCGAGTTCATTCAAGAGTTCTCCCGAGTTTCCCCAGATTCGAACTCGGAGATTTACGTTAAAGGCCACTCGCAGGTACTCGGGGCTCTCGTGGACATTTTTCAACATGTTGCAAAAATCTTCACGAGTCTTCCCGAGCTTACCGCGTTTCCCGAGTACCTGCCGTTAACGTTACGAGCCGCTAAGAGACGTTCCCGAGCTCCGACGTACCCGCTACGTACATCCTACGTGCTTACCACGAGTTTGATGTTTTTTTAAAACTCGGGAGAGCTCTTGAATGAGCTCCTACAGTGGGACAGGGCCATTACAGCAAAATGCAGCACCAGAGACCCGGGTTCGATCCCGACTGCGGGTGCTGTCTGTATGGAGTTTATACGTTCTCCCCGTGACCTGCGTGGGTTTTCTCCGAGATCTTTGGTTTCCTCCCACACTCCAAAGGCGTACAGGTTTGTAGGTTAATTGGCTTGATAAAATGTTTTTAAAAATAGTCCATTGCTGAGTGATGCTCTACCTGCCCTTACCGACCAAGATTTAGATTAGTTTTGAGATACAGCTTGGAAACAGGCCCTTCGGCCCACCTAGTCCGCGCCCCCCATCGATCCCCGCACATTAACACTATCCTACACACACTAGGGAAAATTTACACGTACACCAAGCCAATTAACCTAGGGGATCTTATTGAAACATATGAGATTATTAAGGGTTTGGGCACGCTAGAGGCAGGAAACATGTTCCCGATGTTGGGGGAGTCCAGAACCAGGGGCCACAGTTTAAGAATATGGGGTAAGCCATTTAGAACGGAGATGAGGAAACACTTTTTCTCACAGAGAGTTGTGAGTCTGTGGAATTCTCTGCCTCAGAGGGCGGTGGAGGCAGGTTCTCTGGATACTTTCAAGCGAGAGCTAGATAGGGCTCTTAAAGATAGCGGAGTCAGGGGATATGGGGAGAAGGCAGGAACGGGGTACTGATTGGGGATGATCACCCATGATCATGTTGAATGGTGGTGCCGGCTCGAAGGGCCGAATGGCCTTCTCCTGCACCTATTGTCTATGTTTCTATGTTGTGTGGATTTTACTTGTCAAGGGGGAGAAAAAGGGGAGTGGTGTGAGTGTGGTTTACGGCTAGATTGTACTTCTTCACCATCGGAGGGAATTGTATGTTTGACCTGTACACTTGCCTTCATGTGGGACCCAGTTACCCTCTTAATTACAGCTCAGAACAGGACAACACACAAGAGAGATCTCAAGGAGCAGTGGTGACTCTCTCAAGCAAGTCGTTTTATTCAAGGCCTTAACAGTATATGCTGGAAATCGCTCTGAGAGAACCCAACATGCTTCAATGATTTGCAACACTTTCGGGCATTTCATACCGTGTGTTACAATGGATTTTATATCTTTGAAATAATATGCGATCAATGTTTCTGTGTTGTTTAGTTTAGACCATGTGTGGGTGAGTGCGGGCATGCGCGCGCGGCTGCCAAACTTTGTGTCCCCCGTCCCCTCCATGTTTTTATAGCGAGTTCCGCTCTTGTCCGTTATAAATGGCTTACTCCTTATTCTTGAACTGTGGCCCCTGGTTCTGGACTCCCCCAACATCGGGAACATGTTTCATGCCTCTAGCATGCCCTTAACAATCTTATATGTTTCAATGAGATCCCCTCTTATCCTTCTAAACTCCAGAGTGTACAAGCCCAGCCGCTCCATTCTCTCGGCATATGACAGTCCCGCCATCCCGGGAATTAACCTGGTGAACCTACGCTGCACTCCCTCAATAGCAAGGATGTCCTTCAGCCCGGTCACTGCCTCTTCTCCCCTCTCCCATCAGGAACAGTTTTCTTCCCAGCTGCATAAGAAGGAACTGCAGTTGCTGGTTTAAACAAAAGACGTAGGCAGGAAAAGCTGGAGTAATTCGGCATCTCTGGCAGAGAAGGAATGGGTGACTATTCGGGTCGAGACCCTTCATCAGACGGATAGTCAGGGGACAGGGAAACGAGAGATATAGACGGTGATGTTGAGAGATACAGAACAAATGAATGAATGAGTAAGTTTATTGGCCAAGTATTCATTCACATACAAGGAATTTGCCTTGGTGCTCCGCCCGCAAGTGACAACATGACATACAGTGACAGTTAGGAATGACACATAAAACATTAAACATTAATAATACAACATTATCGATTAAACATGTGAATTAAATAAATGGAACTGATGCGCTACAATGCTGAGAACTATATTCTGCACTCTGTATCTTCCCCTTTGCTCTACCTGTTGGACTGGAGTTTGACTTGATATTATTCATGTACAGAAATACATAATAAAATTGTAACACTTAACGTTTGTGGAGAAGGAGAGTCAATATTGTGACTATTATGTTCTTTTTTACAATATAACTGTTTTGGAAAGTGGTAAATTATTATCAGGTTGTTATGGAGCCTTTGAGAAAATGTGATCAAAATATAATAGAATCTGATACAAATTGGCGTGTGTATAGGAAGGACCTGCAGATGCTGGTTTAAACCAAAGACAGGCACAAAAAGCTGGAGTAACTCAGCGGGACAGGCAGCATCTCTGGAGCGAAGGAATGGGTGATGTTTCGGGTTGAGACCCTTCTTCAGTCACCCATTCCTTCTCTCCAGAGCTGCTGCCTGTCCCACTGAGTTAGTCCAGCATTTTGTGTCTAACCCTCAAATATTGGCGTACTAAGCTGGTCCCATTTGCCTGCATTTGGCCCAGAGCCCTCTGCATCCTTCAGGATGAAGGCAGGTCTTAATTTAATCTGAAAGCAGGTCTCACAATGAATCGAAACAACAGCAAGCTGCAAAAGTGAGAGGCATGAGTTGCTTAGATGGGAAAATTATTTTGTAAGATTCGATGGGAAATAAAGAATGGCGAACAATTAAAGAAATAATAGATTCACAGCAGTGGACATTCAATTGAGATTGAAATAAAACAGGAAACATGGTCCAATTCTGTCCAGCAAGAGAAGTTAACGTGGAACATACACAGAACAGTATAGCACAACAACAGGCCTTTCGGCCCACAATGTCTGTGCCGAACATGATGTCAAGACCACCACTTACTGTATCTACGTGCATATTCCTGCAATCCTTCATATCTCTGCGCCTATCAAAAACTCTTCTAAATGGCTACGTGTTCCACATACCCACCACCCTCTGTGCAAAATAACTTGCCCTGCACATCTCCATACTTATAAATCTCTAATCTTGGATGTGTGTGTATTTATGTGTCTGTGTGATGTTCGTGTGCATTTCACATCTCCTCAAAAACACGATGCGCCAACGGTGAAATTGTTACATATTGCGATAGAGATTTACGCCACGATGTCAAAAATCGCCTTGCCTGAAAGTGTCATGCATTATTTCTCGAGTTATTTATGAAAATGTTCACAAATCTCAAATAAACGAGATGGTCTCTCTGATGATGTCACAATGGATCTGACTGCCTTCCGCTGCACGCGCTGCGAGTGATGTCACCCCTGTTCTACCTTCAGTACTTCTTGGCTTCTTAACTTTTACTTCTTTAAATGCATCACCTTGAAGTTCTCCTTGAAGTTCTAGAACATGGCGGCGGTGGTTGTCATTGCCGCGCGGGTGATGGTGCGGAGCAGTGTGATGGGAAGGTGGCCATGGCGGCCATTACTCCCTCTCCCATAGGCCGTCTATGGATATCTGTGATTCCTCTGTCGATCGCGATGACTCGCGGAATCGTGATGCCTTTTCCACGCTGGTGATCCCGATCCCACCTGGCGATCTCTGGCCGTCACGGGGGACGACCTCCTCTCCGTCTCCCCCGCCTGATCGTCTGTCACGTGGGTGGGTGGGCTTCCCCTCGTGGAAGCCACGATCGGCCGGTCATCCGCTGTTTTTGAAAGTCCTCAGATCACGCCTGCCCTCCCTCTAGTCTCCGCCGCCCGCTCGCTCTGGGCCCCGCAGCCCACTCGCTCGCAGCCCGCTCGCCCGCCCGGCTCCCCTCCTCCTCTCCCCTCGTCCTCTCCCCTCCTCCTCTCCCATCCTCCTCTCCCCTCCCCCTCCTCTCTCCCCCTCCTCTCTCCGCCCTACTATCTCTCCCCCTCTCCCTCACTCCCTCCCCCCTTCCTCCCTCTCTCCCCTCTCTAGCCCCTACTCTTCTCCCCGTCCTCCCTCTCTCCCCTTCCCCCTCTCTCTCCCCCCTCCTCTCTCTCCCCTCCCCCTTCTACCCCTTCACATTTCCTTCCACCTCCCTCCCTCTCCCTTTACACCTCTCTCCCCCCACTCCCTTCCCCTTTCCCCCTTGTGTGTGTGGGGAGGGGGTTAGTGTGTGTGTGACGACGCAGCCCCCCCCCCCCACAGCGCATTGGGGGGATGGGACCCAACGGGTCCCTCTTGGTCTAGTCTCCATTAAACATTGCCCCGGTCACCGTAAAGTTATGATCTCTAGTATTTGATTTTTCCATCTTTGGAAAAAGGTTCTGACTGTCTACCCTATCTACGCCTCTCATAATTTGATATACTTCCATTTTATAAACTTCCATTATTCCATTAATTTTATATACTTCTGTTCGATGACCGAATATTTTATCTGCATCCAAGGGAAAAGAATCCAAAGCTGTTCTACCTCTCCCGCTAGTTTATACCTCCTAATCCAGGTATCAATCTGATAAACGTCTGCACCCTCTCCAGAGCCTCCACATCTTTCTTGGAGACTAGACTGCATGCGATATTCCAAATTTGGGCGGCACGGTGGCGCAGCGGTAGAGTCGCTGCCTCACAGCGCCAGAGACCCGGGTTTGATCCCAACTACAGGTGCTCTCTGTACGACTTTGTACGTTCTCCCCGTGACCTATGCGGGCTTTCCCCAAGATCTTCAGTTTCCTCCCACATCCAAAGACATACAGGTCTGTAGGTTAATTGGCTTGGTGTGAGTGTAAACTGTCCCTGGTGTGTGTGGGATAGTGTTAATGTGCGGGGATCGCTGGTCGGTGTGGACTCGGTGGAGCGAAGGGCCTGTATCCGTGTTGTATCTCTAAACTAAACTAAACTAAATGAATTAAGAGTGTAGGAGATATAAGCAAAAATCTTGTCATATTCCCAAAAAAAACATTGAGCCTAAAGATTGAGAAAATTCCATATTTCTGCAGAGGGATACCTAGGATTTGATAAGGATAGGTGAAGTTGAAGAGTAGAAATATGTCTCTCCTTTCCTCCCCCACACTAGTCATCGTACTAGTTTCACTGCCATCCTGTTGAGTTGCACTGTCTGGATTAACTCGTTTTCACCTATCCAACAGCCAACAATGGAGCATTGTGGGCTTTACATTTCCTTGATCACCGTTGCTTTCTGCATATCTTCCGTTCATTTGTCCGAAGCACCGTCTATATCCCTCATTCTCCTCTTCCCCCGACTCTCAGTCTGAAGAAGGCTCTCGGCCCGAAACTTCATCAATTCCTTCTCTCCAGAGATGCTGCCCGTCCCACTGAGTTACTCCAGCATTTTTGTGTCTATCTTTGGTGGAAATATCAAATCAGATTGGAACAGCTTCTGTAGATATATAAAGAGCAAAAATATTAGCAACTGATAATGAAGGTTCCTGGCAATCTCGGGCAGGAGAAAATGATATTGGGCAGTAGGGAAATCGATCCCGACATCTGGCATTGACGAAGACAAAGGGAACATCCTGGAAATAATGTATCCTGGCGTGAATGAAGATCTGCAAGAAATTAGCAGCAATTGTTTAATAAAAATGGAGAAATGAATGATGGGGAATGCTGATAAATCCCCAGACCAGACGACCAGTTTCTCCACACCTGAGGGCAGATGGAGGTGAACGATGCCCTACTTTTCATCTTCCAAAACTCCAGAGAATCCAATGATAAGAAAAGCAAGGCCATGATTTAAGAAACGGGAACGAGAACACGGGGAATTTCAAAAGAGTTAATCCTTCATGGTTGAGTGGTAGAGCTGTACAACACAAGAACAGGTCTGTCGGCACGCTTTGTTCATGGGCTTGGTCACGTTGGCCTGCATTTGGTCCAGAGCCCTCTAATGGGGAAATGGGAGGAAGTATTATTGAGGATATGGCATCCACTCACTTTAGAAAATACAGATGAAAATACAACTGAATGTCAAGCATTAGGACTTCCAATAGGTGTTTCATATGATATAGAAGGATGAGAGGCGATCTCATTGGAACATATAAGATTATTAAGGGTTTGGATATGCTAGAGGCTGGAAACATGTTCCCGATGTTGGGGGAGTCCAGGACCAGGGGCCACAGTTTAAGAATAAGGAATAAGCCATTTAGAACGGAGATGAGGAAACACTTTTTCTCACAGAGAGTGGTGATTGTGGAATTCTCTGCCTCAGAGGGCAGTGGAGGCAGGTTCTCTGGATACTTTCAAGAGAGAGCTAGATAGGGCTCTTAAAGATAGTGGAATCAGGGGATATGGGGAGAAGGCAGGAACGAGGTACTGATTGGGGATGATCAGCCATGATCACATTGAATGCTGGTGCTGGCTCAAAGGGCCGAATGGCCTACTTATGCACCTAATGTCTATTGTCTATTGTCTATTGACATTGGGCGGCTATGGTAGCGCAGCGGTAGAGTTGCCGCCTTACAGCGCTTGCAGCACTGGAGACCCGGGTTCAATCCCGACTACGGGTGCTGTCTGTACGGAGTTTGTACGTTCTCCCCGTGACCTGCGTGGGTTTGCTCCTAGATCTTCGGTTTCCCCCCACACTCCAAAGACGTGCAAGTTTTCAGGTTAATTGGCTGGGTGTATGAGTATATTGTCCCTAGTGTGTGTAGGGTGGTGTTAATGTGCGGGATCGCTGGTCGGCGCGGAGTCGGTGGGCCGAAGGTCCTGTTTCTGCGCTGTATCTCTAAACTAAACTCAACTAAAATAACCTAAAATATGAAAACAGAAAAGTGGTTTTGGGGCTTTATCTTTAAACTTTCTCCCCCGACTACAATCAGTCTGAAGAAGGGTCCCGACTCAAGACTTCACCCGTCCATGTCCTCCAGAGAAACTGCCTGATCTCCTGAGCTACTACTGCACTTTGTCTATTATTATTTAAAGGGAATATCAACAGGCTAAGAGGATGTGTTTGAGAAAGAACTGCAGATGCTGGAAAAATCAAAGGCGGACAACAATGCTGGAGAAACTCAGCGGGTGAGGCAGCATCTTTGGAGCGAAGGAATAGGTGATGTTTCGGGTCGAGACCCGATGAGTGAAGACAAACAAAACGTGGAACATAGGAGGAAGGACAGGATATTTTCTAAATGGTGAGAGATCCGACTGTGTTGTGATGAGAGTTGTGTGATTCAGAATTAAAGGACGTTCTTTTAGGAAGGAGATGAGGAGAAAGATCTTCAGTCAGAGGGTGGTGAATCTGTGGAATTCTTTGCCACAGAAGGCTGTGGAGGCCAAGTCAGTGGAGAGTTTTAAGGCAGAGATAAATTGATTCTTGCTTAGTGCGGGTGTCAGGGGTTACGGGGAGAAGGCAGGAGAGTGGGGTTGGGTGGGAGAGATAGATCAGCCATGATTGAATGGCGGAGTAGACTTGATGGGTCGAATGGCCTAATTCTGCTCCTGTTCCCGATGACCTTATGACCTGGAGCTACCTGCCAGTCCTTGTACATAAATCACTGAAAATTGTCAGTGTACTGATTTCTATGTGCGTTGTACTAAGTGGGGATGGTACTTAGGGAGGGCAATACTTTACTGAACTATATGCAAAAAATGATTTGTGCTCTTCGTGTGTACATAGTAACGGGCCTGTCCCACGTACGCAACTTTCTCGGCGACTGCCGGCATCCATCATAGGTCGTTGCAGGTCAGCGAAAATTTCAAACACGTTGGAAATCCAGCGGCAACCAGAAAGACGCTACGACTCTTTAGGCGACTGAGGAGACGACTCACGACCATACAGGCTACATGTCGCGTGATGAAGCCTTTATGGTCGTGAGTAGTCACCCAAGGAGTCGTATTTTGTTCTGGTCGCTGATCTGAGAGATTTAAACTCTCAAAATGGATTCCGCTGAAACTAAGACAGGCTTTCACCGTCTTCTATTAAATTGCAAAGCTAGCAAAAAAAGGCACTAACCCTTGCTTTCTGCACATTGACAAGGGCAGCAGACTGTTGATGTTCCCCTTTCCAATAACATGTGAGATAACAAGCGCAGCTTCATGAACGTCTCCTCTATAACATAAACATTAAAGAGAATTCAGACTAATCCTTGTTCTATAAGATTATGATGTGTGTTATTAGTAACAAAATGCTTGTTCTACAGAAATATAACCTTCTCATACATGGCTAACCCTTCCTCTGTCAGAAGCACCTGTCATTCTTAAGAAGCTGTCAATCTTAAGAAGCAAGAGGCTGTACTAAGTTTATAGATAATGTCTTGCTGGATCGTCGATTAGTGGGGTATCTATACATGTAATGAGATAATTGTCCCTTTGTGTGGACTTCTCTGTATTGTCTATTATCAGCATACGGTAAAGAGGTTTTACCAGACCCGCCTGGCGAAATAAAGAATTTATTGCTCATGCTGATTTTATTTGCATTTCTGTCTGATTAAGAATATTTGGACCACGACAACTGCTGGATTTTTAACATATTGAAAATTTTCGGTGACCTGCAAAAACCTATGATGGGTGCCGGCAGTCACCGAAAAAGTTGCGTAAATGGGGCAGACCCATAAAGAAGTATTGACCAGGAGCAAAGATGTCAAACTCGAATGAATGTATTAAGACTTTAATATTGCATGTGACATGTCACAGTGAGATTCTTTCTTTTGGATACCCAAGGTATTCAAAGAGTCACCACCTAAAGGGCACAGACAAAGTTTCAAAGTACCCAGCGCCGGGTGCTCCTTTGTTCTTCTCTCCCCCCCCCCCCCCCCCACACTCATGGCTGTCCCCCCACACCGGGTCCTCCTTTGATCCTTTACTTCATTGATAGTGGGCAACGGAACCTCACCTGGAATATCACGTGAAGATCTGATCTTCCTATCCGTCGGAGCGTCTGCCCGTGTCGGAGGGCGTGCGGCAAATATTCACCAATTAGGCAGGTCTGCCTCAGGGGAAGATGTCGAGCATACTCTCTGCAGCTCAAAAGATGGCGAGATGATCTCATTGACATGCGCAACGTTCTTCAAGGGCTTCACAGGTCATCTTCGGCTTCCCCAGGATGTGACGTCAAGAATCTGGGGAGTCAGTCATTCGGGAATGAAGTGGGAGTCTTTCAAATTCCTCGCCCCGTAGAGAAAGCAATTCCTCTGGTGCCGACTTTGAGCTCAGTGCAAGAAAGTTGCAGGAATGTAAAGAAAACGGCACTGATCTTCCTAACCGACAAGGACTACACCCCCCCCCCCCCCCCCCCCCCACCCCCCCCCCCCCCCACCGTTTCCACAGGTACACGGATAGGAAAGGTTCAGAGGGTTTAGGTTTATTATTGTCATCTGTACCGATGTACAGCGACAAGCTTTGTTTTACATGTGACCTAAACAGATCTGATAGTACTGTACAACCCAGAAAGCAGTCCTGAACTACCCATCTAGCTCATTGGTGACCCTCGGACTATCCTTGACCGGACTTTGCTGGCTTTACCTAGCACTAAATTCCCGGATCATGTATCTGTACACTGTAAATGGCCAGTGGTTGGGGTTGGACAGGCTAGATGCAGGAAGATTGTTCCCGATGTTGGGGAAGTCCAGAACAAGGGGTCACAGTTTAAGGATAAGGGGGAAATAAGGATAAGTCTCATCTTTTAGGACCGAGAAGAGAAAAACATTTTTCACACAGAGATGGTGAATCTGTGGAATTCTCTGCCACAGAAGGTAGTTGAGGCCAGTTCATTGGCTATACTTAAGAGGGAGTTAGATGTGGCTCTTGTGGCTAAAGGGATCAGGGGGTATGGAGAGAAGGCAGGTACGGGATACTGAGTTGGATGATCAGCCATGATCATATTGAATGGCGGTGCAGGCTCGAAGGGCCAAATGGCCTACTCCTGCACCGATGGGTGACGTTTCGGGTCGAGACCCTTCTTCTGAAAACATCGCCCATTCCTTCTCTCCAGAGATGCTGCCTCATCCGCTGAGTTACTCCAGCATTTTGTGTCTTCCTTCAATTTAAACCAGCATCTGCAGTTCTTTCTTGCTCAAACTTAAGTGTGTTAGGTAGGGCAAAGGGAAGATGCAGAGTTCAGAGTCTCAGCCTGGTGGGTTCTTCAAAGTAATACCAATCCCAGGGAACAAGACTAAACATAGAAACATAGAAAATAGGTGCAGGAGTAGGCCATTCGGCCCTTTGAGCCTGCACCGCCATTCAATATGATCATGGCTGATCATCCAACTCAGTATCCCGTACCTGCCTTCTCTCCATACCCTCTGATCCCCTTAGCCACAGGGCCACATCTAACTCCCTCTTAAATATAGCTAAAGTCTTTACACACATGGTAGCCATTGCTATTTTGTGCCTTCAAGACCTCACATTCCATAGTAGTTTCCGAAATACTGTGCGTTCTACTGTAAAACAGATCAACAAATTCCCTGATGCATATTTGATCTGCACCCTCAGCACAACCAACCTGATCTCCCGGTGGCTCAGCACTTCAACTCCCCCTCCCATTCCCAATCTGACCTTTCTGTCTTGGGCCTCCTCCATGGCCAGAGTGAGTCCCACCGCAAATTCTAGGAACAGCACCTCATAATTCACTTGGGCAGTTTACACCCCAGCGGTATGAACATTGACTTCTCCAATTTCAGGTAGTCCTTGCTTTCTCCCTCCTTCCCCTCCCCTTCCCTGCTCTCCCACAGTCCATTGTCTCCGCCTTTTCCTTTCTTCTTTCCGCCCCCACCCTCACAACAGTCTGAAGAAGGGTCTCGACCCGAAGCGTCACCTATTCCTTCGCTCCATAGATGCTGCCTCACCCGCTGAGTTTCTCCTGCATTTTTATCTACCATCAATTAATCAAATGTGGAATGTCTAAGTTTGCCAATGGCATTCAGTTACATTTGGAAGCAGGAAAGAACAGAACAGAACAGATCAGGAAAAGGTCCTTCAGTCCACAATGTCCGTGTCCAATATGATGCCGTTAAACTAATCTCCTCTGCCAGTCATGATCCATATCCCACCATTCTCTGCATATCCATGTGTCTATCTCATTTAGTTCAGCTGTTAGTTGAGAGATACAGTGCAGAAACTGGCCCTTCATCCCACCGAGTCCGTGCCAACCTGCGATCCCCGCACACTAACCCTATCCTACACACACTCGGGACAATTTATAATTTTACCAAGCCAATTAACCTACAAACATGCGCGTCTTTGGAATGTGGGAGGAAACTGAGATCCCGGATAAAACCCACGCAGGTCACGAGGAGAACGTACAAACTCCGTACAGACATCACCCGTAGTCAGGATCAAACCCGGGTCTCTGGCGCTGTGAGGCAGCAACTCTACCGCTGCGCCACCGTGACCGCCCCTAAATGCCGCTTAAACCTTACACAACCAGCCCTGGCAGCACATTCCAGGCGCCCACCACTCTCTGTGTAAAAAAACCTTGCCCTGCATATCTTCTTTAAACTTCTGAACGCTCAACTGAAAGCGCTGTTTTACTGTCCTTGACATTCCCACCCTGGGGAAAAAGGTTCTGACTGTCTACCCTATCTAAAGCCTCTTCTAAGTTGATATCCATCCATCAGGTCTCCCTTCAATGATCGATATTCGAGAAGAAAAAATCCAAGTTTGCCCAACCTCTCCACACATTGGAGAGAAGTACGATTTCAAGAAATCTGCAGAGATCAAGGGCTAAATCATGATTTAATATTAACAGATTCAAATTGGACGTGCTTGCAAGTGAAAGGCTTGGAATTCAGATGGCCTTTAAGTATTAAAAAAAATCATCACAGCATATCCTGGCAATTAATAAGACAGGCCCATCATTAATGCAAATAGATCAAACTACTCATCGATTTAAAAAGGAATGCAGTATGTAGGAAGATATTTGAAGAATTATGAGCCATTTTGAGATTGGTGTAATTTGGGAAAAATTATGCAGAAGTTGAAAGGTTGGAAGGGGTTTTAAAATATGAACAGAGCCTTGGAACCAAAATATGAGCCTCGTATCATGATATAAGTAAGTAAGTACGTTTATTGGCCAAGTGTTCACATACAAGGAATTTGCCTTGGTGCTCTGCCCACAAGTAACAACATGACATACAGTGACAGTTACGAATGACTCAGAAAACACTAAACATTAATAATAAGAAAACATTAATGATAAAACACCATTGTAGATTGGCGTTCTTCCAAACAGCTTTTGTACAAATAAAAGACACAAGTGTAGAATTTGTCGGTTTGAGTCAATTGAAAATCCGGAAACAAATTAGACTAATTTTGCCGAGTGTTCATTTTCCCTCTGTTTCTGCAGAAACTATTTGCGGTTATAAATGTGAAGTTGCCGATGAATTAATAGGCATTATCTTTAGGAAGGAGATGAGGAGGAATTTCTTTAGCCAGAGGGTGTTGAGTCTGTGGAGCTCATTGCCACAGACGGCTGTGGAGGCCAAGTCAGTGGATATTTTTACGGCAGAGATAGATAGATTCTTGATTAGTGCGGGTGTCAGGGGTTGCGGGAAAAAGGCAGGAGAATGGGGTTAGCAGGGAGAGATAGATCAGCCATGATTGAATGGTGCAGTAGACTTGATGGGCCGAATGGCCTAATTCTGCTCCTATCACTTAGGATCTCATGAACATTCTGATCAGACAGGGATTTTGGATTATAATTCAACAACAACATTCACTTCTCTCTCGGCCAGATTGGGTGGAAGGTATCCTGGGCCAGTCGAGTCATGAAAGGAACCATGTTAATGTGAGCTCCTTTATTCTAATGTTTAAGAAAGAACTGCAGATGCTGGAATAATCGAAGGTGGACAAAAATGCTGGAGAAACGCAACGGGCGAGGCAGTGGAGTGGAGGAAGAGGTGACGTTTCCGGTCTAGACCCAAGGGTCTCGACACGAAACGCTCCATCGACGCTGCCTCACCCGCTGAGTTTCTCCAGCATTTTTGGCTACGTTCTTTATTCTTATGATTTTCTGAACAATAATCACAATGGTGCAGTGGGCAGAGCTACTGCCTCGCGGTGCCAGAGACCCAGGTTCCATCTTGAACTCGGGTGCTGTCTGTGTGGAGTTTGCACGTTCTCCCTGTGACCGCGTGGGTTTCCTCCGGGTGCTCCGGTCTCCTCCCACTTCCTAGTCCAGGCGCTCACTTTGTAAGGGGTCATGCCTGTGGCAAGTGTAGACTTCCTGTAGTTTGCCCAGTTCCATCTCATCTCATCTCATCTGCTGCTCAAGAGCAAGCACCGTGGGATTTAAATTCCATTCATTCTTCTGGATTAGAATAGATTTGCTAATCTATTGGGTAAACGCGTTCCACCTTCCTCACTTTATATTATTTCCTTGTTGCAAACGCTTTGTAAATGAGCAGTGGCGCAGCGGTAGAGTTGCTGCCTCATAGCACCAAGGACTCTGGTTAGACGGGTGCTGTCTGTACGGAGTTTGCACGTTCTCCCCGTGACCTGCGTGGGGTTTTCTCCGGGTGCTCCGGTTTCCTCTCACACGCCAAAGACGTGCCAGTTTGTAGGTTAATTAGTTTTGGGAAATTGTAAAATAGTGTGTGTAGGATAGTGTTAAGTGTGCGGGGATCGCTGGCCGGCAGGGACTCGGTGGGCCGAAGGGCCTGTGTCCGCGCTGTATCTCTAAGGTGTAATAGGAAGTTTTAATGATTTTCAAACTATGTATAATCGCTGTATATAATGCAACACTTCAATATTTTTCACATTTTATAATTTCTTTCAACCTGTAACATCAACTAACTTTGTGTTGTGTTGCGCAGTGTCGGATGGCACCAGCAATTCCTCCTCACTTTGTGGCACTCACTGGCACTTTCTCCTCTTCTCCACGCTGCACCCACTATAATACTGATCGATAAAAAAACAATTAGAAAGAGATATCAATTAGTAATTTGATCTCTGGGGGTTCTTGATGGTGTCTGTAAAAACCCCTCCTCTGGCATCAGGTGAAACCCTTGACAGGTCTAGTTTGCACAGCAACAGCTTACGGTCCACTCTGTGGCTACACGTTTGGTACACACTCACTCACGCACACTCATGTATGCACACACGCACTCACACACGCACACACATGCACACACATGTAACATACACACACGTGCTCATACACACATGTACACATACACGCTCACACTTACACAGTCTCACACACACACGTACACACACACATGCACACACACACTCATGTACACACACATGTACACACACACATATGTACACACACATGTACACACACACACTCATGTACACACACACACTCATGTACACACACACTGACTCACACACAGGTGCACATGCACACATATGTACACACAGACACACACACATGTACACACACACTGACTCACACACAGGTGCACACACACACATATGTACACACACATGTACAGAAACACACACTGACTCACACACAGGTGCACACGCACACACATGTACACACACATACACGGACACACACACACATCACACAACTAAACTATATAAACCCATTCAAGCAGACACTCACTGACACACTCCTCACTGCCCCGCACTCTACTATTTCTTTTAACCCCCCTCTCTGTACTACTGCCCCCCCCCCCCCAGCCCCCCAGCCCCCCGCCTTGTTCGGTCCAGGAGCTGGTGATTTCTCCAGTGTGGGTTTGCAGGACGGGTCTGTGCTGTACATTAGGGGGGGTGGTGTACATTAGGGGGGGTGGTGTACATTAGGGGTGTAGTGTACATTAGGGGTGTAGTGTACATTAGGGGGGGTGGTGTACATTGGGGGGGGTGGTGTACATTAGGGGTGTAGTGTACATTAGGGGTGTAGTGTGCATTAGGGGTGTAGTGTACATTGGGGGGGGGTGGTGTACATTAGGGGTGTAGTGTACATTAGGGGTGTAGTGTACATTAGGGGGGGGGTGGTGTACATTAGGGGTGTAGTGTACATTAGGGGTGTAGTGTACATTAGGGGTGTAGTGTACATTAGGGGGGGTGGTGTACATTGGGGGGGGTGGTGTACATTAGGGGTGTAGTGTACATTAGGGGGGGTGGTGTACATTGGGGGGGGTGGTGTACATTAGGGGTGTAGTGTACATTGGGGTGTAGTGTACATTGGGGGGGGTGGTGTACATTAGGGGTGTAGTGTACATTAGGGGGGGGTGGTGTACATTAGGGGTGTAGTGTACATTAGGGGTGTAGTGTACATTAGGGGTGTAGTGTACATTAGGGGGGGTGGTGTACATTAGGGGTGTAGTGTACATTGGGGGGGGGGTGGTGTACATTAGGGGGGGGTGTGGTGTACATTGCCCACATGTAGCAGTGCGAGCTTACAGGACAGGTCTGTGCAACGTGTGTTCGGTCCCACTTGGTCGGTGTGAGAGACAGCTCGCATCTGGGGCTGATGTGCAGCGGTTGCCTGATGCCGGCAGGTGCTTTTTGCAACGAGGGATTGAGCATGATGAGGTGTCTGTAGAAGAGGTGTATTTAGCTGGGGAGCTGGGAGCTTGGGAGCCGGCTGGTGGCGGGTCCACCTTGCTCAACACGCTGGCGTTAAAGCCTCTTGCAGAAGGAAGCTCCGGCACGTTGCAGCTGGTCTCAGGAAGGACACGGTCACACAGCACCAGCGCTGACCTCCCCCTGCCTTGGTAGAACCCAATTCGCTATGCATGGCCACTCTAAGGCGCTCCCCACACCATTGGATATCATTCCCCATTCAGGCAGCGAGCAGCACGCTTTTCAGTTCAGGAGGAGAGAGGGAGAGGTTGTTACTCCACTGCCTTCTGCCCGTGTTCAATATCCCTGCTTACCCACCCAGTATCCCTGCATTCTGCAACTGAAGCAGATCACATCTCAGGAGGGTTGCCTTGTGTTATTCTTCCCCCCCTCCCCTCCCCTCCCCTCTCCTCTCCTCTCCTCCCTCCCTCTCTCCATCTCAGTCGTATCTCGCTTGCCCTCTCCCCCCTCTCACCTTGACATCATCCGTGCCGAGGCAAGGACTGGAGCCGTGACAGTGGACAAACTTTGATTTTGCAGACGTCCTCCAGTGAAATGAGAAGAGGGGATAGAGAAAGAGAGAGAGAGAGAGAGAGTCGGCCGGCCGGAGTGGGTAAGGAAACATCTAAGGACTTGTGTGGAATTTGTAAGCAGTTGCTTTGGAGGTGTCCGTGTTGTCTGTCTGTCTGTCTGTCTGTGTTTCATCATCTCCCAGCCTCTGCCTTTGCTTGAGATGGGTTTGCTGGCAGGCGTGGGTCGGGGAAGGTGAGAGAAGGGATGCAACGATGCCCCCTCTCCCTCTCCCTCTCCCTCCCGCTTCAACCATCAGCCAGCGAGTATGTAGAGGAATCCAATCACTCTTACACTGACAGTCATCGCCGCCTGCTCCCAGACCGAGGAGTTCTTCAACGGCAGCATCTCGTGAGAAATGTTATCCCTTGTTTTTGTAACATCCAGGACGGGTTCCCCTCTCCCCCAACCCTCACAGACACGAGGGGTCAGGCATTCCTTCAACTTGTGCCCTGTCAATACAACCCAGTGTGGAATTGTGATCAGCGGTGTGATCTGGTACCGACTGTTCTCCCGGGGCAGCTCGGTCCAACCCGAGACTGGCCACAAGCAGTCCCCATCGCAGCCTCCTCGCAAACTTCATCATCCAAACCTTTATTTTTTTTGTTCTCTCTCTTCCCACCACCTTCTGCCTGTATCCATATATATATATATATGTATCTGTGTCTCTCTTTCTGTCACTCTGTGTCTGCCTTTCTTTCTGTCTCTCTCTCTCTCTCTCTCTCTCTCTCTCTTTCTCTCTCTTTCTCTCTCTTTCTCTCTCTCCCCTCTCTCCCCTCTCTCCCCTCTCTCCCCCCTCTCCCCCCTCTCCCCCCTCTCCCCCCTCTCCCCCCTCTCCCCCCTCTCCCCCCTCTCCCCCCTCTCTCCCCCCTCGCTTCCCCCCCTCGCTTCCCCCCCTCGCTTCCCCCCCTCGCTTCCCCCCCTCTCTGCCCCTCCCCATCCCCCTTTGTCTCCCTGTGTTTCTCTGTCTCTCACCCCCCCCCCCCCTCATCCCACCTCTTTCTCTCTCCACCCTCTCCCTCTCTCTCTCTCCCTCCCTCTTGCTCCAAGCATACCCGGGGAAGCCGATGTACTGATCTCCAGCAAAGTAAACTTCAAATGAAATGAGGAAGGGTTACAACCATGTTGCAGTCTTTGATTTTTGCTGCAGCCTCGATGCTGCATTCCTCAGAGGGTTAAAGCAATGATTTTTAAATGAAGTGTGGTATTTATAGTGTAAGGCATGGCGGTAGTGCTTGCTCTCTGATAGTGGGTGTAGCATTTATATTCAGACAGCAGCTGCCACTCACCTGCACGCTGCTGTTTAAGACCATCTTGGCCCTTCTCCTATGGATATTGGCCATTCTGGCAACCGGCTGTGAGTTGACACGCTTTGGGGAATGAGAGATCTGTGTACAATCAGGAGAGGTAAATATTCCATCGTTCCAGTCTGAAGAAGGGTCTCGACCCGACACATCAACCTTCCCTTCTCTCCAGAGATGCTGCCTGTCCCGCTGAGTTACTCCAGCTTTTTGTGTCTATTGTCAGGTAAATATTCCAGTCAGTGTTTCTCTCCCCCCTCCCCCCCTCCCCCCCCTCTCCTTTGAGATATTAGTATGGATGTGAAGATGCTTCTACATCAGGATACCTGGTGGTGTATTCTTGTAAATTGTGCAGTGATTTGTATTCAAACACTTCATCCTGTCCTGCTGTTATTTAAATTCACTACTGAGAGCTCCAGAGAAGATACAGCTATCCGTGGTCAGTCTGCGGGCAGCTGCGAGCGTGTAGGGAGGAACTGCAGATGCAGGTTTACACTGCAAATGGACACAAAATGCTGGAGTAACTCAGCAGGACAGGCAGCATCTCTGGCGCGAAGTCTGAAGAAGGGTCTCGACCAGAAACGTCACCCATTTCTTCTCTTCAGAGATGCTGCCTGTCCCGCTGAGTTGCTCCAGCATTCTGTGTCTATCATCGGTGTAAACCAGCATCTGCAGTTCCTTCCTGCATGTAAAACACCCAAAGATAAACACAGCTTTGTACAATTATATTGAGCGGGATTTACTAAAACTCTTAATTGTTTGGATTTGGTAAGAATTACATTTTGAAGTCAATTTGCAGAGGTTTTAAAGGCATTAAAAAATGTTATTTCACATCTAGCCTGCTTGCAGCATTTGATGACGGAATGATGGCATTTAAAATTCTCTCTTTGATAATTACCTCTGGATCTGGTCAGCTGGTGGGCTCTCAGTCACGATAGACACAGAGTGCTGGAGTAACTCAGCGGGTCGGGCAGCATCTGTGGAGAACATGGATAGGTGACGTTTCACAGAGTGCTGGAGTAACTCAGCGGGTCGGGCAGCATCTGTGGAGAACAGGTGACGTTTCACAGAGTGCTGGAGTAACTCAGCCGGTCAGGCAGCATCTGTGGAGAACATGGATAGGTGACGTTTCACAGAGTGCTGGAGTAACTCAGCGGGTCAGGCAGCATCTGTGGAGAACATGGATAGGTGACGTTTCACAGAGTGCTGGAGTAACTCAGCCGGTCAGGCAGCATCTGTGGAGAACATGGAAAGGTGACGTTTCAAAGAGTGCTGGAGTAACTCAGCGGGTCAGGCAGCATCTGTGGAGAACATGGATAGGTGACGTTTCACAGAGTGCTGGAGTAACTCAGCAGGTCAGGCAGCATCTGTGGAGAACATGGATAGGTGACGTTTCACAGAGTGCTGGAGTAACTCAGTGGGTCAGGCAGCATCTGTGGAGAACATGGATAGGTGACGTTTCACAGAGTGCTGGAGTAACTCAGCGGGTCAGGCAGCATCTGTGGAGAACATGGATAGGTGACGTTTCACAGAGTGCTGGAGTAACTCAGCCGGTCAGGCAGCATCTGTGGAGAACATGGAAAGGTGACGTTTCAAAGAGTGCTGGAGTAACTCAGCGGGTCAGGCAGCATCTGTGGAGAACATGGATAGGTGACGTTTCACAGAGTGCTGGAGTAACTCAGCGGGTCAGGCAGCATCTGTGGAGAGAAGGAATGGGTGACTTTTCCGGTTGAGACCCTTCTTCAGACTGAGAGTCAGGGGCGAGGGAAACGCAGAGATAAGTAGGGGTAAGGTGTGAAAAAGAGATATAAAAAGGAGACTGCCGTAGCTAGGGGAAGCTGACAATGAGGAGAATAAAGATAACAGGAGGACTGTCAGACTGGTTGGAGAACTAAGATGGCGGAGGAATGGGGAGAGAGGGAAAGTGAGGGTTACTTGAAGTTAGAGGAGTCAATATTTATAATCAGCCTCTCGCTGAAGGTGATGAATGTAGACAAGCTCGGCATTGGAGACGGGGCATTTTCATTTCTGTTCATTCGGCATAGAGTTTGCAAACGAACGAACAAGTTGAAGCTAAAGTAATGTGACACCTCGTGAGCAACGAGATTTGATTTGACTAATTTAATTCTTAAGCGCAGGTACACAAAATGCTGGAGTAACTCAGCAGGACAGGCAGCATCTCTGGAGGAATGGGTGACGTTTCGGGTTCAGTCTGAAGAAGGGTCTCGACCCGAAACGTCACCCATTCGGTCTCTCCAGAGATGCTGCCTGTCCTGGCTGAGTTACTCCAGCTTTTTGTGTCTATCTTCGGTGTAAAACGGCATCCGCAGTTCCTTCCAATACGTTTTAAACGAATTGAATTGAAACGAAGGATGTCAAAATGGTGCTCTCTTCACTCTTTTAAAAAAAAACGTATCACTCTTTGCAACTAATTTTCAATGACATTAAACTGTTGTTACTCAGGTAATGTAGGGAATTGCAGCAGCAAATTTATACACATGGTTCCAAATGCAGTAAAAGCGATTTTGATCAAACAATCTATTTTCATAAGATTGGTTGAAGGGGAAATATTGTCAAGTGCCAAGTGTGTTTAATTGTCATGTACTGATAACGGAACAATGAAATTCTTATTTGCAACAGCTTAGCGGGCCTGTCGACACAATACGCAGCAGATAACGCTGGAGTAACTCAGCGGGGCAGGCAACACCTCCGGGGAAAAGGAGTACGTGACGTTTCAGGCCGAGACCCTTCTTCAGAGTGCGGGTCGGGGGAGAGGGAATCGCAGTCCCCTTTCCCCCGAAGAAGGGTCTCGACCCAAAACATACCCCTTTCCTTCTCTCCGGAGATGCTGCCTGCCCCGCTGAGTCACTCCAGCTTGTTGTGTCTATCTTCGGTTTAGACCAGCATCTGCAGTTCCTCCCTACACACCTAGACGATATATAAATGAAACAAAAAAATCAATGAATTAAATATCCACGGTACTAATGTAACAAAAACCCCATATCCTTGGTTTTCTCCTTTCGTGTCCATCTTCCATGTTTCAAATGTTGACATCGCTGTCATCGTCTGTCCTGAAAAGGACGCGAGCTTCTGGAGAGAAGATTCAACAGAGTTTATTGTCATGTGTCCCTGATAGGACAATGCAATTCTTGCTTTGCTTCAGCACAACAGAACATAGTAGGCATGACTACAGAACAGATCAGTGTGTCCATATACCATTGTATAAATATATACACACATGAGTAAATAAACTGATAAAGTGCAAATAACAGATCATGGGCTATTAATGTTCAGAGTGTTGTCCGAGCCAAGTTTAATAGCCTGATGGCTGTGGGGAAATAGCTATTCCTGAACCTGGTCGTTGCAGTCTTCAGGCTCCTGTACCTTCTACCTGAAGGTAGCGGGGAGATGAGTGTGTGGCCAGGATGGTGTGGGTACTTGATGATGCTGCCAGCCTTTTTGAGGCAGCGACTGCGATAGATCCCCTCGATGGAAGGGAGGTCAGGGGAAGTGGAAGCTGTCACTTGGTGCAGTAGATGACGGTGGCAGCAGAATTAGCTCGGGATACGTCCAGTTTCCAGCCCCGCGACCTGGACGCTTCTGCTCTGGGGCCACCAAAGCAGTCTATCGTTCACCGCGCAGTGTTCCAGAGCCCAGTGGTTGTTCCTGAACTCGGTGGTAATGGTTTTCAGCCTCCTGTGCTGAGGTTAGTAGATGTGACATGTGGGCATGGCCCGTGGTGGTGGGACTTTGATGATGCCTGCTGCCTTTGAGTTTAGTCTATTGTCACGTGTACCGAGGTACAGTGAAAAGCTTTTGTTGCGAGCTGACCAGTCAGTGGAAAGACAATACATGATTACCATCGAGCCATCCGCAGCATTTCCGCCTTCTATAGATCCCTTCGCTGGTGGGGAGGTCAGTAGTGGGCATGGGCTGGCCAGTGTTGGCCACACTCTCTAATCCCCTTCATTCCCACGCATTCATGTTGCCAAAGACAGACACAAAATGCTAGAGTAACTCAGCGGGACAGGCAGCATCGCGGGATGAAGGCATGGGTGACGTTTCAGCTCGAGACCCTCCTTCAGACATTACTTAATTCCCAGGTATTCATCTTGCCAAACCAGGCAGCGATGCGACCAGCCAGTCTGCTCTGTGCCGTTTACCTGCAGCACTTCAAGAGAGACTTTCCAAACCTCCTCAATCAATGAAGGAAGTAGGCGGTGACAAGGGCAACTTTCCTCTGGTTTTCAATTAGTCACAGGCATGAAAGCACAAAGCAACTTGGTTTGGGTGACGTTCTTGGGTCGAGACCCTTCTCTACCTGAAATGCCAGCCATTCCCTCTCCCCAGAGATGCTGCCTGTCCTGCTGAATTACTCCAGCGTTTTGTGTCTATCTTTGGTGTAATCCAGCATCTGCAGTTCCTTCCGACACAAGCACCATGGTATATATCAGCTCATCCAAAAGATGGGTTCTCAGTCGGGGCCGAGCTGATCAGGGAGTCAAAGCGGATAGACCCTTCTGCTCACCCATGCCCACCAAGGTGCCCCACCTGCACCGGCGGTTTGCAACCAGCCGTAGCTGGGATTGTACAATAGCACCTCTTGCGTATGGACTCTGTGGTTTGTACTGGCCGGCGCGGTAGTCTTGCTGAGCAGTATGCAACAAATGCATTTCACTGCACCAGATACACGTGACGAAAAATAAACCATTGAAACCAATCCTATTAGCCTGCGTTTGGCACAATTATGTCCTATCCCCGCACAGCTGAAATGTCTTTTAAATACTGTTATAGCATTTGTTCCTTATATCCACCACTCTGTGTGTGGAAAAAGATCCTCTCGAGTTCCTCTTAAACGCTTCCCTTCTTTCATTAAACGTATGTCCTCTGTTTCCTGATTCCCCATCTCTGGGGAAAAGACTCACCCGATCTATTCCTCTCGTGATTTTGTACACCTCTATAAGATTTTGCCCCTCATCCTCCTGCGCTCCAAGGAATAAAGTCCTAGCCTGCCCAACCTCTCCCTATAGTTCAGACCCCAGAGTCTTGGCAACATCCTCGTAAATCCTTTCCATTTACATGTGGTGCAATCATATGTTGTATGTAGTTATACCACTGGTGTATATACTTACATAGTTCACATCATGATAACAGATCCTGGATTTAACTCGTGATCAAATCTGGCACAGTGGTTTAGTTTGGAGATGCAGCGTCGAAACAGGCCCTTTTGTCCACCGAGTCCGCACCGACCAGCGACTCTACCACTGCGCCACCGTGGCTGCCCAGGGTGAGGGGGTAAAAGATTTAATAGGAACCTGAGCGGTGACTTGTTTTACACAAAGGGTGACAGGTGTATAGAACGAGTTGCAAGAGGAGGTAGTTGAGATGGGTAGTATTTGAGCGTTTAAAAAAAAAAAAATTTGGACAGGTACAGAGATAGGACAAGTTTAGAGGGATGTGGGCCAAACGCAGGCAGGTGGGACCAGCGCAGATCAAGTCAAGAGTGTTTTATTGCCATGTGTCCCAGATAGGACAATTACATTCTTACTTGCTGCAGCACAACAGAATATGTAAACATAGTATATAACGGGAGAAAAAAAGGCCAGTGTGTGTACATACACATGCACACATACTCAATAGAAACATAGAAACATAGAAACATAGAAAATAGGTGCAGGAGTAGGCCATTCGGCCCTTCGAGCCTGCACCGCCATTCAATGTGATCATGGCTGATCATCCAACTCAGTATCCCGTACCTGCCTTCTCTCCATACCCCCTGATCCCTTTAGCCACAAGTGCCACATCTAACGCCCTCTTAAATATAGCCAATGAACTGGCCTCAACTACCTTCTGTGGCAGAGAATTCCAGAGACTCACCACTCTCTGTGTAAAGAATGTTTTCCTCATTTCGGTCCTAAAGGAATTCCCCCTTATCCTTAGACTGTGACCCCTTGTTCTGGACTCCCCCAACATCGGGAACAATCTTCCAGCATCTAGCTTGTCCAACCCCTTAAGAATTTTGTAGGTTTCTATAAGATCCCCCCTCAATCTTCTAAATTCCATCGAGTACAAACCGAGTCTATCCAATCTTTCCTCATATGAAAGTCCTGACATCCCAGGAATCAGTCTGGTGAATCTTCTCTGTACCCCCTCTATGGCAAGGATGTCTTTCCTCAGATTTGGAGACCAAAACTGTACGCAGTACTCCAGGTGTGGCCTCACCAAAACCCTGTACAACTGCAGTAGAACCTCCCTGCTCCTATACTCAAATCCTTTCGCTATGAATGCTAACATACCATTTGCTTTCTTCACAATAAATAAACAAATATCATGCAATAATAATAATGGTCTATGCAGTTCAGAGCTTATTTGTTGTCGTGTTTAATAGCCTGATGGCGGGAGGGATGAAGCTGTTCCTGAACCTGGACGTTACAGTTTTCAGTCTTGTAGGTTAGTACGGGCAAGTTGGGCTGAAGGGTCTTGTTTCCACACTGTATGACTGTGTAGACAGGTGTGATGCATACACCTGGTTGTTTTGGTCATAATAATATCTTATTAACAGGAGTTTATAAGGATGAGAGGGGATCTTACTGAAACATATAAGATTATTAAAGGTTTGAACACGCTAGAGGCAGGAAACTTGTTCCCGATGTTGGGGGAGTCCAGAACCAGGTGCCACAGTTTAAGAATAAGGGGTAAGCCATTTTGAACGGAGACGAGGAAATACTTTTTCACACAGATAGTTGTGAGTCTGTGGAATTCTCTGCCTCGGAGGGCGGTGGAGGCCGGTTCTCTGGTTAGTTTCAAGAGAGAGCTAGATAGGGCTCTTAAAGATAGTGGAGTCAGGGGATATGGGGAGAAGGCAGGAACGGGGTACTGATTGTGAATGGTCAGCCATGATCACATTGAATGGCGGTGCTGGCTCGAAGGGCCGAATGGCCTACTCCTGCACCTATTGTCTATTGTCACTTGCAGTCATTGGTTTACCAAGGCAGATAGTGGCCATATTTATTGCACAAAGGTATTCGGGGCGAGCTGAAGTGTATTCTGTCAGGAGATGTGATTTAGTATGGGGATAAGAAGTCTCTGCTTCAGGGAGCTTTCTGACACTCTTAGTTCAACCAATTTGCTGTGTTTGCGGGTGGTCGGTGAAATGCAGCAACAGTAATGGTGTGTTGCGCAAACTTGCACGTGCATGGACGTACCTTATGAACTTGGTTGGTGCAGGAATAAGCCACTTGGTCCCCAGAGCCGACACCACTTTCAATAATCCCACCGCCATGGAGTGCAATACACGCCGAGGGAATGGAGGAAAATAGGATTCAATGTTCATCCCATTGGGTTGTCAGCTACCCAAGCAGAATATTACCGTGCTTCAGGTTCTGCTTGGGTACAATACAATTCAATTGTTTAGTTCAGAGAAACAGCGCGGAAACGGGCCCTTTGGCCCACCGTGTCTGCACCCTCCAGCGATCCCCGCACACTAAAGGGCCTGTCCCACTTTCACGACCTAATTCACCACCTCTGCCGAGTTTGCCCTTGACTCGTACTCACTGCATGGACGTCACGAGGTCGTAGCAGGCCGTGATGCTAGTCGTAGGTACTCGTGGCATCAAGTAGGTCGCGGCGTTTTTTCTAGCCTGATGAAAAATGTCCACGAGTAAAAGAGGTCGTGAATTAGGTTGTGAAAGTGGGACAGGCCCTTAACACTATCCTGCACACACTTTGGCCAATTTTCCAATTACATCAGGCCAATTAACTTGCAAACCTGCACGTCTTTGGAGTGTGGGAGGAAACCGGAGCTCCCAGAGAAAACCCACGCAGGTCACAGGGAGAACGTACAAACTCTGTACAGATAGCACCCGTAGACAGGATCGGACCCGGGTCTCTGGCGCTGTGAGGCCGCAACTCTACCGGTGCGCCACCGTTCCACAACTATCCGCTCTATCCCAAAAACCCCAAAAATGAAGTTACTTTAGCCAGACTTTCACTTCACAGAAAGAGGTTTAGGTCATAAGGTCATAAGGAATAGGAGCCATTCGGCCCATCAAGTCTACTCCACCTTTCAATCTCCCTCCTAACCCCATTCACCTGCCTTCTCCCCATAACCCCAGGCACCCAGACTAATCGAGAATCTTTCTATCTTTGCCTTAAACATAGCCACTGACTTGGCCTCCACAGCCTTCTATGACACGGGGTGCCACAGATTCACCACCCACTGACTAGAAAGAAATTTCTCCTCCTCTCCTTCCTAAAAGAACGTTCTTTAATTCTGGTTTAGAGATGTAGCTCAGAGACGGTCTGCACAGTGGCATTGCAGCAGAGTTGCTACCTTACAGCGTCCGAGACACCGGTTCGATCCCTACCACAGGTGCTTACTGTACGGAGTTTGCACGTTCTCCCCATGACCAGCGTGAGTTTTCTCCAGTTTTCTCCGGTTTCCTCCCACACTCCAAAGAGGTACAGGTTTGTTGGTTAATTGGCTTCGGTAAAGTCCCTGGTGTGTGTAGGGCAGTGTTAATGTGCGGGGATTGCTGGTCAGCACGGACTCAGTAGGGCCGAAGGGCCTGTTTCTGCGCTGAATCTCCAAGCTAAAAAAAACTAACATATTAGGCTGTGGGATTTAACTTCAGCAGTTCATGCTTCTATCACTTATCCACTCCATTTTATTGTGAACAAATTTAAATGTGTACCGTGTGTGAAGGTGCTTTTGAGGAGCAAAGTTTTTAATCTTCGCATAGTTAGCACAGTCACCACTTCAACTTGGTTCCAGCGTTGGATTGGATGTTATTTTTAATTGTAGTGTATTTGAGAGTAGAATGATCTTTGTTATCATTGTTCAGCATTTGTTAACTGTTATTTATTCAGATCCCCCCCGCCACGGGTCCCATGTAACCCCGTGCCACCTGCCCCATGGTCCGATAGTCGGCGACTAAACCGTCTCCCCCACCTGGTTTGCCAGGTGAGGAAGGGGCTGTGGACCCCCAGCAGGACCAAAAACAAGACCCGTCAAAGGGCGGATGAGCTCCTAGCGAGCCAACGGCCATCCACACTTCAGTAGACGTTGCGATCACTGTCGTACACGGCATTGCAAGGCAACGTGCCCGTTGATGTTTTATTAGATGATGATGATGATGAATAGTTACCCATGTACAAAGCATCAAATGAATTTGTGAATGCCCTGAGAGTTGTGAATTTGTGGAATTCCCTGCCACAGAGGGCAGTGGAGGCCACGTCACTGGATGGATTTAAGAGCGTTGGATAGAGCTCTAGGGGCTAGTGGAATCAAGGGATATGGGAAGAAGGCAGGCACGGGTTATTGATTGGGGACAATCAGCCATGATCACAATGAATGGCGGTGCTGGCTCAAAGGGCCGAATGGCCTCCTCCAACATCTATTTTCCGTTTCAGGGAAATGAGAACATTTACATGTGGCAAGGGTTTTTATCATCTTTATAATATTGACAGTGTATGGCAGAGTATGTTAAAATAGCGTAGGAAGGAACTGCAGATGCTGGTTTAGGACAGTCTAAATGTGCTGGCTTGAGGGCCAAATGGCCTACTCCTGCACCTATTGTCCCTAGTGTGTTGGATAGTGCTGGTGTACGGAGGGATCGCTGGACTCAGTGGGCCAAGGGTCCGTTTCCGTGCTGCATCTCTAAACTAAAGTGAACTAATTTACACAAGCTAATTAACCTACAAACCTGTATGGCTGTGGAGTGTGTGGGAGGGAACAGGAGCTCCCGGAGAAAATCGGCACAGTGACGGCGAGAACGTACACACTCCACACAGACAGAGAACTGCGAAGGAGGATGGATGCAGAGAGAGGGAAAGCAAGGGTTACTTGAAGCTAGAGAAACCGCTGGGTTGTAAACTGCCCCAACGAAACATTAGCTGCTGTGGAAACTGGTTCTTCAGCCCAACTCATCCATGCTGGCCAAGGTGCTCCAGCTTGCTATCCCATTTCGGCCACATTTGGCCCACATCCCTTTAAAAGTTTCCTTGATTGGACCTGTATCGACTTCTGAGCTCTTGGTAGAGGAAGGGAGATGACCAGTGTGACTGTCCCCGATTACATTCTATCTCTTTTTGCTTTGTTGTCACATCTCTGAGCTAACAACGGTCTATTCTATATTTCCCTTGATCTGCCGGTCCCACGGGCGATTTTACTGGCAACTAGGCAGCCGCCACATGGTCGCCGGGGTGACGGCTGTATGGTCGTGAGTCGTCCCCTCAGTCGCCCAAAGAGTCGCAGCGTCCTTCCGGTCGCCGCTGGATTTTCAACATGTTGAAACATTTTCAGAGACAGTCGGCGACAGTGGGTTTGACGCCAATGAGCGTAGCTTGTCGTCTCCTGACGTAGGTGCTGTCATAGTTGTTGCCAGGTGACGTAGGTTGTCGCCAGTGCTGACTTCAATTTTGTTGTTAAAGTAATGATTCTATTACAAATTTTATGTTGAAGGGGGGGGTCCAGTCGCCGGTTTTCGACGACCTGCTACAACTACGACAGTCGCCGGCAGTCGCTTAAAAATAGCCTAAGTGGGACATGCCCTTTACACTTCATTATCCCTGTAAGTCTCAACCCGAAATATCACCCATTCCTTCCCTCCAGAGATGCTGCCTATCCCGCCGAGTTACTCCAGCACTTCTGCGTCTATCTTCGGTGTAAACCAGCGCCTGCAGTTCCTTCCCGCAGGAACCTGGCTCCATGCTGTATACAACTCGATGAATCTCTGAAACATAAAGGCAAGCTCAGACTGAGGCGCGGCATTAGTCAGATGGGGATGACGCAATCTACTTCGAATGAAAGAGAAACCTTGTGTACGTTCAGTATCTGTCATGACTTCTCCACGCACCGTGGTGTTTTATAGCTAAATAATTAATTGCAGCACAGTGTGGCTGTGATAGATTAGCAAATGTAAGTGCACAATTTCTACACAACAGTCCTTCCTGAGTTCAATAAATAAGGAGATAATTTTCTATAAAGAAATATTTTCCTCTTTGATGAACATGGAAAAAGATGACTACTCACCAGCTCCTCTGTTCTAACAATCACTTAGATCTTGGCTAATCTAATCGTTGAGTCTCATTGTCTGTAACTCGTTTTCACCAAGCTCACAGGTAACAACGGCCTATTTCCTTTATCATCATAACTTTTTTGCATTTCTTTCATTCATTTGTTCTACATCACCGTCTATATCTCTCGTTTCCCTTTCTACTGACTCTCATTCTGAAGAAGGGTCTCGCCCCCGAAACCTATTCACCTGTTCCTTTCCTCCACAGATGCTGCCTGACCCGCTGAGTTACTCCAGCACTCTGTGAAACGTCACCTATCCATGTTCTCCACAGATGCTGCCTGACCCGCTGAGTTACTCCAGCACTCTGTGAAACGTCACCTGTCCATGTTCTCCACAGATGCTGCCCGACCCGCTGAGTTACTCCAGCACTCTGTGAAACGTCACCTATCCATGTTCTCCACAGATGCTGCCTGACCCGCTGAGTTACTCCAGCACTCTGTGAAACGTCACCTATCCATGTTCTCCACAGATGCTGCCTGACCCGCTGAGTTACTCCAGCACTCTGTGAAACGTCACCTATCCATGTTCTCCACAGATGCTGCCTGACCCGCTGAGTTACTCCAGCACTCTGTGAAACGTCACCTATCCATGTTCTCCACAGATGCTGCCTGACCCGCTGAGTTACTCCAGCACTCTGTGAAACGTCACCTATCCATGTTCTCCACAGATGCTGCCTGACCCGCTGAGTTACTCCAGCACTCTGTGAAACGTCACCTATCCATGTTCTCCACAGATGCTGCCCGACCCGCTGAGTTACTCCAGCACTCTGTGAAACGTCACCTATCCATGTTCTCCACAGATGCTGCCTGACCCGCTGAGTTACTCCAGCACTCTGTGAAACGTCACCTATCCATGTTCTCCACAGATGCTGCCTGACCCGCTGAGTTACTCCAGCACTCTGTGAAACGTCACCTATCCATGTTCTCCACAGATGCTGCCTGACCCGCTGAGTTACTCCAGCACTCTGTGAAACGTCACCTATCCATGTTCTCCACAGATGCTGCCTGACCCGCTGAGTTACTCCAGCACTCTGTGAAACGTCACCTATCCATGTTCTCCACAGATGCTGCCTGACCCGCTGAGTTACTCCAGCACTCTGTGTCTAATGTTGGTTATCAACAACTCCATTCTATGTCAATCCAAAGATTCCAGTGTGGAAATCAATGACCAAATCCAAGGAAAGAAAATTAAATATTGGAATGCCAGTGAAGTATTTAAAGGAAGATTTCATGAATGAAATGCTACAGTGTGAAATTACATCCCTTATGGAAATTATCTCCATTGGGAAAATTCATCATAGTCTTACATAAAGATCGCAGAGAACTGGCGAGTTGATCTGGTAAGGTTGTCACATGCAGTTCTGGTCACTCCCATTATAGGAAAGGCATGGAGGCTTTGAAAAAGGTGCCGAAGAGGTTTAACAGAATATTGCTTGGATTAGAGGGCATCAGCTATAAGGATTCTCTGACTCAGAAGGCAGCGGAGGCCGATTCACTGGATGCATTCAAAAGAGAGTTAGGTAGAGCTCTTGGGGCTAGCGGAGTCAAGGGATGTGGGGAGAACGCAGGAACGGGGTACTGATTGTGGATGATCAGCCATGATCAATATTGAATGGCGGTGCTGGCTCGAAGGGCCAAATGGCCTACTCCTGCACCTATTTTCTATGTATGAGGAAAAGCGTTTTCAGTTGTGAATCTGTGGAATTCTCTGCTTCAGATAGCGGTGGAGGCAGGTTCTCTGGATGCTTTCAAGAGACAGTTTGATAGAGCTCTTAAAGATAGCGGAGTCAGGGGATATGGGGAGAAGGCAGGAACGGGGTACTGATTGGGGATGATCAGCCATGATCACATTGAATGGTGGTGCTGGCTTGAAGGGCCGAATGGCCTACTCCTGCACCTATTTTCTATGTATCTATGAGAGGTTACACGAACTTGACGTGTTTCCCCTGGACCATCAGAGGTTGAGAGGAGATCTGACAGAAGTGTGTAACATTATGAGAGGCATAGATAGGGCAGACAGTCAGAACCTTTAAGCTCGTAGATTTAGGTCTTGGGGCTAAAGGAATCAAGGGATATGGGGGGGGGAAGCAAGAAAGGGATACTGATTTTGGATGATCAGCCACGATCATATTGAATGGTGGTGCTGGCTCGAAGGGCAGGATCGCCCGCTCCTGTATCTATGTTTCTATGTTATCCCATGGTGAAAATGTCATAGACAAGAGGGCTCGGGTTGAGGTGAGAGGGGCAAAGTTTAAAGTAGCTGTGCGGGATAGGGTTTTTTACTCTGAGGGTGGTGGGTGCCTGGAGAGGCAGATGCAATAGTGGAGTTTAAGAGGCTTTTAGCTCGGCACATGGATATGCAGGGAATGAAGGATATGAATCACATGCAGGCAGAAGAGTTTAGTTTAATAGACAATAGATAATAGGTGCAGGAGTAGGCCATTCGGCCCTTCGAGCCAGCACCGCCATTCAATGTGATCATGTCTGATCATCCCCAATCAGTACCCCGTTCCTGCATTCTCCCCATATTCCCTGACTCCCCTATCTTTAAGAGCCCTATCTAGCTCTCTCTTCAAAGCATCCAGAGAACCGGCATCTTGAATTTGGCATCATGTCCAGCATGGACATTGTGGGCCGAATGGCCTGTTCCTGTGCTGTACTGTATTGTGTGCTCTGTCTACATTTGTTTCTATAGTGTCGCCTTGTCCCAGCAAGAAGCCAAGTGCAGTTTAAGATTGTTTTTGTAAATTTGTTAGAACTTGAACTCCTGTCGCTGACAGATTGTTGAATTTATTTGAGTGATAAAGGTTTGGGGAGAAAACCAGATGATTGCTTTTAGGTTTGAAGGAGAACTCTTGAATATGTCTTTGACAGCAACAATAGAAATGCCTGGATAGATACAGAGTGCTGGAGTAACTCAGCGGGTCAGGCAGCATCTGTGGAGAACATGGATAGGTGACGTTTCACAGAGTGCTGGAGTAACTCAGCGGGTCAGGCAGCATCTCTGGAGAACATGGACAGGTGACGTTTCGGGTTCGGGCCCTTCTTCAGGTCCCGTCTTTGAACTTTTGTGTAATTCTGTCAGCGCTGAGACGCGGTGACTCTTTGCGTCGTGCCTCGGTGAGGTCCGCTGTATGATGTTACCGGATTGCATGCAATACAAAGCATTTCACTGTACCTCGGTACATATGACGATAAAGTATAATTGAGTTACTCCAGCACTTTGGGGCGGCATGGTGGCGCAGCGGGTAGAGCTGCTGCCTCACAGCGCCAGAGACCCGGGTCCCATCCTGACTACGGATGCTGTCTGCATGGGATCTGTACGTTCTCCCCGTGACCTGCGTGGGTTTTCTCTGGGTGCTCTGGTTTCCTCCCACACTCCAAAGACGTGCAGGTCTGTAAGTTCATTGGCTTCGGTAAAGATTACAAATTGTCCCTGGGTGTGTGTAGGATAGTGTTAGCGTGCGGGGATCGCTGATCGTTGCGGAGTCGACGGGCCGAAGGGCCTGTTTCCACGCTGTACCTCCAAACGAAACTGAACTTTGCGTCCGTGTCCAGTATAAACATGCCGAAGAAGGGTCTCGAGTGAAACGTCACCCATTCCTTCTGTCCCGAGATTGCTGCCGCTGCCTGTCCCACTGAGTTACTCCAGCATTTTGTGTCGATGTTGAAATGCCTGGGCTCGGCTGGGAAGGGGAGAATAAGGAAAGCCCGTTGCTCTCCCGTATTGAGAGACTCTCTGATTATCGGGGTAACTCTAGTGCAGCTGAAGCCAGCAGCGCCACACATCATATTTGCTTCAGAAGGAGGAGATTATCCATGAACACAGCGGGGGAATCTGCAGAGATTTTCTCCTTGTTGCTGTTGTTCAGCTATTCAGCATTGCCGACAAGGTCTTGCAAACAAAGAAGGTCTTTCATCCAAAGATAGACCTAAAAAAAAATAGAAGACCAAAACCATTCCAATGAAGGATGGATATTAGTAGATATGAATATTCATATTGGGCTGTGTATCTCTGAGTTATAAAAAAAAACAGCCTGTGACATACTGTGAGACAATTCCCACCTTTCGAATAATCCTTCCTAATTTTACAATGTTACCAGCTGTTTTCCTATATTTTTTTTTTGCCGCCTCATATTTTTTCATTGCGGCTGGTAATACTGGGCCATAAAGTGATGAAGTGTGTTTCAGACGGAAGCAGGTGGAGGGAGGATCTCTGGTGGAGATGGGGCAGCATGATGTATCTCTCGCTGAGCACGTCTTCAGGGCGATGGGAGGCATTGAAAGCTTAAGTGCCAGTCCCCAGCTGTTCATTACCTGGATGTTGTGCACACCCCACTTCTGGGACACCATTACACTGTGTTGGCGAATGCCAAGAGCGCTCCTCATTTCACATTCCACTGCGCTCTTTTCTCCGCACTGTCTGAGGTTGAGGTTGGACCGTTTTCTCCGCATTGTTGGAGTTTGAGGGGAGACTTTACTTTAAGCGCGGAACAGCGTGGAAGCAGGCCGTTCAGCCCACCGAAGGTGGACAAAAATGCTGGAGAAACTAAGCGGGTGAGGCAGCATCTATGGAGTGAAGGAATAGGTGGCATTTCGGGTTGAGACCCTTCTTCAGACTGGTGTGGAGGTGGTAGGCGGGGGGGGGGGGGGGCGTGAAGAAGGAAGGAAGAGGCAGAGACAGTGGGCTGTGGGAGATCTGGGAAGGGGAGGGGCAGGAGGGAGAAAGCAAGGACCACCTGAAATTGGAGGTCAATGTTCATACCGCTGGGGTGTAAACTGCCCAAGCGAAATATGAGGTGCTGCCCCTCCAATTTGCGGTGGTCCTCACTCTGGCCATGGAGGAGGCCCAGGACAGAAAGGTCTGATTCGGAATAGAAAGGGGAGTTGAAGTGCTGAGCTACCGGGAGATCAGGTTGGTTATTGCGAACCGAGCGGAGGTGTTGGGTGAAGTGATCACCGAGCCTGGGCTTGGTCTCACCGATGTAGAGCAGCCGATGCAATAGATGAGGTTGGAGGAGGTGCAGGTGAACCTCTGCCTCACCTGGAAAGACTGCTTGGGTCTTGGATGGAGTCAAGGAAGCCCACCAAGTTCAGTTTAGTTTATTGTCACGTGTACTGAGGTGCAGTGAAAAGCGTTTGTTGCGTGCTAACCAGGCAGCGAAAAGACAATACATGATTCCAATCGAGCCATTTACAGTGTCTAGATACATGATGAGAGAATAACGTTTAGTGCAAGGTAAAGCCAGCAAAGTCCGATCAAGAATAGTCCGAGGGTCACCAATGAGGTAGATAGTAGTTCAGCACTGCTCTCTGGTTGAGGTAGGATGATTCAGTTGCCTGATAACAGCAGGGAAGCAATTGACCTTGAATCTGAAGGTGTGCGTTTTCTGTTACCTTATGCCTGATGGGAGAGGGGAGAAGAGGGAGTGACCGGGGTGCGGATCATCTTTGACCGCGACGACCGGCGGTCCCCGCACACTAACACTATCCGACACACACTCGGAACAATTTACAATTTTACCGAAGCCAATTAACCTACAAACCTGTACGTCTTTGGAGTGTGGGAGGAAACCGGGGATCCCGGAGAAAACCCACGCGGGTCATGGGGAGAACATGCAAACTCCGTATAGACAGCACCCGTAGTCAGGATCGAACCCGGGTCTCTGGCACTGTAAGGCAGCAGCTCTACCCGCTGCGCCTCCGTGCCGCCCATAAAAATATATCAAATTATGAGTGGTATAGAATGGGCAGATGGTCAGAACCTTCCTACCAGAGTGGAATTCTAGAGGACATAGCTATAAGGTTTGAGGGGGACAGTTTAATGGAGATGGCATGTTCTTTAGTGGTGAGAGTCTGGAACGCATAGCCAGGGGTGGTGGTGGAGGCTGATAGGATAGTGGCGTTTCAGAGGCGTTTAGATGGGCACATCGTGGCGCGGGGAATAGTGTGGGATTGTCAAGGACTCGGCTTTCAGGTGAGAGGGGCCAAGTTTATGTTTACACAGAGGGTGGTGGGTGCCTGGAACGTGCTGCCAGGGGTGGTGGTGCCAGGGGGTCCATGTTCTCCAGAAGTGTTGCCTGACCCGCTGAGTTACTCCAGCACTTTGTATCTATCCAGGCATATGTATCGTTGCTCACAATAGCGGAGGCTGGTTGGTGTATGAGGCTGATACGCGGAGCAGTAACGCTGCCTCACAGCGCCAGAGACCCGGGCTCGATCCTGACCGCGGGTGCTGTCTGTGTGTGGAGTTTGCACGTTCTGCCTTTGGACCGCGTGGGTTTCCTCCGGGTGCTCCGGCTTCCTCCCACATCCCAAAGACGTGCATGTTTTTGTGGGTTAATCGGCCCCTCTGTAAATCGCCCCCTAGTGTGCGGGTAGTCGATGTGAAAATAGGATCACTAGTGTGAACGGGCGATCGATGGTCGGCGTGGACTCGGTGGGCCTGATTCCTTGCTGTATCTCCAAACTATATCCGCAGCAAAAGATCAAACAATATCCTCAATGTGTCGGGGATAAAAGAGTGGGGGAAGGGTGATGTGATCTTGTGTCATTTACGAAAAGTGAAAATATGTCTGCAGAGTCATCGATTATTCCAAACCAAATCTGTCTGAAGCAATGAATGATTTCTGCTTCAGTTTCTGGATAAATTGGGTGTCCATTTCAGAAAGCAATACAGTGGAAGTAGAGTGGGCCAAGGCGACGGACCTCCAGCAGATGTGCCCGTGTTGTTGCAGGTTGGGGTGGAACACTCTGAAACAGGTTTGGAGAGAAGGAAGTGCCACCTGTTGCCACCGGCTGTGTCGTTAGCATTGACCTTGGGGCAGGGTGACTAATGGTGTGTGGAGGCAGGGAGCAGGCAAACTGCAACAGAAGATGCTGCTGATGTACAGGAAGGAACTGCAGATAGATACACAATGCTGGATTAACTCAGCGGGACAGGCAGCATCTCTGGAGAGAAGGAACATTCAAGACCCAGAACGTCGCCCATTTCTTCTCTCCAGAGATGCTGCCTGTCACGCTGAGTTACTCCAGCATCGTGTGTCTACCTTCAAACTAGCTTCAAAGTTGTCTTGTTGAGTCTTGCTGTCTCTACTCATTTTCACCCAGCCCGCAGTTAATGATGGCCTGTTTCCTATAGCATGGTTACTTTTTTGAATATCTTTCATCCGTTTGTTCCACATCTCTCTACATGACCGTCTATATCTCTCGTTTCCCTTTCTCTCAGTCTGAAGAAGAGTCTCGACAAAAAACGTCACCTATCCACGTTCTCCAGAGATGCTGCCTGACCCGCTGAGTTACTCCAGCACTCTGTGTCAATCTTTGGTGTAAGCCAGCATCTGGTTACATCCGTGCCCGGGAGATTTTGGAGAGGGACCATGCGCTATCCACGGGCGCCCTGGGGCATTTCCAGGACCGCTGGGCACCGCGGGGAGTGGGACACATGGGGATATATTTGTTTTAGGGTGTATTTGACATTTAATGATATTTGTTTGGATAAGTGGGTGATTTTGGACCATGGTGGTGGGTTTGTCTGGTATTATGTTGTATTGTAGATATTATTCCTACAATAATTGATTAAATTTATTTTTGTTCAAAAAAAAAAGAGAAACCCCTGAAATCATCTACACACCAGAGAATAACAGATAATAATAGCCCAGAGCAGGTTTACGACAAAGATTGGGTTAACGTATGATGAGCGTATGACGGCACTGGGCCTGTACTCACTGGAGTTTAGAAGGATGAGGGGCAAACATCATTGAAATCTACAGGAGAATGAAAGGGCTGGATAGAGTGGATGTGGAAGTGACGTGTCCACTAGTGGGAGAGTCTCGGACTGGAGGGCACAGCCTCAAAATAAAAGGACGTACCTTTTAGAATGGAGATGAGGAGAAATGTATTTTGTCTGGGGGTGGTGAATTTGTGGAATTCACTGCCACAGTCGGCTGTGAAGGACAAGTCTTTGGGTATCTTTAAAGCAGAGATTGACAGAATTGTGTGGATGTCAAGGGCTATGGGGAGAAGGCAGGAGAATGGGGTTGAGTGGGAAAGATAGATCAGCCATGTTCCTAGGTACATGTGACAATGAAGTCTATTTGAATCAAATGGCAGAGCAGATGCGATGGGCCGAATGGCATAATTCTGCTTCAATGTCTTATGGTCTTAATCTACCCTCAATTTAATCCTTTCGAATCTCTTCCGTGCCAACTATCAGGTCACGAGGTGTGGAACAGAGTGTTCCATGTGTGGTTTGACCATGTACCTGACACGCTGACAATCCTGTCTCTCACCTTCTGCTTTCATCTCGGGCCTTTGTTGCAACCAATTGTCCATCAAAATCCTCCCTCCCCTTTGCCTGTGTCCACCTGTAATCTGCCACGCTTTGGCCTGCCTCCCCTCTCTCCCAGTTTTCATCCCCCCCCCAGTTCTTAAAAGGATCCCGACCAAAAACGTCATTGTGTTCTTCAGAAGTGCTGCCTGACCCGCAGAGTTATGCCCCTGTCCCACTTGGGCGATTTTTTTTTAAGGCAACTACAGGCCCCTATCGCCACATGGTCGCCGGGGTGTTGCCTGTTTGGTCGTGAGTCGCCTCCTCAGTCGCCCAAAGAGTTGTAGCGTCTTTCTGGTCGCCGCTGGATTTTGAAATGTTCAAAACTTTTCGGCGACAGTGGGTTTGACGCCAATGAGTGTAGCTTGACTTCTCCTGACGTAGGTGCTGTCGTAGTTGTCCCCAGGTGTCGTAGGTTGTCGCCGGTGCTGACTTCGGTTTTTGTTTGTTGTTAAAGTGATGATTATATTTTAAATTTTATGTCGTGGGGGGGGTCCAGTCGCGGGTTTTTCGGCGACCTGCTACGACTATGACAGTCGCCTAAAAATAGCCTAAGTGGGACAGGCCCATTACTCAGCACTTTTGTGTCTTTGTGTGCGTTAGCCAGCATCTGCAGTTCCTTGTTTCTACATGCAACTGAACCATCGGCTCCTAGCTTTCGTTCTGGCTTTATTCATTGTACTATTTCGGTATCAAGAAATGGGCAACGACTAAAAGTGACAAATCCTATAGAGGAGCCGGCAGTGGGAGATCTCATTTCTCTGCTGCGTGTCTACTACTGTGAAGCAAAATTATACTACCTTGTTCTGGACGTGGAAACCAGGTACATATGACAACAAAGTACCTTGGATCCATCGCAGGAGATTTCAAGACAGTAGACAATAGACAATAGGCCATTCGGCCCTTCGAGCCAGCACCGCCATTCAATGTGATCATCCACAATCAGTACCCCGTTCCTGCCTTCTCCCCATATCCCCTGACCCCGCTATCTTTAAGAGCCCTATCTAGCTCTTGAAAGTATCCAGAGAACCGGCCTCCAGCGCCCTCTGAGGCAGAGAATTCCACAGACTCACCACTCTATGTGTGTGGTAAAGATCACTAAACAAATCACGATCACTAAAGGGCCTGTCCCACTTGCGTCATTTGCACGTTATTTACGCAACATCATTTAAGCGTCATGACACACGACGTGCGCATGGTGCGTGGTAACGTAGGCAGTGGCGCGCGGTCGCGCACGGCGCCCCAGGATTTCGGGATTCACAAAATCTTCGCGCGCCACCTGCGTGATGCGCAAATGACACCCAAGTGCGACAGCCCCTTAAACAAAAGCTTTGCACTGTACCTCGGTACATGTGACAATAAACTGAACTGAACGTGTCTCCTTACCACTCTTGACAACTGGAGCGCAGGCTGGACTTGTGAAAATGGCGCCAAAACATGGCGTCTCTTGCTCTGGCGGCTCAGTAGACTATTTCTGTGCAACTGCTAATTGGGGTTGGTATGGTGAGTCTACTGGACTGTTTGTGTGAAGAAAATGTCACCATGCGTTTGCTCTTGGCACAGGTGACAATGAAACGATATCGAACCAACAAATTATTTCTCATTGAAACATTGGGAAAACATACAACAATGCCTGAGATTGCCTTCTATTTCCTCTTATCTTGTAGTTTGCTGGTGAGAACTACTTCTAGTATATATGCATTGTGAATGTATCTTTAAAAACTTTGTGCACTATGTTACATTACTTTTGATATGTTATCGTATCAGTTATTTGGGAATTAACTACCATCAATAATATGGTTTTGCTGGGAGTTCTATTTTTAATATTTAATAAACAGCCCACAGATGCTGCACTTCTCTGACTCGATCAATACTTGGAATGTCAAGGTTATAATGGTGACATGTTTATTGATTGAAAGATACAGCATTGAAACAGGCTCATCGGCCCATCGCGTCCATGCTGACTATCAATCACTAGAGACTAGTTCTATGTTATCCCACCATCTCATCCACTCAGTGAAAGGCTTGGACAGAGTGGATGTGGAGAGGATGCTTCCACTAGTGGGAGAGTCTAGGACTAGAGGTCATAGCCGCAGAATTAAAATACTTTATTTTCGGAAGGAGACGAGGAGAAATTTCTTTAGTCAGAGGGGGGGGGGGGGGGGTGAATCTGCGGAATTCGTTGCCACATAAGGCTGTGGAGGCCAAGTCAGTGGGTAATTTTAAGGCGGAGATTGGCAGATTCTTCATTAGTACAGGTGTCAGAGGTTATGGGGAGAAGGCAGGAGAATGGGGTGAGGAGGAAGAGATAGATCATCAATGATTGAATGGTGGAGTAGACTTGATGGGCCGAATCACCTAATTTTAGTCCTATTCCATATTTATGACCTTATGACTTCCTACACCATATTTATGACCTTATGACTTGCTATATTTAAGAGGGCGTTAGATGTGGCACTTGTGGCTAAAGGGATCAGGGGGTATGGAGAGAAGGCAGGTACGGGATACTGAGTTGGATGATCAGCCATGATCACATTGAATGGCGGTGCAGGCTCGAAGGGCCGAATGGCCTACTCCTGCACCTATTTTCTATGTTTCTATGTTTCTACACACTAGGGGGCAATTTACAGAGAGCCAATTGGTCTACGACCCCGCACGTCTTTGGGATGTGGGTGGAAACCGGAGCACCCGGAGGAAACCCACGTGGTCGCAGGGAGAACGTGCAAACTCCACACAGACAGCACCCGAGGTCGGGATGGAACCTGGGTCTCTGGCGCTGAGAGGCAGAGGCACTACTATGCTGCTAAACCTTTAATTGAGGGAGGGAGGGAGGGAAGCAGATGCAATGTTATTTGGACACGTTAAAAGGCTTACAGAGAAATAATTTCACAGCTATTTTGCAGTGACATTGAGAATTCAAATTATAGAGCATGTCTGGATTTATGAAAATTCTGGGCAAGGTTTTACTGGAAACAAGCAGAGTGGTGATCTACTTGAGAGCTTTGAGAGCAAGAGGCACCAGGTTACACTGATAAGAGATAGAGTTATACTGACAATTGATCTCTGCATTGACAAAGCTGCTTTGTTAAATTTGTTTGTGGGATTTAATAGATTGATTTTTGCCATGCAGAATTCAATTTTGTCTTCCGTTTCAGTTCTGTGGGTGGTGGGGGTTAATATTATGTTTGATACTCGAGTAATGCTTTACAATAAAAACAGATGGGGGAAAAGAGAGATTTCAGTGAAAGATTCGAGCTGGCAGGAACAAACAGATGTGTGAAGCAGTATCAGTTGTCTAAAGGGCAGCGCAGTGGCACAGCGGTAGTTTAGTTTAATTTAGAGATACAGCGTGGAAACAGGCCCTTCGGCCCACCGAGTCCGCACCGACCAGCGATCCCTACACTCTAACACTATCCTACACACACTCGGGACAATTTCACACTCATACCAAGCCAATTAACCTGCAAACCTGCACGGCTTTGGAGTGTGGGAGGAAACCGAAGATCTTGGAGAAAATCCACGCCAGTCACGGGGAGAACGAGCAAACTCCGTGCAGACAGCGCCCGTAGTCGGGATCGAACCCGGGTCTCTGGAGCCATGAGACAGCAGCTCAACTGCTGCGCCCCCGTGCCACCCTCACAACACCAGAGACCCGGGTTCAAGCTTGACCTCTGGTGCTGTCTGTGTGGAGTTTGCACGTTCTCCGTGTGCTGCTCCAAAGACGTGCGGGTTTGTCGGTTAATCAGCCCCCTGTAAATTGTTCCCAGTGTGCATGGATCGGATGAGAAAGTGAGATAGCATAGAACTAGTGTGAACGAGTGATCAACGGTCAGCACGGCCTCGGCGGGCCGAAGGGCCTGTTTCCACGCTGTTTCTCTGAATTAAACTAAACTTTAGGGTGATGCATATCCTGTAGATGGTGCTGTTCTCATGTAACTGCTGCCCTGTCCCTGCTTCTGGACAATAGACATTGCCAGTTGAGAAGGTGTTCCTACAGAGGTCCTGGCAAATGAGTACATCTGCTGGAAGCTTCCCCCTTCAACCATCATGACGTAGCAATGCCAAGTCTGAAGCTATGAGATCGCTCAAGTTGGCTTCTTTGTCCTATTATTAGTATTCATGCTAATACTTTCAAAGTAGTGGTAATTCAGTTTATCAATGTAAATTAAAATGTAAGGTCCACATGCTGGTCTGGCCAAATCAATGGAAATATTAAGACAGAGATAGATAGATTCTTGGTTAGTACGGGTGTCGGGGGTTATGGGGAGAAGGCAGGAGAATGGACAATAGGTGCAGGTTTAGGCCATTCGGCCCTTCGAGCCATCACCGCCATTCACTATGATCATGGATGTTCATCCACAATCAGTACCCCGTTCCTGCCTTCTCCCCATATCCCCTGACTCCGCTATCATGAAGAGCTCTATCTAACTCTCTCTTGAAAGTATCCAGAGAACCGGCCTCCACCGCCCTCTTTTGCAGAGAATTCCACAGACTCACAACTCTCTGTGTGAAAAAGTGTTTGCTCATCTCCGTTCTAAATGGCTCGCCCCTTATTCTTAAACTGTGACCCCTGGTTCTGGACTCCCCCAACATCGGGAACATGTTTCCTGCCTCTAGCATGTCCAAACCCTTAATAAACTTATATGTTTCAATAAGATCCCCTCTCGTCCTTCTAAATTCTAGAGTATAAGTATTGTGTAAGAAAGAACTGCAGATGCTGGAAAAATCGAAGGTAGACAAAAATGCTGGAGAAACTCAGCGGGTGAGGCAGCATCTATGGAGCGAAGGAATAGGTGACGTTTCGGGGCGAGACCCTTCTTCAGACTGATGTGGGGGTGGGGGGGGCTGGAAGAAGAATGGGAGAGGCGGAGACGGTGGGCTGTGGGAGAGCTGGGGAGGGGAAAGAAGGAGAAAGCATGGACTACCTATAATTGGAGAAGTCAATGTTCATACCGCTGGGGTGTAAACTACCCAAGCGAAATATGAGGTGCTTCTCCTCCAATTTACAGTGGGACTCACTCTGGCCATGGAGGAGGCCCAAGACAGAAAGGTCTGATTCGGAATGGAAGGGAGAGTTGAAGTGCTGAGCCACGGGCAGATCAGGTTAATTATTGCGAACCGAGCGGAGGTGTTGGGTGAAGCGATCGCCAAGCCCACGCTTGGTCTCGCCGATGTAGAGCAGCTGACACCTAGAGCAGCGGATGCAGTAGATGAGGTTGGAGGAGGTGCAGGTGAACCTCTGCCGCACCAGGAAAAAACGGTGTTACATTTTTTTTTTACACTTGAAAGAATATAATCTTGCAATATCTGAGGCTGCTGCTGCTGAGTTCAGCGAGTTTTACTTTGCATCTAATCATCTAATGAAGCTGACTTTTACGTGCCTCCGGTCGACGTTAGTTGCTCAAAATTGATTGTGTTTCCATTCCACCATCACTAACGGTTCCCTGCTCTGAACATAAAACTTGCACGCATAAAAGAAAAATAAAACCTTCACCATGTTTGAACTTTCATCTTTCTTCATTCTTCTGAAGAAAATAATGAGGAGCTGCCCGTGCACATGCACGCACCTCTCGAGTTAATCACCTCAATTGATTTTATTGTGTAACAGTTTGTGAAATAAATAGCATCATCATGCTGAGTATATAAGCAACCTTACATTTTAATTTATCCCTAAGCGTTTTGCTGTTTGGTCAATTATCATTAATTGTCCCTGTTTTTTTTTTTGTGTTGAGTTTGTTGTTCACAACAAAGATATCTTTCAAAGACGGAATGAGCAATCTTGGTGTTTATGGTTGTCACGTGAGCCAAGAGTACAGTCGGCAGTTTTGTTTGCAAGCGATACATTCGTGCTTCTCTTTGGAAACACAAGTCTAAGTGCTGGAGGAACTCAGCGGGTCAGGCAGCATCCATGGAGGTGGTAGGCACATTACATTTCAGGTCGACAAAAATGCCGGTGAAACTCGGCGGGTGAGGCGGCATCTAAGGAGTGAAGGAATAGGTGACGTCTCGGCTCGAAATGTCACCAATTCCATCGCTCCATAGATGCTGCTTCACCAAACGTCACCGATTCCTTGGCTCCATAGATGCCGCCTCACCCGTTGGGTTTCTCCAGCATTTTTGTCTACCTTCGATTTTTCCAGCATCCGCAGTTCCTTCTTTTACGTTTCAGGTCGAGACCTTTCCTCTGTCCGTTCCCCCCACAATGCTGTCTGACCCGCTGAGTTCCTCCAGCACTTTCTGCTTAGCTCAAGATGGGCAGTCGCGGTGGCGCAGCGGTAGAGTTGCTGCCTTGCAGCGAATACGGTGCCAGAGACCCGGGTTTGACATTTTCCCACCATATGTCTAAACTAAACTAATTGTCCCAGTTTCCCGCGGTGCTCGCTTTAACCGGGTTAGGTGGATAAAGTTTAGTTTAGGAACGGGATGGAGGGTACACTGCGTTGGGTGGGGTGAGGGGGGAAGGGGGAAATTTGTAAGTGATAGGAACAGAATAAGGCCATTCGGCCCATCATGTCTACTCCACCATTCAATCATGGCTGATCTATCTCTCCCTTCTAACCCCATTCTCCTGGCTTCACCCCATAACCTCTGACACCCGTACTAATCAAGAATCTATCAATCTCCACCTTAAATATATCCACTGACTGTGGCAATGAATTCCACAGATTCACCACCCTCTGACTAAAGAAATTCCTCCTCATCTCCTTCCTAAAAGTACGTCCTGTAATTCTGAGGCTGTGACCTCTAGTCCTGGACTCTCCCACTAGTGGAAACATAGAAACATAGAAATTAGGTGCAGGAGTAGGCCATTTGGCCCTTCGAGCCTGCACCGCCATTCAATATGATCATGGCTGATCATCCAACTCGGTATCCTGTACCTGCCTTCTCTCCATATCCCCTGATCCCTTTAGCCACAAGGGCCACATCTAACTCCCTCTTAAATATAGCTTTAGAAACATCCTCTCCACATCCACTCTATCCAGGCCTTTCAGTATTCAGTAAGTTTCAATGAGGTTCTCCCTTCATCCTTGTAATATTGACAGGGTGGGGAACCACAGAGCCCCTGGTCCCACACATGGTGCGGTGGGGTTGGGCCCTCTACCACGCCCCCTTCACGCAGCTCCCTCTCACCGCTCCCGTCACCAGAAGTTCCCGCTCGCTGGGAGAATGGTGGGAGAGCGGGAAACTAACGTGAGCCTCGGTCCTCCATAAACACAATCTGTTATTGTTATAGCGAGGGTTTCCTGCCTTTATCTCTGTGTACTGCTTGGGCTTGTATTCACTGAAATTTAGAAGGATAAGACGGGATCTTATATAGAAACACATAAACCTCTTAGGGCTAACGGAATCAAGGACTGTGGGGAGAAAGCAGGAACGGGGTTACTGATTTTGGATGATCAGCCATGGTCAATATTGAATGGTGGTGCTGGCTCGAAGGGCCGAATGGCCTACTCCTGCAGCTAATTTCTATGTATCTAAGATGTATAGATACGTAGAAATTAGGTGCAGGAGTAGGCCATTCAGCCCTTGGAGCCAGCACCGCCATTCAATATTGAGAGGTTAGACAAACTTGACGTGTTTTCCCTGGAACATCAGAGATTGAGAGGAGATCTGACAGAAGTGTATAACACCATGAGAGGCATAGATAGAGCAGACAGTCAAAACCTTTTAGCTCGTAGATTTAGCTCTTGGGGATAAAGGAATCGAGGGATATGGGGGAAAATGTCTCTGCCTCAAAGGGCGGTGGAGGCCGGTTCTCTGGATGCTTTCAAGAGAGAGCTAGATAGAGCTCTTAAAAATAGCAGAGTCAGGGGATATGGGGAGAAGGCAGGATCATATTGAATGGCGGTGCTGGCTCAAAGGGCTGATTGGCCTACTCCTGCACCTATTGTCTATGTAATACAGAAGTCCACTATAGGTAGTGTTTACTGCATTTATCTGTGTCATACAGATTGTGATGTGCCCATTATTGTGATGGTTTAGTCTAACCACTCATTATATACGTCTCATCATTAGCTGGTTAGCAGCCCACAGGTTGATGATTGTCATCGTGTGGAATGGGAGGGCGTGGGTAACTGAGGCGGGCACACAGTGAGTGGTTAAACTCCACATGAAAAGAATGAACATACATATTTTACTCCCTAATGACACACACACACACACACTGCAGTCAGCGCTTTCTGAAGAACACCTTTGAGAATTAATGGATTGAAACCGGCCACAAATATATTTGCCTGAACCACATCCTGTGTCCCTTGCTGATCATAATCCATTTAAAACAATACTTGCAAGCTCCAGTGTTTTAAAAGGAATCTCAATAAGCATCTGAAAAAAAAAATCCACAGCGTAATCGAGACAAAGGAGATGACAGAACGGAGCTGGAATTTTCTTCTTGTGAATTAAACGTAAACCAAAGGAATCGTTAGATCTCAAGCCGGGTGTTGAGCAGCCAGGTCGTTGTCTCTGTTGGCATCAATGTCTGCCAGGCCCTGAGCTCCATTTGGTGGGTGGTAGAGCGGGCACCCAGAGATGACATGGTTGGCTGTCTGTTGTTCTGCTCCGCATTCGCAGGCTGGGTTCTGGCGGAGCCCTCACCTCCACATGCTGGCGTTGAAACGTCCAACTCCAGTACCAAGTCTGTTGAGCTTCACCCATGCTCCTCTGGGGAGCTCAGACCCTGGGCAGCTTTTATCTGGCAAAGAGATGTAGCTGTGTAATGGAGGTGAGGCTGCCTTCCACTCCTGTGACCACTTGGTGGCTATCCAGTGTGCTTTTGTCTCAGTTGGCTGGATGGATGCTAGGAGTTGTTTTCCATGTGGAGCAAAGGGGTGACGGGACTTCAGTCGGGGTGGCCTCTGCTCTCTGCTGATAGCCTGATGGAAACATAGAAACATAGAAACATAGAAAATAGGTGCAGGAGTAGGCCATTCGGCCCTTCGAGCCTGCACCGCCATTCAATGTGATCATGGCTGATCATCCAACTCAGTATCCCGTACCTGCCTTCTCTCCATACCCCCTGATCCCTTTAGCCACAAGTGCCACATCTAACGCCCTCTTAAATATAGCCAATGAACTGGCCTCAACTACCTTCTGTGGCAGAGAATTCCAGAGACTCACCACTCTCTGTGTAAAGAATGTTTTCCTCATTTCGGTCCTAAAGGAATTCCCCCTTATCCTTAGACTGTGACCCCTTGTTCTGGACTCCCCCAACATCGGGAACAATCTTCCAGCATCTAGCTTGTCCAACCCCTTAAGAATTTTGTAGGTTTCTATAAGATCCCCCCTCAATCTTCTAAATTCCATCGAGTACAAACCGAGTCTATCCAATCTTTCCTCATATGAAAGTCCTGACATCCCAGGAATCAGTCTGGTGAATCTTCTCTGTACCCCCTCTATGGCAAGGATGTCTTTCCTCAGATTTGGAGACCAAAACTGTACACAGTACTCCAGGTGTGGCCTCACCAAAACCCTGTACAACTGCAGTAGAACCTCCCTGCTCCTATACTCAAATCCTTTCGCTATGAATGCTAACATACCATTTGCTTTCTTCACACTGGAGGAGGTGATCTGGGTCCATGGCATGACGAGATAGTGCCAGAGTTGCTGCTTGCCTTTGGTTCCCTGCAGGCGGAATGCCTGCAAGTATAGGGAGCTGCTCCACTGGAGTAGGTTGAAGGCATCCAGTGATGGTTCACAAGATGCTCGTGTCTACCAGGCTAGTATGTCTGCTTCTACTCCATATAGAGGCGCAGTACTCAGCTGTAATGATTTTGTGCAATGCCATTTAATGTGGATAAATGTGAGCTTATCCACTTGTGTGGCCCAAAGAGGAAGGCAGATTATTATCTAAATGGTGTTATGTTGGGAAAAGGGGAAGTACAACGAGATCTGAGGGTCCTTGTTCATCAGTCAATGAAAGTAAGCATGAAGGTATAGCAGGCAGCGAAGAAAATGAATGGCATGTTGGTCTTCATAACAAGAGCAGTTGATTAGAGAAGCAAAGAGGTCCTTCTGCAGTTGTGCAGGGCCCTAGTGAGACCATACCTGGAGTATTGTGTACAGTTTTGGTCTCCAAATCTGAGGAAGGACATTCTTGCTATTGAGGGAGTGCAGCGTAGGTTCACAAGGTTAATTACCGGGATGGTGGGACTGTCGTATGTTGAAAGAATGGAGTGTCTGGGCTTGTACACTCTGGAGTTTAGAAGGATGAGAGGGAATCTTATGGAAACATATAAGATTATTAAGGGTTTGGACACGCTAGAGGCAGGAAACATGTTCCCGATGTTGGAGTCCAGAACCAGGGGCCACAGTTTAAGAATAAGGGGTTTAGAACAAAGAAGAGGAAATCATTTTTCACACAGAGTTGTGAGTCTGTGGAATTCTCTGCCTCAGAAGGCAGTAGCGGCCAATTCTCTGGATGCTTTTAAGAGCGAGTTAAATGGAGCTCATAAAGATAACGGAGTCAGGGGATATGGGGAGAAGGCAGGAACGGGGTACTGATTGTGGATGATCAGCCGATCACAATGAATGGCGGTGCTGGCTCGAGGGGCCGAATGGCCTACTCCTGCACCTAGTCTATTGTCGACAGTGACACGATGAACTGCAGGTGCTGGAATCTTGAGCCAAATGCCGAGTGCTGGAGTAACTCTGGAGAAAGAGCATAGGTGACATTTTGGGTTGGACCCCTTCTTCAGAAGGAAGGTTCTGTCTGAAGAAGGGTTCCGACCTGAAACCTCACCTGATAATTAGGTGAACGTCCAGAGATGCTGCCTGACCTGCTGAGTTACTCCAGCACTTCGTGTCATTTAGTTTAGAGATACACCATGGATACAACAGTCCCTTGACCCACCGAGTCTGAACTGACCAACGATAGCCCACCCATTAACACCACCTTATACACACTAGGGATAATTTACACAAACACCAAGCCAATTAATCTACAAATCTGCACTTCTTTGGAGTGTGGGAGGATACCGAAGGAGAAAACCCACGCAGGTCACGGGGAGATCGTACAAGCTCCGTTCCGACAGCGCCCGTAGTTGGGATCGAACCCGGGTCTCTGGCGCTGCAAGCGCTGTAAGGCAGCAACTCTACCGCTGCGCCACCAAGCCGCCCACAATCTGGAGAATAAAGCAGCATCTGCAGTTCCTTCCTACGCACATTTTCAGCTGGACTGCAGTTAAAAGAGTCCATCCTTCCAGTCATCTTGCTTGTCAAATAGTATGGATGAGTTGGGCTGAAGGGCCTGTTGATGGAGTAGGTAAAAAATAAATTAGTAAATGGAGACCCCAGAGAGGAAACATTAGCAATACAAAAACAATTTAATTGGGTAAAAAATAAAATCCATCGTATTTTTTGGAATGCAAACATGGAATAGTGCCTCATCTGGAAGGCCTGCTGCCTCACAGCGCCAGAGGCCCCGGTTCGATCCTGACCACGGGTGCTGTACGTGTGCGGAGTTTGCTCGTCGCCCTGTGACCCCGCGGGTGTTCTGGTTCGTTGATCAGAAGGAAGATAAAGCATGGAAACGGGCCATTCAGTCCACGCCGACCATCCATCACCTGTTCACATTAGTTCTACATTCTCCCACTTTCCCATCCACTCCCGACGCAACAGGGCGATATTTACAGAGGGACAATTAACCTACAAACCTGCACGTCTTTGGGATGTGGGAGGAAACCGGAGCGCCCGGAGCAAGCCCACGTGGTCACATCTTCAAGATCTTTGGGTTTGTAGATTACTTGGCCTCTGTAAATAACTAGTGTGAATGGGTAGACAAAAATGCTGGCGAAACTCAGTGGATGAGGCAGCACCTATGGAGCGAAGGAATAGGTGACGTTTCAAGTCGAGACTGATGTGGGGGTGGGAAGAAGAAAGGAAGAGATGAAGACAGTGGGCTTTGTGGAAGAGCTGGGAAGGGGAAGGGAAGGAAGGAGAAAGCAAGGACCACCTGAAATTGGAAAGTCAATGTTCATACCGTTGGGGTGTAAACTACCCAAGCAAAATATGAGGTGCTGCTCCTCCAATTTGCAGTGGGACTCACTCTAGCCATGGAGGAGGCCCAGGACAGAAAGGACGGATTTGGAATGGGAGGGGGAGCTGAAGTGCTGAGCCATCGGGAGATAAGGTTGGTTAATGCGAACCGTGTGGAGGTGATGGGCGATGCGATCGCCAGTGTGAATGGGGGGTCGCTGGCCGGCACGGACTCAGTGGGCCGAAGGGCTTGTTTCCGCCCTGTATCTCTAAACTAACTTAAAAAGATAGACAATAATGCAATAATGCAAGACTTAATGACATTATTTAATTTGGGAATTAATGGATTGAAAACAATCTTCAACATCGCCTTTATCCCTGGTGGCTCATAATCCATACTTGTGATCTTGGTATTTTATGATGGCCTTCCATTTCATTGGAATAAGAGATAGGCAATAATCATAAGACCACAAATCAAGGTGACTTGTCTCAGCAGATGACAGCTTTATGTTTGATTATTTTGTCCACTATTTAAAACATGAAAGATTGAATTCCAATATTCAAACAGTTGGGAGGTGAAAGTTGTTTGAATGCATCCAACGTTTTTCTATTGAAGTCACCCGCGGTCGTTTCAAGGCCGTTGCCATTTGATGATGAAAAATTTAAAAAATCTTTCAGCTTCTTTGTTTAATTGCGATTGGTTTGCCAGCTGTAAGGAATAGCAGTCTCAGGGGCAGCACGGTGGCGCAGCGGTAGAGTTGCTGCCTCACAGCGCCAGAGACCCGGATACCATCCTGACTACGGGGCTGTCTGTACGGAATTTGCATGTTCTCCCCGTGACCGCGTGGGTTTTCTCTGGGTGCTCCGGTTTCCTCCCACATTCCAAAGACGTGCAGGTTAATTGGCTTCTGTAAAATGTAAATTGTCCCCAGTGCGTGTTGGATAGTGTTAGTGTGCGGGGTGATCGCGGGTCGGCCCAATTCGTCCATACCAATCAAGATGCCCCTTCGCCGTGTGTTCCATTTGCCCATATATGACCCATCACTCTCTAAATCTTTCCTATCGATGCTAATAGACAATAGACAACAGGTGCAGGAGTAGGCCATTCGGCCCTTTGAGCCAGCACTGCCATTTTCAATGTGATCATGGCTGATCATCCCCAATCAGTACCCCGTTCCTGCCTTTTCCCCCATATGCCCTGACTCCGCTACCTTTAAAATCCCTATCTAGCTTTCTCTTGAAAGTATCCAGAGAACCGGCCTCCACCGCCCTCTGAGGCAGAGAATTCCACAGACTCTCAACTCTCTGTGTGAAAAAGTGTTTCCTCGGCGCCGTTCTAAATGGCTTACCCCTTATTCTTAAACTGTGGCCCCTGGTTCTGGACTCCCCCAACATTGGGAACATATTTCCTGCTTCTAGCGTGTCCAAACCCTTCATAATCTTATATGTTTCAATAAGATCCCCTCTCGTTCTTCTAAACTCCAGAGCATACAAGCCCAGCCACTTTATTCTCTCAGCATATGGCAGTCCCGCTATCCCGGGAGTGTTGCTGTGCATGGAGTCATTTAATGTTGCGATAGTCCCTGCCTCGACTACCTTCTCTGGCAGCTCGTTCCATACATCCACCACCTTCTGAGTGAAAATGTTTCCCCTCAGGTTCCTGTTTAAATATTTCCCCCTCTCACCTTAAACCTATGTTGTCAGGTTCTTGATTCCTCCACCCTGGGTGAAAGATTCTGTGCATCAATGATTCTGCTCATGATTTTATCCACCCTCTGTCAGATCACCCCTCAGCCTCCTACGCTCGGAGGAATAAAGTCCTAGCCTGCCCAGCCTCTCCCTGCAGCTCAGCCATCGAGTTCTGGCCACATTCTCTGCACCTTTACGAGGGTGTGACGTCGGCTCAAGCATCCCAAATAAAATTTCTCATTTTAAAAGGTTTAAAAGTTTTTTTTCCTACCCTTATAGACAAAAGACAATAGATGCAGGAGTAGGCCATTCGGCCCTTCGAGCCATTCAATATGATATGGCTGATCATCCACAATCAGTACCCTGTTCCTGCCTTCTCCCCATATCCCCTGACTCTGCTTGAAAGCATCCAGAGAATTGGCCTCCACCGCCTTCTGAGGGAGAGAATTCCACAGATTCCCAACTCACTGGGTGAAAATGTTTTTCCTCGTCTCCGTTCTAAATGGCTTACCCCTTATTCTTAAACTGTGGCCCCTGGTTCTGGTCCCCCCCCACCCCCCAAACATTGTTGTACCTTTATCCTTCATCTGTACCCTGTGGACATCATCATTGTAATCATATATAGTATTTTCTTTGTGGAAGAAGGAACTGCAGATGCTGGTTTAAACCGACGATAGACATGCTCTGCTCCGGAGCGAGACTGAATGAATTGGAGGAGTTGTCTTCTTGAGGGGAGATGCATAAGAAGGCTTTTAGTGGAAGTGTGTTAAATAAATGGGTTTTGATCAAGTAAATAAGACAAAATTGTTTCCAGTGGCAAAACATTTCAGTATTCAGACGATATAATTAAGACAAATGCTGGAGAAATTCAGTGGGCAAGGCAGCCTCTATGGAGCGAAGGAATAGGTGACGTTTTGGGTCGAGACCCTTCTTCGGACTGGTGTAGGGTTGGGGGGCCTTGGAGCACAGGAGGCAGATGGGTGATCTTATGGAGGTCTTTTACTCGGGGTAGGGGAATCAGGGACTGGAGGACATAGGTTTAGGGCGAGAGGGGAAAGATTTATAGGAACCTGAGGGGCACCGTTTATCACTTAGTGGGCGTTGGGTGGGTGTATGGAATAAGCTGCCAGAGGAAGTGATTGATGACGATACGGTACGATACAACTTTATTCAACCCCGGAGGGGAATTGTGTCTGTCGACAGTCACAACACACAACAAGGTGACACGAAAAACTTGAAATTAAAAGTGAAAACAGTAAAAGGGAAGCGACTGCGGGCTGGCTGCCGTGTGTGCAGCGCCTTCACTGGGACGAATGAACAAACAAACGAACGAACACAGACTTATCCCCTGGGCAGAGAATTCTAAACCAGAGTGCCCCCCTCCCCACACCTGGTTCCCCTTCGTTCTCCCGCCGTCCCTCATGGTGGTCCCCCTGTGCCAGGTCCCTATGGTCTTCCCCTTTGCCCCCCCCCCCCCCACCACGTTCCACTGCCACTGAGGTTCCCGCTGTTGCTGCCGAGGCTCCTCCGCTGCCGAGGCTCCTCCGCTGCCGAGGCTCCTCCGCTGCCGAGGCTCCTCCGCTGCCGAGGCTCCTCCGCTGCCGAGGCTCCTCCGCTGCCGAGGCTCCTCCGCTGCCGAGGCTCCACCGCTGCCGAGGCTCCACCGCTGCCGAGGCTCCACCGCTGCCGAGGCTCCTCCGCTGCCGAGGCTCCTCCGCTGCCGAGGCTCCTCCGCTGCCGAGGCTCCCATTGCTGTCGAGGCTCAAGCTGTCGTGAGTCTCCTTCGGCCCAGGCAGGCCTCGCTGCCCGGCTTCTCCGCAGTCCCCCAGGGAGGCCTGTGGTGCGAGTCGGCCCTACCGGGGCGCTTCCGGTCGGCGCCGTGGTAGTTTGGCAGGTGGATCGGGCCCGTGCGGTACCCCTGGACACTCACGCCACGCGCGCAGCTCCTTGGGACACTAGGGACACAAGACGGTTACAATTACAATATCTGGTTTAGTTTAGTTTGGAGATACAGCTTTGAAATAGGTCCTTCAGCCCACCGAATCAGGTTGTTAGGTACGAAAGGTTTAGAGCGGTAGACGCAAAATGCTGGAGTAACTCAGCGGGTCAGGCAGCCTCTGTGGAGAAAAGGAATAGGTGATGTTGCGGGTTGAGGCTCGAATGCTGAGTTACTCCAGCATTCGGTGTACACCAGCATCTGCAGTTCCTTCCTACAAGTTTTAGGGGGACATGGGCTAAATGCGACCAGATGAGAGATAGAACTAGCTTGGATGGGACATCTTGGTCGACATGGGCAGGCTGGCTTGAAAGGGCTGGTACCCCATGCTGTGGGACTCGAGAGCCTGAGCTATCGGGAGAGGCTAGGCACGCTAGGAGTTAATTCCTTGGAGCGCAGGCTGTGTGACTCTCTGACTCCAGATTCCAGCATCTGCAGGTCACTGTGCCTTGATCGTACCCGTGTTGTTTTTGTCTTTGTGCTCTCCGGAGGCCAGATAAAGCCCCACAAATCATGCAATCATAGCATTTAGCCCGCTATTTAACCTCTGACGCAGTTTGAAGTTGTGTCCTTTGGAGAACATTTTAAGCTGGCCTCATCTTTATACTTGCAGCACAAATATCAATAATTGCTAGATGTAAGCATGGGGATTTGGTGCATGAAATCCAGCAATCATTGGATTTCCGTCAAAATTATCTTTAAGAAGGTATTTATTTTTCGTATTCAGAAAAAACATAAATTCCCTTTGCACGAATTTCTCTACCCCCTAGTGTGTGTTTCAAGTCAGCCCCTCACCTTCATTCGACTTGTTCTGAAATAATTTAACACTTACAATGCCCAAACCACATTAGGTGCCCAAACGCCGGCCACTGCCCTCTGAGGCAGAGAATTCCACAGACACTCTGTGAGAAAAAGTATTTCCTTGTCTCTGATCTAAATGGCTTGCTCCTTATTCTTAAACTGGGGCCCCTGGTTCTGGACTCCCCCAACATCGGGAACATGTTTCCTGCCCCTAGCGTGTCCAAACCCTTAACAATCTTATATATTTCAATATGATCCCCTCTTATCCTTCTAAACTCCAGAGCAATAAGCGATTATCCTCTTGTTTCAGCTTTGAGCATTGAACAGTACAGCACGGGAACAGGCCATTCGGCCCACAACCTCTGTGCTGAACATGATGCCAAGTTGAGCTAATCTCCTCTGCCCACACATGGTCCATCTCCCTCCGTCACCTCCAATACCCATGGGTCATTGTAAAAGCCTTTTAAATGCTATCATTGTATCTTTTTTATAAATCAAAATAAATTTATATTTATATATAAAAGGCTTTTACAACGACCCATGGGTATTGGAGGTGACGGAGGGAGATGGATCATGTGTGGGCAGAGGGGATTAGCTCAACTTGGCATCATGTTCAGCACAGAGGGTGCAAGAACTGTGTTAAAATTCCGCCGACATTCTCGGAGATTGTACATGCCTTCATTGGTGTGTGGTCGCCTTCACAGAAATATTGTTATACCTGACAACCTCGCCACTCCTGTGGCCCCCTGGAATAAAGACGGGTCAGTCTGAAGAAGGGTCTCGGTCCGAAACCTCACCCATTCCTTTTCTCCAGAGATGCTGCATGTCCAGCTGAGTTACTCCAGCTATTTGTGCCCACTGCTGGGTGTCACGGTGGCGCAGCGGTAGAGTTGCTGCATTACAGCGCCAGAGACCCGGGTTCGATCCTGACAACGGGTGCTGTCTGTATGGAGTTTGTACGTTCTCCCCGTGACCGGGCGGGTTTTCTCCGGGTGCTCCGGTTTCCTCCTACACTCCAAAGACTTGCAGGTTTGTAGGTTCAATGGCTTTGGTAAAATTGTAAACGACCCCTGGTGTGTGTTGAACAGTGTTAATGTGCGGGGCGATTGCTGGTCGGCGCGGACTCGGTGGGCCTGTTTCCGCCCTCTATCTCTAAACTAATGAACGCAAGATACTATTATTTAATAAACCCATCATCCTGTTCTGTTGTTTGGGGAGATTTCAATGCATTCTTCCAAAGTATATTGAAACTGTACACTGCAGATCTCATTAAGTCTCCTGATATTATGTTAGCTACTGCTGATGCTCAATTTTCATTAATCTCTGCTTTGTGCAAACCTGTGCTCCGTTGGATTAAGTCAGTAACAATATGCATATTGTTCACAATATTTGTTTATTTCAATATTCTCAACTGTAATGTTCTGTTGAGCTGTAAAATGAAAGTACAACTCATAATCCTCAATATCAGTCTATCGTTCAGGGAAATGCTGCACTGCATTTATTGTACTAATTTAGCACTCTAACCATATTCACTCTTTATTTTAGTCCCAAGCCTTTTGCAGATAAACTAGTTGAGTTCAGTTTATTGTCACATGTACCGAGGTACAGTGAAAAGCTTTTGTTACGTGCAAGCCAGTCAGCGGAAAGGCAATACATGATTACAATCGAGCCGTCCACAGTGTACAGATACATGATAAGAGAACAACGGTTAGCGCAAGGTAATGGCCCTGTCTCACGGTGCGAGTCCACGCACGAGTAATCCCCAGTTTAAAACAAGTCAAACTCGTGGTAATCACGTAGAATTAACGTAGCTGGAACGTCGGAACTCGTAACGCTAACGGCAGGTACTCGGGAAACTTCTCAACTCGTGAAAATCTTTCAACATGATGAAAGATTTCCACGAGTCAAATTTACTCTTGAAGTAAAAATTTTAAACTTTTAAACTCGTCGTAAGAATGTAGTAGCCCGTGAGTTTACCGTAGTGACACGTGAGTCTAGCGTGGGCACTCTTTAACTCAATTCAATTCAACTTTAATGTCATTGCACAGATACAACTATGGGTACAATGAAATGCAGTTTAGCGTCAGTTCGTAGTAATAGCAATATAGAAATAAGTACAGAATGCAGACAATGTGGACGGAGGGACTGGAGAAATCTATCGGCGGGACTCCGAGTTCAGCAGTGTGATGGTGTTATTGTAGAAGCTGTTCCTTATCCTACTAGTGCGGGACCTGAGGCTCCTGTAACGCCTCCCTGATGGTAGGAGGGCAAACAGTCCATGGTTAGGGTGGGAGGGGTCTTTGATGATCTTCCCGGCCCGTCTCAGACACCGTTTTCGGTGGTGGGCATCCATGGCAGGGAGCGGGGCACCGATGATGTACTGGGCGGTTTTCACCACCCGTTGTAGTGCCTTCCTATCTGCTATGGTGCAACTGCTGTACCAGACCGTAAAGCAGGTGGTCAGGATGCTTTCGATGGTACAGCGGTAAAAGTTGGTCAGGATCTGGGGGGACAGGTGGGCTTTTTTGAGCTTCCTCAGAAAGTAAAGGTGCTGAGTAAAGGTGTTGAGGGACCAGGACAGATCCTCCGAGATGTGTAACCTGAGGAATTTGTAGTTGGAGACCCGCTCCACCTCAGTCCCGTTTATATGGATGGGGGTGTGTCTGCCCCCTCTGTTCTTTCTAAAGTCAACAATGATTTCCTTTGTCTTCTGGGAGTTGAGGACGAGGTTATTGTTGACACACCAGGTAGTCAGGTGCTGGACCTCTTCCCTGTAGGCTGACTCGTCGTTGTCGCTGATCAGTCCTACCACCGTGGTGTCGTCGGCAAATTTTATGATGGCGTTGGAGCCATACTTGGGGATGCAGTCATGGGTGAAGAGGGAGTAGAGGAGAGGGCTGAGCACACAGCCCTGTGGCACGCCGGTGTTCAGTGTTATAGTGGAGGAGGTGAGGTTGTTGACCCTAACAGACTGTGGTCTGTTAGTGAGGAAATCCAGTGTCCAATTGCAGAGGGAGGTGGAGATGCCAAGACCGCTGAGTTTGGTGATCAAGCTAGCGGGTATGACAGTGTTAAAGGCGGAGCTGAAGTCAATAAACAGCAGCCTGATGTAGGTGTTATTGCTGTCCAGGTGGGTCAGGGCAGAGTGTAGGGCCGCCGATATGGCGTCCTCTGTAGACCTGTTTGTCCGGTAGGCAAACTGATGGGGGTCCAGTGTGGGGGGGGAGGCTGGCTTTGAGGTGAGCCAAGATCAGCTGCTCAAAACACTCAGTGGCACAGGCAGCATCTCTGGAGTGAAGGAAAGGGTGATGGGATGACGTTTCCAAAATTCAGCTGCGTCTTTGTGTTACTCCAGCACCGTGTGTTCACTTTTTGTCAACCAGCATCTGCCCTTCCTTGTGTATGATGTCAAACTCGGGATCACTTGTGGGTGGACTCACCCCGTGAGACAGGGCTTTTAAGCCAGCATAGTCCGAGGTAGACAAAAGTGCTGAAGAAACTCAGCGGATGAGGCAGCATCTATGGAGCAAAGGAATAGACAACGTTTCTGGTCGAGACCCTTCTTCAGATTGATCAGTCGTAGAGTCGGAGGGAAGGAGGAATCACGGGGGGGGGGGCGGGGGGGGGGGGCAGTGGGAGAGGATGTCGCTAAACTCTTCGGAGAGAGGAGGAGAATTTCTTCAAAGTTGCCACACCTTGAGGACATGTTGCAGTGGAGTGGACAAAATATTTAAGAAAGAACTGCAGATGCTGGAACAATTGAAGATAGACAAAAATGCTGGAGAAACCCTGCAGGTGAAGCAGCATCTATGGAGAGAATGAATTTCGGGTCGAGACCCTTCTTCAGAATGATTCTTCAGCTAGTCCGAGGGTCACCAATCACATAGATGGTAGGTCAGCACTAGCTGCACTAGATATTGGTTTGGTTTGCTATTTTTTATTATAAAAGGACAGAAGGTGCTCAAGGGAAGGTTAAAAGAAAAAAAAAGCCTAGCTTTGGTTTAGTTTCGAGATGCAGCATCGAAATAGTCCCTTCAGCCCATCGAGCCCATGCCAACCATCGATCACCAGTTCGTCCAAAAGCACAATGTGCAGCGGTAGAGTTGCTGCCTCTCAGCGCTAGGGACCTGGGATCGATCCCGACTACGGGTGCTGTCTGTATGGAGTTTGTACGTTCTCCCCATGACCGTGTCGGTTTTCTCCGGGTGCTCCGGTTTCCTCACACACTCCGATGACGTGCAGGTTTGTAGGTTAATTGGCTTCTGTAACTTGTCCTTCGTGTGTAGGGTAGAGCTAATGTACGGGTGATCGCTGGTTGGAGCAGACTCGGTGACAAATTGGTTTGCACCTGCTGATATTTCGCAACTTTGCATTGGATAAATCCGTGGACTCTTACAACCAATAATTTATGTAGATTTTGAGTCACAATCTAGCAGCAACAAGGAACTGCAGATGCTGGTAAGGGTCTGAAGAAGAAGAATCCTGACTAGAAACATCAAGGCCATTCAGCCCATCAAGTCTACTCCACCATTCATTGATCTATCAATCCCACAACCCCATTCTCCTGCCTTCTCCCCATTACCCCTGCTCTCGTGAATTGGTGTCCATTAAGCCTGCCGCAATACCTTGTCTTTACCAAGTCAATTGACCATTTTGTTTCCTAAGGCATTTGATAAGCCATTTAGAACGGAGATGAGGAAACGCTTTTTCTCACAGAGTTGTGAGTCTGTGGAATTCTCTGCCTCAGAGGGCGGGGGAGGCCGGTTCTCTCGATACTTTCAAGAGAGAAGGGGGGGGGGGGAGAGGAGGAGCGGAGGGAGGAGGAACGGAGGGAGGAGGAGAGGAGGGGGAGGATCGGGGGGGTGAGGAGGAGGATGGGGGGGAGGAGGATGGGGGGGGAGGATCGGGGGGGTGAGGAGGAGGGGGGGGGAGGAGGAGGGGGGGAAGAGGAGGGGGTAAGGATGAGGGGTTGTGTTTTTGCTTGCAGTCCGCGCCCATTAAATGGAACAGCTTTGTTCCCCTCAGAAGTCGATGCTACCTTGCACTGAACCCATTGGAGCCGCCTGCGTTTTTTTTCTTTCTTCTTGTTGAATATTACTTGGCAAGATTGTTCGTGTTTTCATTCAATAATGAACGCTGGTGTTTTTTGGACAAGCGGGGCGTTTGCCACGTTCTGAGTGGGCATGGGCGCCCGACATATGACAGGCAGTGGGGTGAGCTAACACTTCCCCACTGATGCGGTGGTTCTCCCAAACACTAACCTGTCGCTCACTGCCGCTCGGTGACATTGGCAGCCTGCACAGCTGCCAGCTCAGTCATCGCCCTGCCACATTAGAAGGAATTTAGCAATGCTGACTGAAGCCAACGAGAAAACTGATTGAAATCAACCCAGATTTATCTCAATTAGTTGGAAGAAAAGATTATCATTGCATCTGTCTCCATTGGATTCATATGGGTACAAGTGGAGTGGCACGGATTCTGCCAGGCAGTAAAACCCACAACTGGTATAAATGTGCTTGTGCAGTCATTAGACTTTAACGGCCTGTCCACTTACGTGTTTTTTTTGGCGACCCGTCATTAGTAGCAGCAGGTTGCCGAAAATGTTCAACATGTTGAAAATCCAGCGGCGACCACAAAAAGGCATGAATCTTTGGGCGACTACTCATGACCATAAAGGTGACATGTCGTGGGGTGAAGCCCGTATGGTCGCCCCGAGTATTCGCCCAAAGACAAGGCATTTTCGGCAACCTGCTGCGACTATGAAGGGTGCCGGCCAGTCGCCGAAAAAAATCGCGCAAGTGGGACGCCCTTTAGAGATACAGCGAGGAAACAGGCCCTCCGGTTCACCGACTGCACGCCAACCACCGATCACCCCGTACGCTAACACTATCCTACAAGCACTAGGGAACATTTACAATTTTACCGGAGCCAATTGGCCTACAAACCCGTACATCTGTGTGCGATGAAATTAGAGCACCCACGCAGGTCACGGAGGGAACGTCCAAACTCCGCACAGACAGCACCCGGAGTCGGGATCGAACCCAGGTCTTTGGTGCTGTGAGGCAGCAGCTCCACCCTGTGCCAATGTGCTGTGATTCCTCAGAATCCAATTTGTGTGACTATTGGAATCCATTAGAAAAGTGCTGGAGTAACTCAGCGGGTCAGGCAGCGTCTCTGGAGAACATGAATAGGTGAGGTTTCATATCGGCACCGTTCCTCGGTCTGATGCTGCCTGACCCGCTGAGTTACTCCAGCACTCTGTGTCTGGCTTTGGACTGAAGAGATGTGTTTTCTGTGCTGCATGACTCTGATGCATCTTCAGAGTGTTGAAATGTCCCTTACATAAAGCCATGGGTTTTCCCGTGAGACCCTGCATGGGTGTTCATTCATCATGTCAGTGATCAAAGCTGGAATGTGACTCGCCTCTGCTGCATTAGTGCCCCGGATGTCCGATTAGTTCCTTGTTCAGAAGGACAACGTGTATTCTGTTTGCAAAGGTCAATTCCTCCACAACTTACAGTATTACCATTAGAATGGCATGTTGGCCTTTATAACACGAGGAATCGAATGGAGGCAGGTTCTCGGGATGCTTTCAAGAGAGAGCTAGATAGGGCTCTTAAAGATAGTGGAGTCAGGGGATATGGGGAGAAGGCAGGAACGGGGTACTGATTGGGGATGATCAGCCATGGTCACGTTGAATGGCGGTGCTGGCTCGAAGGGCCGAATGGCCTACTCCTGCACCTATTGTCTATTGTCTATGGAATAACCAATGGACATCAGCATTAAACCCTGCACTGCTGCGAAAGTTACAGATATTTGCGGTGCTTTATTTTGAGGCAAATTTAACTGACGCGGAGAATATTTGTTCGTGCCAGTGTTTTCCTCTTTATCCTGGGCTTATTGCGGAGACAAAGGGCGAGAAATTGAATTTGGCTCCGTTGGTCTGGAGACTACAAGTGTGTTTTGAAATCGGCATTCCACTGTGGGAAGTCCAATTTCATTGAAAGTGGAAGATATGGCAGCGGCAATCTCATCAGCTGCTGACAGAACGCTGCCAGCGACATCCCTGATGCAGCTATCTGTTACTGAAATATCCTCTCCCAACCTTGTTCGTTATACTCTCTGCGGATAAAATGGAGCTAACAGGAACGAGATTTAGAAGGATCCAGATTAGTTCATTGTCACGTGTACCAAGGTACAGTGAAAAGGTTTTCTTGCCTACTATCCAGTCAGCGGAAAGGCAACACATGATTACAATCGAGCCATTTGCAGTGTACAGAAGAAGGGTCTCGACCCGAAACGTCGCCTATCTCCTTCGCTCCTTAGATGCTGCTGCACCCGCTGAGTTTCTCCAGCTTTTTGTGTAACCCTGCAGTGTACAGAAACTTGATAAGGGAATGTTTAAGAAAGAACTGCAAATGCTGGAAAAATCGAAGATAGATAAAGATGCTGTAGAAACTCAGTGGGTGAGGCAGCATCTATGGAGTGAAGGAATAGGCGACGATTCAGGTCGAGACGCTTCTTCAGACTGATGTGGGGGTGGGAAGAAGAAAGGAAGAGGCGGAGACAGTGGGTTGTGGGCAATCTGGGAAGGGGAGGGGAAGGAGGGAGAAAGCAAGGACTACGTGAAATTGGAGAAGTCAATGTTCATACCGTTGGGGCGTAAACTGCCCAAGCGGAGTATGAGGTGATGCTCCTCCAACGTGCGGTGGGGCTCTCTCTGGCCCAAGACAGAAAGGTCGGGTTTGGAATGGAACGGGGAGTTTAGTGAAATGTTGCTGAGGGAAGAGATTTAGGAGCGATTGTAATAGTGTATGTGATCGTAGAGCTGCTTGGAAGCATAGAAACATAGACAATAGGTGCAGGAGTACACCATTCGGCCCTTCGATCCAGCACCACCATTCGATATGATCATGGGTGATCATCCAAAATCAGTACCCCGTTCCTACTTTCTCCCCATATCCCTTGATTCCTTTAGCCCTGAGTGCTATATCTAACTCTCTCTTGAAAACATCCAGTGAATTGGCCTCCACTGCCTTCGTGGCAGAGGATTCCACAGATTCATAACTCTCTGGGTGAAAATGTTTTTCCTCATCTCAGTCCTAAATCGTTTGCCCCTTATTCTTAAACTGTGTGACGCCTGGTTCTGGACCCCCCCAACATGGGGAACATTTTTCCTGAGGATTGGAGGGTAGCTAATGTAACCCCACTTTTTAAAAAAGGAGGGAGAGAGAAAGCGGGGAATTACAGACCAGTTAGTCTAACATCGGTAGTGGGGAAACTGCTAGAGTCAGTTATTAAAGATGGGATAGCAGCGCATTTGGAAAGTGGTGAAATCATTGGACAAAGTCAGCATGGATTTACGAAAGGTAAATCATGTCTGACAAATCTGATAGAATTTTTCGAGGATGTAACTAGTAGAGTGGATAAGGGAGAACCAGTGGATGTGTTATATCTAGACTTTCAGAAGGCTTTCGACAAGGTCCCGCATAAGAGATTAGCATACAAACTTAAAGCACACGGTATTGGGGGTTCAGTATTGATGTGGATAGAGAACTGGCTAGCAGACAGGAGGCAAAGGGTAGGAGTAAACGGGTCCTTTTCAGAATGGCAGGCAGTGACTAGTGGGGTGCCACAAGGCTCAGTGCTGGGACCCCAGCTATTTACAATATATATTAATGATTTGGACGAGGGAATTCAATGCAACATCTCCAAATTTGCAGATGATACCAAGCTGGGGGGTATAGTTAGGTGTGAGGAGGATGCTTGGGGGCTGCAGGGTGATTTGGATAGGCTGAGTGAATGGGCAGATGCATGGCAGATGCAGTATAATGTGGATAAATGTGAGGTTATCCACTTTGGTGGCAAAAACATGAGGGTAGACTATTATCTGAATGGTGGCAGATTAGGAAAGGGGGAGATGCAACGAGACCTGGGTGTCATGGTACACCAGTCATTGAAAGTAGGCATGCAGGTAGTGAAGAAAGCAAATGGTATGTTAGCATTCATAGCGAAAGGATTTGAGTATAGGAGCAGGGAGGTTCTACTGCAGTTGTACAGGGTTTTGGTGAGGCCACACCTGGAGTATTGCGTACAGTTTTGGTCTCCAAATCTGAGGAAAGACATCCTTGCCATAGAGGGGGTACAGAGAAGATTCAGCAGACTGATTCCTGGGATGTCAGGACTTTCATATGAGGAAAGATTGGATAGACTCGGCTTGTACTCGCTGGAATTTAGAAGATTGAGGGGGGATCTTATAGAAACTTACAAAATTCTTAAGGGGTTGGACAAGCTAGATGCTGGAAGATTGTTCCCGATGTTGGGGGAGTCCAGAACAAGGGGTCACAGTCTAAGGATAAGGGGGAATTCCTTTAGGACCGAAATGAGGAAAACATTCTTTACACAGAGAGTCGTGAGTCTCTGGAATTCTCTGCCACAGAAGGTAGTTGAGGCCAGTTCATTGGCTATATTTAAGAGGGCGTTGGATGTGGCACTTGTGGCTAAAGGGATCAGGGGTTATGGAGAGAAGGCAGGTACGGGATACTGAGTTGGATGATCAGCCATGATCACATTGAATGGCGGTGCAGGCTCGAAGGGCCGAATGGCCTACTCCTGCACCTATTTTTCTATGTTTCTATTCTATGTTTGGGTGGGGGAGAGATAGAGAGAGAGAGAAGGTTGGTAATTGCGGACCGAGGGGAGGTGTTCGGCGAAACGATCGCCCAGCCTCCGCTTGGTCTCACCGATGTAGATCAGCTGGCATCTGGAGCAACAGATGCAGTAGATGAGGTTGGAGGAGGTGCAGGTGAACCTCTGTCGGACATGGAAGGACTGCTTGGGTCCCTGAAAGGAGTGGAGGGGGGAGGTGGGGGAGGTGGGGGAGTCCAGAAGCAGGGGCCGCAGTTTAAGAATAAGGAGTAAGCCATTTAGAACGGAGATGAGGAAACACTTTTTCACACAGAGTTGTGAGTCTGTGGAATTCTCTGCCTCAGAGGATGGTGGAGGCAGGTTCTCTGGATACTTTCAAAAGAGAGCTAGATAGGGCTCTTAACGATAAGGGGGATATGGGGAGGAGGCAGGAACGGGGTACTGATTGGGGATGATCAGCTGGCTCGAAGGGACGAATAGCCTACTCCTGCACCTATTGTCTAAATCTTGGGTGCCACAATATTTTGAACATTCATTGCACCATTGTAGGAATCGGTTTTGCAAAGTGGCCATTAACGTGGATATCTCTTTGTTGCAAAATTCACGGATTCACAGTCGTCACTTTTTAGTTTAGTTTGGAGATACAGCGCGGAAACAGGCCCTTCGGCCCACCGAGTCTGTGCCGACCAGCGATCCCCGCACATTAACACTATCCCACACCCACTAGGGACAATTTTTAAATTTACACCAAGCCAATTAACCTACAAACCTGTACGTCTTTGGAGTGTGGGAGGAAACCAAAGGTCTTGGAGAAAACCCACGCAGGTCACAGGGAGAACGTACAAACTCCGTACAGGCAGCACTCGTGGTCCGGATCGAACTCGGGTCTCCTGGCGCTGTGAGGCAGCAACTCTACCGCTGTGCCACCGTGACGCCCCTTGTCCAGAGATAATTAGACGTGGGTTTTTCAAATGGGCGCTTCATGATCATGATTCTTGGACGGGATGATAGCACAGCGGTAGAGTTGCTGCCTTACGGCGCCAGAGACCCGGGTTCAATCCTGACTAAGGGTGTTGTCTATAAGGAGTTTGTACGTTCTCCCCGTAACTGTGTGGGTTTTCTCCAGGAGCTCTGGTTTCCTCCCACACTCCAAAGACGTGCGGGCCTGCAGGTTAATTGGCTTCGGTAAAAATTGTAAATGTAGGCGGGGGGTGGGCAGGGGTGGTGGGCAAGAGCAGAACTGTGGGATACAAGCAGACAACGAAACCATGTTTGCTGTAGCAAGTGTAGATCACCTCATTGTAGGAACAGATAGAGCGATACAGCACGGAAACAGACCCTGTGGCCCAACTTGCCCACGACGACCAACGTGTCCAATCTACACTAGTCCCGTCTGCCTGCGTTTGCCCCATATCTCTCTAAACCTGTCCTATCCATTTACTTGTCTGAATGCTTCTTAAACGTTGTGATAGTCCCTGCCTCAACTACCTCCTCCGGCAGCTCGATCCAGACATCCACCACCCTTGGTGTAAGGGAACACAAGGGCTGTGGCAGGGATGGAGAGATTGAGAATGGGCCTCACTCTGACAGTGGAGGAGGTCCAGGACAGAAAGGTCGGTGTGGGAATGGGAGGGGGGAGTTAAAATGCTTGGTAACCGGGAGATGAGTTGGGCCCAGGCGGACTGAGCGGAGGTGACCAAACATGAAGCTTTGGTTAAAATTACAGACAACTAAAATCTTTATTCTCTAAGGGATTGTGGATTAAGAATCAACCTAAATGCAAAGAGCTGCCAGAGGAGGTAGTTAAGGCAAGTAATATTACTACATTTCAAAAGATTCTTGGGCAGGTACATGGATAGCAAAGGTTTAAAGGATTATTGGGCAAACATGAACAATTGGAACTAACGGATATGGTAGATAGGTTGTTTTGGTAGGCATGGTCGAGCTGGCCTGAAGCACCTGTTTCATGTTCAAAAGTCATAGGAGCAGAATTAGGCCATTCGGCCCATCGATTCTACTCTGTTGCTTAATCAGGACTGATCTATCTCTCTCTCTCTCAGCCCGACTCTCCTTCCTTCTCCCCATAATCCCTGACAACGTTACTAGTTAATCTCTGCTTTAAAAATCCCCAAAGACGTGGCCTCCACAGCCGTCTGTGGCAGTGAATCCCACAGATTCACCACCCTCTTGTTGTGAGAAACTCCCCCTCATCTCCTTTCTAAAGGTATGTCCTGTTATTCTGAGGTTGTACCCTCTGGTCCCAGACTCTCCCACTAGTGGACACATCCTCTCCACATCCACTCTATCCTGGTACAGTACATAGATAGGAAAGGTTTAGAGGAAGATCGACACAATGTTCATAATCGGTCTCTCTCTTTCAAGGTGATGAATGTAGACAAGCTCGGCATTGGAGACGGGGCATTTTCATTTCTGTTCATTCGGCATAGAGTTTGCAAACGAACGAACAAGTGGAAGCTAAAGTAATGTGACACCTCGTGAGCAACGAGATTTGATTTGACTAATTTAATTCTTAAGCATAGGTACACAAAATGTTGGAGTAACTCAGCGGGACAGGCAGCATCTCTGGAGAGAAGGAATGGGTGATGTTTCGTGTCGAGACCCTTCTTCAGATGGCCTCTTCTTCTCGACCCGAAATGTCACCCAGTCCTTCTCTCCAGAGATGCTACCTGTCCCGCTGAGTTACTCCAGCATTTTGTGTCTATTTTCAGTTCCTATCTAGCAATCGCAGTTCCTTGTAATCCATTGATTCTGGCCTGGTGCTTATCTGTGGGATCATGGTCTAAGGACAAGTCATCCCCCCCCCCCCCCCCCCAAGTCACACCAGCTTCTCGTTCTCACCCAGCAAACAGCTAACAATGGCCTGTTTACTTTTTCATCCTTTACTTTTTTTTGCATATATTTAATTCATTTGTTCTCTATCTCTCTACATCTCCGTCAAAATCTCATTTTCCTTTCGCCCGACTCTTAAGTCTGAAGAAGGGTCTCGACCTGAAACGTCACCTCCTCCCTCTCTCCAGACATGCTGCTTGTCCCGCTGAGTTAAGGGCCTGTTCCAATTGCCGATTTTTTTCGACGACTGCCAGCATCATTGACTGACGTATCAAGTCACCGAAAGATTTTTGACATGACGCGGCGGTGACGAGGCGTGATGACATATTGACGCGCGGCGTTTTTTCAAGTGTCGCAACATTTTTTTGTCGCCGCTGGATTTTGAAACGTTCAAAATCTTTTGGCGTCACTGATACCACGCCGGCAGTCGCCGAAAAAAATCGCCAAGTGGGACAGGCCCTTTACTCCAGCATTTTGTGTCTGTTTGACACAAGTTTCTTCCTACACAAGGTCCACAGGAATGTGATGGGCCAAACATATTACCATGTTGTCTGACTCTGCAAATGAAAAGATATGGTAGCAGGTAGACAAAAATGCTGGAGAAACTCAGCGGGTGAGGCAGCACGGATGGAGTGAAGGAAATAGGCAAAGTTTTGTGCCGAAACCCTTCTTCAGACTCGGTTTCAGCCCGAAACGTTGCCTATTTCCTTCGCTCCATCGATGCTGCCTCACCTGCTGAGTTTCTCCAGCATTTTTGTCTACCTTCGATTTTCCAGCACCTGCAGTTCCTTCTTAAACAGATATGATGGCAACCAGTTTCTTGTGATGTTTTTTATTCAGTCAGTCTGGCAAATATTCAAAGCCAGGTCAAAGAGTTGGAAACAGAGTATCTAATTAACTTGGTTGGCCAGGCACAGTAATAAGCTCTTTAGTTCCATCTGTGGGGGAAGCAGGAGATGGTTTTAAAAGGACCATCAATCTCAGGTGATTCCAACAGCAAGCCCGAAAATGATGGAAATGAATATATGTGGGATACCTTGTTAAAATTCCACATCCATAAACTCCTGAATGGATAGAAAAACATTTAGTTTGGGGCACAAATGGATTGTTTTGTTCAGAGAGTTATTTTTTTTTAAAAATACACGTAACGTCTTAAAAATACATTTTATTGTTTTTTCTGCAAGATGATGTTTTATGACGTGAGCTTGAGAGGAAAGGCAGAAGCTGTCTTCTTTTGATTGGAAAGATATTAGCCTTTACTCAAATACTCACTGGTTGTTCTGTTTGATTGTAAAAAAAAAAAAAAATTGGGAGCTTTTAGACTTAATGTGATTCTAGATGCCACTTCTACAAACCCATGCCGAGTATTAGGCATCAAGGTCACATGCGTGCTGTCGCACAAACACAACGAGGTAAATAAATCTCCTGTTCATCACAGAGCAGCAACCTGTAAAGTCAATGTCAACTATTGACCTCAAATTGTTTTGGTTAAAATTGTACGAGCTTAAGGGTTTCGACCCGTAACGTCGCCTATTTCCTTCGCTCCATAGATGCTGCCTCACCCGCTGAGTTTCTCCAGCATTTTTGTCTACCTTAGATTTTCCAGCATCTACAGTTCCTTCTTAAACACAAATTACATGGTTTAGTTTAGAGATACAGCGCTAGAACAGGCCCTTCGGCCCACCGGGTCCGCGTCGACCAGCGAGCCCCGCACATTAACACTATCCTGCACACACTAGGGACATTTTTTATACATTTACCATAGAAACATAGAAAATAGGTGCAGGAGTAGGCCATTCGGCCCTTCGAGCCTGCACCGCCATTCAATGTGATCATGGCTGATCATCCAACTCAGTATCCCGTACCTGCCTTCTCTCCATACCCCCTGATCCCTTTAGCCACAAGTGCCACATCTAATGCCCTCTTAAATATAGCCAATGAACTGGCCTCAACTACCTTCTGTGGCAGAGAATTCCAGAGACTCATGACTCTCTGTGTAAAGAATGTTTTCCTCATTTCAGTCCTAAAGGAATTCCCCCTTATCCTTAGACTGTGACCCCTTGTTCTGGACTCCCCCAACATCGGGAACAATCTTCCAGCATCTAGCTTGTCCAACCCCTTAAGAATTTTGTAAGTTTCTATAAGATCCCCCCTCAATCCTCTAAATTCCAGCGAGTACAAGCCGAGTCTATCCAATCTTTCCTCATATGAAAGTCCTGACATCCCAGGAATCAGTCTGGTGAATCTTCTCTGTACCCCCTCTATGGCAAGGATGTCTTTCCTCAGATTTGGAGACCAAAACTGTACGCAATACTCCAGGTGTGGCCTCACCAAAACCCTGTACAACTGCAGTAGAACCTCCCTGCTCCTATACTCAAATCCTTTCGCTATGAATGCTAACATACCATTTGCTTTCTTCACTGCCTGCTGCACCTGCATGCCTACTTTCAATGACTGGTGTACCATGACACCCAGGTCTCGTTGCATCTCCCCCTTTCCTAATCTGCCACCATTCAGATAATAGTCTACCCTCATGTTTTTGCCACCAAAGTGGATAACCTCACATTTATCCACATTATACTGCATCTGCCATGCATCTGCCCATTCACTCAGCCTATCCAAATCACCCTGCAGCCCCCAAGCATCCTCCTCACACCTAACTATACCCCCCAGCTTGGTATCATCTGCAAATTTGGAGATGTTGCATTGAATTCCCTCGTCCAAATCATTAATATATATTGTAAATAGCTGGGGTCCCAGCACTGAGCCTTGTGGCACCCCACTAGTCACTGCCTGCCATTCTGAAAAGGACCCGTTTACTCCTACCCTTTGCCTCCTGTCTGCTAGCCAGTTCTCTATCCACATCAATACTGAACCCCCAATACCGTGTGCTTTAAGTTTGTATGCTAATCTCTTATGCGGGACCTTGTCGAAAGCCTTCTGAAAGTCTAGATATAACACATCCACTGGTTCTCCCTTATCCACTCTACTAGTTACATCCTCAAAAAATTCTATCAGATTTGTCAGACATGATTTACCTTTCGTAAATCCATGCTGACTTTGTCCAATGATTTCACCACTTTCCAAATGCGCTGCTATCCCATCTTTAATAACTGACTCTAGCAGTTTCCCCACTACCGATGTTAGACTAACTGGTCTGTAATTCCCCGCTTTCTCTCTCCCTCCTTTTTTAAAAAGTGGGGTTACATTAGCTACCCTCCAATCCTCAGGAACTACTCCAGAATCTAAGGAATTTTGAAAAATTATCACTAATGCATCCACTATTTCTGTGGCTACCTCCTTGAGTACTCTGGGATGCAGACTATCTGGCCCTGGGGATTTATCGGCCTTCAATCCGTTCAATTTACCCAACACCACCTCCCGGCTAACCTGGATTTCACTCAGTTCCTCCATCTTATTTGACCCCCGTTCCAATGCTATTTCCGGCAGATTCTTTATGTCTTCCTTAGTGAAGACAGAACCAAAGTAGTTATTCAATTGGTCTGCCATGTCCTTGTTCCCCATGATCAATTCACCTGTTTCTGACTGCAAGGAACCAACATTTGTTTTAACTAGTCTCTTTCTCTTCACATATCTATAAAAACTTTTGCAGTCGGTTTTTATGTTCCCTGCCAGTTTCCTTTCATAATCTATTTTCCCTTTCCTAATTAAGCCCTTTGTCCTCCTCTGCTGCATTCTGAATTTCTCCCAGTCCTACCAAGCCAACTTAACCTACAAACCTGCACGTCTTTGGAGGGAGGAAACCGAAAATCTCGGAGAAAACCCACGCAGGTCACGGGGAGAATGTACAAACTCCGTGCAGACGGCACCCTTAGTCAGAATCGAACCCGGGTCTCCGGCGCTGCATTCGCTGTAAGGCAGCAACTCTACCGCTGCGTCACCATGACTGCAGGAGTGCAGTGGTAACCAGGAGCAATTGATCTCCTTTTTCCTTTACTGAATTCCTGGTGTTGAGGCTGAGACTGCTGCAGTGGTTACTGAGTCCACACCATGCCCACAAAATAGTCATAGAGTCTTATGCCCCTGTCTCAGGCGACTAGGCTGTCGCCACATGGTCGCGGGGTGTCGTCTGTACGGTCGTGAGTCGTCTCCACAGTCGCCCAAAGAGTCGTAGCGTCTTTCTGGTCGTTGCTGGATTTTTAACATGTTCAAAACTTATCAGCGCCAGTTGGCTTGACGCCAATGAGCGTAGCCAATGACGTTGGTGCTGTCGTAGGTTGTCGCCAGGTGACGTAGGTTGTCGCAGGTGCTGACTTTGGTGAATTCCATTGGCGACTACCTACGTCAACCGGCGACTGAATTGTCTTACCTTGTCTTACCTTCGCGGGTGGACGTAGGTTGTCGTAGGTGTGGTCGTAGGTGCACGTCCTAATGGGTCGCCGCTTGTCGGTAGCTTGACGTCGACTAGGTGATAGCTTGTCGTAGACATTGTTGTATGGGGGGGGGTCCAGTCGCCGGTTTTTCGGCGACCTGCCACGACTATGACAGTCGCCGAAAAAATTGCCGAAGTGGGACAGGTCCATTACAGTGTGGAAACGGGCCCTTCAGCCCAACTTTCCCACACCGGCCAACATGTCCCGCCTGCTTGCGTTTGGCCCATATCCCTCTAAAACTGTCCTATCCATGTACCTGTCTAAATGTTTCTGAAACTTGCCTCAACAACCTCCTCGGGCAGCTCGTTGCAAACACCTACCACCTTTTGCATGAAAAAGTTACCACTCAGATTCCTATTAAATCTTTCCTCCTTGAACTTAAACCTATGTCCTTTGGTTCTCGATTCCCCTACTCTGGGTAAGAGACTCTGTGCATCTACCTGATCTATTCCCCTCATGATTTTATACACCTCTATAAGATTACCCTTTATCCTGCTGTGCTCCAAGGAATAGTGTCAGCGTACTCAAACTCTCCCAATATATCAGGCCCTCGAGCCCTGGCAACATCCTCATAAATCTTTCCAGCTTGACGATATATTTCCTATAACATGGTGCCCAAAACTGAACACAATAGTCCAAGGGTGTAGGATGGAGTTGCTGATGCTGGTTTGCAGTAATTCGCATATCACTGTACCTTAATTTGTGCATGTGACAATTAAAGACCTTCAAAGCCTTTGAAACACTGAAGATAGACACAAAATGCTGGAGTACCTCCGCGGGTCAGGCAGCATTTTTTACATTTTCCTTGATATGCTTCCCCTTTGATGTCTCGTTTTCACACCTTATACTTCCTTATCCCTGCATCTCCCTCTCCCCTGACTCTCGGTCTGAAGAAGGGTCCCAACCACAAAACCTCACCCATTCAGAGATGCTGCTGAGTTACTCCAGCATTCTGTGTTTATTTCGTGTAGACTTCTTTGTGCTATAGGTTACAGGTTTGTACAGTGCAGAATGAATACAGGTTTAATAATATATGGTTTACATTCTGCATGCAAGACTTTCAAAGATTCAGTCACAATAAACGCGATCTGGCAAGTTTGACTGAAGAAGAAGCATTTTTCATGGCACGGTGGCACAACGGTAGAGTCGCTGCCTCACAGCGCCAGAGACCCAGGTTCGATCCCGACTACGGGTGCTGCCCGTACTGAGTTTGTACGTTCTCCCTGTGACCGCATGGGTTTCCTCCGGGTGCTCCGGTTTCCCTCCACACTCCAAAGACGTACGGGTTTATAGGTTAATTGACTTTTGGCCAGTTGTGAATTGTCCCTAATGTGTGTAGGATAGTGCTGGTGTGCAGGATTGGCTGGCTGGCACGGAGTCGGTGGGCCGAAGGGCCTGTTTCTGCGCAATATCTGTAAACTTTAAAAAAAAACACATTTTCTGGTAGAAAACAGCAAACAACATTCACGAGCGGAAATGAGAAGCTTCGGTCCATGAAACAATTACCAGTTGCCTTAAGCCCGGCTTTTACCCGAGTTTTCTTTATTCGCCGAAGAGACAAATGTTGATATGGTAAAAATATTTTCTGTTGACACCTGCTCGTCAGGCAAGATAACGAGTGCTGAAGGAATCGATAACGCACAAAGGGTCTCCAGTTCAAATAAATTGTGAGACAGATTTTTAATGAGATTGAAGGGGAGAGGGGACGAGCTGCACTCTGTGATTCCATTGTTATTTTGTAATGGAACTTTCCAGAAGAATGTGAAGATAGAAATGGTGAAGGTTGATGCAGCAAATGTCGCATGCTGGCGATGAATTGGCATGGAATTTAATCCTGGAAATATTATTGTGATCATCACTAAAGCAGCCATAGAGATATGAAACATAATTTGGAAAGACTTTATTCATAGAGATATGAAACATAATTTGGAAAGTATTCAGAGAATTGTTCAATGCTAAAACCCAGCTGTCAGTGGCGCCAAGAATGGAAGTTTAACTGACAGTCATCCAAGTCGAAACTGAGTGGATAATAGAGAAAGAAATGAAATGAGAAATGCAAGCTTGTTATTGTCAGCTGTTGTGGACTGCAGAGCGATGTTTAGCACAAGCGGTCTGTGGTGTGACAAGTATAGGCACAATTAGGCTGCAATGTTACGACACAATGTCCAATTGAATGTCGTCTTTAGAATGAAAACTTCAAGGGACACATCATGCATATTAAACAAAAACTTTGCGTTTTATTAATTTTGGTGTCTGTACGCCTGTAGCCTGCAGCAAAGTTATACTTTTTAATTGGGGGGGGAACAGTTTCTATCAATCATCTTTGAGCTGTGGTTACCAGTAATTTGACATTTGGGCAGGATTTGCGATGACATTTGCGATTCATTACTCCGCCACTTTGAATAGTCAAGAGGCTCGTTGCTGTGGTGAGGGGTGGCAGTGTGAGGGGAGGGAAAAATTACTTGGACTACTTCACCAACTCTCCTGTGTATTAAGAAGATTTGCAATGATTCAGTTAGTTTAGAGATACGGTGTGGGAACCGGCCCATCGAGTCGGCACTGACCAGCGATCTCCTCCACACACACACACACACACACACACACACACACACACACACACACACACACACACACACACACACACACACACACACACACACAGACAGACACACAGAGACAGACACACAGAGACAGACACACAGAGACAGACACACAGAGAGACACACAGAGAGACACAGAAAAAAGGGGATAATTCACAAGTTTACCAAAGTCAATCAATCTACAAACCAGTAAGTCTTTGGGATGTGGGAGGAAATGAGAGGGGATCTTATTGAAACATATAAGATTATTAAGGGTTTGGACGTGCTAGAGGCAGGAAACATGTTCCCGATGTTGGGGGAGTCCAGAACCAGAGGCCACAGTTTAAGAATAAGGTGCAAGTCATTTAGAATGGAGATGAGGAAACACTTTTTCACACAGATAGTTGTGAGCCTGTGGAATTCTCTACCTCAGAGGGCGGTGGAGGCCGGTTCTCTGGATACTTTCAAGAGAAAGCTAGATAGGCCTCTTAAAAATAACGGAGTCGGGGGATATGGGGAGAAGGCAGGAACGGGGTACTGATTGGGGATGATCAGCCATGATCACATTGAATGGCGGTGCTGGTTCAAAGGGCCGAATGGCCTACTCCTGCACCTATTGTCTATTGAAACCGGAGCACGCGGTCACGAGGAGAACGTACACACTCAATACAGACAGTCAGGATCGAGCCCGGTTTTCTGGTGCTGTAAGGCAGCAGCTCTACCCGCTGCACCACCGTGCCACTCAAATCCACTGCCCATCATGTGTCACAAATTTTATGGGCATCCCTTTTAGTATGGGGCAGTCAAGGTGGCACAGAGGGCGGTCACAGTGGCGCAGCGGTAGAGATGCTGCCTTACAGCGAATGCAGCGCTGGAGACCCGGGTTTGACCCAGACCACGTGCGCTATCTGTACGGCGTTTGTACGTTCTCCCCGTGACCTGCGTGGGTTTCCTCCGAGATCTTCGGTTTCCTCCCACACTCCAAAGACGTGCAAGTTTGTAGGTTAATTGGTTTGGTGTAGTGTAAAAATTGCCCTTAGTGTGTGTAGGATAGATAGTGTTAGTGTGCATAGATCGCTGGTCGGTGCGGACCCGGTGGGCCGAAGAACTGGTTTCCGCGCTGTATCTCAAAACTAAACTAAAGCGTACATTATGTGTAAGGAAAATGTATCTGGAGCACATCAAGTTAGGTGCAACGCAACAGCTATTAGTTCCAGCAAATTACTGCCACACTGTAAGAAGACAGGAGGCTTGGCAAAACATTTTCCTACACTTCTATACGGTCTCCCCTCAGCCTCTGGCATTCCAGTGAAAACAATCCAGGTCTGTCCAACCTCTCCCAGTAGCGAATACCCCCCTAATCCAGACATCATTCCGGTAAACCCCCCTCTCCAAAGCCTCCACATACTCCCCGTAACAAGGCGAACCAGAACTGCACGCAACACTGTAAAGAAACTCTTTAGTGGACTTGGCATCAACTGTTTGTGGGATCAGAGAGGCAACGTGACGCGACCTGACAATAAAATATCATTCATTCATTCATTCAGAGGTAGACAAAAATTCTGGAGAAACTCAGCGGGTGAGGCAGCATCTATGGAGTGCTGTTCTTTCTTTTGCTCCACATTGCAGGACATTCCAGTTACATTGAAACTAAAATGAGGTAGCGAGAAATTGAAAATCTATGGTAATGCTTCCGACGATCTCTGAGGATCGGACGCTCTATCCACAAGCAAAGATGTATTTGGCTGATCAAGGGTCCTGGCCCGAAATCTCGCCTATCCATTCCCCCCCACAGATGCTGCCTGACCTGCTGAGTCCCTCCAGCACTTTGTGCTTTGCTGAAGATTGCAGCATCTGCAGTCCCTTGTGTCTTTGTCAGGTAGATAAACCTCCGTGGATTGTCACCTTGTCGTGGTGGAGAAGCTTGTGTGGTCCTGAGATCCTGAGAGTGATGCCGTCTGGAGCTATGCTCCTGGTAGGGCCACCCATGGCGGTAAGGTCAAGGGGGAGGTCTCTGACAAAAGAGCAATCCAACCAAGACCTCAACGGTGGAACAGGCAGAGGACGATGGCTGACCTTAGTGGAGCGTCACAACGGCTGGGAAGGCGGATGAAGGCTGCAGCAGAAAAGGGTCTCCGGTCGTCTTGGACTCCATGCCACTGGATCCTGACCCAGATCTGTTAAGGACCGTGGGGTGGCTGTCTGTGCACCAGTCTCCCCACGTTAAACAAAGTCACGCACAGGCGTCCTCCAACCCTGGAGACACCCTTGGTCAGCCATGACCGAAGGGGGCCTAAGAAGAGTATCAGGTTGAGTAAACAACTGAGGGGAATAATGTTGTCGGTATCACAGGAGTCGAGGGACCAAACTAGCTGAACTGACAGTGAGCCCTCTGCACGTATATTGGGGCAATTATCTGTAATATTTTGTTAAAGATTTTGTTAAAACCCAAAGCATTTTGAAATAATCACACTTGCGAACACATCGAAAACACAAAAGCTATTAAAGACATTCCCAGTGTAAAAGAGTCATGTTAATATTGAATTCAGATTAAACAAGTCAGCAAAATGATAATTTACAACTAAATCTTCGGGGTGTGCTTTATCAACCAACCACGATGAGTTATATTTGAAACACGGTTCAGTGATGTGGATGGTTAAAAGGACCTGTGAGGATTTTTTCTTTTCCCGCGGAATCAGGAAAGAAATGAAAGAGATTTTCCCTTTCCAGTGAGTTGGGTTTGGCAGCGCAGCGGGTAGAGCCGCTGCCTCACAGCGCCGGAGACCAGGGTTCGATCCTAACCTCGGGTGCTGTCTGTGTGGAGTTTGCAACTTTCTGCCGGTGACTGCGTAGGTTTCCCCCCGGGTGCTCCGGTTTCCCCTTGTGTTGATGCGGACTCGGTGGCCAAAGGGCCTATTTCTATGCCGCATCTTACAGTCAATTCAATCAGGATGCAAGAGCAGTAATGTAGCAAAGACATTTGGGTAGGGACCTGGAGAAGAAAGGTTCAGAGAGATATAGGCCAAGGTGGGACTAGATATATACAGGTGGGACTAGTATAGATGGGCGTCATAGATGGCATGTACAAGTTGGGCCGAAGGGCCTGTTTCTGTGCTGTGTGAGTTTTAACAATTGGATTACACAACTGTTCGTTTCAGCAGGCACGAACACAATGTGACTTTAGACTTTAGCGATACAGCGCGGAAACAGGCCCAGCGAGTCCGTGCCGACCAGCGATCATCCCGTAAACTGACCGCCATTCACTAGGGCCAATTTCGTGATGCAGCTGCAGAGTTGCTGACTTACAAACCAAGTTGCTGCCAGCCTCGATCTGGTTAAGGTTCGTTCCGGGTTTGATCCTGACTACGGGTGACGTCGGTGCAGAGTTTGTACGTTCTCCCCGCGACCTGCGTGGGTGTTCTCCGGGTGCTCCGGTTTTCTCCCACACTCCAACGTGCGGGTTTGGAGGTTAATCGGTTTTGCTAAGTTGTAAAGTGTTAAGCCCCTGTCCCACGATGCGAGGTCACCCAAGAGCTCTCCCGAGTTCAAACTCATGGTAAGTACGTAGAATGTACGTAGGACCTCGTGGACGTCCCGTAGCGGCCCGTAATGCAGACGTCAGGTACTCGGGGGGGAGGGGGGGGGGGGGGGGAAAGCGATAACTCGTGAAGTTTTTTTACTGTGAAAAATGTGCAAGAGTTTCCCCGAGTACCTGCCGTTCACATTAGTAGCCGCTACGGGACATCCATGAGGTCCTACGTACATTCTACGTACTTACCACGAGTTTGAGGGGTTTTTTTAACTCGGGAGAGCTCTTGGGTGAACTCGCATCGTGGGACAGGGGCTTTAATATACGGGCCTATTGTTGGTCGAGTGAGTTTCTCCAGCAATTTTATCCACCTTCGATTTTTTGAGGCATCTGCAGTTCCTTCTTAAACTTTATATCAGTGTGAAGTAAGCAAGAGCTTTCTATGACCTGGGCCCTGGTTGAATTTGACGTCAAGCAGAGCTTCCACGATCTACAGCCGCTGAGGAATCGGATCCCGATGGAGGGAGAGTTGAGCGCGGGCCCAGGAACGCAGGGAAGACTGCGAGCCAAGGGAGGGAAGAAGAAAGAACCAGAGCAACTGAGAGCAAGATCAAAAGGAGAAGACAAGTAGCCAGGAGCAATACATATGAAGTCAAGGAAGATACTAACTAAAGGGAGGGGGGGGGGGGGGGGGGAGATCAGTGACGGAGATAAAGTTGAAGGCGATTGGTTTTAAACCAGGTAGTTTACAGTAAAAGTAGTCGGGTCAGGTAGGGTAAGTCCTGTAGAAGGGGGTCACACTTTAAGGATGAGGGGAAATCTTTTAGGACCAAGATGAGAAAAAAAAAATTCACACAGAGTGGTGAATCTGTGGAATTCTCTGCCACAGAAGATAGTTGCGGCCAGTGCATTGGCTATATTTAAGAGGGAGTTAGATGTGGCCCTTGTGGCTAAAGGGATCAGGGGGGTATGGAGAGAAGGCAGGAACGGGGTACTGATTAGGGATGCTCAGCCATAATCATATTGAATGGCGGTGCAGGCTCGAAGGGCCGAATGGCCTACTCCTGCACCTATTTTCTATGTTTCTATGAACCTCGGGATGGTCGCTTAAAAGGCCTGTCCCACTTGGGCGTCATTTGCGCATCATTTACACGACATCATTTACGCGTCATGACGCACGACGCTTGCATGGCGTGCATTACGTGCGCGTGGCGCGTTGTGTCATAGGCAGTGACGCGCGGTAGCGTAAGGCGCCCCAGGGTTTTGGGATTCTCAAAATCCTCGCGCAACACCTGCGTGACGCGTAAATGACGCCCGAGTGAGACAGGCCCTTAAAGTGCTTCAGGGAACGGTTTCACGCAGCGAATCCAGCCACGAGAATCCAAAGGTCATGGATCAGAGATGGAGAGCATGGAAACGGGCCCCTCATCCCGCGCTGACCATCGGTCACCCATTCACGCTAGTTCTATGTTCTCCCACTTTCTCAACCACTCCCAACACACTCGGGAGGGCCAGATTACTGAGGGCCAATGAAGCCACAAACCCGCATGTCTTTGGGATGTGGGAGGAAACCCCACACTGTCACAGGGAGAACATGCAAAGTCCATGCACAATAGACAATAGGTACAGGAGAAGGCCATTCGTCCCTTCGAGCCAGCACTGCCATTCAATGTGATCATGGCTGATCATCCCCAATCAGTACCCCGTTCCTGCCTTCTCCACATATCCCCTGACTCCGCTATCATTAAGAGCCCTATCTAGCACTCTCTTGAAAGTATCCAGAGAACCGGCCTCCACTGCCCTCTGAGGCAGAGAATTCCACAGACTCACCGCTCTCTGTGTGAAAAAGTGTTTCCTCACCTCCGTTCTGTATGGCTGACCCCTTATTCTTAAACTGTGGCCCCTGGTTCTGGACTCCCTCAACATCGGGAACATGTTTCCTGCCTCCAGCGTGGCCAATCCCTTAATAATCTTATATGTTCAATAAGATCCCTCTCATCCTTCTAAATTCCAGGGTATACAAGCCCAGCTGCTCCACTCTCTCAGCATATGACAGTTCCGCCATCCCGGGAATTAACCTTGTGAACCTACGCTGCACTCCCTCAATAGCACGAATGTCCTTCCTCAAATTAGGGGACCAAAACTGCACACAATACTCACACAGACGGGGTCTGAGGTCAGGATGGAACCCGGGTCTCTGGCGCTGCGAGGCAGCAGCTCTACCCGCTGCTTCACAGCACCTGAAGGTAATAAAGGCTACCACACGACATGACATATGTGTAATGCATAAGAAAGAACTGCAGGTGTTAGTTAAATTCGAAGGTAGACACAAAATGCTGGAGTAACTCAACGGGGCCAGGTAGCATCTCTGGAGAGAAGGAATTGGTGGTGTTTCAGGTCGAGACCCTTCTAGAGATGATATATTCTTACCTGTGATGAAACGTTCTCCACTCTGCCACCGCTTGAGTGATAGATCATTTGCTCATCTCCCGTCTATCGCTTCTACCGTCTTCAGCTCGTGTTCCCGAGATTCTCATCTCCCCGCCGAGGAAATTGCTCTCCTTCTAATTCAGCCTGTCATCTTTTATTTATGTTGATCAAATCTCCGCTCTCCAGAAAACAAGCCCTGCCAGGCAGTGTTGTGCTCCATAACTCCACGTTCCATCTCCTGGTGATATCCCTGCATAATCTGCTGCACATCTCGTCAGCACCATTGCAGCAGCCTCTCTGATTCCGCATTTGGTTGCAACGATGCACTTATGTTTTTCTCAGAAGATAGACGCAAAATGCTGGAGCAAATCAGCGGGACAGGCAGCATGTCTAGGGAGAAGGAATGGGTGACGTTTTGGGTTTGAGATCCCCCCCCCCTACGGTTTTTCTCAGCGTTTCAGGAAATGACTCTGATGGATCTCTTTCAATTTGTCTCGGTCACAGAAATGTTCAAAAGCTACCAAGAGTTAACTGGTGATAAATTCAAGTGCAAAATGTCTGTATCTGTAGATCCCTCAGCTTAATCCTGGGCAGACACAAAATGCTGGAGTAACTCAGTGGGTCAGGCAGTATCTCTGGAGAGAAGGAATGGGCAACCTTTCGGGTCGAGACCCTTCCTTCGGCCTAATCTTACCAGGTTGTAGGCAAAACAATTGGATTCAACAACTTGTGTTCTTGATGCAATGGCGGCACGGTGGCGCAACGGGTAGAGTTGCTGCCTCACAGCGCCAGACACGGGTTCGATTCTGACCACTGGCGTTGTCTGTATGGAGTTTGTACGTTCTCTCCGTGACCCGCCTGGGTTTTCTCCGGGTGCTCCAGTTTCGACCCACACTCCAAAGGCATGCAGGTTTGTAGGTTAATTGGCTTTGGTAACATTGTAATTTGTCCCTAGTGTGTGTGTGGGGTAGTGTTGGTGTGCGGGGATCGCTGGTCGACGCGGACTCAGTGGGCCGAAGGGCCTGTTTCCGCACTGTATCTCTCAGCTAAACGAGGCATTTCACTGCACCTACAGTAGGTACATGCAGTATCATTGAATCATTGACTCAGTACAGCACAGCACAGGAACAGGCCCGGTGGGTCTAACGATGTCCAACGAGCATGATGCCAAGCTAAACTAATCTCCTCCGTCTGCTTGTCATCCATACCCGTTCTTTCCCCGCATATCCATGTGTCTATCTAAACCCCTCTTCATTGCCACTACTGTATCTGCCTCCACCATAGCCCTTCGCACCCACTGCTCCGTATAAGACATAACCTCTTTGGATCGTTGACCTTGTCGTGGTGAAGAGGCTTGCATGACCACATGATTCCGAGAACTATGCCGTCGGAAGCACCAGCCTCTGTTAGGGCCACCCATGGCGGTGAGGTTGAGGATCAGGGTCCAGACGAAGAACGCTCCAACCTACAAGACCTCAACTTTGACCAGGCGGACAAAGTTATCTTGAACTCTTCTTCTTCTCCTTCTTGCGTGTGGCGTGCACAGCCTAAAGTTGGAGGACAACTTGTTCTATTTGATCTTACTTGATTGTGCACGCCGGGTTGATTGCATTAATCGAAACAGGGCAGACCACGTGAAGGTTGCAATCTCCCACCCTGTCTTGAACTCAACGGCTGTGAAGGCGGATGAAGGCTGCAACAGATCTATCAGCTCCAATCGTCTTGGTTCCCTTGCCATTGAAATGAGTTGATTGATCTGTGAAGGACCGGGTGCAACATCAAGTACACGTTAAACAAACACATGCACCGGCATCTTCCTTCTGCGAGCTGCACAGAACGTAGACCATTATCCTCGACCTTGCCACGATAGCCACGATGATAAAATATAAACCTTCCTCCACACATCTCCTCTCAACTTTGCCATGCTTCACCTTTGAGCTAAGCCCTCTATTCTTTGACATTCCCTGGCAAAGAGGTTGTTTGTTTACTCTATCTATACCTCTCATAATTATTAATATTTCTATCAAACTCTGACCTTCCAGAGAAACCAATACATGTTTGTCCAACCTCACCCCATAGTTGACGCCGTGTGAGCAGGTTCTTAGATTTCAATTCTTCGTGGTTCTTTTTTTAAATTGAAACCCGTTTCTAATTTTCAATAGAAATGTTGCATAAACGTTTTCAATTGCGTATCTAGTTCATCCTTGCTACACTTTGCCACCCTGTCTACTCCGGAGTTTAGAGGGGGGTATGAGAGGGGGATCTTATTGAAATATACAAGATTATTAAGTGTTTGGACACGCTAGAGGCAGGAAACATGTTCCCGATGTTGGGGGAGTTGAAACATTTGCGGCGACCAGACTAGTTCCCAGAATGCGGGAACGCCTTGCGACCATGAAGGAGACTCACCAGAGACCACCAGCGAACATGTGGCGAGCGCAGAGTCTCCTGCACTCGCCTAAAAAGTCGCCTCAGTGGGACAGGCCCTTGTCTCCAAATATCATTGCACTGCCTTCCCAAAGACAGCAGCGATCTTTCGAGTACCAATCATCTTCACGTCGGACGATATACTTCCAAGATGGATGAACTTTCACTCAACTTCCATTACCCTCTGCCAATCGTGATCAAACCCAACCAGAAGCTACTAGGAGGCTGGGTCATGCACGACTGCAGTCTCATCCGAAGCCACAGCTACAAGCAAGAAAAGGATAAATAAGAAATTCTAGTGTAATTTGCCAAGGGGCCTTAGTCAATTACTGCAGCCTTGGTAGACCAACTAATTGTTTGATTGATTGCTTCATTTACATTGCATTGCAGAACAACCTATTTCTCTCGCTCCTGGCTTTAGACAAGCTATTTGTCTGGAAAAGTTGTGAATTAGTTGTGTTCAGCACAGATTGAAGAGCAAACAAAATGTGTAGGAAGGAACTGCTTGCACCGAAGACAGTAACTCAGCAAGGAATGGGTGGCGAATGGCTCGAGACCCTTCTTCAGATCGAGAATCGGGGGAAAGGGGCACGAGAGATAGTGTTATGGAGAAATATAGATCAGATATGAATAAAAGATATGCAAAAAAGTCATCGAGCAGGTGGAAGACAGAATGGGTGCAGCGAGAAATGACGGATCAGTTGGGCCGAAGGTTTTGGTAGTGTTGTGTAGCTGTATGAATTGCCTCTTATTTACATGTGCAAACAAACTGCCTTTGGATAAATGACAATGAATTTCCCTAATTACAGTTGTAGGAATATTTCATAAGCCCTAAATGGAACAGCTATACATTATGATAACGAAGCATATGTCATTAAGTGTTATTTTGCTGCAGTTGTGGGAAGCATTAATTGCTGTTTTGGTAAAGGCTGTTCAATTATTCAATAATGTTCGAGAAAAAGGTTTGGAAAAGACAGCCGGAAAAAAAATGTTACTCTTGGAAGTTGCTGTGCGGGTGTGATGAGTAGATAGATTCTGCGCTTGAAAGCTGCTGGAGTCAGATGCCAAGTTAGATGCTGGATGCAGTCAGAAGATCAGGCAGCATCTGTGGTGGGAACACCACTGGTGGGGATGTCACCGATTGTCAGCGTCCTTGCACAGATCAACAGCAATCACAATAAGACATTATTAGCCAAGTATGTTTTGCAGCATACGAGGAATTTCATTTGCCAAGTCATTCATACAAATGAAAAGCAACGGATCACACAAAAACACATTTTAACATAAACATCCACCACAGTGACTCCTCCACATTCGGGGCTGTTCGAACGCCATGGATTATGATTACAATTATGATAATACATTGCAACGTTTAGTTTAGGTTTAGTGGTCCAGCATGGAAACAGGCCCTCTGCAAATTGAATCCATGCCAAACATTGTTCACACTAGTTCCATTTTCACATACACACATGAGGAGGCAATTTATAGAAGCCAATTAACCTACAAACCTGCACGTCTTTGGGATGTGAGAGGAAACCCAGGCGGTCACAGGGAGAACGTGCAAATGCCGCCGGCACCCGAGGTCAGGATCAAACCGGGGTCTCAGACGCTGTGAGGCAGCGACTCTACCGCTGCACCTCTGTGCAGTCTCCACCAAGAATAATGAGTAGGCCATGTAGGACAGAGATGAGGGAAAGATGAGAGTTGTGAATCTGTGGGATTCTCTGCCGCTGAAGACAGTGGAGGCCGATTCACTGGATGTGTTCAAGAGAGAGTTAGATGTAGCTCTTAGGGCTAAAGGAATCGAGGGATATGGGGAGAAAACAGGAACGGGGTACTGATTCTGAAAGTACAGCCGTGACCATATTGAATGGCGGTGCTGGCAAAGGGCCGAATGGCCTACTCCTGCACCTATTGTCTATGTTCCAATGATTCTGTGTGTCGCCCATTTCCAACAGTTCTTGTATTTCCTGGTGTATGTGCTTTGGGCTATGGGCCTGGGTGCGTTGACAATCTGGTGACGGGAGGTGTGAGCAAGAATCCGTGCTGGTGATGTCCGTATTTTAGTTGTGTTTATTTAATGTAGAGATACCGCACGGAAACAGGCCCTTTGGCCCACCGGGTCCGCGCCGGCCAGCGATCCCCGCTCATGAACACTATCCTGCACCCATTGGACACAATTGGGTACATTTACCAAGACAATTAACCCGTCTTTGGAGTGTGGGAGGAAACTGAAGATCTCAGAGAAAACCCACGCAGGTCATGGGGAGAACGTACAAACTCCATGCAGACAGCACCCGTCGTCAGGATCGAACCGGCATCCCCGGCGTTGCAAGCGCTGTCAGGCAGCGATTCTACCGCTGCGCCACTGTGGCCGCCCTGCACTTGCAATATTAAACACACTGTGATTTAATTACTGCCCTGACAGGACACATCTGATGTCCAGCCTTCTGCTGCACTCAGCAGAGACCTGACGGTTCGCGTCTGAAACTTGGCAGTGGACCATTTTGTGGACGTGAGCTGCAGATCTTTGGATGACTGGTTTTTGTATAACGAGCGCTAATCAGCATGCTTTATTGTTGAAGCAAAGCAAAAACTCGTCCAATTTAAAAATGTTACATTTCTGGGTTTAATGATCTTGTGTACGTCAAATCATAATATATTGTTCTGACTCCCCCCGCATGCCGCACATCTAATATTATGGATTGTAACGAGGAACTGCAGATGCTGGTTGAAACCAAAGATAGGCGCAGAGTGCTGGAGTAACCCAACGGGTCAGGCAGCATCTCTGGAGAGAGAGGATGGGCGATGTTTTGAGTAGGGGCTCTTCTTCACACTACTGGCATGTTGTATTCTTTTCTTAAACTTTTGTGATACGGCGTGGAAACATGCCCTTCGGCCCACTGAGTCTGCACCGAACAGCGATCACCGTGTAGACGCACACGCACACACCCCCCCCCCCCCCCCCCCGAAGCCAATTAACCTACAAACCTGGATGTCTTTGGAGTGTGGGTAGAAACTGGAGGAAACCCACGCAGGTCACGGTGAAAACGTACGAACTCCATACAGACAGCGCCCTTAGTCAGGATCGAACCCGGGTCACTGGTGCTGTGAGGCAGCAACTCTAGCCCCCAAAATACTTTTTGATGTTCCGTGTTCTATTCGGACATAGAAAGTTGTGCTAACTTTGTATCTGTTGAAGTGGTGCTGTGTAAAGTGCCTCTTTGCTTAGGTCTGAGATCTCCTGCGACCTGGCGGTCACCTCACGTATCTGCCGTGACCGCTTTGGAGGTCATGGTGACAGTAGCTATCAGCTTCCTCGCCTCAGGTTCGTTCCGGGCTGATGCTTCTTTATCTGTGTCACATCTTACAATCTGCTGCTCTCCGCTGCATCAACTGGGCAACAAAACTCCACACACCAGCGATATCATCTACTTCACCTTCAGCCACTGGAGCAGCTGAATCAACAGACCACTTGATGCCCTCAACCTCACCCACCCTTCAATAAGGAGAAAGGAGATGAGGAATTATGAAATCATAATCATACTTTATTAGCTAATAAACAATAGACAATAGGTGCAGGAGTAGGCCATTTGGCCCTTCGAGCCAGCACCGCCATTCAATGTGATCATGGCTGATCATCCCCAATCAGTACCCCGTTCCTGCCTTCTCCCCATGTCTGAGGAAGGGTTTTGGCCCAAAACATTGCCTATTTCCTTCGCTCCATAGATGCTGCTGCACCCGCTGAGTTTCTCCAGCACTTTTGTCTACCTTCTCCCCATATCCCCTGACTCCGCTATCTTTAAGAGCCCTATCAAGCTCTCTCTTGAAAATATCCAGAGAACCGGCCTCCAGCGCCCTCTGAGGCAGAGAATTCCACAGACTCACAACTCTCTGTGTGAAAAACTGATTCCTCATCTCCATTCTAAATGGCTTACTCCTTATTCTTAAACTGTGGCTCCTGGTTCTGGACTCCCCCAACATCGGGAACATGTTTCCTGCCTCTAGCGTGTCCAAACCCTTAATAATCTTATATGGTTCAATAAGATCCCCTCTCATCCTTCTAAATTCCAGAGTATAAGTATCGTTTAAGAAAGAACTGCAGATGCTGGAAAAATCGAAGGTAGACAAAAATGCTGGAGCAACTCAGCGGGTGAGGCAGCATCTGTGGAGCGAAGGAATAGACGACGTTTCGGGTCGAGGTCCTTCTTCAGACTGCTAAGTATGTTTTGCAACATACGAGGAATTTGATATGCCGTACAGTCATACCAATAAAAAGCAAGACACACAAAATACATTTCAACATGAACATCCACCACAGTGCCTCCTCCACATTCCTCACTGTGATGGAAGGTGAAATGAAAGTTCAATCTCTTTGTTCTACCGAGGTCGGGGGCCTCGAACCTTCCATTGACGGGACGATCTTGGCTCCTGTAGCCGGAGATCGGGCCCTCCGTGTCGGAGAGATCAAGCTCCTGCATCAGGGGGGGATCTCAGCTGACCGGAGCCGGGCGATCGGACCCCGGATCGAACCTTCTGCAACTTTGGAGCTTCCCAACAACAGCCTCTACCCGAGACTGCGAGCTCCTTGATGGTGAAATCCGCAGGCCACGGTTGAGCGTCGAGCCCAGGCGAGGGATCGCAGGCTCCGATGGTCCCGCGGTGGGGCTCAAAGTCAGACCAGAGCAAGGCCTTGATGTTAGGCCGCAGAGGGACCGGAGATAAGATCTGGAAAACAATCGCATCTCCGGCAAGGTAAGAGACTGAAAAAACGTTTCCCCCGACCCCACCCCCCACATAAAACAAACCAGAGAACATTAACACAAACTTTTAAAACACACTAAAATCAACAAAAAAGATGAAAAGACAGACAGACCTGCCATCGCTGCCCCGGAATAGTGGTGGACCTCTGGAATTAATTGCCACAGAAGGCTGATAATCACCTAATTCTGCACCTAGAACCTGCGATTGTGTAACAGTGTACATATACATGTAAAAGGGAATAATGATTAGTGCAAGATAAAGTCCGATTAAATATAGACCAAGGGTGTCCAATAAGGTAGATAGTAGCTCAGAACCATTCTAGTTTACATAGAAACATAGAAACATAGAAGATAGGTGCAGGAGGAGGCCATTCGGCCCTTCGAGCCAGCACCGCCATTCATCATGATCATGGCTGACCGTCCCCAATCAATAACCCGTGCCTGCCTTCTCCCCGTATCCCTTGATTCCACTCGCCCCTAGAGCTCTATCTAACTTTCTCTTAAATCCATCCAGTGATTTGGCCTCCACTGCCCTCTGTGGCAGGGAATTCCACAAATTCGCAAATCTCTGGGTGAAAAAGTTTTTTCTCACCTGAATCTTTAATGTCCTCCCCTTTATTCTAAGACTCTGGCCCCTGGTTCTGGACTCGCCCAACATTGGGAACATTTTTCCTGTTTGTGATAAAAAATGCTGGAGAAACTGAGCGGGTGAGGCAGCATCTATGGAGAGAAGGAATAAGCAACGTTTTGGGTTCAGAGTGAAGTCTGAAGAAGGGTATCGACCCGAAACGTCACCTATTTCCTTCGCTCCATAGATGCTGCCTCACCAGTTGAGTTTCTCCAGTATTTTTGAAACCTTCGATTTTTCCAGCATCTGCAGTTGTTTATTAAACATCTAGTTTGTGATAAGATGGTTAATTTGCCCGATAGCAGCTGTAGATAGAAACTGATAGAAGCCCATAGCGCTGGCAAAGACACAGTCCACAGTTGCTGCGGTTGCTGCCGTGTTCAAGAGCCTGACAGTTGTTGGGATGAAGCTGTCCTTGAACCTGGAGGTGACGGTTTTCAGGCTCCTGTGCCTCTGGACTGGACTCCCCAATGGAAGTTGTACAGGTGACGAGACTAGAGTCTGGTTGGGTAGACTGTGGATCACGGCAAAGTGCTATTGAAAATGACAGAGGGTGTTTGCAATAAAATCTCACCGACAAGAAATGAGAGCTGCTGGTTTCACTGTAAGGTCACTCCATCTCACCTCCTGCCACCACAAGGATGTTTACAGAATTTGCTGATGGCACAAAGGTGTTTAGCTATGAAAATACACTTGGAGGCTATTGGAGGACACAGAAAGGTCAAATGGTGGCCTAAAGATTTATTGCATTATTGATTATTGTTCATTTAGTGTATATTGTGTGTTTTGTGTGAAAGGGCGTGTTAAGCTGCAGCAAGTAAGAATTCCAGTGTTCTGTTGGACTTCTGCAAAAGATCTGGATAGGGTGGACGTGGAGAGGATGTTTCCACTCGTGGGAGAGTCCAGGACCAGAGGTCATACGCAGACTCAGAATTAAAGGACGTTCCTTTAGGAAGGAGATGAGTCAGAAGGTGGTGAATCTGTGAAACTCATTGCCACAGACGGCTGTGGAGGCCAAGTCAATGGATATTCTTTGAAGGCAGATTTAGCTAGATAGAAGCTTGATTAGTACGGGTGTTAGGGTTATGAGGAGAAGGCAGGAGAATGGAGTTAGGAGGCAGAGATAGATCAGCCATGATCAAATGGTGGAGAATGGCTGAATTCTGCTCCTATCACTTATGAACTTATGAACCGAAGTTGAGTTTATTGTCACGTGTACCGAGGTACAGTGAAAAGCTTTTGTTGCGAGCTAACCAGTCAGCGGAAAGACAATACATGCTTAAAATTTTACAGAGGCCAATTAACCTACAAACCTGCATGTCTTTGGAATGTGACCGGAAACCTGAGCACCTGGAGGAAGCCCACAAGGTCAAAGGAAGAAGGTGCAAATTCCATGCAGACGGCATCTGGGGTCAGGATCGAACCCGGGTCTCGGGCGTTTTGAGGCAGCAGCTCTACCCGCCTTCGCACGGTGCCCCCCCTTCTCATAAGAGACTGCTTGCGTTACAGATAGAAGAGGACTGGGTTCAGGACATCTCCATCTATGCTCTGTGCCTCAACAGTGTCCACAACAAAAGCAATTGATGATAAAAAGCAAGAGATTAAATCTTTCTTGCTGTGCTTTACTGCCTGATATAATCGGACCTTTTAATTGAAACAGACGGCTTTGGTTCCCTCCAGAGTATCCCCTAATCGAAATATTCCAGCTTTGGGACAGCTCCTCGGAAACAGTAATTGTCACTTCAGTTTGTTTTGGATTTAGCGCCGTAATCCGCATGCAGCCGATACGTGATATCTTTGTGGTTACCGTGACTCACTTTTACGGATAGTTAATGCACGTGCAAATATTCCGAATATGTGTTGCTTCGGAGAATTGAATCATAACTCGTTGGGTTGCTGAGAGCATCTGGCTCTGTTGGAAGGCTGTGTGATTTGCATTTAGAAAGTCTCATTATTGAAGTCTAATTTCTGTCCTGGGCGCATTGTTTCAAGAGTGGACACATTTTAATTTCCTGGCAAAATGGTTTAGGTTTAAACACAAAGGACCTACAGAGTGCTGGAGTAACTCAGCGGGTCAGAGCATCTCTGGAGAACATGGATCTGTGAAACGTCACCTATCCATGTTCTCTACAGATGCTGCCTGACCCGCTGAGTTACTCCAGCACTCTGTGTCTATCTTGAGGAGACATTATTTAGATGGAAAATCTCATCCTTCAATTGACTGACGACAGGGACCGTGCTTATGTGGACGATCGGGCTGCCGGAGGTTGAAGACAGGGGAGGTGATAATAATCCACAAGCTGAGATAAATGAGATGGAAGACAAGTAGGTGGGCAATCTCAGTACCATCTAGGAACCTGCTGTCGGCAACGATTGATGGAAAGATTGATGAATTTGTGGGTGTTAGTGATGTTTTAGGCAAGAAGATGGAAGAAAGGAAGAAAGTGTGCATGTACGCATGCGTGTGCTCGTGCACGTGTGTGTGCGTGTGTGTGTGTGTGTGTGTGTGTGTGTGTGTGTGTGTGTGTGTGTGTGTTGACATTCCCAATCATTCGTAATGGCCCTATTCCACGATGCGAGTTTTGCGATTCCAAGAGCTCTCCCGAGTTTAAAAAGAAATGGTAAGCACGGAGAATGAACGTAGCGGGTACGTCGGAGCTCGGGGACGTCTCTTAGCGGCTCGTAACGCTAACGGCAGGTACTCGGGAAGACTCGCTAATGGCAGGTAAGCTCGGGAAGACCCGTGAAGATTTTGCAACATGTTGAAAAATGTCCACGAGAGCCCCGAGTACCTACGAGTGGCCATTACCGTAAATGTCCGAGTTTGGATCAGGACAAACTCGGGAGAGCTCTTGGAATGAGCTCGTACAGTGGGACAGGGGTTTAAGGCCACTTGAAAAATCAGGTGTTCTTAGGTTATGGGAGAAGGCAGGAGAATGGGGTTAGGAGGGAGAGATAGATCAGCCATGATTGATTGGCGGAGTAGACTTGATGGGCCAAATGGCCTAATTCTGCTCTTATCACGTATGAGGTTCGTTGGATGGTGTTATATATTGCTGACATTGTGATTGTTTCTAAGAGATACCAAGGTCAGAATAAACGTTATTTTTTGTTGCATTGGTTTGACTTGGCATCCACATACAGATGTCAAATATTGTTCCTGTATTTTATGTGAGAAGCTTTCCAGTCCCCTCATCATGTTCCAGCCTGTTATTAGTGTCACGTGTGCCGGGATACAGTGACTATTGTTTGTTTCATTAAATTGAGTGAAGGTATACAGCACGGTAACAGGCCCTTCGGCCCATCGAGTCCACGTCCCCGCACACTAACATTAATCTACACACTCCAGACAATATACAATTTTACCAAAGCCAATTTACCTGCAATCCTGCATGTCTTTGGAGTGTGGGGGGAAACCGGAGCACCCAGGGAAAACCCACGCATGTCACGGGGAGGAGCGCACAAATTCCGTACAGACAGCACCCGAGGTCAGGATCGAACCCGGGTCTCTGGCGCTGTGAGGCAGCAACTCTACTGCTGTGCCACTATAGCATGACAGTTATGGGCCTGTCCCACTGTACGAGCTCATTCAAGATCTCTCCCGAGTTTTAAAAAAACAAACTCGTGGTAAGCACGTAGAATGAACGTAGCAGGTACGTCGGAGCTCGGGGACGTCTCTTAGCGGCTCGTAATGCTCAGGAAACGCGGTAAGCTCGGGAAGATTTGTTGAAAAATGTCCACGAGAGCCCCGAGTACCTACGAGCAGCCATTACCGTAAATCTCTGAGTTTGAATCAGGGCAAACTCGGGAGAACTCTTGAATGAACTCGTACAGTGGGACACGGCTTTTACAGAGGAAACGTACAACGTCCGTAATGTTGGAAGATTGGGACTAAACCCTATTGAGTTTTTTTAAAACTTATGTTTTGATCCTTACAAACAAGGTGGATATCTTCACAATTCTCCACCTTGTAGAACCCACTTGAACCTCTCCCCCCCAGCCCTGACCCCTTGCATGAATTGCAGGTCACGCACTGCGGGCATTGAGTTCCTTTGCCTCATATGTGCCGACTTTTGCAATGATTGAGTTTAGTTTAGTTTCGAGATACAGCACGGTAAACAGGCCCTTCGGCCCACCGTGTCCGCGCCGACCAGCGATCACCCCGCACACTAACATTAACCTAAACACTCCGGACAATTTACAATCTTTACCAAAGCCAATTAACCTGCAAACCTGTACGTCTTTGGAGTGTGGGAGGAAACCGGAGCACTCGGAGGAAACCCACGCAGGTCACGGGGAGAAGGTACAAACAGATGGCACCCGAGGTCAGGATCGAACATGTATCTCTGGCGCTGTGAGGCAACAACTTTATCGCTGCACCACCGTGCCGCCCTTACTGACTGACGATGAAATGTTTTTGGTTTTTAGGTTAAACCAGACTCGCCTCTCTCACATCAGAACCTGTTAGAATAACGATTTATCTGAATAAATGCAGATGCTGCTGTCCTTAAATTAGACGATTTAATAATTTGTGTAATCTCCTGGTACCACTCGCTTTATGTTGAGGACCTTCCTGCACTGATAATTGCTACAGGAGTATGCCTTGTACACCAAATGTAAGGGTGGAAGTGTGTGTGTGTTGTGCCTGCATTAGCTGGGAGAGTTGAGCTTGCTGTTGGAGAGGCTCAAATGTCACACTTTCAATTCTAAGTCAAAGGATCATAAATTCAAACGCCGGAAATTCCCAGCACCAAGTGCAGATTGACACTCGATGCCCACGAGAGATCCTCTGAACACTATGAATTTGTAGCAGCTGATGGCTCAAATTAGCTGCTACGTTAAAACATTAAAACTCCGTCTGCATGTCAAAACTACTTCACTGATTGTACGATGCTCAGGGTCATCTTGGAAGGTGCTTTTGAAATGCAAATCAGATCCTACTGGGGACTTGTTGATGAGGAGCAATCATTGACAATTTAGACAATAGACAATAGGTGCAGGAGTAGGCCATTTGGTTATTGCAGTGTTATTGCCGGTTATTGCAGTGAGATTCTCGCTGCGGTGACTTGACAATAATGCTTTAGCCTAATATTAGTCATGTTTCCCCTGCTGAATATACATGAGTGAAATATAATTACATTTAAATGGCCTTTACCCCGTTGAATAAATAGGATGCCTCCCAGTTACACAGTGAGTAACTTTTCCCGACTGAATTAACAGGAACTCTGTACAACGATGTTCCTGGTAACCTTTACCTCGATGAATAAACAAGAACTCCTGGCAATTACGTGAGGAATAGATCGTGTGATATTCCGGTCTTCTCCTCGCCCTGTTCCAACACTTCCAATCTATAAGATCTTTGATTTTGGCAAGGCAATTACAGTTATAATCTTGATCCAAAAATAAAGGCTTTGTTAATTTGCATTGTTGGTCTGTTTCTCCGCTTCACCGAGATCCAGTCACACACCGAACCCTCGAGTAACCCTTGTTTTTATATCATTATCTCTGGTGTTTTTGATTAAGTTGTGACTTTGCTGATTAAAAGGGTTGATTAAAGACAGGCACAAAGTGCTGGAGTAACTCAGCGGGTCAGGCAGCATCTGTGGAGAACATGGACAGGTGACGTTTCACAGAGTGCTGGAGTAACTCAGCGGGTCAGGCAGCATCTGTGGTGAACGCGGATAGGTGACGTTTCAGGTCAAAAGAAGTGTTCTTCCTGATCTGCTTAGCATTTTATCTTTTATGCTGAAATTGGAGACATCCAGCTGATTAAGTTATTACATTGCGCTCCATAATACATTAAATGTTCCAGCCCTTCTTGAATATTTTCATGAGGTCATAAATGATAGTAGAGTTAGGCCATTCGGCCCATCAAGTCCACTCCGCCATTCAATCATGGCTGATCCATCTCTCCCTCTCGACCCCATTCTCCTGCCTTCTCCCCATAATCCCTGACACCCGCACTAATTAAGAATCTATCTATCTCTGCCTTAAATATATCCACTGACTTGGCCTCCACAGCCGTCAGTGGCTAAGAATTCCACAGATTCACCAGTCTCTGACTATTGAAATTCCTCCTCATCTTCTGAGTCTGTGCCCTCTGGTCCCAGACTCTCCCACTGGTGGAAACATCCTGTCCACATCAACTCTATCCGGGCCTATTCACTATTTTTTCGAGCCACGTTACTTTTCGTCATTTACTAATCTTACTTATTTTGAAGTTAGACACAATTTATTAAATTAGCCTCTTTATGTGGAATTAGAAGGTATTAGAAATAGAAAAACAAGCTTGGAAACTTGGCAGGAAAGGGTTTAGAGAAGTCAGATTTGGTCGGATTATAGGTTTGTGCATGATGCTGAGAGACATGGGGTTTGTAATATTAGCCTTCATAATCCTTTCTTTTGTTAGGAGCTGCATTTATAAGTGAGTTTGCTCATAATGTCTCTGACGCACAGCTGTTAATTCTATAAATAAAGATAATAAAATGAGCAAGCATCTCAACTTCCTAAATCGTTGTTGTAAGGATTTAAATAGAGCATTTCCACATTCATAAACTTTTAACTGAGGGGGTAACATTTTTCACACAAAGGCTGGTGGGTGTATGGAACGAGCTGCCAAAGGAGGTAGTTGAGGCCGGGACTATCCCAACGTTTAAAAAACAGACAGGTACATGGATAAGACAGGTTTGGAGAGATATGGAACAAACGTGGGCAGGTGGAACTGGTGCAGCTGGGGCATGTTGGCAAGATGGGCCTTTTTCCATGCTGTATCACTCTCTGACTCTATGACTAACAGATAGTAGACAATAGACAATAGGTGCAGGAGTAGGCCATTCGGCTCTTCGAGCCAGCACCACCATTCAATGTGATCATGGCTGATCATCCCCAATCAGTGCCCCGTTCCTGCCTTCTCCCCATATCCCCTGACTCCGCTATTTTTAAGAGCCCTATCTAGCTCTCTCTTGATAGCATCCAGAGAACCTGCCTCCACCGCCCTCCGAGGCAGAGAATTCCACAGACTCTCCACTCTCTGTGAGAAAAAGTGTTTCCTCGTCTCCATTCTAAATGGCTTACTCCTTATTCTTAAACTGTGGCTCCTGGTTCTGGACTCCCCCAACATCGGGAACATGTTTCTTGCCAAATTAACCTACAAACCTGTACGTCTTTGGCTTGTGGGAGGAAACTGGAGCACCCAAACAAACCCACGCAGGCACAGGGAGAACACACAAACTCTGTACAGCAGTAGAGTTGCTGCCTTACAGCGCCATTGACTCGAGTTCGATCCTGACTACGGGTGCTGTCAGTATGGAGTTTGCACGTTCTCCCTGCGACTGTGTGGGTTTTCTCCGGGTGCTCTGGTTGCCACCATACATCCCAAAGGCACGCGGGTTTGTTGGTTAATTGGCTTCTGTAAATTGTCCCTAATGTGTGGGATAGAACTAGCGTGGATATATTAGCGACGTGGGCCGAAGGGCCTGTTTCCACGCTATGTCTCGAAACTCAACTGAACTGAACGAATGAACCGATGAGATTTAGCAAGTGGAAGTAGCAAGCAGAGTTACTGTGAATTAAGTTTACAGGCGAGTTTTGTACCAATTTTAAGTGGAGCAACCTTGTTGAGCTGACAGTTGCTTTGGACATGAACCAAGCACAATTAACTCCACAATGTGTGGCAGAGTTGATATCGTGGGATGCACGTCAAGGAATCAAGGAAAACAAATTAACTTCTTCCAAAGCACCACAATGGGAATTTTACTTTGGATTTCTAAGACTTTTGTTGAGGGAAAGTTCAAACCCAGAGGATTGAGATGGATTTAAACTTAAAAGGAAATAGACAATGTATGAAATAAGCATCTCCTCTCTGCCTGCATGATTACGATAGTATTTAATCTTCATAAACCGGGCAGCACGGTGGCGCAGCAGTATAGTTGCTGCCTTAAAGCGCCAGGGACCCCGGTTCGATCCTGACCACGGGTGCTGTCTGCACAGAGTTTGTGCAGTTCTTTCTCCCTGGGACCTGCGTGGGTTTTCTCCGAGATCTTCGGTTTCCTGCCACACTCCAAAGATGTACAGGTAACTTGGCTTCAGTAAAGTTGTAAATTACTGCTAGTGTGTGTAGGATAGTGCTAGTGTACAGGGATGGCTGGTGGGCACGGACTCGGTGGGCTGAATGGCCTGTTTCCGCACTGTGTCTCTACACTAAAGTGAAAACTAAATCAGCTGGGGAAATGAAGGCTGAGAATATAAATATAATTGACATAAAAACAGGATTGAAAGATCAGATTCCAATATATCGACAGCTTTCATGCATAAGGCATCAGCGAGAATAATTTTTGAAAATTGTGAAGATAATTAAATTATTTTAAAAATTGAAATGTTTTGTTCAAAGTGTCGGTTTGTAGGTTGATTGGCTTGGAATAAATGTAAATTGTCCCTAGTGTGTGTAGGATAGTGTTAATGTGCGGGGATCGCTGGTCGGCACGGACTCGGTGGGCCGAAGGGCCTGTTTACGCGATGTATCACTAAACTAAACTAATGTGAATGGGCGATCGCTGGTCGGCACGGACTCGCTGGGCCGAAGGGCCTGTTTCTGCGCTGTATCACTAAACTAAACTAATGTGAATGGGCGATCGCTGGTCGGCACGGACTCGCTGGGCCGAAGGGCCTGTTTCCGCGCTGTATCACTAAAACTAAAACTGAAGATGATAAGGGAATAGTGTTTGGAGATTGTGGGGTGGCAGGGTTTGCTTTAGCAGTTGCAGTGGGAGATGACTGATTCTCCTCCATATACTGTGCGATTAAGCAGCTGATGACTCGTGAACGACAGAGTGCTGAGCTACACGGCAAACCGCATGATGATAAAAGTATCAGCAGCGCAGACTTACATCCCAGGCAAATGGACATCGACATCATGTGACAGATGTGGCCGCTTAATTTTAATAATAACAACATTAAACCTCGCCATGCATGTGCAACTGATACACTGGCAGGGACAGTACAGGGGAGTGGAGTATGCTTTACAAAGTCAACTGTCGCTGCAAATGGACCATTGGAAATCTGCAGTCCATCTCATCTTTACACACACATTTAGCTCCCCATGATTGGAACATCCGAGGGCAGGGCATTCAGTTTCAATAACATAGAAAATAGGCCATTCATTGTGATCATGGCTGATCGTCCCCAATCAATAACCCATGCCTATAACCCATGGCAATAACATTGTATTGGGGCAATTAATTTCTCCCACAATCTTCCCCCTCCCCTCCCCCTGTCCTCTTTCAGTTTCAGCTTAGTTTATTGTACCGAGGTGCAATGAAAAGCTTTTATTGCACGCTAACCAGTCAGCAAAAAAACAATGCATGATTACAATTCACTGTGTACAGATTTAAGAGAATGGAGCGGCTGGGCTTGTATACTCTGGAGTTTAGAAGGATGAGAGGGAATCTCATTGAAACATATAAGATTATTAAGGGTTTGGACACTTTAGAGGCAGGAAACATGTTCCCGATGTTGGGGGAGTCCAGAACCAGGGGCCACAGTTTAAGAATAAGGGGCAAGCCATTTAGAACGGGGACGAGGAAACACTTTTTCACACAGAGAGTTGTGAGTCTGTGGAATTCTCTGCCTCAGAGGGCGGTGGAGGCAGGTTCTCTGGATACTTTCAAGAGAGAGCTAGATAGGGCTCTTAAAGATAGTGGAGTCAGGGGATATGGGGAGAAGGCAGGAATGGGGTACTGATTGTGGATGATCAGCCATGATCACATTGAATGGCGGTGCTGGCTCGAAGGGCCGAATGGCCTAATCCTGCACCTATTGTCTATTGTAATGTGTGATTGTCGATCCGTTTCTGTGGCTAGCGTGCAAATCGTCCCCATCATCTATACCTACATCCATCTTCCACTCATATCAATTCCTCTGGCTTCATAGTTCTTGCCTCTTCTCTCCTTATCTCACAGCCTTTTGTCCTTTCACCTCCAACCTTTGTCCACCCAGCAGCAAATCAAACGTAGCTCAAATCTATCCACCTATCACTCGCCAGGCTGTGTCCCGCTCTCCACCTCTCTTCCAGCTTTCTCCCCGCATCGCACAATCAGTCTGAAGAAGGGTTGTGGCCCATAACGACAACTATCGATGTTCACCGGAGATGCTGCCTGGCCCGCTGAGTTACTCCAGCTCTTTGGGTCCTTTATAAAATTTCAATCTATTCTTTCACCTCACTGAATATGGTGTTGTCAATTCCACCAATACATCTGAGGAGGGCGGCACGGTGGCACAGCGGTAGAGTTCCTGCCTCACTACAACGGAGACCCGGGTTCGATCCCGACCACGGGCGCTGTCTGTACGGAGTTTGAACGTTCCCCCCAGTGACCTGCGTGGGTTTTCTCCGAGTGCTCCGGTTTCCTCCCACACTCCAAAGACGTGTGGGTTTATAGGTTAATAGGACAATAGATAATAGACAATAGGTGCAGGAGTAGGCCATTCGGCCCTTCGAGCCAGCACCGCCATTCAATGTGATAATGGCTGATCATCCCCAATCAGTGCCCCGTTCCTGCCTTCTCCCCATATCCCCTGTCTCCGCTATCTTTAAGAGCCCTATCTAGCTCTCTCTTGAAAGCATCCAGAGAACCGGCCTCCACCGCCCTCTGAGGCAGAGAATTCCACAGACTCACAACTCTCTGGCTTCTGTAAACAATTGTAAATCGCCCCGTAGTGTGTGTAGGATAGTGTTAGTGTGCGGGGATCGCTGGTCGGCGCAGACTCGGTGGTTTCCGCGCTGTATCTCTCTAAATTCTCTAAATCCATGAATATTTACTGTGTACTGCACTTTGCCAGAGACCTCTTTGCATTGCAAGCAGAAATAAATATTGTCTTCTCTGCCAAGTCTGAATTCTTAGAATCCTGCATCCTTTGTCAAATCTGACATCCTCCGTGACATTGTTGTGCCAAGATTTTTTTCATTTCCAATTTTTTTATTCACATGCATAGTTAAAGATGTCTTGTTTAAATTTGTGGTATGGGTACTTTCACACTCCCATCAATGCAAGAGGTCCTCGACATTAATGGCCCCAACGTTTCTTTGTGCGGCTGGCAATCCTCCATCCTCCAAGAAACCCGGCTTCCCTCGATCACAACTTGGATTCTTTTCCTATTCAGTTTAGTTTACAGTAGGGTTGCCAACCTTCTCACTCCCAAATAAGGGACAAAATACGGGACAAATTCCCGACGGCAATTCGTTGACCGACTCAGCTGTGGCTGGGTGAATGATGAGTTGGCCCGGGTGCTGGACTGCACACAAAGCCCAGCCGGCGGGCCAGCTGAGGAGTTTTGGCGCGACGTAATGTGGCCCGGGCCAAAAACTCCTCAGCTGGCCCGCCGGCTGGGCTTTGTAATCTGCCTCATGCAAAGTCCGGCACCCCGTCCAACTCATTTACGGATGATCGGCCATGAGAAGGAGGGGTGGTGGTTGTGTCGGCGGTCAGCGAGGGTACGAAGGTCGGACAGCTGGCCGGGCTGCCGACCGACCGACGGGGCCACGGGTGACGCGCTGCTGCTGCACTCCATGGGCTGCACTACGTCGGGACGGGTGAGGCGGGGCCGGACGTGGCACTCCGACCCGACAGTCCCCTCGGCCCGAGCAGTAGCGGTCGAATACGGGGCAAGGGCGGTCCCGTATTGGACAAGCCAATTTAGCCTAATATACGGGATGTCCCGGCTAATACGGGACAGTTGGCAACACTAGTTTCGAGATACGGCATGGGAGCAGGCCCTTCGGCCCACCGAGTCCACACTGACCATCAATACCTGTACACACTAGTTCTATGTTATCTCACTCTGACCAACATGTCTCAGTTACACCAGTTCCACCTGCCTGCATTTGGCCTATATCCCTTCAAAGCTATGTCCGCTGGTTCTTGCTTCCACTACTCTGGGTAAAAGACTGTGCTCTCTTATTTATTCCTCTCACGATCTGTTCCTTCTCCACAACGGTAAATTGGTAATGTATTGGCTTGTGACACATGAGTGGAATAGAGAGAGGGAATTCACAGCATTTTCTTTAACCCAGGGTGGGCGAACCAAGAAGCAAAAGGAGAGAGGAGAAATATCTAATAGGAACCTGAGGGGCTTTTACACAGAGGGTCTGGAATGGGCTGCCAGAGGAAGTTAGTTGAAGCCGGTACAATAACAGCATTTAAAAGGCATTTGAACAAGTACAAGGATAGGGATTAAGAGGAATATGGACCAAATGCAAGCAACTTGACCAGTATTGACAAGTAGGGCCGAAGGGCCTGTTTCCCTGTTGCATGCTTCTATAACTCTCTGATCTTCCTTGCTTTGGTACGCTCAGTTCTGCCCAACATTCAAATTCAGAGACAGCTTCTTCCCAGCTGTTATCAGGCAACTGAACCATCCTACCACAACCAGAGAGTGGTGCTGAACTACTATCTACCTCATTGGTGACCCTCGGACTATCCTTGATCGGACCTTACTGGCTTTACCTTGCACCAAACCTTATTCCCTTATCATGTATCTGTAAACTGTAAATGGCTCGATTGTAATCACGTAAAGTCTTTCCGCTGACTGGTTAGCACGCAACGGAAGCTTTTCACTGTACCTCGGTACACGCGGCAATAAACTAAACTGAACTAAACTAAACCAAAGGTAGGATCACTCTGGTAGTTTAGTTTAGTTTAGAGAGATAGCACCAAAACAGGCCCTTTGGCCCACCGAGTCCGCACCGGCCAGCAATCCCCGCACATTAACGCTATCCTACACCTACTAGGGACAATTTACACGTATACCAAGACAATGTACCTAAATACCTGTACATCTTCGGAGTGTGGGGGAGGAAACGGAAGATTTTGGAATAAAACCCACGCGGGCCACAGGGAGAATGTACGAACTCCGTACAGACAGCACCCGTAGTTGGGATCAAACCCGGCTCTCCAGCGCTGTAAGGCGGCAACTCTACCGTTGCGCCACCGTGCAGAGCTCTAGGGGATTAGTGGAATCAAGGGATATGGGGAGAAGGCAGGCATGGGTTATTGATTGGGGACGATCAGCCATGATCACAATGAATGCCAGTGCTGGCTCGAAGGGCTGAATGGCCTCCTCCTGCACCTATTTTCGATGTTTCTATGAATGGTAGATTTTGAATGGTGGATGATTTTATTTATTTACTAGTCCCACGGCCTTGGAGACCATCGACTGAATTGAATAACGTATTGTTCGCATGTGACCTTGACATGGCAGCAAAAGATCAGACTTACTTAATATCTAAGCTCTTTGTCTGATTAAAGATACAGTAAAATGTGTAAGCCATCCCATAATGTGACCAAATCCGTTGAAAGTTGATCCATGTGTTCAGTTAAGTGAACTATCATAAATAACATTCCTCATCTGCATGGAAATGGTTTCAGATAATCAACCTCTTACTGAGAGTCTGAAGAAGGGTCTCGACCCGAAACGTTATTTATTCCTTCGCTCCATAGATGCTGCCTCACCCGCTGAGTTTCCCCAGCATTTGTATCTCCCTTCAACCTTTTACTGAGACTAAGCATTACCACAAAGACTAAAAATCACCCTCTACACCAGGGGTGGGCAACCTTGTTCTGCATGGGGGCCGGGACGCATGTCTGTGAGTGGATGGTGGGCCACATCTATCACTTGTACACATGGATCCTGCCCCCATCCCGCCCCAGATGGCAGGCATCAAATCACGTGTTCACAGAAGGTAGACAAAAATACTGGAGAAACTCAGCGGGTGAGGCAGCCTCGTGCAATCCTTGCATGTCTCACCCGCTGAGTTTCTCCAGCATTTTTGTCCACCTTTGATTTTTCCAGCATCTGCAGTTCTTTCTTAAACGTGTTCGCAGAAGGTGCGCGGCCGTGCTGGCGGCTCTGTGCAGGATACGGTACAGCCAGAGCTCGCCGCTCGGCGCCCAGCGGGCCGGATGAATACGGGAAATAAAATCCGCCTGTGGGCCAGATGATTTTGGGTTACGGGCCGCATTTGGCCCGGGGGCCGTAGGTTGCTGACCCCTGATTTAATCAGGCATCCCAGGTGGCTCTAGGAATCATGGACGCATTGGTGATTATTTTCCAATGTTCTAGAGATTCAGGATCAGTTCCTGTGGATTGGAGGATAGCTAACGTTATCCCACTTTTCAAGAAAGGAGGTAGAGAGAAAACAAGGTATTATAGACCATTTAGCCTGACATCGGTGGTGGGGAAGATACTGGAGTCAATTATAAAAGAACGTTAATCCCCGGGATGGCGGGACTGTCATATGAGGAAATATTAGAAAGACTGGGCTTGTATTCACTGGAATCTAGAAGGATGAGAGGGAATCTTATAGAAACGTATACAATTATAAAAGGACTGGACAAGCTAGATGCAGGAAAAATGTTCCCAATAATGGGGGAGTCCAGAACCCGGGGCCACAGTCTAAGAACAAAGGGAAGGCCATTTAAAACTGAGATGAGAAAAAAAAAATTTCACCCAGAGAGTTGTGAATTTGTGGAATTCTCTGCTAAAGTGGGCAGTGGAGGCCAATTCACTGGACGAATTTAAAAGTTAGATAGAGCTCTAGGGGCTAGCGAAATCAAGGGATATGGGGGGAAGGCAGGCACGGGTTACTGATTGTGGATGATTAGACATGATCACAATGAATGGCGGTGCTGGCTCAAAGGGCCAAATGGCCTACTCCTGCACCCATTGTCTCTGTTTCTATGTTTAATCCTTTGTGGACTTGCCTGAGATTTCTTCAGAGATTGGGTAAGCTGATATGACTTTGTTGGGGGATATACGTTATGTGATTTAAGAAGTGCTCAGTAAACATGCATTGCTATTTCCAATTGATTTATGGAACTAATACCAGTTTCCTGTTGGTATTTTTACTACCCACAATAAACCACGCAGTATTTATGAAGATGAAAACGTGACGATGTGAAAATCACAAATCTTTGGAAACTGAAACTCAGATATAAAGCAATGAATACTGAACAAAAAAACTCAGCAGGTCTAAAAACAACTATAGATAGAATAGCAAATGGAACTGCGTATACTGGTTTATAACAAAAATAGACTCAAAGTGTTGGAGTATCTCAGCGGGTCAGGCAGCACTTTCCTCCAGCACTTCGTGTTTTGCTCGCGTTACCAGCATCTGCAGTTTCTTGTGATAATGAATCTCTGAACATTTCAGTTCAGTTCCAGTTCAGTTTATTGTCACGTGTATCGAGGTACAGTGAAAAGCTATTGTTGTGTGCTAACCAGTCAGCGGATGGACTGTACACGATTACATTTGAGCCGTTCACAGTGTACGGACACAGGATTGCATGCTTTGGATCACTTCTTGCATTGTTGTTTGGCCTAGCAAGCTCGCAAGGCTGCAAACATTAACTCCCACCAATTGGAAAACTGCAGAAACCTTAAATTAATTTTCTTTTCTGATGCAAACATATTCTAACGAGCACAGAATAGGTGCCAAAATACAATGCAAAAAGAAAATCCCTAATTCTCTGGCAGCAAATTATTGTTTATAGCCCAACTATCCTTCAGGCCAGCAACTGAAAGCAACTCTTGTTATTGATGTTACCTGCAGATGCTGAGAGTGGTCGAGCCATGAGAACATCAACCTGCGTTTGACTTGAGTTGGATCTTCAGACACAACCGAACGGAGAGAATTCCAGGTAAGTCCATGCTGGCAATTGTACCGTCTCCAGTCAGGTCGCGGGTAGGGAGTTCTCCCCCGCCACGGGTCCCATGTAACCCCGTGCTACCTGCTCCATGGTCAGATAGTTGGCGACTAAACCGTCTCCCCCACCTGGTTTGCCAGGTGAGGAGGGGGCTGTGGACCCCCAGCAGGACCAAAAACAAGGGCGGATGAGCTCCTAGCGAGCCAACGGCCATCCACACTTCAGTCAAAGTTGCGATCACTGTCGTACACGGCATTGTAAGGCAACGTGCCCGTTGATGTTTTCAACGATGATTATGATGATGATGATGATGATGATGTTGATGATGATGATGATGTTGATGCTTCTCCAAATAGTGAACTCCTTCAATGCAGTCTGATGATGTTGTCACTTGAACTATCCTGTAAAGTTCAACAGCTTTAATATGGTTGGCTTATTGCAATGGTCCTTCATTCAGTTTGATTCACTTACCCCACAACTGGTCAAAGGACAACTGCTTGCATGATGCATTGGCCCACAATTTCATTAGCAACTTTTCCAGTGTTGTCATATAAAGCTATAATGAGTGCTGCTCGTTACACCCTCGGACTAGAGGGAGAGTTTAGGAACAGAGGTCACAGCCTCAGAATTAAAGGATGTTCCTTCAGGAAGGGGGTGAGGAGAAATTTCTTCAGCCAGATGGTGGTGAATCTGTGGAATTCATTGCCACGGAAGGTTGTGGAGGCCAAGTCAGTGGTCATTTTTCAGGCAGAGATAGCTAGATTCTTGATTAGTACGGGTGTCAGGGGTTATGGGGAGAAGGCAGGAGAATGCGGTTAGGAGGGAGAGGACTAATTTACTGTTGTGTGGTTTTTTAAAATGTAAGTACTGGTTCTGTTCTGTTTTGTTGTTCTGTTGTTCTGCACAATCCCGCAGGCATTGCAACTTTCATTTCATTGTACACCATGTGACAAATAAAGTTGACTTGACTTGACTAGATCAGCCATGATTGAATGGCGGAATAGACTTGATGGGCCGAATGGCCTAATTCTGCTCCTATCACCTATGAACTTATGACAGTAGGTGACTATGTGCAGGGGAATGTTTTGGACCATTGGGAAGATTGTTAAGGGTCTGGACACGCTAGAGGCGGGAAACATGTTCCTGATGTTGGGGGAGTCCAGAACCAGGGGCCGCAGTTTAAGAATAAGGGGTAAGCCATTTAGAACGGAGATGAGGAAACACTTTTTCTCACAGAGAGTGGTGAGTCTATGGAATTCTCTGCCTCAGACGGCGGTGGAGGCCGGTTCTCTGGATACATTCAAGAAAGAGCTAGATTAGGACTCTTAAAAATAGCGGAGTCAGGGGATATGGGGAGAAGGCAGGAACGGGGTACTGATTGGGGATGATCACCCATGATCACATTGAATGGCGGTGCTGGCTCGAAGGGCCAAATGGGCTACTCCTGCACCCATTGTCTATTGTCTATTGTCTATTGCCATTGAATTCCAAACCTGATTTCAATTTTGATTCTCAATGCTGATTGAAAACCAAACCGCAATGACTTGCTCCACAATGAGTTGCTGAATGAAGAACAGGGCTCAGGTGGTGTTATCTTTAAGAGACGCCATTGCTTTAAGATATTATGATCAGTAGTTATGGCTTCCCCAGTAACTCAGCGGGACAGGCATCATCTCTGGAGAGAAGGAATGGGTGACGTTTCAGGGCGTTTCAAAGTACCTGCCTGTCCCACTGAGTTACTCCAGCACTTTGTGTCTATCTTCGGTGTAAAGTCAGCATCTGCAATTTCTTCCTACACATTTGGTCCGCTCCACTGCGAGATCTCCTCACGGTATGCCTAGTTTGAAGACGTTCTCCTCCTCTCTCTGACGAGAGTTCTGCCACACCCTCTCTCGCTGCTCCCCTTCTATGATTCTATATCTCTCCACATCACCGCCTATATCTCTCATTTCCCGTTCCCCCGACTCTCAGTCTGAAGAAGGGTCTCGACATGAAATGTCACCCATTCATTCTCTCCAAAGATGCTGCCTGTGGGTCTTTTTATTCTTGCGAATGAAACATAAACCAAAGGAATAGTAAAGGGCCTGTCCCACTTGGCCGTCATTTGCGTGTAAATTACGCTACATCATTTACGCGTCACGACGTCCAATGCGCGCGACGTGACACGCATGTGATGCGCGCATGGTGCGCATTACGCACGCATGGTGCGAGATGACATATGCAGTGCCGCGCGGCTGCGTGCGGCGTTGTAGGATTTTGTGACGTACAAAATCTTTGCGTGCCATCTGCATGATGCCTACGTCACCACGCACCACACGCGCGTCGTGACGCGTAAATGATGTCGCGTAAGTGACGTGCAAATGACGGCCAAGTGGGACAGGACCTTTAGACATCATCTGAATTATGTGATAAGGGAAAACCTTGCAAGCATGAAAGGTTGTTGACAGAACAATGGGAACTCATGTGGTCCATTGAGCGTCTGTGTTTGGTTCAGATTAGTGTGTGTTGAGTCAATTGTACATGACGTGAGATTCACCAGTACCTGTGCATACACCACTGCAGTTTCCCCGCTCCCTGCAGAGTAACTTCTATACTTTTCTTGACTCTGGATACACAGGGATATTTGATGTACGAGAGAGGAATATTTTCAACTTCTCACTCCGTGGTTTAGTTTAAAGACACAGTGTGACAACAGGCCCTTCGGCCCACCGAGTCCGTACGGACCAGCAAATCGTCGCACACCAGCACAAACCCCACACACGAGGGATGATTTACAATCTTTATCGAAGCCAGTTAACCTGCACACCTGCACATCTTCGGAGTGTGGGAGAAAACCAGAGCACCCGGAGAAAACCCACGCAGGTCACAGGGAGAACGTACAGACTCCGTGCAGACAGCACCCGTAGTCGGGTTCGAATCCGGGTCTCTGGCGCTGTGAGGCAGCGACTCTACCACTGCGCCGCCATGCATTTTCCACGGTCCTGTGCATTGTGACACAGAGCGGCACGGTGGGGCAGCGGTAGAGTTGCTGCCTTACTATGCCAGAGACCCGGGTTCAATCCTGACTACGGGTGCTGTTTGTACATTTAAATGTTCATCATCACTAATGCCTTCTGTGACCACGTGGGTTCTCTCCGGGTGCTCCAGTTTCCACCCACACTCCAAAGACGTGCAGGTCTGCAGGTTAATTGGCTTTGGTAAAATTGTAAATTGTCCCTAGTGTGTGTGTGGGTGTGTAGGATAGTGTTAGTGTAGGGTCAGTGTGGACTCGGTGGGCCGAAGGGCCTGTTTCAGTGCTATATCTCTAAAGTCTAATCTGCCAAGCCAGGCAAAACATTTGCAATGATAATGTGCATCTTCCCATGCCTCACTATACCTTTCTGTTGTTCAGGGATTATATCTGAGGTTACTGCTTTTGTAATTGTATAATTTACCATTTAGATCTAATGCGTCAAATTCTTAAATACGTTAGAACACAGTTTAGGTGGAAAAACATCAAGGTTTCGGCTTACGGACACACAAGGAACTGCTGGCATCTTGTGTTGGAGTAACTCAGCGGGTCAGGTAGCATCTCTGGAGAGGAGGAATGGGTGACGTTTCGGGTCGAGACCCTTCTTCAGACTGGTTATGGTAATTTCCCTTATCCCCAACCAGGCTGAAGAAGGGTCTCGACCTGAAACGTCACCCATTCCTCCTCTCCAGAGATGCTGCCGGTCCCTCTGAGTTACTCCAGCTTTTTGTGTCTATAGACAGGTACATGGATAGGACAGGTTTGGAGAGATATGGACCAAAATGCTGGCAGGTGGGACTGGTGCAGCTGGTACATGTTGGCCGGTGCGGGCAAGTTGGGCCGAAAGGCCTGTTTCCACGCTGTATCACTCTATGACTCTAATGCCAGACGCCTGATAACAGAGTGGACGAAGCTGTTCCTGAGTCTGGTGGTGCGCGCTTTCAAACTTCAGATTTGCTATTGAATCAACCACATACTGCACTATAAAGGGCCTGTCCCACTGTACGAGGTAGGTCAAGAGTTCTCCCGTGTTTCCCCTGATTCGAACTCGGAAAATTACGGTAATGGCCGCTCGTAGGTACTCGGGGCTCTCGTGGACATTTTTCATATTGTTGAAATATCTTCACGAATCTTCCCGTGCTTACCTGCCGTTAGCGCTAAGAGACGTCCCCGAGCTCCGATGTACCCGTCACGTTCATTCGCCGTGCTTACTACGAGTTTGATTTTTTTAAACTCGGGAGAGCTCTTGAATGAACTCGTACCGTGGGACAGGGCTTTAATACTCTTCCACCCCACTTGTACTCAATGTAATAGTTTTATGTCCTTTTTCAAAACCAAAATTGAAAACATTCACAAACAGCTCCCCTCTTTATCTAATACAGATAATAGTGCACTCCATCCACCTTCCTCTGTCCCCCCCCCCCCTTTTCTTTATTATCTAATTTTCATCTCCCAACTGGTACTGAAATATCTGATCTCATTCCAAAATCCAAATCATCCACCTGCCAGTTCGACCCCCTCCCCACCCACTTAGTCAAAACCTGTCCACCGTCCCTCACCTCTTTCATAACTAACATCATCCACTCCTCCCTTATTTCTGCTCATGTTCCATCCTCTCACAAAACTGCTGCAATAACTCCAGTACTTAAGAAACCCGGTGCAAATCCCAACAATCTAAATAATTTCTGCCCAGTCTCCAATTTGCCATTTATACTAGAAAAAACAGTTGCTGCACAGGTTCACAATCATCTCATCAGCAATAACCTCTATGAACAATTTCAATCTGGTTTTCGCCCTCTCCATAGCACAGAAACAGCATTAGTCATGGTCACCAACGACCCGCTGATGGCTGCCGACTCTGGTTTTCCCACCATACTCATCCTCCTTGATTTGACTGCTGCCTTCGACAGCATCTCTCACAACATCCTCCTCGACCGTCTAGCCTCCATTGGTATCATCAACACATCACTCACCTGGTTCACATCATACCTCTCCGGCTGCTCTCAGTTTGTCCAATCACAACCCTCCCCAGTCACCAGTGGTGTTCCCCAGGGCCCTTGTCCCAGGGCCCCTCCTTTTTATAATTTATTTACTTCCCCTAGTTTTATTTTCAGGAAATACAACATTCAATGTCACTGCTACGCAGATGACACCCAGCGTCTACCTGTCCACCAAACCCACTCCCATGCTTCCTCCCTCTTCCCTGTCTGACTGCTTAGTGGAAATTAAAACCTGGTTTGTTCACAACTTCCTCAAACTCAACAGTGACAAAACTGAAATTCTCCTTGTTGGCTCCAAATCCACCCAATTTCTCAGTCACCATTGACAATTCCATAGTCCCTCCTCCCCCTCAGGTCAAGAGTCTGGGTGTCATCCTAGAACACTTTCTTTTGGAAAAACACATCATTAATCTCACTCAGTCTTCTTACGTCCACCTACACATTATCCACCGCCTTCATCAATCACTCACACCTAACAGCACTACTACTCCCATCCACGCCCTCGTCACCTCCCGTATTGATTATTGTAAAGGGCCTGTCCCACTTACGTGTCCTTGGCACGCAAATTACGCGACCTCGTCGTCGCGTTGAGGCGCAGGGGCTTTGTACGGCCGCGTGGGGCCGGTCCCACTGAGAAGCGCGGAGGAGTATGTAGTTGTGCACGACATCGTGTGAGGCTCTGAAAATTTTGTAGTGAACTAACTCTTTGCACGCCAACGGCCTGTCGCGGAACTGACGGCCAAAGTGGGACAGGCCCAAGACCCTGGCGCGACGCAACGTCTCACCTCCAACAGCAGCAGAAGCAGGCAAACGATCGCCGAGCTCAGCCTGGGGCTCACGGCCGTTGCGGTCTGGATCCGCCCCCACTTCTACTCCCAGAGCGGGGCCAAGAAAATTGAAGATAGACTCAAAATGCAGGAGTAACTCAGCGGGACCGGCAGCATCTCTGGAGAGAAGCAATGGGTGACGTTTCGGGTCAAGACCCTCCTTTCAGACTGAAGAAGGATCCCGACCCAAAACATCACCCATTCCTTCCCTCCAGAGATGCTGCCGGTCCCGCTGAGTTACTCCTGCATTTCGTGTACATCTTCAAATGATGTAACACGTGGGCGTGCGGGCGCATGAAATCACGCGCGACCTTCGCGGGACTGTCACGGCTCAAAGCGACCATGAGGTCGCGTAATTTGCGTGCCAAGGACACGTAAGTGGGACAGGGGCTTTACTCTATCCTCTCTGGTTTATTACACAAGTCCATCCAAACTCCAATTGGTCCAGAACTCAGTTGCCCGCATTATAACCAGAACCCCATCCACCTAACACACCTCTGCACTGGCTCCCAGTCCAATACCACATTGATTTTAAGATTCTCCTCCTCACTTTCAAAGCCCTCCACAATCTTGCTCCTCCATACCTCTTTGAACTCCTCCAGCCTTACACTCCATCCGGAACTCTCCGATCCTCGTCTTCCTCCCTGCTCCCCACTCCATCTGCCCGCCTGTCCACAATGAGTTTCAGAGCCTTCAGCCTCTGGAACTCTCTCCCACTATCCACCCATACCATAGAATCTCTCTCTCATCTCTCTGTTGGGGGAGTTCAGAACCAGGGGCCACAGTTTAAGAATAAGGAGTAAGCCATTTAGAACGGAGACGAGGAAACACTTTTTCTCACAGAGAGTGGTGAGTCTGTGGAATTCTCTGCCTCAGAGGGCGGTGGAGGCAGGTTCTCTGGATACTTTCAAGAGAGAGCTAGATAGGGCTCTTAAAGATAGCAGAGTCAGGGGATATGGGGAGAAGGCAGGAACAGGGGACTGTTCCTGCCTTCTCCCCACATCCTCTGTCTGTCAACAGGTTCACAAAGTGTTGGATGAATAAGAATGGAAAGTGAAGGCGGCTTATTTGCAATAAGTGTGGCAGGCAAAGAGCAAAAACAGAATATAGATGAGGGCAAGGACAGTGAGCGTGACATTTGATGCCACTGGGCCGGTAAGTGATTGGATATGAGCTGTTTAAATACTGATTAGGATGGTGGTTTGATGCCAATGAGCATCAAGTTGACACGTTGGCAGCAGAAGGCTATTTGCTGTCAGTGGGTATCGAGTACAGAGTTGGCAGAATATGTGTTTGATGTTGGTGGGCATTTGGCTTAAGTTGATTTTGCCGAAAATGTGCAAAAACGCCACTCATGGAAATTTGAAGTCATTCGGAGAGCAAAATAGATAAATTGCTGCAATCCAGCATCTGCTCAAGATGACTTGGTTGATCATCATGTAAGGAATTAACTGAAACCGCAGGAAATCACGCTTTGAATAATTTAAGTAAACTGAAGTTAAGAGGACAGATCGGAACAATGGGAGGGAAAACACGAAAGCGGTAATATTGTGAAAAAAAACAAACATTGGATGCTTTTCCAGATAATGATGTGAGAAGAACGAATTAGGGCAATCTGCAAAGTTAGACTTAATTAGTGCATGAGAATCGATGCGGTTCCCTCTTGTCACTTCTTGATATCCCTGGAGCCTCGTTCATTATCCTCCCCTTCCATTTGCACTTCACTGCTCTGCTCTCGATCCTGCATCTCGCCCTTCACTGGCTTTCTGGAGCAGCATTGTGAGAAGCTGTCCTGACTGTGGAAACATCTCCACCGTGAGAGGGCGTTGAGGCGGGTTCCGTCGCAATGTTTGAGAAACATTTAGACACGTACATGGATAGACATACAGACAGAGAAAAATAGGTGCTGGAGTAGGTCATTTGACCCTTCGAGCCAATATGATCATGACTGATGTTTAATGTCACCCATTAAACGTAGTTTAATGTTTTATGTGTCATTCCTAACTGTCACCGTATGTCATGTTGTCACTTGCGGGCGGAGCACCAAGGCAAATTCCTTGTATGTGACCAATAAACGTAGTCATTCATACATTCATTCATCATCTAAAATCAGTACCCCGTTCCTGCTTTCTCCCCATATCCCTTGATTCTATTAGCCCTAAGAGCTAAATGTAACACTCTCTTGAAAACGTCCAGTGAATTGGCCTCCACTGCCTTCCGTGGCAGAGAATTCCACAGATTCACAACTCTCTGGGTGAAGACATTTTTCCTCATCTCAGTCGTAAATGGCCGACCCCTTATCCTTAATATAGGGATGATCTGGATGGATATGGGCCAAACACTCACAGGAGGGACTAGTGTAGATGGGGCATATTGGTCAGTGTGGGCAAGATGGGCTGAAGGGCCTGTGTCCACACTATAACTCTACGACTGTGATCGTTCATCTTCTGTTGCCCCACTCCAACATTCTCGGTCATCATATACTAATTAGGTTCAAGAAATTTAAGGTAACCTGGTTTTACATCTAGATAGGGAATTTACACGTTCTCCCCGGTACTGCGAGGGTTTCTTCCGGGTGCTCCAATTTCTCCCCCACATACCAAATGCATGTGGGTTTGTGGAATTCTCTGCCTCAGAGGGCGGTGGAGGACAGTTCTCTGGATACTTTCTAGAGAGATCTAGATAGGGCTCTTGAAGATAGCGGAGTCAGGGGATATGGGGAGAAGGCAGGAACGGGGTACTGATTGTGCATGATCAGCCATCATCACATTGAATGGCGGTGCTGGCTCGAAGGGCCGAATGGCCTACTCCTGCACCTATTGTCTATTGTTTGCAGGTTAATTAGCCCTCTGTAAATTGCCCCCTAGTGTGTGGGGAGTGAGTGAGACAGTGGGATAACGTAGAACTAGTGTGAACGGATGAACGATGATCAATCAGCACGGACTTGGTGGGTGAAAGGTAGATTTCCAAGATGTGCCGTTCAATCAATCAATCGGCCTTCAATCCTGAATACATTTCAATGGATTCTCCACATGTTATCAGCCATCTGAACCATCCTACCACAACCAGAGAGCAGCAGTCTTTTTAGGCCCCCCTCGGTCATGGCTGACCACAGGTGTCTCCAGGGTTGGGGGACGCCTGTGCGTGACTTTGTTTAACGTGGGGAGACTGGTGCACAGACAGCCACCCCACGGTCCTTGACAGATCTGGGCCAGGATCCCAAGTTCAAGTTCATTTATTGTCCTATGCACCAATAGGTACAGTAAGATTTGAGTGGCCATACAGCCACACGAATAAAACAGAACACAACATACATAGAATTTAACACGGACATTTCCCACTGTGAGAGAAGGCAATAAAGTTCAGGCATCTTCCTCAGTGGCATGGAGTCCAAGACGACCGGAGACTCTGTTCTGCTGCAGCCTTCATCCGCTTTCCCAGCCGTTGTGACGCTCCACTAAGGTCAGCCATCGTCCTCCGCCTGTTCCACCGTTGAGGTCTTGGTTGGATTGGCTCTTTGTCAGAGACCTCCCCCCCGACCTTACCACCATGGGTGGCCCTACCAGGAGCACAGCTCCAGACGGCATCGCTCTCAGGATCTCAGGACCACACAAGCTTCTCCACCACGACAAGGTGACAATCCACGGAGAAGAAAGCAGTGCTGAAACTACTATCTACCTCATTGTGGACCTTCGGACTGTCCTTGTTCGGACTGCTGGCTTCACCTTGCGCTAAGCGTTATTCCCTTAACTTGTATCTATACACTCTAATGGGCCAATTGTAATCATAGAAGATGAGATACAAAATGCTGGAGTGACTCAGCGGGGCAGGCAGCATCTCTGGAGAGAAGGACTGGGTGACGTTTTGGGTCGAGAGCCTTCTTCAGAGATTATGCCTGGTGCTCATTAAGAATAAGTCAGAGGAGGTGTCTGAGAGTTGTCACCTAGACCCAGTGCCGACACGATTGTGGTCATGTACAGTCTTTCTGCTGGCTAGTTAGCACACAACTAAAGCTTTTCACTGTACCTCGGTGCACGTGACGCTAGAGACTAAACTGAAACTGATGCTCACAGGCACACGGGATTTCACTGCCACCAATTCACCTGAACTATACCGTCTGCGAGCTTTGCCGTACCAACATACCAAGCCTGTTTCCATCAGGACATACCTGGACACACCGTCTTGAGCCTGCAATGTGCAGAAGATCAGGGTAGGCAGATGCAAGGTGAAAACTCCAAATCCCCCTCCACGATGCCTATCAGACTGCCTTTGAAATGTGTCGGTAATCCCACTTAGTCATGCTCAGTGTTCTGAGACCAGACCTAAATCCCTTCTCTGTGCGAGATGTTCGCTACACAAGCTGAGCAAGATAAGGCAGCAGCCCAGAATCACTTTCCCAAGGGCACTTGGCACAAACAAAACACAATGACATCAGCAATGCTGGCGTCCTTGTGAATGATTAATAATGGTCCGACATGGAAGTTGGAGCTGAAGGTGCTGGAGGAGGCGGTCGCCGGACGTATCGAAAACTCCTTTGTTCCTGGTTGTATCTACACCCAGAATTAGTAAACAATGGACAGCCAACACAGCCCCAACCATCCAAAATAACCCTCCTTTAAACTTCACTCCCAACTAGGCACACGAGTTGGGAGGGAAGATTCTCTGCCTCAGAGGGCGGTGGAGGCCGGTTCTCTGGATGCTTTCAAGCGAGCGGTAGTTAGGGCTCTTAAAATTAGTGGAGTCAGGGGATATGGGGAGAAGGCAGGAACGGGGTCCTCATTGGGGATGATCAGCCATGATCGCATTGAATGGCGGTGCTGGCACGAAGGGCCGAATGGCCTACTCCTGCATCTACTGTCTATTGCCTATTGACTATGCCCACCTCACAGAAAGCTCAATTCTCTCACCTACCAGCATGTTAATTTTCTCATATCCAAGATTCAAGATTCAAGAGAGTTTATTGTCATGTGTCCCTGATAGGACAATGAAATTCTTGCTTTGCTTCAGCACAACAGAACATAGTAGGCACGAATACAGAACGGATCAGCGTGTCCATATACCATTATATAAATATATACACACATGAATAAATACACTGATAAAGTGCAAGTAAACAGATTATGGGCTATTAATGTTTTGTCCGAGCCGAGTTTAATAGCCTGATGGCTGTGGGGAAGTAGCTATTCCTGAACCTGGTCGTTGCAGTCTTCAGGCTCCTGTACCTTCTACCTGAAGGTAGCGGGGAGATAAGTGTGTGGCCAGGATGGTGTGGGTCCTTGGCAAAAATGTCCTTATGTCTTCTTTCCAAGATAGAGTCAAAGGCATAGACTCGTACAGCATGGAGACAGGCCCTTCTTCAGAGAGAGAGAGAGGGAATGCCGGAGCGAGCTGAAGTGAGAGAAATCAATATTCATACCACTGGGCTGTAAGCTGCCCAAGCGAAACATGAGATGCTGTTCCTCCAATTGCGGTATGAATATTAATTTCTTTCACTTCAGGTAGCCCCGGCATTCCCTCTCTCTCTACCCCTCCCCCACCCAAGTTGCACCCAGCTTCCCTTTTTCACCCAACAAACAGCGAACAACGGCCTGTTTCCTTTATCATCGTTACTTTTTTGCATGTCTTTCATTCATTGTTCTTTATCTCTCCACATCACCGTCTATATCTCTCGTTTCCCTGATCCCTAATCAGTCTGAAGAAGGGTCTCAACCCGAAACGTCACCTATTATTTCTCTCCAGAGATGCTATATATATATATGTGTGTGTGTGTGTGTGTGTGTGTGTGTGTGTGTGTGCGTGTATATATGTGTATATATGGATGTGTGGGCATGCTTATGTATGTATATGTATTCATGCCATATATATATAGATATATATATCTATATATAGATATATCTATATATAGATATATATAGATATAGAGGTGGTAGGTAATTATTAATAAGCAATAGAATTATAAAACAGCAGCACAGAAGAAATTAAGCACGGGCAAATGGCCCCCTCCATCTCTGCCCCCCTCTCCATCTCTACCCCCCACCTCTCTGCCACCACTCTCTCTCTACCCCCCCAACCCTCTCCCTCTCTACCCCCCATCTTTCCCCTCTAGCCGCGCCTACGCAGTTGGGAGCTATGCGTGAGTGGATAGGGCGGGGATGGGGGAGAAGAAGCAAGTAAATAATATTAATATTATATCAAGGGAAGGGGGTTAGTGTGTGTGTGTGTGTGTGTGTGTGTGTGTGTGATGCTACAGGCTGCCCGCCCCCCACTTCCACCCCCCGCAACCGCACGTTGAGGGGACAGGACCCAACGGGTCCCACTTGGCCTGGTATCATTATGAAACACCAATACAGAATAAATTAAGCACGGGCAAAGAATATAAAACACTTACATTGAGAATGGCAACACAGAAAGGCCTTCTCTTGAAATATTCTCTTTTCTCATTTACAACCTGGATAAACATCCTGGTTGCACTGATTTGGAAGCAGCAGGTCATGCATCACAAATCTACTGGAATTCTTTGGGGGAATCGGTTTGGCTTTTGTTTTAGGAGCTTTGCTGTAGATGTACAGAGATAAACATTCAGGAGCCTTGATTAAATCCAATTTTGAGTGGGATTAAAAAACAAATTAAGACTGCTTTCTTTAATGAGAATTTGGATAATTGTTTTGAAAATGAACACAGTTATTGATGCAAACAGATGAGAAACTGTAAAGGGCCCACCAGCATGCAACTCTATGCGATGAGTGCGACCTAACGTGGTCGCTTGAGCGGTCCGGCGTCGCGGGGCCGGTCCCGCTTCGATCGCCAGAGCCGTGCGGAATTGTGCGGAGTTCGTCCCGACATCGCGCGGAGCTCTGAAAAACTGACTATGTTCAAAAATTCCGCGCGGCAACGGCTTGTCGTCTCGCAGTCGCCTCGACGCATTACACACCGCCTCGACGTCGTGCCTCCGTGACCCTCTCTATAGGTGCCTCCGTGACCCTCTATGTGTGTGGCTCCATGGCCCTCTCTGTATGTGCCTCTGTGCCCCTCTCTGTGTGCCCTTCTCTGTCCTGGCGAACTTACCTTGAAGACTTTGCTCCAAGTTCGCCTCACTTTGCGCCGCGTTGTGCCAATCACCTGACCTCCGCGCGGCCCTCGCTGCCGGTTTGGTCGTGCTTGCCGCATGCAGGCGCATGCTGGTGGGAACGGCCCTGTACAGGAGATCACCCGACCTCCGCGCGGCCCCCGCTTCTAATTTGATCGCGCTCATCGCATGGAGTCGGATGTTGGTAGGACAGGCCCTTAAGTTTCCACAATGCTTCATTGTGGACTGCCCGAGTCGGGAGCATCGAAGTGAATAGGTTTAGTTGAGTTGAGTTTATTGTCATGTGTACCGAGGTACAGTGAAAAGCTTACTGCGTTTCCCGTATACCTGCCATTAGCATTACGCGCCGCAAAGAGACGTCCCGAGCTCCGACGTACCCGCTACATACATTCTCGTACTTACCACGAGTTTGATTTTTTTTAAAACTCGGGAGAGCGCTTGAATTACCTCGTACAGTGGGACAGGCCCTTCAGGAAGTCATGTTGCAGGTTTATAGGACTGCATTATATACACATCATCTCCATTATGTATGTATATACCGTATGTAGAAATGTGTGTGTGCGCGTGTCTATGTATAAGAAGGAACTGCAGATGCTGGTTTAAATCGAAGATAGACACAGAATGTTGGAGTAACTCAGCGGGACAGGCAGCATTTATGGAGAGAAGGTATGGGCGATGTTTGAAGGATTGCGTGCAGTTCCGGTCACCCCCATTGCTGGAAGGATGTGGAGGCTTTGGAGAGGGTACAGAGGAGATTTACCAGCATAATGCCCGGATTAGGGGGTCTCACGACAAGGGAGAAAGTTGGGGAAACTTGGATTGTTTTCTGTTGAACAGTGGAGGTTGTGGGGGGAACCGGAAACATGTTCCCGATGTTGGGGGAGTCCAGAACCAGGGGCTACATTTTAGGAATAAGGGGTAAGCCATTTAGAACAGAGCCGAGGAAACATTTTTCCACACACAGAGTTGTGAGTCGGTGGAATTCTCTGCCTCAGAGGGCAGTAGAGGCCGGTTCTCTGGATATTTTCAAGAGAGAGCTAGATAGGGCTTCTAAAGCTAGTGGAGTCATGGGGTAAGGGGAGAAGGCAGGAACCGGGTACTGATTGGGGATGATCAGCCATGTTCACAGTGAATGGCAGTGTTGGATCGAAGGGCCGAAAGGCCTACTCGTGCACCTTTTTCTATTGTTTGCAGGTTAATTAGGAAAAGGATTTGAGTACAAGAGCAGGGAGGTTCTACTGCAGTCGTACAGGTTCTTGGTGAGGCCACACCTGGAGTATTGCGTACAGTTTTGGTCTCCTGATCTAAGGAAAGGAATTCTTGCAATAGAGGGAGTACAGAAAAGGTTCACCAGGCTGATTCCTGGGATGGCAGGACTTCCATATGAAGAAAGACTGGATAAACTCAGCTTGTACTCGCTGGAATTTAGACGATTGAGGGGGGATCTTATAGAGACGTACAAAATTCTTAAGGGGTTGGACAGGCTAGTAATATTATTCCCGATGTTGAGGAAGTCCAGAACAAGGGGTCACAGTTTATGGATAAGGGGGAAGTCTTTTAGGACCGAGATGAGAAACACAGAGAGTGGTGAATCTGTGGAATTCTCTGCCACATAGGGTAGTTGAGGCCAGTTCATTAGCTATATTTAAGAGGGAGTTAGATGTGGCCCTTGTGGCTAAAGGGATCAGGGGGTATGGAGAGGAGGCAGGTACGGGATACTGAGTTGGATGATCAGCCATGATCATATTGAATGGAGGTGCACGCTCGAAGGGCCGAATGGCCTACTCCTGCACCTATTTTCTATGTTTCTATGTTTCTAATTAGCCCCTCTGTAAATTGCCAGTCAGCGGAAAGACAATACATGATTACATGTTAGCAACTGTTCTTTGCTCCTATACTCAACTCCTCTTGTTATGAAGGCCAACGTGCCATTATCTTTCTTCACTGCCTGCTGTACTTTGCACAGAGATGATAGGGTTAGGGTGCGTACATTGAGGACGTTCTCCTCCTCTCTCTGATGTGAGTTCTGCAACACCCTTTCTCACTGCTCCCCCTCTGTGATTCCTTTTGTTCTCTCCACAGCCAACACTGGACCATTGTGGGCTCGGTCTTTCCTGGATCATCGTTGCTGGTTTAGATTTGTCCTTTTGCATTCCATTCATTCATTTGCTCATTGTACCTCTCCATATCTCTAGTTTCCCTCTCCCCTGACTCTCAGTCTAAAGATGGGTCTCGACGCGAACCGTCACCCATTCCTTCTCTCCAGAGATGCTGCCTGTCCCGCTGAGTTAAGGGCCTGTCCCACTTTCACGACCTAATTCAAGACCTCTGCCGAGTTTGCCCTTGACTCATACTCGTGGCATGGTCGCCACGAGGTCGTAGGAGGTTGTGATGCTGGTTGTAGATACTCGTGGCATCATGTATGTTGCGGCGTTTTTCTAGCATGATGAAAAATGTCCACGAGTAAAAAAGGTTGTGAATTAGGTCGTGAAAGTGGGACAGCATTTTGTGTCTATCTTCAGTGTAAACCAGCACCTGCTGTTCCCTAAAACACACAGGCTAGTTCCTGTGTTGTACTGATCAATGTTCTTAGTTCCACTGAGTACCAAATTCAGCAATGTATTACTCTCGCAAGCTTAGATGCACGCATTCATTTAGAAACTCAAACAAGGGACAATAATGGGCGTTTCAGACCCATGAAACCTGTTCCACCATTCAGTTAGATCACAGTTGATTTAGTTTAGTTTTAGAGTCACGGCGTAGAAACTGGCCCTCCGGCCCACCGAGTCCACCCGACCAGCGATCCCCGCACACTAACACTAGGGACAATTTACAATTTACAAACCTGTACTCCTTTGGAGTGTGGGAAGAAACCGGAGCACCCGGAGAAAACCCACGCGGTTCAAGGGGAGAACGTAAAACTCCATAAAGACTGCAGGAGTCAGGATCAAACCCGGGTCTCTGACGCTGTAAGGCAGCATCTCTACCGCTGCGCCACTGTGCCAAATTTGAGGGAGGACATTCTTGCTATTGAGGGAGTACAGCGTAGATTCACAAGGTTAATTCCTGGGATGGCAGGAATGTCATATGTTGAAAGAATGGAGCGACTGGGCTTGAATACACTGGAATTTAGAAGGATGAGAGGGGATCTTATTGAAACATATAAGATTATTAAGGGATTGGACACGCAAGAGGCAGGAAACATGTTCCTGATGTTGGGGGAGTCCAGAACCAGGGGTCACAGTTTAAGAATAAGGGGTAGGCCATTTAGAACAGAGATGAGGAAAAATGTTTTCACCCAGAGAGTTGTGAATCTGTGGAATTCTCTACGTCAGAAGACAGTGGAGGCCAATTTGCTGGATGCTTTCAAGAGAGAGTTAGATAGAGTTAAAGATAGTGGAGTCAAGGGATACGGGGAGAAGGCAGGAACTGGGTATTGATTGTGGATGATCAGCCATAATCACATTGAATGGCGGTGCTGGCTCGAAGGTCCCAATCCTGCACTTATTGTCTATTGTCCACAGTGCCGCACAGTGAAGTGTGCTTCCAAACTCTGGTCAACCTGCCTTTGCACCATTAGACATCAAATCTATCGCCTAACACAATGTCGAACTCTGTAAAGAATGGCTCATTTGTTCCAATATCTACAGTGATCTGAGGGAGAAAATTTGCAGCATCACTGATCTCTTTCTGTGGAGCAAGAACATCCATTATTCATTCCTTAACCGAGTGTGTTCAGTTTTGAAATTGCACATACTCAATTCTCGTTAGTTTTTCTTGAAATCTAATATTGACTGGAAACAAAGTTATGTAATCAATTGATAAGCGTAAGTGAAGTTCCATGCATCTCATGGAGTCTGGGCCAACAAAACGAACAGGGTGATGAATAGCAGAAGATTTAAATTGATAACTAGACACTGGAAATTTTCAATTCAGTTCACCAGATTCAATTCAGTTCAATTCTCGTGGTGCTAAATATATGATTTGTATTTGGAAAATAACCACGTTGTTCTGATGTATGATATGTTAAACGCAAGAGTTAATTCACTAGATTAGTAAAAAATAGCTTTCCAAAATATGTAAATTAAAATGTCGCCTCTTTATTGGGGAATTCCTGACTATATTGTGAATGTAACAGAAAGGTTAGCATGTGTTGGAAGGAACTACAGATGCCGGTTTAAACCGAAGATTGACGCAAAAAGGTGGAGTAACTCAGAGGAGTAGGCGGTGTTTCTGGGGAGAAGGAATGGGTGACATTCTGGGTCATCAAGAAGAAGGGTCTCGACCCAAAACGTCACCCATTCCTTCTCTCCAGAGATGCCGCCTGTCCCGCTATCTGTGGTTTAGGCGTATTATTGCCACATGCGGAGGCCAATTCTCTGGATGTTTTCAAGAGACAGAGCTTGTAAAGATAGCGGAGTCAGGGGATATGGGGAGAAGGCAGGAACGGGGTACTGATTGTGGATGATCAACCATGATCACATTGAATGACGGTGCCGGCTCGAAGGGCCGAATGACCTATTCCTGCACCTATTGTCTATTGTCTAGGTGCAGTTAAAAGCTGCTTTTTTTTTGGGTGCTATGTGCGTAGCTACAATCAAGATAGAGCAAAGATCAGTCTCTAGGCTTTGTCCACCCTCTTCTGTGAAGAAAGGTCTAAACCCAAAATGTCGTTTGTCCATGTTCTCCAGAGTAGCCATCTGACCTGCTGAGTAAAGGGCCTGTCCCACTTGGCCATGATTTGCGCGTCACACAGATGGTGGGCGAAGATTTTGTACATCACTAAATCCTGCGATGCCGCCCGCGGCCGCGAGTCACTGCCTATGTCATCACGCAACACGCGTGCCTAATGCGTGCGTAATGCGCACCATGCACGCATCATGTGCCTGTCGCGATGTGTGCGTCCTGCGTCGTGACGCGTAAATGATGTTGCGTAAATTACGTGCAAATGATGGCCAAGTGGGACAGGCCCTTTACTGTTGGAATGACTTATCTCAGGCACAGTGATTAAGATCTAATGATTGTTATTAGCAATACAGCAGAGGTAACTTCATCCTAACACACTACTCAAGACGAGGGGAGAAAGAGGAAAGGGCTTTCCATTAAACCAGTGGGTTGAGCCACAGTCTGACTCATAGCATGAGTGTCACTGATCTACAGTTACTCCTGCACATTGTGTCTTTAAGAGTAGACAATTAAGACAATGAAACAATCTAACACAAGGGTCTGAAGAAGGGCCTGAGCCAAACTGTGTCGGCTTTGAATTGTCCTTTCACATATCGTTTCATTTCTCTCATTTCCCTCTCCCTGACTGAAGGCTCTCGACCCAAAACGTTGCCTATTCCTTTTCTCCGGAGATGCTGCCAGACCCACTGAGTTACTCCAGCGCTTTATGTCATAAGGCCATAAGGAGCAGAGTTTAGGCCATTCGGCCCATCAAGTCTACTCCGCCATTCAATCATGACTGATCTATCTCCACCTCCTAACCCCATTCTCCTGCCTCCTCCCCATAACCTCCGACACCCAGACCAGTGTCTTTACCACTACAGCCAAGCTCGCCCTCTGTCCTGCAGACTGCGGTGCTTGTACATTGCCAGAAACATCCTTGACATCGTTCTGTGGGAAAAACTCCTCGGCGGTATTTTTTTTTCCCCACTCAATCTAAAGCTGTGTCCCAAACTATCACTCTGCACGCCGGCATTACTAATGTAGCACAGATTAGGGACTGTCATTTATTCTCTTTCATGCACCGTTTCTGTCCATTGTGCTTCCAGGAAGCTATTTAGACATAGATAGCTGTCAGTTTCTCACACACCGCACTAAACTATTTCACAAGAGGTTTCCCATTCCAAAAATCATTCCTTTTAAATGCTTAGAAATCAGGACTATTGTAACTATAATACGTTCATACGGAGATGCAATATTTTTTGATTTCCATCGTGTTACCATCTGTTGCTTCCCAGCAGAAAGAAAAGTGCTTTAGTAATTTAACATTATACCAACTGAGATCCCCGTGCAAGTAAATAAAATGACAAAGATTTTTTTCAGTTTCACCATTGTGGTTGATTCTGCACCAGCTTTACAGAGATTAAATGGTACAACAGGCGGCAATAATTAATCAATACAACTGGCGCATCTGTTTATTCGCAAAGCACATGAACTGAGTATTTTTTTCCTTCAATTTATGCACTCATTTTGTGGTGCTGCTGTGTGTCTTCGCATAACTACTCCAGTTATACACTTCTAATTAAATACTTCACAATATAAGTCAGCTTTTAATTAAAAAATTGGGTCTGGTGCGAGATGCACTTTAGAAAAAAAAAACCTATGCTTCACTCATCTAACTTAAATCTCCAGATGCCAGTTGTGGGAATACAGGTTTAAAGCTGTATAAAATAAAGAAACAAGTGAATGAATGGATAGAAGAACGTGGAATGGCAAAGGGAATACTTCTCTGACTCATTAAATTGATTACTCGTCCAATTCTGGTCAGCCGGTGGTTCTTGAATTGACTAATTGCTCTTCTGTTATTTGTACACGACATTGATTTACAACGGAGCACTTCATTGCTGAGTAAAGTAGTGCACCACAGTTGTTAGAGTCCCATTCCTATTCCGGCGTCTCTAAATTTAACCTCCATTTATAAAATCATGAGAAGAATAGATCAGGGTGGCGCAGTGGTAGAGTTGCTGCCTTAGAGCGCTCTCAGCGCCAGAGACCCGGGTTCGATCCCGACTATGGTTGCTGTCTGTACGGAGTTTGCACGTTCTCCCCATGACCCACGTGGGTTTTCTCCGAGGTCTCCGGTTTCCTCTCACACTCCAAAGACGTACAGGTTTGTAGGTTGATTGGCTTTGTATAAGTGTAAAATTGTCCCTAGTGTGTGTAGGATAACGTGGGTAGACAGAAATGCTGGAGAAACTCAGCAGGTGAGGCAGCATCTATGGAGCGAAGGAAAAGGTGACGTTTCGGGTCGAGATTCGGCATCTTATTGAAACATAAGATTATAGATGCTGCCTCATCCGCTGAGTTTCTCCAGCATTTTTGTCTACCTTTGATTTTTCCAGCATCTGCAGTTCTTTTTTAAACAGGATAACGCGGGGATCGCTGGCCGGCGCAGACTCGGTGGGCCGATGGGCCTGTTTCTGCTCCATATTACTAGAAACTAAAGGTAGATGCACAGAGTCTCTTGCCCAGAGTAGGTGAATCGAGGACCGGGGACATAGGTTTAAGGTTGAGTGGAAAAAGATTAACTATGAAGGAGAAAAGATTTAATAGGAATATGCGGGGTAACCTTTTCACACAAAGGGTGGTGGGTGTATGGAACGAGCTGCCAGAGGAGGTAGTTGAGGCTGGGAGTATTCCAACATTTATGAAACAGTTAGACAGGTACATGGATAGGGCAGGTTTTGAGGTGGGACTAGTGTGTGGATGGGTTGACAATTGTGGACAAGTTGGGACATGTTGTACCGCTCGATGACTATATTCCCGTATCTCTGCGCTTTCCTGCATTTTTTCGAAGGGACAATTCCTACTTGGGATGAGGAGAGTGAAAAGTAAAGCTGATGAATCAACGAGGGTGTTTTGGTTCCACTTCCAATGGTTCAGTTCAATACTGCTTTATTGTCACCCGAGCAAAGTGCAAAGACAAACCCACACCGTCCCCCTCTTCAGTTCATCTAACCGTCCTTTGGTTCACCAGGTTAATTCCCGGGATGGCAGGACTGTGATATGTTGCAAGAATGGGGCGGCTGGGCTTGTATACACTGGAATTTAGAAGGATGAGGGGGGATCTTACTGAAACATATAAGATCATTAAGGGTTTGGACACGCTAGAGGCAGGAAACATGTTCCCGATGTTGGGGGAATCCAGAACCAGGGGCCACAGTTTAAGAATAAGGCGCAGGCCATTTAGAACAGAGATGAGGAAAAAAAATTTCACCCAGAGAGTTGTGAATCTGTGGAATTCTCTGCCTCAGAAGGCAGTGGAGGCCAATTCTCTGGGTGCTTTCAAGAGAAAGTTAGGTAGATCTCTTAAAGATAGCGGAGTCAGGGGATATGGGGAGAAGACAGGAACAGGGTACTGATTGTGGATGATCAGCCATGATCACATTGAATGGCGGTGCTGGCTGGAAGGACCGAATGGCCTACTTCTGCACCGATTGTCTATTGCCTATTGTTTTTTGATTGAACGGCGGAGTAGACTTGATGGGCCGAATGGTGTAATTCTGCTCCTATTACTTATGACCTTAAGACCTTAGATGGGGCATCTTGGTTGGTTTGGACCAGTTTGGCCGAAGTGCTTGTTTCTCTGCAGTACGACTCTACAATTCTAAAAATCGAATTAAATGAATGAAAACAAAATTGAATAGTGAAATAAACATGTTTTGGACAGCCTCACGCCCCAGTTTCAATCCTTTGCGGCTGAATATTGGAGCCATGGACGGAGATCGGGAGGCAACGTTTCAGAGTGTTTACCGTCCAGCTACACACTGAGTTTATTTTTCAATTTTTGTAGCTAAAAAGCTATCCAGTATCCAATATGAGCTTGATTAAATATTGGATATTAGTCCAATTTTTCACTTGATTTATTTCTTAAAGTTGATTTAATGTTGATTTAATATTTTTCCAAATATTTTCTGAAATTGTACTATTTTGCCATTTTTTTTCATTTCATTTTCTTGTTTGAACAATTAGTCTTACAGCATGGTAAAAGGCCATTTGGCCCCAACCCGTCCATGCTGACCAAGGTGTTCCATCTAAGATAGTCCCATTTGACAATAGACAATAGGTGCAGGAGTAGGCCATTCAGCCCTTCGAGCCAGCACCGCCATTCACTGTGATCATGGCTGATCATCCACATTCAATACCCCGTTCCTGCCTTCTCACCATATCCCCTGACTCCGCTATCTTTAAGAGCCCTATCTAGCTCTCTCTTGAAAGTATCCAGAGAACAGCCCCCCCACCTCCCTCTGAGGCAGAGAATTCCACAGACTCACAACTCTCTGTGTGAAAAAGTGTTTCCTCATCTCCGTTCTGAATGGCTGACCCCTTATTCTTAAACTGTGGCCCCTGGTTCTGGACTCCCCCAACATCGGGAACATGTTTCCTGCCTCTATCGTGTCCAAACCCTTAATAACCTTATATGTTTCAATGAGATCCCCTCTCATTCTTCTTAATGTGTTTGGCCCCTATTCCTCAAAACCCTTCCAATCTGTGTACCTGTCCAAGTATCATTGAAATGTTGTGATTGTACCTGCCTCAACTACCTTCACTGGCAGCTTGTTCCATCCACCCACCAACCTCTGAGTGAAAACGCTGCCTCTCAAGTTCCAATTCAACTTTTCCCCTCTCACCTTAAACCTGTATCCTAGGCCTGAGCAACAGGAAGAGGTTGAGCTGACTTGGTCTCTCTTCAAGAGTCAAGTGTGTTTTTAAGTCATATGTCCCAGATAGAACAATGACATTCTTGCTTGCTGCAGCACATCAGAATATGTAACCATAGTACACTGTGAACAATATAATAAATGAGAGAGAAAAACAAGTTCAGTGTGTGTATATACACATACTCACAAATACACAGGTATAAAGATTATATATATATATATTGCAAAAATAGAGCAATGACAACAATAATAGGCTGTTGCAGTTCAGAGCTTATTTGTTGTCGTGTTTAATAGCCTGATGGCTGTGGGGAAGAAGCTGTTCCTGAACCTGGACGTTACAGTCTTCAGGCTCCTGTACCTTCTTCCCGATGATAGGGGTGAAATTAATGTGTGGCCAGGATGGTGTAGGTCTCTGATGATGCTGAGATGCTTTTTGAGGCAGCGACTACGATAGACCCCTTCGATGGTGGGGGAGGTCAGAGTCGGTGATGGACTGGGCAGTGGTCACACCCTTTTTGAAGTCGTCAACGCTCCTGGGCATTCAAGTTGCTGGTGGACATTAGGTGCAGGAGTAGGCCATTTGGCCCTTCGAGCCAGCACCGCCATGAGCATGAGGGGTGATCGTTCAGGGGTGTACAAAATCACAAGAAGAATAGGACGGGCAGACGTACAGAGTCTCTTGGCCAGCGTAGGGAAATGAAGCACCAAAGGATTTGGACAGGTGCATGGATCGAACAGGACAGGTTTGGAGGGATATGGGCCAAACACGGACAGGTGGGACTAGAGTAGATGGAACATGTTGGCCGGCGTGGGCAAGATGGGCCGAAGGGGCTGCTTCCACGCTGTGTGACTCTATGACTCTACTTCTTCTTCTTGTTGCGTGTGGCGTGCACAGCCTAATGGTCCTGTCCCGCGGTACGATTTCATTCCAAGAGCTCTCCCGAGTTTGCCCTGATTCGAACTCGGAGATTTACAGTAACGGCCGCTCGTCGTTACTCGGGGCTCCCGTGGACATTTTTCAACATGTTGACAAATCTTCACGAGTCTTCCCGAGCTTACCTGCCGTTAGCGAGTCTTCCCGAGTACCTGCTGTTAGCGTGACGAGCCGCTAAGAGACGCCCCCGAGCTCCGACGTACCCGCTACGTTAATTCTCCGTGCTTACCACGAGTTTGATTTTTTTTTAAACTAGGCAGAGCTCTTGGAATGAACTCGTACGGTAGGACAGGGCCATAAAGTTGCATGACAACTTGTTCTATTTGATCTTATTTGATTGTGCACGCCGGGTTGATTGCATTCGTCGAAACAGGGCGGACCACGTGAAGGTTGCAATCTCCCACCCTTGACTCTAAACCCTTGAAGAAGCTAACTTCTGTTTTGCAGAAATAACTTAAGTTCTTTTGTTTAAATTTATTATAATTAATTTCACTTTTATGTGAGAAGTGAGAATCGACTGATAACTGGTAGAGCACTAAATGTGCAGGAAGAGAAAAAAAAATCTGATTCACTCCAAGAACCTGGGCAACAGTGCCAATTTAATTAGCATGAAACAGGTCACAAAGGACTACAACACTTATCTGAATCAAGGCAGAACCCTGCTGATTCACTGCTGGCAAAATAAAGCATTGTTTCTACTCTGTCTTTCCTTGATTTGGATGTACAGTTGTTACGTCTGTGTCTGTCTTTCTGTTAACATGCTGAGCACTTCTTTAGCAGCAGAGGGTCCCACCTACAGTCTTGAGCACCAAACAGATATTTGGGCTGACGATAGGCTGAAAAAGCTGCGGCAACTCAGCGGGACGGGCAGCATCTCTGCAGAGAAGGAATGGGTCGAAACCCTTCTTCAGTTAATTGGGTTGTTCCCCTGCCGATCGCGACCGGAGGTCTTCTTTATTCCCCTAAGCTGGGCAGGAGAGTCTGTGCGTCCACTCCTCTCATTATTTTGTACACCATCGAGTTGAAGTAGGACCTGCAGAAGGGTCCTGACCTGAAACGTCACCTATCCATGTTCTCCACAGATGCTGCCTGACCCGCTGAGTTACTCCAGCACTCTGTGAAACGTCACCTATCCATGTTCTCCACAGATGCTGCCTGACCCGCTGAGTTACTCCAGCTCTCTGTGAAACGTCACCTATCCATGTTCTCCACAGATGTTGCCTGACCCGCTGAGTTACTCCAGCACTTTTCTTGTGGACAATGTATTTAAGGGGCTGTGCCACTGTACGAGCGAATTCTTCCGAGTTTCCCCTGATTCGAACTTGGAGAATTACGGTAATAGCCGCTTGTAGGTACTTGGGGCTCTCGTGAACATTTTTCAACATTGTGAAAAATCTTCCCGAGTCTTCACGAGCTTACCGCATTTCCCGAGTACCTGCCATTAGCGTTACGAACCGCTAAGTGATGTCCCCGAGCTCCGACGTACCCACTACGTACATTCTACGTACTTACCACCAGTTTGATTTTTTTTTTAAACACGGGAGAGCTCTTGGATTACCTCGTACAGTGGGACAGGCCCCTTTAATGTTATGCCCAGGAAAACTGGGATTGCAATGGTGTAATACAAGTGACGGAAAAAGAAAGTTAAAATGAAGGATTAATTTTTCAATTTCTTGTAACCTGAAAGAATGAGACTGTAGACAAATGTTCACTGGCATAGTTGGTTCAATTATAATTAACACTCACCACACCATTAAGAATTCACTTAGTTCTAACTTGATCTGGTGTGATATTAGATGTTTAGTTGGAAAATTACGCAGTTCCATATCCTTGTATTTAATGCTGAATGCACAATGTGATAGATGTGCAAATTAGGCTGCAACTTTTGATTTTTAATGCATGTACAATTAAACCCGCTTAATACATCTTTAATTTTCTGATGTAAAACATCATTGAGAACTGGTGTTTTAAACCCCTGTCCCACGGTACGAGTTCATTCCAAGAGCTCCCGAGTTTGCCCTGATTCGAACTCGGAGATTTACGGTAATGGCTGCTCGTCGGTACTCGGGGCTCTCGTGGACATTTTTCAATGTTGGAATATCTTCACGAGTCTTCCAGTGCTTACCTGCCGTTAGCTACGTTCATTCTCCATGCTTACCACGAGTTTGATTTTTTTTAATTCAGGGGAGCACTTGGATTGGACTCGTACAGTGGGACAGGGCTTTGATTCCAAAATAAAAATCTCGACTGATGTTTGGAAATTCCGCACTGGCTCAGCTGGTAGTGCTGTTGCCCGATGGCACTGGAAATCTGGAGTTGATTTGGGTGCTTTGAGACCCCACAATTGGTTTGATTTGAGACCTCGGGTGCTGTATGTGTGGAGTTTGCAAGTTCGGCACGAATCTAGTCCAAAATCGATTCATTCTCGGCCATTGTCCAGTGATTAAGTTCAAGGATTTTAAGCCCACCTGATTTACCACTGTGTGGAGTTTGCATGTGGACAGGCAGAGTCTCTGGAGAGAAGGAATTGGTGACGTTTCGGGTCGAGACCCTTCTTCAGACTGAAGAAGGGTCTCACCCCGAATCGTCACCCATTCCTTCTCTCCAGGGGTGCTGCCTGTCCCGCTGAGTTACTCCAGCACTTTGTGTCTGTCTTCGGTGTAAACCAGCATCTGCAATTGTTAACCTCCGTGATGAGAGGCTAAAGAAACTATTAAAAGTTGAGAACTTGAGGGATTTTAGCCGCTTCGAGCTGGCTGCTAGCTGGTGTCGTAGAGCCATACATCACATAATCGTACTGCAAAAACCAACCTCCGTAGAGCAGCGAAAGTCACAGTCCATAGAAGATCACAGTTGCTGAGGTAAGTGTTGTGCAGTGTTCAAGAGCTTGATGGTTGCTGTTCTTGACCCTGGAGGTCAGGGTTTTCAGGCTCCTGTACCTTCCTGATGGTAGCAGCGAGATGAGAGCGTGGCCAGGGTGGTGTGGGTCTGTCGTGATTCTGGCGTGATTATGGTGTGGGTCTGGCTGCCTTTTTGAGGCAGCGCCTCCTGTAGTTCCCTTCGACGGTGGCGAGGTCATTACTGTGATGGATGGGGGCAGTATCCACCACTCTCTGTCACCTTCTTTCGTTCCTGGGCGTTCGAATTGCCGAGCCATAAAAGTTAGAATGAAAACTCTTCTTTTGTAAAATGAACTGGCAGGGTGAGGTGACGCAAGAATGCATTCAGACGTTTACGCTACAGTGCAGAAGTCGCCAATGCATGCACACTAAGTCCTGCCCTGTGGTTTCTTCACAACATGTGCTCCCCGACTGTTCTGATAACGTGTGAGCTGAGCCCACTGCTGCTCCAGGGAGGCGTGGATGGCTGGTTGGAACAAATTAGATGGCAGCTCTTTCTCTGCAAACACTTGAGAGGTTTTTGTACCCGTTGGAGGAGCTGAGATAGTGATCAATGTGAGCTGTTCGATCGGCGATGCTTCACGCAGCGGGTGCGATGCTGCTTAGCTCTATCTGCCTGGATCCACTCAGCAAGCCAGCTCTGATGGACAGGCACCAGTTGTGAGGTGTCACACAAAGTTAGGGCTTCAGCACCACCTGGCAAATTGATAGAACTGACAGCCTGTCAGCCCCCACATCCAGAACTCAGGCCCACTGGGACCGTTGAACCAGAGACAATAGACCATAGGTGCAGGAGTAGGCCATTCGACCCTTCGAGCCAGCACCGCCATTCAATGTGATCATGGCTGATCATCCATACCTCATTCCTGCTTTCTCCCCATATCCCCTGACTCCACTATCTTTAAGAGCCCTATCTAGCTCTCTCTTGAAAGTATCCAGAGAACCGGCCTCCACCGCCCACTGTGGCAGAGAATTCCACAGACTCACAACTCTCTGTGAGAAAAAGTGTTTCCTCGTCTCCATTCTAAATGGCTTACTCCTTATTCTTAAACTGTGGCCCCTGGTTCTGGACTCCCCCAACATCGGGAACATGTTTCCAGCTTCTAGCGTGTTCAAACCCTTAATAATCTTATATGTTTCAATAAGATGCCCTCTCATCCTTCTAAACTCCAGAGTGTACAAGAACTGCCAGGCTGCGCTCTTGTTCCACTCCTGCTGTCGAGAGGAAGGTACATCAACGGAACCATGAAATTCTCAATTGCCGTCTACCTCCCTGGAGTGTGAAAATGTACACCTCCAGATTCAGGGACTGTTTCTTCCCAAGCTGTTATCAGACAACTGAGCCATCCTACCAACAACCAGCGGTGGCGCAGCAGTAGAGTTGCTGCCTCACAGCGCCAGAGGCCCAGGTTCCATCCTGATTGTGGCTCATGTCTGCACATTCTGTTTGAAAGTTCCCCTGGAAAGTGCTCCAGTTTCATCCCACACTCCAAAGACGTACAGGTTTGCAGGTTAATTGGCTTCGGTAACGATTGTAAATTGTCCTTAGATTGTCCCTAGTGTGTGGGATAGTGCTCTAGTGTACAGCGCGGACTCAGTGGGCCGAAGGGCCTGTTTCCGCGTTGTATCACTAAACTAAACTACAGAGCGGTCCTGAACTGCCACATATACCTCATTGGAGACCCTTGGACTATCTTTAATCGGACTTCCTGTATCTGTACATTCTGGGCGCCTCTCCGCTGACAGGATAGCACGCAACAATAAATAATCTTTACCCGTACCTTGGTACATGTGACCACGATAAACTAAACTGAAGTAAGGAGTCCCCTGTTCCCTTTAATGTCCCCTGTTCAGTAGCTTCTTCCCTACGGCTTCGCTCAGGCTCTTGAACACGTCAAATTCCAATTAAGCTGCGAACTGTGTAGTAAGCAACAGCAGATGCTGCTTTACACCGAAGATAGACAGAAATAGCTGGAGTAACTCAGCGGGTCAGGCAGCATCTGTGGAGAACATGGATAGGTGACGTTTCACAGAGTGCTGGAGTAACTCAGCGGGTCAGGCAGCATCTGTGGAGAGAAGGAATGGGCGTGTTTCAAACTGCTTTGAATGCACTGGAGAGGTGGGGCTTTAATTTGTTTGATTTTTTTTGCACTTTTTGTACTTTTTGTTAATGTTTGCAAGTTGTGTTATTTGTTGAGCACTTTTTTTTGCAAACTTATTTTGCCGCTGTTGGTTATAAATTCACAGATCTGGTTCGGCACATATTACAATGGACAACTCTGGACTCTTCTCTTGCATTGAGAAATAATCTTTCGTTTCCCACTTCAGTTTAGTTTATTTTAGAGATATAGGGTGGAATCAGGCCCTTCGGCCCACCGAGTCAATGTCAACACAGATGACCAAACCTACACCAAACCCAAACCTATTATGAGCAGACAAGGGCATTCGATCCAATTTGAGATACCAGCTACCAAGACAGATGTGTACAGCAATTCATTCTTCCCCCGCACAATTAAAGCATGGAATAGTCTTTACCCTTCCATAGTTACTCAGCCAGACCCAACTAAATTTAAGGTAGGTCTTCTTCCCAAATAACTTTTTTTTTGCTTAAGTCCACCCTCCGCCACCTCCAGTTTAAATTCCATTTGGAATCATTTTGGAGGACCAAACACCAAGAAGAAAAAAATCACAAACCGCATTTACGCTATCCTACACACACTCCAGGGAAAATTTACAATTATACCAAATCCAATTAACCTACAAACTTGCACGTCTTTGGAGTGTGGGAGGAAACCGAAGATGAACCCGCGTAAGTCACGGAGAGAACCCGTAGTCAGGATCGAACCCGGAACTCAGGCGCTATGAGGCAGCAACTCTACCGCTGCACCACCTTGCCGCGTTTCATCTCAAACTGAACTTGCAAATCTTGAACGTTGGGTTCCTCCTGAGCTCAGAGGCATGGATTACAATCTGGCATCGTGTGCCCCGCATGCCTTACGCTTCCAACTCTGCTACTAATTAAATAAATTTGTCACAATACCGAGTGCATTGCCGCCTGACAAAGCTCAGGAAAACAAGTAGAGGCAGAAGACAGCGAAATTCACAAAGCAGCATTAAATTTCCCTCCAAATTAATTAATTAGTTGGCACGGTACTGTTTGCAGTACATTGTGCCGGTTCCAAAGGCATCATTTAGGCTGTTTAATATTACAGCGCAGCTTGAAAAGTTACCACCCTGGAAGTGCCTCTGTTCCAGCATAAAACAGCAGCATGCTTTCATGAGGCTCTTTCTTGCATTGGCACCAAAGGAATCCACGCAGTTTGTGATCTTTAGTTGTGCCTGCACTCGCTGGAGTTTAGAAAAGTGAGGGCGGACCCGGTTGAAACGTACTGAATAGTGAAAGGCTTGGATAGTGCGGATGTGGAGAGGATATTTCCACGAGTGGGAGAGCCCAGGGCTGGAGGTCACAGACTCGGAGTTAAAGGACGTTCCTTCAGGAAGGAGGTGAAGCTTTTGCCTTCTATCACAGTGAGGAGGTGTTGGAGATTCACTGTGATGGATGTTTGTGTAAATTATGTTAAGTGTGTCTTGGTTTTTGTTTGTAATGTCATGACTGCAGCAATTAAATTTCATTCAAACCTTGTCTGTTTGAATGACAATAAAAGGCATTCTATTCTATTCTATTCCAGGAGGAATTTCTTTAGTCAGAGGGTGGTGAATCTGTGGAATTCTTTGCCACAGATGGCTGTGGAGGCCAAGTCAGTGGATATATTTAAGGCGGAGATAGATAGATTCTTGATCAGTACGGGTGTCAGGGGATATGGGGAGAAGGCAAGAGAATGGGGTGAGGAGGGAGAGATAGATTGAATGGCGGAGTAGACTTGATGGGCCAAATGGCCTAACGCTGCTCCTGTCACTTATGACCTTATGAGCAACAATGTATATGAGATTATGAGAGGCGTAGATAGGGTAGACAGTCAGAACCTTTCACCACAGGGTGAAAATGGTCAACATTTCAAAGGCCTGCAGGTTTGTAGGTTAATTGACCAGTTTAGATTTACAGTTTAGAGAGATACAGCACAGAAACAGGCCCTTCGGCCCACTAATTCTGCGCTGACCAGCGATCCCCACACATTAACACCATACTATGCACTGGGACAATTTACAATTATACAAAGCCAATTAACCTACACACCTGTACGCCTTTAGAGTGTGGTCGGAAATCGGAGACCCCAGAGAAAACCCGCACAGGTCACAGGGTGAACGTACGAACTCCGTACAGACCCCTATCCAGGATCTTCCAAAACCCAAAGATTTCCTCTGGATCGTTGGTTTCCTCCCACACTTCGAAGACGTACAAGGTTTGTAGGTGATTTGTCTTCGGTAAACTGTCCCTAGTGTGTGTAGGATAGCATTGGTGTACGGGGATCGCTGGTCGGTGCGGACACGGTGGGCCGAAGGGGCCTGTTTCTGCACTGTATCTCTAAACTAATCTAAGCAAACCTCCCCACACTCCACCCCCCCCCCCCCCCCCCTTCACACCCCCACTGCCAGCATTTGCCTCCCCCTCACTCATCATACGCCAAGCTCATGTTAATGTGCTGGCTTCTTACTTCCACGCCGTTTTGTGAGGGAGTTTAAATGTCCACTTGGAACGTCATTATTTAGTTTAGAAGAGCAAAGCGATAAAAAGTGGAACAGTGGCCAAGTGAGATTAAAATGGATACAGTGGGCTCAGGAAGCACTGGGACAATAGACAATAGGTGCAGGAGTCGGCCATTTGGCCCTTCGACCAGCACCGCCATTCAATGTGATCATGGCTGATCATCCACAATCAGTACCCCGTTCCTGCCTTCTCCACATATCCCCTGACACCGCTATTTTTAAGAGCCCTATCTAGCTTTGTCTTGAAAGCATCCAGAGAACCGGCCTCCACCGCCCTCTGAGGCAGAGAATTCCACAGACTCACCACTCTGTGAGAAAAAGTGTTTCCTCATCTCCGTTCTAAATGGCTTACTCCTTATTCTTAAACTGTGGCCCCCTGGACTCCCCATCACACAGCGACCCTCTGTGCGACCCTCTCCATTCTGGACTCCCCCAACATCGGGAACATGTTTTCTGTCTCTAGCGTGTCCAAACCCTTAACAATCTCAACGCCTGTTATCTTGTCGCCTCCCCATCACACAGCGACCCTCTGTGGCTCCGGTTTCAACACACTGGAGAACCAGCTGGGAACAGGCTTCACGATCTCCGCAATTCACCGTTGCACCGAACACCACAGCCCCAATCCGGCTCGGATCTGCCCCGCAAAGAGTGGGTCGCCCTGAACCGGCTCCGTACAGGGGTCGGCCGGTTCAACGCCAACATGTATCGCTGGGGGCTGCATTCATCAGCAGCCTGCGTGTGTGGAGCGGACCACCAAACAGCGCAGCAGCACGTCATTTTCAACTGAGCTGTCCTCTGCCCCCCTGGTGGAGGCGTAGACCTCACGGCCCTCGACAACAGCACATTGAACTGGCCATAGTGCCTGGAGGCCGTTACATAACCTCTGCTGCCTCAAACGCAAGAAGAAGAAGGAAGCACAGTTTGCATGTCTCCAGCGATGAAATATCACCAACTTTCTCTCAATAGAGTACACGTATTAAATTATTTTCTCATTTTCATTGACTTTGCCAGATTTATTAAGTTTAATAGTGCTCTTTGATCTTCAGTCACTGCGCCATGATTAAGATTTAATATCCTAAATAAGAATGGTGGCGATGGTTTTGGTTCACTTCATGAAAGAATATTGCAGAGCCCATTCAAGACAATTCTTGTGACTCGCTCTCGATCAAGGACTTTGTCAACCTCTGAAAGTGGAAAATAAAATGTGTAAGAAAGAACTGCAGATGCTGGTAGACACAAAATGCTGGAGTTACTCGGCGGGTGAGGCAGCATCTTTGGAGAGAAGGAATGGGCGAAATTTTGGGTCGATGCTGCATCACCGCTTCTTCTTCTTGCGAATGAAACATAACGAAAGGAATAGTTAGATCTCAAGCCGGGAGTTGAGCAGCCAGGTTGGTGTCTCTGTTGGCGTCAATGTCTGCCAGGCCCTGACAGAGCTCCATTTGGTGGGTGGTAGAGCGGGCACCCAGAGGTGACATGGTTGGTTGTCTGTTGTTCTGCTCCGCTCTGGCGGAGCCCCCACCTCCACATAATATAATAATAATAATAATAATATAATAATAATATCTTTTATTGTCATTACACATCAGTGCAACGAGGTTTGGTTTGCAACTTCCATCCGATGTCAGAACTTAATCGACAAATAAAATTTAGATTTAGATACCCCGAGAACAAGGTTTGTAAAAACGGACATTAGACCAGTAACATCAACACAGACTAAAGTGCGAGGCCGGGGGAGACAGTCCATGGGGGTGGGGGGTGCTCAACAGGGCCGGTTCAGAGCCGCTATAGCTCTGGGGATGAAGCTGTTCCCGAGTCTGGTAGTGCGGGTGTAGAAGGCCTTGTAACGTCTGCCGGAAGGTAGGACTTCGAACAGTCCATTACAAGGGTGTGAGGAGTCTTTACGTATGCTGACGGCCTTCCTGAGGCACCGTGTGTGGTAGATGCCCTCCAAGGCTGGTAGCGGTGTCCCAATAATCTGTTGCGCTCTGTGGACGACGCGCTGAAGAGCTCTCCTCTCCGCCTCCGTGCAGCTGAGATACCACACAGAGATGCCATACGTTAGTATGCTCTCTGTGGTGCAGCGGTAGAAGTTCGTCAGCAGCTGTTGGGGCAGACCAGTCCGTTTCAATGTTCTTAGGAAGAACAGTCGTTGCTGTGCCTTTTTGACCAGCGCAGCGGTGTTGGTGAACCATGTGAGGTCCTCTGAGGTGTGAGTGCCCAGAAACGTGAAGCTGGACACTCTCTCCACACTGTCCCTATAGATGGAGATTGGGGCGTATTCCCCATTCTGTGACCTCCTGAAGTCGATAATCAGCTCCTTGGTCTTGGAGGTGTTTAGTGACAAGTTGTTCCGTGAGCACCAGTCCGCCAGGTTCTGCACCTCCGCTCTATAGTTTGTTTCATCACCGTTGGTGATCAGCCCAATCACCGTTGTGTCGTCTGCAAACTTGACAATGGTGTTGTTGTCAAATGCAGGGACACAGTCGTGGGTGAAGAGGGAGTAGAGCATGGGGCTCAGTACACAGCCCTGTGGTGTGCCGGTGCTCAGGGTGATAGTGGAGGACAGGTGCGGCCCCAGTCTCACTGCCTGCGGTCGCTCCGTCAGGAAATACAGGATCCAATCGCATATCAGTGAGCAATTGAAACATGCTGGCATTGAAACGCCCAACTCCAGTACCAAGTCTGTTGAGCTTCACCCATGCTCCTTACCCGCTGAGTTACTGTTGTGTAATGAGACCCATACACAGGAGTAACAACGTCAAGTCTTTATTGTAACACAAGCGGAGGAAACGTTACATGCTATAGTCTCCGAGGTCAGCATCAAGTCTGACCGTGAGATGGTGAAGTGCTGTTATCAATAGTATCGGGTTAGGGATGAAGATCTGGTCAGGACTACAGATGGAACGTGCAGCATGCACAGTATGTGTGGTGACTGAATGAATGAATAATGAATGAATGGATAAATCTATTGGCCAAGTTTTCACATACAAGGAATTTCCCTTGGTGCCCCGCCCGCAAGTGACAACGACATACAGAGACAGTTAGAAATGACACATAAAACATTAAACATTAATAATAAAACATTATTGGTTAAACATGTGATAGATATAGTAACGGCAGGCTAACATGGTCAATCTACATCGGACGAATATGGTCAATCTACAGATACTCCAGTATTTTGTGTGATTGGGTGGGGTTTTTTTTTAAGTGTAGAGCTGCTGGCAGATTCATTTCACTGCAGCTTCGGGTGCATGTGACAAATAAAATTGACTGACTTTCACTTTGACTCTGAAATTGGAAGCTGATGGAGTCGGGGATCTTTCTCATTGAATGCAAGGACGCAACTGCAAGAACTCTGAGCATTGCTGCCTGCTGTTTGAACTCAAACATTTCTGATCCTGGGGCTTCATACACTGCAGCTAATATTTCAATTAATTTCCTCTGCATGTTTTCCTTGTGGAGGTGGTATTCTCTTTATTGCCAACATCTTCAGTAATGATTGTAAACTGTCCCTAGTGTGTAGGACAGTGCTAGTGTGCGGGGATCGCTGGGCGGTGCGGACTGGGTGGGCTGAAGGGCCTGGTTTCACGCTGCATCTCAAAGCTAAGCTAAGTAGCCTCCTTCACTCTACTCTCCGTACACACCCCCACTGCCAGCAATTTTATTCCCCCTCGTCCGTGGTACTCCAAACCCATTATAATGCGGTGGCATGGTGGCGCAGGTGCAGAGTTGCTCCCTTACAGCACTTACAGCACCAGAGACCCGGTTTCGATCCTGACTACAGGTGCTGTCTGTATGGAGTTTGTATGTTCTCACCATAACCGCGTTGGTTTTCTCCGACACCTTCAGTTTCCTCCCAGGGGTTTGTAGGTTAATTGGCTTGGTATAAATGTCAAATTGAATGAATGAATGAATGAATACGTTTATTAGCCAAGTATTCACATACAAGGAATTTGCCTTGGTGCTCTGCTCGCAAGTGACAACAACATACAGTGACAGTTACGAATGATACTTAAAACATTAAACATTAATAATAACATATTATTGATTAAACATGTGAATTAAATAAAATACCAGAGCTGAAAGAGGTTTTTTGGTTATTGAGTAGAGCTACTACTCGTGGTAGTAGCCTGTTTTTATGTCTGACAGTGGCGGCTTTGACAGTCCGGAGTCGCCTTCCAGAGGGAAGTGATTCAAAGAGTTTGTGGCCAGGGTGAGAGGGGTCAGAGATGATCTTGCCCGCTCGCTTCCTGGCCCTTTCAGTGTACAGTTCATCAATGGAGGGAAGGTTGCAGCCAATAACCTTGTCTGCTGATTGGACGATTCGCTGCAGCCTCCGGGTGTCGTGCTTGGTGGCTGAGCCAAACCAGACCATGATGGTGAAGGTGAGGACAGACTCTACGATGGCTGTGTAGAATTGGACCATCATTGCCTGTGACAGATTGTGCTTCCTCAGCTGCCGCAGGAAGTCCCTAGTGTGTGTAGGATAGTGTTAGTGCGTGGGGATCGCTGGTCGGAGCGGACTTGTGGGCTGAAGGGCCTGTTTCCGCGCTGCATCACTAATTTAAACTAAATTAAATGAAAAAATTCCAACCTCTTGTCAGATGTGATTTTCAGGCTTTAATACCTAATACACGCACGTGGGCGTTTACGATGGTGCCGCGGTAGGCTGTGTGGCCGACTCAACGATTTGGTAAATTAAGCTCAAAGTACAAATGTGTGGACAGTGAAACACGTTTTTTAAGTTCACATCACCATCCAAGGTTGCCTTGCTTTGAACGCACAAAACCGATCAGCTGCAAAAGGCGCGATGGTTAATGAAGAAAAAATAACGGGACATCTGCTGTGTGTAACGGACACTGCTATCGCTTTGCAACCACTTAGCAACTATCGGGGGAACAATTGAGGATTTTCACACCTTGGTCGCTCCAGGCGTGGTATATGTGGAAATGGATTGTCCAAATGATGAATCGGCCAGAGGTGAGCAGTAGATCGCAGGGACAAATAACAAAGCAGGATTTTAAAGCCCTATGTATTAAAATAACAATCCTGAGATGAATAATCCAACTTAGAACAGTAAAAATGAAGGAGATTACATAATAACAAGCAGACGATTGGGGAAATGTCCCACTGAATTGACATACCGCCAGCTACGGGAGCCAAGATCGCCCCGTCAACGGAAGGCTCGAGGACTCCGACCACGGGAGAACAAAGAAGGGAAGAGATTGAACTTTTTGTCACCTTCCATCAAAGTGGGGAATGTGGAGGAGTCACTGTGGTGGATGTTTATGTCAAAATGTATTTTGTGCGTTCCGTTGCTTTTTATTTGTATGACTGACTTGGCAAATTAAATTCCTCGTATGTTTCAAAACATACTTGGCTAATAAAGTATTATTGTGATTATATTGTAATTATAAAGTCATAGAACTGTGCAGCACAGAAACAGACCCTTCAGCCCATCTTTTCCATGCCCACCAAGTTGGCAAAATGGGCTTGTCCCATTTACCTGCATTTGGATCCATTGCCCTCCAAACACTGCCTATCCATGCATCTGTCCAAATGTCTTCTAAAGGTCATTTTAAGTTCCTGTATCAGCATCTTCCACTCCTCCCACCCCACCCTCTCAATAGCTCTCTCAAATCAAAGTGATTTTGAAAGAAACAAAGAACTGCAAATGCTGATTTATATACCAAAGATAGATACAAACTGCTGGAGTAACTCAGCGGGTCAGGCAACTTCTCTGGAGGAAAAGCATGGATGACGTTTCCGGTCGATACCATTCTTCAGACCTGTCCATGTTCTCCAGAGATGCAGCCTGACCCACTGAGCTACTTCAGCATGTCATGTCCATCTTTGGTATAAACCAGCATCTGCATTTCCATGTTATTGCAATGGAACTGTACAGCACGGCAACAGGCCCTTCAGCCCATAACATCCATGCTGCACATCATGACAAGTTAAACTTATCTCATGTGTAAGAACGAACTGCTGATGCAGGTTTAAATCAAAGATGGACACAAAAGCAGGTCAGGCAGCATCTCTGGACCATATGGGTAGGTGACGTTTCACAGAATGCTGGAGTAACTCAGCGGGTCAGGCAGCATCTGTGGAGAACATGGATAGGTGCCGTTTCACAGTGCTGGAGTAACTCAGCGGGTCAGGCAGCATCTCTGGAGAACGGGGATAGGTGCCGTTTCACAGAGTGCTGGAGTAACTCAGCGGGTCAGGCAGCATCTCTGGAGAACATGGATAGGTGACGTTTCACAGAGTGCTGGAGTAACTCAGCGGGTCAGGCAGCATCTGTGGAGAACATGGATAGGTGACGTTTCACAGAGTGCTGGAGTAACTCAGCGGGTCAGGCAGCATCTGTGGAGAACATGGATAGGTGACGTTTCACAGAGTGCTGGAGTAACTCAGCGGGTCAGGCAGCATCTCTGGAGAACATGGATAGGTGACGTTTCACAGAGTGCTGGAGTAACTCAGCGGGTCAGGCAGCATCTCTGGAGAACATGGATAGGTGACGTTTCACAGAGTGCTGGAGTAACTCAGCGGGTCAGGCAGCATCTCTGGAGAACATGGATAGGTGACGTTTCACAGAGTGCTGGAGTAACTCAGCGGGTCAGGCAGCATCTGTGGAGAACATGGATAGGTGACGTTTCACAGAGTGCTGGAGTAACTCAGCGGGTCAGGCAGCATCTGTGGAGAACATGGATAGGTGACGTTTCACAGAGTGCTGGAGTAACTCAGCGGGTCAGGCAGCTTCTGTGGAGAACATGGATAGGTGACGTTTCACAGAGTGCTGGAGTAACTCAACGGACCAGGCAGCATCTCTGGAGAAAAATGAGGAGTAACCCTCAGGTCGGGACCCTTCTTCAGACCCCTACTCCAAAACGTGAGATAGTTTCCAAAAACTTGCTAAAAATATATTAAATCATGACATCGGGTCATTTTCATGACCTTATCTTTAATCCCCCTGCTGGAATTGGCTGCTTTAGAAGGTAGCGATTCAGAAATGTGTCTAAGATGAATAATCACTGCTGGATTTCTGTTGACTCATTGATGCACGGGTAAAATAAATCATCATTTTAATTCAAAAGATGCCCTTTCTTTTGCTGCCATGTAAACTCTCATATTAACATGCCATCCATGCCTCGTGTCGCCCTGCTTAACCCTGCAACCACACAGGAGTGTTTATTAAATTGAATTGAAATGAACTCAATTGCTCTCGAACTTATGTAATCCTTTGAATGTTTAAAACCGAGTTGTGAGCTCAGCCACTCTCTACCAAAGGTACAAAGCCGTGTTTATCAATTGGTGAGGAGTTGGGATGTATTCAGATGTCATGAGGTGGTCGCGGACAGGGAATGCTTCAAAAGGCACATGAAACATAGGATGATGGGCACAAAATGCTGGAGAGAAGGAAAGGGTTCGGACCCGAAACGTCACCCATCCCTTCTCTCTGGAAATGCTGCCTGTCCCACCGAGTTACTCCAGCATGTTGGGTCTATCTTCGGTTTAAACCAGCATTTGCAGTTCCTTACTACACACTGAAACAGTTGTGAGTCTGTGGAATTCTCTGCCTCAGAGGGCAATGGAGGCCGGTTCTCTGGATACTTTCAAGAGAGCTAGATAGGGCTATTAAAGATAGCGGAGTCAGGGGATATGGGGAGAAGGCAGGAATGGGGTACTGATTGGGGATGATCAGCCATGATCACATTGAATGCTGGTGCTGGCTCAAAGGGCCGAATGGCCTACTCTATTGTCTATTGTCTCTTCTTTCGTGTCCACCTTCCATGTTTCGAACGTTGACATCACTATCATCGTCCATCCTGAAACGGACGCAAGCTTCCGGCGACAATCAGTAGGAGCCATCACTTGTTGCAATAGATGATGGTGGTAGCAGAATTAGCTTGGGATACTACGTTTAAGAAGGAACTGCAGATGCTGAAAAATTGAAGGTAGACAAAAGTGCTGGAGAAACTCAGCGGGTGTGGCAGCATCTATGGAGCGAAGGAAATAGGCAAAGTTTCGGGCCAAAACCCATCTTCAGACTGATAGGCCCAAAACATTGCCTATTTCCTTCGCTCCATAGATGCTGCCGCACCCGCTGAGTTTCTCCAGCACTTTTGTCTAGATCGTGATACGTCCAATTTACAGCCCCGTGACCTGGATGCTTCTGCTATGGGGCTAATATAGGACTAATGGGTTGGAATATGCAAGGACAAAGGAACATGTGAGATTACAAAGACTTGATTTTGCTCATGGCTCATGTCGCAATGGTTCCAGGTTATTTTCCACACTAGCTACTCATTGCTATCTTATCCCCTTATTTCTATAGATAGACAAAATAGCTGGAGAAACTCAGTGGGTGAGGCAGTATCTATGGAGCGAAGGAATAGGCGACATTTCAGGTCGAGAGATAATCCCATATCTTCATGATTCTCTTAGTATCTCAAATTCAATGTATCTCTTAAGATAGACACAAAAATCTGGGGTAACTCAGCGGGACAGACAGCATCTCCGGAGAGAAGGAATGGGTGACGTTTCGGGTTGAGACCCTTCTTCAGACTGGTTAGGGATAAGGGAAATGAGATGTACCTCTTTCTTGAATATGCTTAACAGCTGGTAGGGCCACTGCCTTACAGCACCGGAGAACCGGGTTCGATCCTGACCACGGGTGATATCTGTACAGAGCAAATAATTTTACTAATTTTATGATGAGTTTGATATGAATGTTACTGTGAAGTTCTAACGCTCTTTTTTTTCCCACCAGTTTAGGTTGTTATTCATGATATGTGAAATTTGATGTAGCAGAAACTTGATTTTATCTTGAAATAACCCTGTGAGGAGATTGTTTTTGAAAGTAAATAGTCTTTACAGTCTGCTCAAACCATTGTGGCTTTGCTTCAGCTTTCCAATTGCAAATAATTTAGTTAGCATTCCAGATGTGCCTCACATGATTGGGTGGTGTAATCAGAAGGAATGTAAGGTGTGCCGGACAGAATGAAATGAGCAAGCGGTGTCAATTTAAATACAATGAGAAAAATAGATATCTGGATAGAAAATTGGCTTCAAAGAAGGAAGCAGAGGGTGATGGTGGAAGGTTGCTTTACGGACTGAATGCCTATGATCAGTGGTGTGCCTTGGGGGATCGGGGCTGAGCCTGTAAAGGGGCAGTCCCACTTAGGTGAGCAACTCTTGAAGCGACTGCCAGGGACTAGTTTTAATGGAATTCACCTTCGACATCTGGCGACAACACCTACGACAACCTATGACAGCAAAAAGTGTCGCCACTGTCACCCAAAAACTTTTCAACATGTTGAAAATGTTGCGGCAGTCAGGGGTAAACCGTTTCCCAGTCGCTCCCTGGCGAGGATGCGACTATTCTCCGAATCGCGTCCTCGCCCCCCCTCCTCGCTGCCTACCAACTGGATTGGTGCGGCCTTTCCTGCCGGGGGCCGGACCAGAGTCTCAACAGCGGTGGCGCGGCACTGGATACATCGCGGAGTGGAGCGGGCGATGCCTTACCTGGGATCGTCGTTTGAAGCTCCGGAGTGTTGGGTCTGCTGCATCAACATCGTGGAGATGTGGTTTGCAGAGCTAACAGCGTGGGCAGCACTGACCAACATCGCTGAGTCCTGGGACCCTTTGCCGAGGGCCACCAGCATTGAATCCCCGCCCAGCTCACCCTGTGGACTTCGGGAGCCCCAGACTCCGGTAGGAAGTGGCCGATTCGGAGTCCAAGTCGCTGAGAATGTTCTTCCGTTCCGACGTCGGAGTTCCATCATCCCGGCGAGAGGGCCTGAACATCGGGCCGCCCGTAGCGGCGACTGCGGGGGGACTCGGGAGGCCCCTAACCACGGGTGAACATCAAGGAACATCAAAGAGGAGGTTGACTGAACTTTGGTGCCTTCCCTCACAGTGGGAAACATTGATACCGCTATGTGGGCATGTTTATGTTATAGACTATCGCGCTCTATGCTTTTCTTTTTTTATTCGTATGGCTGTATGGTGAAAAAGGCATTTTGTTGTCTCTACACAATGACAATAAAGTTGAATCTAATCTAATGTAATCTAATCTGTAGTCGCCCAAAAACTCGCCCAAGTGGGACAGGTCCTTTACTGTTTGTCATCCACATTAATGGTTTGGATGAGAACATACGCGGCAAAATGAACAAATTTGCAGATGACGCAAAAGTGGATGGAATTGTAGATAGTGAAGATGGTTTATCAGCAATTGCAGAAAGATCTGGATGGGTCGGCCAGCTGGGCTGGGGAATGGTTGATGGAATTGAATGCGGAGAAATGTGAGGTGTTGCATTTTGGAAGCACTAACATGGGCAGAAACTACACTGTGAATGGTAGGCCTCTGGGGAGTGTTGTAGAGGAGAGGGATCTAGGAGTACAGGCACATCGTCCCCCGAAAGTGACATCAGAGGTGGTCATAACGTATTTTGGCACTTTGGCCTTCTTCAGTCAGAGCACTGAGTATAGAAGTTGGGAGGTCATGTTGCAATTGTACAAGACGTTGGTAAGGCCGCATTTAGATATTGTGTTCAGTCCTGGGCACCATGTTATAGGACAGATGTCATCAAGCCGGAAAGAAAAGATTTACAAGGATGTTTCCAGGACTCGAGGGTCTGAGCTACAGGGAGAGGTTGAGTGGGCTGGGAGCGCAGGAAGACGAGGGGTGATCTTATAAAGGTGTAAAAAATGATGAGAGGACGCACAGATTTTCTTGCCCAGAGTGAGGGAATCGGGAAGAAGAGGGGTATAGGTGAATGGGGAAAGATTTTGTAGAAATCTGAGGTGTAACTTTTCATGCAAAGGTGGTGGGTGTATGGAATGAGCTGCCGGATGTGGTAGTTGAGGCAGGGACTATTGAAGCGATTAGGCAGGTACGTGGATAGGTCAGGTTCAGAGGGATATGGGGCAAACACAGGCAGGTGGGATGAGTGTAGATGGGGCATGTTGGACAGTGTGGGCAAGTTGGGCCGAAGGGCCTGTTTCCACGCTGTATCACTCTATGATTCTGGGGGGGGGGGGGAACTTAGCATTCCTGTGTTGCACTCTGCTTGCTGTCCACTTGTAAACTAATAAAGTGTTGAACACCAAAACACCTAAGCCAGAACAAGGTTAATTTTGTATATCGCATCATTCTGCATCAACTTCTGTTATGTTTCGTAGCACAGAAAATCTAATATATATTTCATGATGCTTGATAGCAATCTGCATTTGCAGTAACGTCAGAAAGCCCGTACATCATTGAACCTCATCCTGATAAAATACTGTACCTGGGTGGAAATTAATCAGACTCCAACCCTCTACCTCCTCGCATTGTCGGAGCTAACAGCTCGTCGAGCCATTGAACCATCCAGTGGGTCAGGCTTTAATATATTCAGTGAGGAACAATAGGATGCCTTGCCCCTGTGAAAGCTTGCTTAATCCTTTGATATTTACTTCTGTCAGTACTCTGAGAACTCTTGCACACTACAGTCATGTGTCAGTGTCCACAGCTTAGTTACTGTCCGTTGCTAATCAATTTTCTCTCGATTACTCTCTGAACCATTCTGCTGTTTGTGACCCCTTGCACAGTCTTCTCCCTCAATCATATAATATGTTTACTTTAATTCAAAAAAATCCAACATACAATGTCTCAATGACTACCGCCCTGTAGCACTCACCCCCATAATGATGAAGTGCTTCGAGAGGCTGGTCAGGGACCACATCACCTCCAGACTCCCCTCCACACTCGACCCATACCAGTTTGCTTACAGGCCAAACCGCTCCACAGAGGACGCTATATCCTCCGTACTCCATCTGAGCCTGGAACATTTAGAGGGGAAAAACACCTATGTGCGAATGCTGTTCGTGGATTTCAGTTCAGTATTCAACACCATTATCCCACAGCACCTGATAAGCAAACTGGTTCCATTGGGCCTCGGCACCCCCATGTGTAACTGGCTACTGGACTTCCTCACTGACAGACCTCAGTCTGTGTGGGTTGGAAATAACACCTCCAATGCCATCTCTCTGAGCACCGGCTCCCCTTAGGGCTGTGTCCTGAGTCCACTGCTGTTCACCCTGATGACTCACGACTGTTGTGCCAGGTTTAGTACAAACCACATCATGAAGTACTCAGATGACACAACAGTGGTGGGCCTCATCAGGGACGACAATGAGCTGGCTTACAGGGAGGAGATGAAACAACTGGCGGACTGGTGCAATACGAACAACCTGATCCTGAATGTCGAGAAAACAAAGGAGATTATCGTCGACTTCAGGAAAACCCGGCACAGTCCCACACCACTTCACATCAACGACAGCGATGTGGAGGTGGTCAGTAGCACAAAGTTCCTGGGGGTGCAGATCACTAACAGTCTGACCTGGTCGAATAACATCTCATCAACTGTTAAGAGAGCGCAGCAGCGGTTGCACTTTCTGCGCCGGATGAGAAGAGCTCATCTCCCCCATCCCATCCTCACTACTTTCTACAGGGGCACCATAGAGAGTATTCTGACCAGCTGTATCTCTGTCTGGTTTGGGGACTGTAGAGCCTCCGACTGGAAGTCTGTGCAGAGAGTGGTGAGGACAGCGGAGAAAATCATCGGGACCTCTCTCCCCTCAATCGGGGATATTGCGACCAAACGCTGTGTGTCTAAGGCCAGCAGTATTATAAAAGACCCCACACATCTCCATCACGGACTGTTCACTCTGCTGCCCTCGGGAAAAAGATATTGCAGCATAAGGAGCAGAACATCAAGGTTCTGCAACAGCTTCTTCCCACGAGCCATCAGACTCCTGAATGCCATGTAACGGGCCGCCACCATTGTCGATTTATCCTTTTCATCCATGCCTATCCTTCGGTAAATTTATTGTGTTGCACAGGGAGCCAAATGCAACGTAATTTCGTTTGGAACTGCATGTATCAATGTATTTCTAAATGACAATAAAGTTTGTTTGACTTGACTTGACTTTGACTTTGACTTGACAGAGTTTCAGCGCAGAAATAGGCCCTTCGGCCCATCGAGTCCGCACTGGCCAGTGATCATCCTGTACACTAGTCCTATCCCACACAGTAGGGACAATTTATCATTTTTACAAACCTGAACGTCTTTGGAGTGTGGGAGGAAACCGGAGCACCCGGAGAAAACCCATGCAGGTCACGGGGAGAACGTACAAACCGCGACCAGACAGCGTCTCCGGCGCTGTGAGGCAGCAACTCTACCGCTGTTCTGCCGTGCCGTGTGGTAACGTTTTTTTAAAAAGCAGCAACTTGGCAAAAAATTCCCTTCCATTGCTAACATTTTTAAACCTCAGTCATAATATTGTTATGAAACTGCAGATGTTTGAAGCAAATATGTAAAATTCTTGAAGGATTGGACAGGCTAGATGCAGGAAACATTTTCCTTATGTTGGGGGAGTCCAGAACCAGGGGTCACAGTTTAAGAATAAGGGGTCGGCCATTTAGGACAGAGATGAGGAGAAACATTTTCACCCAGAGAGTTGTAAATCTGTGGAGTTCTCGGCCACAGAAGACAGTGGAGGTCAATTCACTGGATGTTTTCGAGGGAGAGTTAGATTTAGCTCTATGGGCTAACGGAATCAAGGGATATGGGGAGAAAGCAGGAATGGGGCACTGATTTTAGATGAACAGCCATGATCATATTAAATCTCGGTTTTTGGCTCAAAGGACTGAATGGCCGACTCCTGCACCTATTTCCCACGTTTCTATGTTTCTAAAAGGAGGCGTCTCTTTGGTCTCTCTAGTCTTTGCCCTGCTAATCATAAAATCATAACATGGAAGATGAATTATGCCAGTTGGCTCAATGAGTCTACTCCACCATTCCTGATTAGTACGGGTGTCAGATGTTATGGGGAGAAGGCAGGAGAATGGGGTTAGGAGGGAGAGATAGATCATCCATGATTGAATGGCGAAGCAAACTTGATGGGCCGAATGGCCTAATTCTACTCGTTTCCTATGACCTTTTGACCTAATGACTTTTCGATCATATCTGATGTATTTTTCCCTCTCAACCCCATTCTCCTGTATTCTCCCCGTGACCTTCAGCACCCCTATGACTCAAGAACCTATCAAACTCAGCTTTAAAAATACCTAATATCTTGGCCTCCACAACCATCTGTGGCAATGAATTCCACAGATTCACCAGCCTTTGACTAAAGGAATTCCTCCCCATCTCCTTCCTAAAGGAACGTCCTTTTATTCTAAGTCTGTGCCCTGTGGTCTGGCTAAAGACATTTCCTCCTCATTCAAAAGCACTCCCATTGGCTTTGTAGTCAACCCGAACATTTATTTGGACAAATAACACCTTAGAATAAAAGGGAAGGCCATTTAAGACTGAGGTGAGAAAAAACGTTTTCACCCAGAGTGTTGTGAATTTGTGGAATTCCTTGCCACAGAGGGCAGTGGGGGCCAAATCACTGGATGGATTTAAGAGAGAGTTAGATAGAGCTCTAGGGGCTGGTGGAATCAAGGGATATGGGGAGAAGGCAGGCACGGGTTATTGGTTGGGGACGATCAGCCATGATCACAATGAATGGCGGTGCTGGCTCAAAGGGCCGAATGGCCTCCTCCTTCACCTATTTTCTATGTTTCTCTGCAGTGAATAGTCTTAAGAAGGGTCTCGCCCCGAAACGTCACCCATTCCTTCTCTCCAGAGATGCTGCCTGTCCCGCTGAGTTACTCCAGCATTTGGTGTCTTATCTGTTAATTGTTCAATCGTTCATTGTTACTTTATTGTTATTTACTGTTATCCATCATCTTGTCTCAACCATCCCCCCCATTGCATAACATTCCAATCTGTGGCAAACCTCTGTGTGAAGAAAGTTCTCCAAACATCTCTTTACAGTCTGTAAATTACAATTTAAAACTTTGCAATTTATTTTCATTGACTCCCTGCTGAGAGGAAAATTGTTCTTGATTCAGCCCAACCTGCAATCCTATTTACCATTCCACATAGGCTCACGTTCCAATGGGTGCAGCTAATATATTGTGATAAGCTTAAGGTGATTAAATGATTTGATAGCAATGAATAGCAATGATAGAAAAAGAACTATTTCCTCTGATGAGATAATCCTGAGTACAGAGACATGACCATGAAATCAGAGCAAGATACTGTATGCACTGTCTTCAGGGAATGATGTTTCGTTTAAAGATACGGCGCGGTAACAGGACCTTCGGCCCACCGAGCCCGTACTGACCAGCGATCCCCACACACTAACACTACCCTACATAAGGGACCATTTACACTAATGGCAAGGCAATTAGCCGACAAACCTGTACGTCTTTGGAGTGTGGGATGGAAGCGAAGATCTCGGAGAAAACCCACGCAGGTCACGGGGAGAACGTACAAACTCCGTACAGACAGCAAGCGTAGTCAGGATCGAACCCGGGTCTCATAGAAACATAGAAAATAGGTGCAGGAGGAGGCCATTTGTCCCTTCGAGCCAGCACCACCATTCATTGTGATCATGGCTGATTGTCTCCTATCAATAACCTGTGCCTGCCTTCTCCCCATATCCCTTGATTCCACTAGCCCCTAGAGCTCTATCTAACTTTCTTAAATCCATCCAGTGATTTGGCCTCCACTGCCCTCTGTGGCAGGGAATTCCACAAATTCACAACTCTCTGGGCGAAAAAGGTTTTTCTCACCTCAGTCTTAAATGGCGTCCCCTTTACTCTAAGACTGTGGTTCTGAACCTGGCCAACATTGGGAACATTTTTCCAGCATCTAGCTTGTCCAGTCCTTCCATGATTTTATGGCGCTGTGAGGCAGCAACTCTGCCGCTGCGCCACCGTGCCACCCTTCTAGAGTGATCCTGTCTGAAGAAGGGTCTCGGTCCAAAACGTCACCCATTCCTTCTCTCCAGAGATGCTGCCTGTCCCGCCGAGTTACTGCAGCAGTTTGTGTCTATCTTGGGTTTAAACCGGCATCTGCAGTTCCTTCCAACACATTTGGTCTGCACTATCCGATCCAGATTGCAGATGGGTTACTTTAATTTAGTTTTACAGCTCCTGTGTTTGATGTACATTGCCTGAGGAGAACGCCACATGCTGTTTATTGCAAAGTAACAAAAGGTTGGCAGAGCAGTGTTCACGGGCTCAGAAGTTGCAGTGGTTTATTTACTTTTGATTTTAAAATGTGTATGCTTTAGAAAACATGAGGGCAGTTCTCGCTTTTTGATGCATTCTCTTTTGAAGTTAATGATGCAACCTAACCTGGCAGCGCTCATCGATTTCCACCTATGTATTAGACAATAGACAATAGACAATAGATGCAGGAGTAGGCCATTCGGCCCTTTGGGCTAGCACCACCATTCAATGTGAGCATGGCTGATATTAGCATCATGAAATGAGACAATTAAAATCTGTGCCATGATTCAGATTCAGATTCAGATTCAGATTCAATTTTAATTGTCATTGTCAGTGTACAGTACAGAGACAACGAAATGCATTTAGCATCTCCCTGGAAGAGCGACACAGCAAATGATTTGAATAAATAACAATAAGTGTCCGGGGGGGGTGATTGGCAGTCACCGAGGTACGTTGTTGAGTAGCGTGACAGCCGCCGGAAAGAAGCTGTTCCTGGACCTGCTGGTTCGGCAACGGAGAGACCTGTAGCGCCTCCCGGATGGTAGGAGGGTAAACAGTCCATGGTTGGGGTGAGAGAGGTCCTTGGCGATCACACAATCACAATCATAATAATACTTTATTAGCCAAGTATGTTTTGCAACATACGAGGATATTCATTTGCCAAGTCAGTCATACATATAAAAAGCAACGGAACGCACAAAACACATTTTAACATAAACATCCACCACAGTGACTCCTCCACATTCCTCATTGTGATAGAAGGCCAAAAAAAAAGTTCAACCTATTCCCTTCTTTGTCCTCCCGAAGTCGGGGCCTCGAGCCCTCTGTTGCCGGGACGGTCTTGACTCCCGTAGCCGGCGGAGTTTTGGGTCCTCCGCATCGGGGCGATCAGCTCCTGCATCAGGAGGGATGTCAGCTCTCCCACGCCTGGCCATCGAACCCCGGGACGGGGCTGGTCGAGGCTCCCGCGAGGTTGGAGCTACCCAACTCGGCCTCTCCCGACACTGCGAGCTCTCGATGGTAAAGTCCCCAGGTCACGGTTGGAGCGATCCCAGGCAAGGGATCGACTCCGATGTTAAATCCACGCCCTGTGGTGGGGCACAAAGTCAGTCCGAGGAATCCTCCAGCTCCATCGATGGTAGGCTGCAGAGCGACCGGAGATACGATCCGAAATAAAATCACATCTCCGGCAAGGTAAGAAACTGAAAAAAAATGTTTCCCCCTCCCCCCTCCCCCCTCCCCCCACATAAAACAAACCGGAGAACGTTTACACAGATTTTAAAACGTACTCAAATTTATAAAAAGACGAAAAAACAGACTGTTGATGGGGCTGCCAATCGGGCAGCGCCCCCTGGTGGTGATATTGGACATAGAGCAATTCTCTCATCCAACACAGTCCCAATTGTGTTGGAAGCACAGAAACATAGAAAATAGGTGCAGGAGTAGGCCGTTCAGCCCTTCGAGCCAGCACCGCCATTCAATATGATCAGTGCTGATCATCCAAAATCAGTACCCCGTTCCTGCTATCTCACCGTATCCCTTGATTCTAAGCCTAAGTTAGCCCTAAGAGCTAAATCTAACTCTCTTGAAAACTGCAAAAATTCTTTCTTTCGAAAAAGGAACTGCAGATCCTGGTTTAATCCAAAGATAGACACAAAATGCTGGAGTAACTCAGCGGGACAGGAAGCATCTCTGGAGAGAAGGAATGGGTGACGTTTCCGGTCGAGACCCAATTGTGAAGAGCCAATTTAGCGCAGAACTAAATAACTTGAAAGGCCAGAGTCGCAGCGGTAGAGTTGCTGCCTCACAGCACCAGAGACCCGGGTTCGATCCTGACTACGGGTGCTGTTTGTACGGAGTTTGTACGTTCTCCGTGTGATCGCATGGGTTTTCTTCGGGTGCTCCGGTTTCCTCCCACACTCCAAAGACTTACAGGTTTGTAGGTTAATTGGCTTGGTATAAATGTAAATTGTTCCTAGTGTGGGTAGGATAATAGGTTTGTAGGATAATTGGCTTCTGTAGATTGTAAATTGACCCTGATGTATACGATAGTGCTAATGCACAAGTCGGTGTGGACTCTGTGAGTCGAAGGGCCTGTTTCTCAAAGTCTAAAAAGCAAAAGCCCATTTTATCTCTGCTGGCATGTTAGTTTAGTTTAAAGATTCAGTGCGGAAACAGGCCCTTCAGCCCAGCAACCCCATGCTGACTAGCGATCCCTGCACACAAACACTATCCTACACACACTGGGGCTAATTTACAATGATACCAAGTCAATTAACCTACAAACCTGCACGTCTTTGGAGTGTGGGAGGAAACTGGAGCACCCGGAGAAAACCCACGCAGGTCACGGGGAGAACGTACAAACTCCGTACAGACAGCAGCCGTCACAAGGTTAATTGACAAGATGGTGGGACTGTCATATGTTGAGAGAATGGAGCGGCTGGGCCTGTATACTCTGGAATTTAGAAAGATGAGAGGGGATCGTATTGAAACATATAAGATTATTTAAGGGTTTGCACACACTAGAGGCAGGAAACATGTTCCCGATGTTGGGGGAGTCCAGATCCAGGGGCCCCAGTTTAAGAATAAGGTTAGGCCATTTAGAATGGAGATGAGGAAACACTTTTTCACCCAGAGAGCTGTGAGTCTGTGGAATTCTCTGCCTCAGAGGGTGATGGAGGCCGGCTCTCTGGATTCTTTCAAGAGTGAGCTAGATAGGGCTCTTAAAGATAGCAGAGTCAGGGGATATGGGGAGAAGGCAGGAACGGGATACTGATTGGGGATGATCAGCCATGATCACATTGAATGGTTGTGCTGGCCTGAAGGGCCGAATGGCCTACTCTTGCAGCTTTTGTCTATCTATTGTGGTCAGGATCGAGCCTGGACATCGGGTCCCGAGCTCTCAGTTCTGTTCTGTTCACATGTTTGCACGGAGCACAGTTCACACTGATTAAATAAAGAGTTGACGGGCTTGACAGCTCACACGCTATGAAGATGTGTAGGCACATGATTGAGATGTGGAGGAAATATTTCCCTTGGACAGTTCAAAGCTTTGGAAAATTTTCACCCCAGAGGTTTGTCAGTGATTTAAAAAATATATATTCAGGTTTGAGGTAGATTTGAAGACTGTAGGGGAATTAATGATACTGGAAATTGGGCAAGAGAAAGCTGAGGTCAAAGTCAGATAAAGCATGATTTGAATGATTACCAACACCAACTCGAGAAGGATAATTGTGATACAGAGAGTGCAGCAAAGATTCACCAGCTTGATCCCCAGGATGGTACATTCTTCTTCTGAGGAGAGATTAGACAGATCGGTCTTGTTATCGTTAAGAAGGAACTGCAGATGCTGGAAAAATCAAAGGTAGACAAAAATGCTGGAGAAACTCAGTGGGTGAGGCAGCATCTATGAAGCAAAGGAATGGGTGACATTCCATAGATGCTGCCTCACCCGTTGAGTTTCTCCAGCATTTTTGTCTACCTACAACTAGAGTGTGGTCCTTCATCAGGTCATAAGTGATAGGAGCAGAATTAGGCCATTCGGACCCTTCTTCAGACTGATGTGGTGGTGGTGGGGAAGAAGAAAGGAAAAGGCAGAGACAGTAGGCTCTTGCTTTTAGCAGCGCAGCCAGTGGAGCTGCTGCCTCACAGCGCCAGGGACCCGGGTTCGATCCTGACCTCAGGTGCTCTCTGTGTGAAGTTTGTACCTTCTACCTGTGACCGCGTAGGTTTCCTCTGGTTGCCCCGGTTTCCTCCCATATTGCAAAGTCGTACAGGTTAAGTGACTTCTGTAAATGAACCTTAGTGTGTAGGATAGATCTAGTGTATGGGTGATCGCTGGTTGGTGTGGACTCGGTGAGCCAAAGGGACTGCTTTCAAGCTATACCTCTGTGTGTTTGTAGGTTAATTGGCATATTGTCCCTTGTGTGTAGAGAGCAGCCATGGTGGCGTAGCGGTAGAGTTGCTGCCTTACAGCCCTTGCAGCACCTGAGACCCAGGTTCGATCCCGACTACGGGTGCTGTCTGTATGGAGTTTGTACGTTCTCCCCGTGACCTGTGTGGGTTTTCTCCGAGATCTTTGGTTTCCTCCCACACTCCAAAGATGTACAGGTTTGTAGGTTAATTGGCTTGGTATATGTGTAAATTGTCCCTAGTGTGTGTAGGATAGTGTTAGTGTGCAGCGATCACTGGTTGGTGCGGACTCGCTGGGCCGAAGGGCATGCTTCTGCGCTGTATCTCTAAACTAATGAACACTAAAATAAACAGCGGTCTGACAGCATCGGTCCGGGGAATGGACAGATGACGATTTGGCTTGTAACTCTTCTTCAGACTGATTGCTTGGCCTGCTGAGTTCCTCCGGCACTTGGAGCTTTCCTCAACATATCAGCATCTGCAGTTCCTCTTTTCTCTGTCTCTGACTCACAGCCCTTAGCTACTTCAGTGGCTTGCAAAAGTTTTCATACCCCTTGAACTTTTCCACATTTTGTCACGTTATAACCACAAACATAAATGTATTTTATTTGATTTTATGTGATAAACCAACACAAAGTGGTGCATAATTGTCCAGTCGAAGGAAAATGATACATGGTTTTCAAATTTTTTTGCAAATGAAAAACTGAAAAGTGTGGCGTGCTAAAGTATTCAGCCCCCTTTACTCTGATACTCCTAAATAAAATCCAGTGCAACCAATTGCCTTAAGTCACCTAATTAGTAAAAAGTCCTCTTGTGTGTAATCTAATCTCAGTATAAATACAGCTGTTCTGTGAAGGCCTCAGAGGTTTGTTAGAGAACATTAGTGAACAAACAGCATCATGAAGTCCAAGGAACACACCAGACAGGTCAGGGATAAAGTTGTGGAGAAGTTTAAAGCAGGGTTAGGTTACAAAAAAATATCCCAAGCTTTGAACATCTCACGGAGCACTGTTCAATCCATCATCCAAAAATGGAAAGAGTATGGCACAACTGGAAACCTACCAAGACATGGCCGTCCACCTAAACTGACCGCCGGGCAAGGAGAGCATTGATCAGAGAAGCAGCCAAGAGGCCCATGGTAACTTTGGAGGAGCTGCAGAGATCCACAGCTCAGGTGGGAGAATCTGTCCACAGGACAACTATTAGTCGTGCACTCCACAAATCGGGCCTTTATGGAAGAGTGGCAAGAAGAAAGCCATTGTTGAAACAAAGCCATAAGAAGTCCCGTTTGCAGTTTGCCACAAGCCATGTGGGGGACACAGCAAACATGTGGAGGAAGGTGCTCTGGTCTGATGAGACCAAAATTGAACTTTTTGGCCTAAATGCAAAACGCTATGTGTGGCGTGAAACTAATACTGCACATCACCCTGAACACACCATCTCCACTGTGAAACATGGTGGTGGCAGCATCATGCTGTGGGGATGCTTTTCTTCAGCAGGGGCAGGGAAGCTGGTCATAGTTGATGGGAAGATTGCTGGAGCCAAATACAGGGCAATCTTGGAAGAAAACCTGTTAGAGTCTGCAAAAGACTTGAGACTGGGGCGGAGGTTCACCTTCCAGCAGGACAACGACCCTAAACATACAGCCAGAGCTAAAATGGAATGGTTCAGATCAAGGCATATTCATGTGTTAGAATGGCCCAGTCAAAGTCCAGACCTAAATCCAATTGAGAATCTCTGGCAAGACTTGAAAATTGCTGTTCACAGATGCTCTCCATCCAATCTGACTGAGCTTGAGCTATTTTGCAAAGAAGAATGGGCAAAAATTTCAGTCTCTAGATGAGCAAAGCTGGTAGAGACATACCCCAAAAGACTTGCAGCTGCAATTGCAGCGAAAGGTGGTTCTACAAAGTATTAACTCAGGGGGGCTGAATACTTTTGCACGCCACACTTTTCAGTTTTTTATTTGTAATAAAATTTGGAAACCATGTATCATTTTCCTTCCACTTCACAACTATGCACCACTTTGTGTTGGTCTATCACATAAAATCCCAATAAAATACATTTACGTTTGTGGTTGTAACGTGATAAAATGTGGAAGAGTTCAAGGGGTATGAAAACTTTTGCAAGCCACTGTATCTACCTCATTGAAGACCCTTGGACTATCTTCGATTGGAATTGAATGGATTTTATCTTGCACGAAAGGTAACCTTTATCATGTTATTATCGAGCTGGGACAAACGTTTTCACCCAGAGAGTCGTGATTCTGTGGAATTCTTTGCCTCAGAAGGCAGTGGGAGTCAATTCTCTGGATGCTTTCAAGAGAGAGTTAGATAGAGCTCTTAAAGATAGCGGAGTCAGGGGATCTGGGGAGAAGGCAGGAACGGGGTACTGATTGTGGATGATCAGCCATGATCACATTGAATGGCAGTGCTGGCTCGAAGGGCCGAATGGCCTACTCCTGCACCCATTGTCTATTGTCACTGTACCTTGGTACACGTGACAATAAATTAAACTGAACTCAACTCTGTCTGTGTACGAACTTGGTTTAGCGAACTCTTTGGTGCCTTTCCATCTTGACAACAGTGAGACTGCTTGAAGCGCAAAGTGCTTTAGCAGTTCAATGCTTTAGAAAGCATATGATGAGCATTTGACGGCACTGGGCCTGTACTCGCTGGAGTTTAGAAGAATGAGGGGGGACGTCATTGAAACTTACTGAATTGTAAAAGGCTTGGATGGAGTGGATGTCGAGAGGGTGTTTCCACTAGTGGGAGAGTCTAGGACTAGAGGTCACAGCCTCAGAATTAAAGGACGTTCTTTTAGGAAGGAGATGAGGAGAAATTTCCTTAGTCAGATGGTGATGAATCTGTGGAATTCTTTGCCACAGGAGGCCAATGTATATTATTAAGGCAGATATAGATAGAATTTTTATTAGTACGGGTGTCAGAGGTTAGGGGGAGAAGGCAGGAGAACGGGGTTAGGAGGGAGAGATAGATAAGGCATGATTGAATGGCGGAGTAGACTTGATGGGCTGAATGGCCAAATTATGCTCCAATCCCATGACCTTTTGACTTTCGAACTTTGAAAGGACCAACATGAACTGAACTCCATCATTTCTGAAGAAGGGTCTCGACCAGAAACGTCACCCATTCCTTCTGCCGGGAGATGCTGCCTGTCCCGCTGAGTTTCTCCAGCACTTTGAGTCTATCTCCGATCAATTAAAACATGAACATAATGTCAATGCATCACTACTTCTGTTCCCCGCGACACTTTTAGTCGTCCAAGGCTTATTTGTGGACCAAGATGTTTGACCTTTAATTAAAGTAAATGGAAATCCAAAGTCTCCTTGCTGTCGTCTAAAGTCTTATATATTTGCACTGGGTGGCACTTGGCTTTACATAATCAAATATTCTGACAATTTGTGAAAATATTAATTACATATTCAGTGGAGCATCATTCTGGATTTTGACAGCATATTACTTTAAATGAACATACTGTGTCATGACATCAATTTAATGTCTCGAGTCACCCCAAGCACTACTCCTCCCGCTACTGAATAGACAAACATTCCTGCACTCCTGGTCCATGCTGGAATAGGGCGGTGCAGCGGGTAGAGCCCCTGCCTCACAGCGCCGGGGACACAAATTCGATCCTCAACTCAGGTGCTGTCTGTGTGGAGTTGGCACGCTCTCCCTGTTTGTTCGCTCGTGTGTCAGACAATGTCACTCGCTGTTGGCTCCTGTCGTCGTCCAACACGTTGACAGAATTGTCGCAGAGTGCATCGTGTCGTCACTTCCAGGGATCGCCACGAGGTGGCTTCTGTCATGATCCCACCGTGTTCTCCCTGTGACTGCGTGGGTTTCCTCCGGGTACTCTCCGGTTCCCTCCCACATCCCAAAGACGTACAGGTGATTCGTTTAATTGGCTTCTATAAAATTGCCCCCTAGTGTGACAGGAGTGGATGTGAAAGTGAGATCATGTAGAACGAGTGTGATCGGGTGATCACTGGGCGATGGGACCGAAGGGCCTGTTTCCATGCAGTATCTCTAAACTGTCCCCAGTGTGTTGGGTAGTACCAATGTGGTTGGCGTGGACTTGGTGGGCTGAAAGGCCTGTTTCCGCGATGTATCTAAGATTTAGGACAATTGATTGAACTCGATGGGCTGAATGGCCTAATTCTGCACCAATGTCTTCTGAACATCTGAACCTGCTCACTTCCTTCATATAGGACGTTGCCAGGACTCGACGGCCGGAGCCATAGGTTGGCCTTAGTTTCATATCTAATCTGAAAGATGGTACATTGAACATTGGCGTGTCGATGGGTTTGCGCTTAACTCCCTAATGTGGGACAACTACAGCAAAAGCTACCCACTGTGGCATGTGTAACTAACTTCTCAATTCCACAAATGGTTTCACTGACCCGCTTAAGATACATAAGAAAAGAATGTCTCCTTACCACTTCACAAACCACTTGAGCGGTCTTTTCTTTTCAATCTGATGCTGAGGGGAAAGTATAGATCGTGTGTGGCACGGTGGCGCAAGTGGTAGAGTTGCTGCCTTACAACGTTTACAGCGTCAGAGTCCTAGGTTCGATCCCGACTACAGGTGCTGTCTGTACCGAGTGTCTACGTTCTCCCCCTGACCTGCGTGGGTTTTCTCCAAGATCTTCGGTTTCCTCCCACACATTCGAAAAATGTACAGGTTTGTTGGTTAATTAGCTTGGTACAAATGTAAAAATTGTCCCTAGTGCGTGTCGGATAGTGTTAGTGTGCGGGGATCGCTGCTCAGTGTGGACCCGGTGGGCTGAAGGGCCTGTTTCCGCGCTATATCTCTAAACTAAACTAAATCTCGGCCTCAGACAATAATAACAACTTGTATTTATATCGTGTGTATGTAACATGGTAAAATGTCCTCAGGCTCTGCACATGAGAGGAATAGATCAGGTAGATGCACAGAGCCTCTTGCCCAGAGTAGGGAAATCGAGGGCATAGGTTTAAGGTGAGGGGGGGAAGATTTATTAGGAATCTGAGGGGTCACTTTTTCTACACAAAGGGTGGTGGGTGTATGAAACAAGTTGCCTCCTGAGGAGGTAGTTGTGGTTGGGACTATCCCAACGTTTAAGAAACATTCATGCAGATACATGGATACGACAGGTTTGCAGGGATTTGGGCCAAATGGGGCAGGTGGGACTACTGTAGCTGGGACATGTTGGCCGGTGTGGGCAAGTTGGGCCAAAGGGCCTGTTTCCACACTGTATCACTCGATGACCCCATGACTGTGTGCAACTGTTTGACTCATCTGGGGCTTGAAGTTTTTGGGTAATGTTTGCCAGCCCAGACTGCACCCTGACTTGTGTGAGGAATAAATGTTGTTAAGCTGGAAAGATTTACGAGGATGCTGCCAGGACTTGAGGGTCTGAGCTATAGGCAGAGTTTGAGTGGGCTGCGACTCTATTCCTTGGAGCGCAGGAGGATGAGGGTGATCTCATTGAGGTGAATAAGATCTATGACTCTATGACTAAGTATAAAGGGTTATTTTCTCCATTTTCATTTGCTGCATAATCACTATGCCTCTTACCAAGTAGTTCCAGTTAGAACACTAATAGGACATCGAACAGCACCACACAGGAGTCACCTATCAGCCTACAATGTCCGTGCCGAACATGATGCCAAGACAAGCTAATCCCCTCTGCCTGCACGTGATCCATATCCATGTGCCACAGTCATATCTGCCTTCTGCCAGCCTGTTCCAAGCACTCACCACTCCCTATGTTGGGAAACAAATGCCCCACACATCCCCTGTAAACTTTGCCCCTCTCACCTTAATGCTCTCCAATCCTTGACTTTTCCACCCTGGTTAAAAGGTTGTGAAAGCCCGCACCACCAGACTCAGGAACAGCTTCTTCCCCTCTGTCATCAGGCTTCTGAACGCTCCTTCCACAAGCTAGGGTACTGTCCGATTCACCTCCACCCCATTGCGGACATTGGACTTTGTCTCTGGAACTGATGTGCTACAATGCTGAGAACTATATTCTGCACTCTGTATCTTCCCCTTTGCTCTACCTATTGGACTGTACATCTCGGTGCATGTACCTCGGTAAATGTAACTCCTGAGGTGGCAGCTTGTTCCATCCACCCACCATGTAACAATAACAAACCAATTATTACCTATAATATGCCTCCCATAATTTTAGATTTTTCTATCAGGTCTCCTCTTAGCCAGCTTTCCCGTAAGAGATTTGTGAGCCAAAAGATGTGTGTGTTTGTAGGTTAATTGGCCTCTATAAATTGCCCCTAGTGTGTAGAGGGTGCTGCTGCCTCACAGCGCCAGAGACCCGGGTTACGATCACGCCCTCGGGTGCTGTCTCCGTGGGGTCTGCACGTTCTCCCTGTGACCGCGTGGGTTACCTCCGGGTGCTCCGGTTCCCTCCCACATCCCAAAGACGTGCGGGTTTGTAGGTTAATTGGCCCTCTAGTGCGTAGGGACTGGATGAGAGAGCAGGATAACACAGAACCCGTGTGAATTGATGTGTTTTTAGGAAAACGTCATCAATTATTTTTCTGCACAGATGCTGCGTGACCTACTCCAGCATTTTGTGTCTCCCTTTGGTATAAACCAGCACCTGCAGTTCTTGGCATCTACATTTGGTACATGTCATGCCTTGTCCGAAATGCAAGCCAGAGAGGCTGTTTTTCAACAACTGCTGCGATCAGCCAGGGTATTTGAACATCACAAGAGTTTAATGTGCAGTCAGGAAAGTTCGTGGGGGGGGGGAATGAGAAGGGGAATTGAATGGTTAGCAATTGGGAAATCTAACAGGCCTTGGCGAGCAGAGTGCAAGTGTTCAATGAGGCAGTAACCTTGTCTGCGCTTGATCAGGCTGATGTAGAGAAGGCCACAAGGGCTGAGCAAGATAATAATACATCTTCGTGGGTTCATTACTCCGGAGAAAATTATTTTCTTTGTACCTGTAATCATTTTTTGGAGAATTTATTTTTGTCCAACAGTGACAAGAAGTCCAACGATTTGACTTCTGCTGGGAAATGTATCCCAAGTGGAAAGCACTATTGGTGATCTTTAGTTGCACAGCACAGTCTAAACTGCATCTTAAATTCACTCAGTGAATTCCAGTTTAGTTTAGTTTAGAGATGTAGCGTGGAAACAGGCCCTTCGGCCCACCGAGTCTGCACCGACCAGCGATCCCCGCATACTAACACTACCCTACACCCACTGGGAACAATTTTACATTCATACCATGCCAATTAGCTTGCAAAGCCAATAGACAATAGGTGCAGGAGTAGGCCATTCAATGTGATCATAGCTGATCATCCCCAATCAGTACCCCGTTGCTGCCTTCTCCCCATATCCCCTGACTCCGCTATCTTGAAGAGCCCTCTCTTGAAAGTATCCAGAGAACCGGCCTCCACCACCCTCCGAGACAGAAAATTCCACAGACTCACAACTCTCAGTGTGAAAAAGCCGTACATCTTTGTAGTGTGGGAGGAAACTGGAGCACCTGGCGAAAACCCACGCAGGTCACGGGGAGAACGTACAAACTCCAAACAGACAGCACCCGTGGGCAGGATCGAACCCAGGTCTCTGCCGCTCTACCTCTGTGGCACTGTGCCAATTAAATAAATTCCAGAGACTTGTCCAAGCCGCTCACATGATTATAAAACATGTTCAGTGTTATTGACCTGCGATGGCTTTCTAGGTCTTCATGTCTTGCAATATTGCAGGACAATCATTTACATCCATTTATTATTCACCTTCATTATTATTTCATTTTTTCTTCAACGCACCAGCCCACTCCTGACTGAGGAAGTCTTGTATAATAACGAACTATTGGACTGTGTAGGAGAGGGAACAGCAAATGCTGCTTTACACCGAAAATAGACGCAAAGTGCTGGAGGAACTCAGAGGGTCAGGCAGCATCTCTGGAGAAAAAGGATGGGTGATGTTGTGGGTCGAGACCCTCCTTCAGACTGATAGTCAGGGGAAAGGCATGAAAATCTACAGAACAAGCTGTAGAATCATAGAACATTGGTGCAGGAGTAGGCCATTCGGCCCTTCGAGCCAGCACTGCCATTCAATATGATCACGGCTGATCATCCACAATCAGTACCCCGTTCCTGCCTTCTCCCCATATATCCTTGATTTCGTTAGCCCGGAGAGCAAAATCTACTGTCTCTTGAAAACATCCAGTGAATTGGCCTCTACTGCCTTCTGTGGCAGAGAATTCCACAGATTCACAACTCTCTGGGTGAAAAAGTTTTCCCTCATCTCAGTCCTTTTCAGACCCGAGTGGTGCCTGACCCGCTGAGTTACTCCAGCACTCTGTGAAACGTCACCTATCCATGTTCTCCAGAGATGCTGCCTGACCCGCTGAGTTACTGCAGAACTCTCTATCTATGGGATCTTTTGCATCCAGCATGAAAGTATATTAACCCTTGGTTGAATGTCCCTTCCCTCTGACCTTACACCATCGCCTCTGCATTGAAATTCAGCCAGGGCTCTTGTGATCAAATCTGGAATGGAAATTGATTTGAAGACAATGTTATTAAGGACATGGTGTCAGAGGTTAAATGTGCTACAATTGACAATCTTGTCATGATTGTTTAGGCTTTGCACCAGTTATTGTTAAAGCTGACAGCCTTAACAATAAGGAAAATTAGATTATTATTTTTATTACACTCTGCAGAGATGCTCGTTGCAGTGCCGAGACGCTCATCTGTCTAAGCATTGCATCTGTGATTCATTAACAGAAGCACGCACATCGCTGCAACGTTACGAAGCCTTGAAACATTCTGGATTTAGTTATTTTTAAAAAACACAGTTAAAATAACTGGAGTTCAGGGAGATTTGTCCCACTAAATGTCAGAGAAAAATGGCCAATGGTGGATTTCCGTGAATAAATAGAAGTAATGGTAAAATTACATGGGGGAAGTAAAGGCATGTTCTAAGTACGCATGCAATCAAGTGGATTATCACAGAGAGGGGAATGTGAGTCAAGGGTGTTTTATTGCCATATGTCCCGGATGGGACAATGAAATTCTTACTTGCTGCAGCACAACAGAATATGTGAGTATGTAAACATTGTATATAACGGGGGAAGAGAAAAAAACGTTCAATAAATAACAAATATAGTGCAATAATAATATAGTCTTTTGCAGTTCAGAGCTCAGAGCTTATTTGTTGTCGTGTTTAATAGCCTGATGGCTGTAGGGAAGAAGCTGTTCCTGAACCTGGACGTTACAGTTTTCAGGCTCCTGTATCTTCTTCCCGATGGTAGCAGAGAGATGAGTGTGTGGCCAGGATGGTGTGGGTCTGATGATGCTGGCTGCCTTTTTGAGGCAGCGACTATGATAGATCCCTTCGACGGTGGGGAGGTCAGAGCCGGTGATGGACTGGCCAGTGGTCACAACTTTTTGTAGTCTTTTATGATGAGTTCGGAGATGAGATTAAAGGGTGGATTGGAAGCCAAGAGGAAGTTATTAAATTGAAAATATTAAAGAATCATAATGGATTTAGAGCAACGCTCAGTGGCACAAAGTAACACTGGGAGAGTTAAGATCGGCAAATGACTGACAAGGGATCAGACAGATAAACTCACAAGAAATAACACAAAGCATTATCTCGAAAGCATAATGCCTTCCCTCTGTATTCATCGAAAACAACACCAAAGTGTGAGTAATAACAATGCAAAAATTCAGGAGGGATATTAGAAAAATTGAAATGTTAAGGATATACAATAAACCTCAAAAGTTATTTAGATAGATACATAGATAGATAGATGTGTGTCAGAAGGAACTGCAGATGCTGGTTTAAACCAGAGATAGACACAAAAAAGCTGGAGGACCCAAATGGGTCAGACAGCATCCCTGGAGAGAATGAATAGCTGACGTTCTGGGTCGAGACCCTTCTTACAGACAGTAGACAATAGGTGCAGGAGTAGGCCATTCAGCCCTTCGAGCCAGCACCGCCATTCAATGGGATCATGGCTGATCATCCCCAATCAGTACCCCGTTCCTGCCTTCTCCCCATATTCCCTGACTCCGCTATCTTTAAGAGCCCTTTCTAGCTCTCTCTTGAAAGTATCCAGAGAACCTGCCTCCACCGTCCTCTGAGGCAGAGAACTCCACAGACTCACAACTCTCTGGGTGAAAGTCTCCGTTCTAAATGGCTTATCCCTTATTCTTAAACTGTGGCCCCTGGTTCTGGACTCCCCCAACATCGGGAACATGTTTCCTGCCTCTAGTGTGTCCAAACCCTTAATAATCTTATATGCCTCAATGAGATCCCCTCCCAATCTTCTAAACTCCAGAGGATACAAGCTCAGCCGCTCCATTCTCTCAGTATATGACAGTCCTGCCATCCCGGGGATTAACCTTGTAAACCTACGCTGCATTCTCTCAATAGCAATAATGTGCTTCCTCAAATCAGGGGATCAAAACTGCACACAATACTCCAGGTGTGGTCTCACTAGGGCTCTGTACAACTGCAGAAGGACCTCTTTGCTCATATACTCAACTCCTCTTGTTATGAAGGCCAACATGCCATTCGCTTTCTTCACTGCCTGCTGTACCTCCATGCTTACTTTCATAGACTGATGAACAAGGACCCCCAGATCCCGTTGTCCTTCCCCTTTTCCCAACGTGACACCATTTAGATAGTTAGATAGATAAAGCATAGAAACAGGCCTTTCAGCCCATTGTGTCACAACCCGCCCGTCTTTGGAATTTGGGAGGAACCCGGAGCACCCAGAAAAAAGCTCACATGGTCACAGGAATAGCTGAGAGGCGTAGATAGGGTAGACAGTCAGAATCTTTTTTTCCGGGATGGAAATATTAAATACTAGAGGGCACAACTTTAAGGTGAGAGGGGCAAAGTTTAAAGGATATGTGTGGGGCAATGTTTTTACACAGAGGGTGGTGGGTGCCTGGAACGTGTTGCCGGGGGTTGTGGTGGAGGCAGATACGATAGTGGCGTTTAAGGGGACAGTTAAGGGTGGCATGGTGGCGCAGAGGTAGAGACAGGGGTTCAATCCTGACTATGGGTGCTGTCTGTACGGAGTTTGTACGTTCTCCCCGTGACCTGAGTGGGTTTCCTCCGAGATCTTCGGTTTCCTCCGGCACTCCAAAGACACACATTTAGTAGGCTAATACACAATTCGTAGGCTAATTGGCTTGGTATGAATGTAGAATTGTCCCTGGTGACTGTATGATAGTGTTAGCATGCGGGGATCGCTGCTCGGTGCGGACTCGGTGGGGCTGAAGGGCCTGTTTCCGCGCTGTATCTCGTAACGAACAAAAAAAACAAAAATGGACAAGAACATGGATATGCAGGGAATGGTGGAATATCTATCACATGCAGATGGAGGAGATCAAGTTAACTTGGAATCGTGTTTGGCACGGCCATTGCGGCCGAAGAGCCTGTTCCTGTGCCCTTCTATGTTCTATTATTGGGTTTCCCAGTGTTGCAGCTGGAACTACTTGACTCAAGGCGCAGTAGTTATGCAGCAAATAAAAATGGCGTCCCACTTACGCGACTTTTTCGGTGACTGCCATCAGCGGGTGAGGCAGCATCTGTGGAGCGAAGGAATAGGCGATGCTTCAGAACGAGACCCTTCTTCAGACTGATGTCGGGGGCGGGCGGGAAGAAGAAAGGAAGAGGCGGAAACGGTGGGCTGTGGGAGAGCTGGGAAGGGGAGGAGAAGGAGGGAGAGGACAACAAATATGATCAATTTAAGAACTTTCAGATACAACATGAAGTAAAGCTAAAAGGGCCTCGACCTGACCCGTCACCCGTTCCTTCTCTCCAGAGATGCTGCTTGTCCCGCTGAGTTAATCCAGCATTGTGTGTCTATACTCAGAAGGTTAGTCAGTATCTGTGAAGAGAGAGACAGAATTAATATCTCAGTTTGGTTACCCCGACTCACAGTCTGAAGAAGGGTCTCGACCTGACCCGTCACCCATTCCTTCTCTCCAGAGATGCTGCCTGTCCCGCTGAGTTACTCCAGTATTGTGTGTCTATCTTCAGTTTAAACCAACATCTGCAGTTGCTACTTACACAACAGTCTGACATCGTTTTGTTTTTGGTTTTCAGTGTCTGATTCTAAAAATTCTATATTTCCTTCTAAATAAGTGGAAATGATAAAAAAAAAAGGGTATTTGCCAGTTATATTTGTATATTGTAGTCAGTTTCAGAGCAAATTGAATGGAAAATTACATTCAAAAGCTTTTAAAATATCCGTTCACAGCTTTCAGGTTGAATGCACTGTTGTTTGCTAAAAATGATCATGGAATTTAGTCACAGATGAGATCTGGTGCAATCCAATGTTTTCATAATCCTTTAGATAAAGGTTTGGTTTAGTCTAGTCTAGTTTAGTTTAGTTCAGAGATACAGCGCGGAAACAGGCCTTGAAGCCCACCGAGTCCGCGCCGACCAGCGATCCCCGCACACTAACATTATCCTACACACACTAGGGACAATTTTTAAAAAACATTTAAACAGTTATACCAAGCCTACAAACCTGCACGTCTTTGGAGTGTGGGAGGAAACCGGAGATCCCGGAGCTTACCCACGCAGGTCACGGGGAGAACGTACAAACTCCATACAGACAGCACCCGTAGCCAGGATCGAAGCCGGGTCTCTGGCGCTGTGAGGCAGCAGCTCTACCGCTGCACCACCGTGCTGCCCTGGTAGAAACATCTTTATGATAAACAGTATTGGAAGCTCATCAATTGCATGCAATTGAGGTCAATTAACAGAAACTTGGACTGGTGATTAATTGGTAAAAAGCGAACTTCTAGACCTCTGCATCAAACTTTGATTAGAGCCAGTTTATTAACTGGATTGTGTAATTGCAAAGAGAGCAGGGGACTATTTTATGACTGACTTATTTCTTTCAACCTTTGATATTTGGTGCTAATATATAATGTTCCCCAAAGAACGCCGATGACTTCATTTTTTATAATTTGATTTTGAAGCCATATCACTGTATAAAAAATAAATCAATAAGTTAATTTTCATCTGAAAATAAAGCTTGCTTTCATCTGAACATTAAATATCCCAAAGGAAGTTATTGGTGGCATCACGGTGGCGCAGCGGTAGAGTTGCCGCCTCACGGCGCCAGAGACCCGGGTTCGATCCTGACTACGGTTGCTTGACTGTGCGTTCTCCACATGACTTTCTCCGAGATCTTCGGTTTCCTCCCAACTCGGCTGCAGTCCGCGTGGCGTTTGCACGTTCTCCCTGTGACCGCGTGGGTTTCCTCCGGGTGCTCCGGTTTCCGCCCACATCGCTAATGGGTGCAGGTTTGTAGGATAATTAATAGGCTGTCGATTTCCTCTCGTGAGCAGGGGTGGATGTGATATGTGAGTGTGATAACATTCAACTAGTATGAGTGGGCGATCGATGGCGAGTGCGGGCTGAAGGGCCATGTTGTATCATTCAAGCAATCAATTAATTTATCCATTCATCAGTGAAGCACAAACACCTGCTCACTTGGACCAGTGTGGCATAATCAACCAGGTGAACAACTCCAGGTGAATGTCAATAGGTAATAGACAATATACAATACGTGCAGGAGTAGGCCATTCGGCCCTTTGAGCCAGCACCGCCATTCAATGTGATCATGGCTGTTTGAATGGCGGGATAGACTTTTTGCCTTCTCCTGCCTTCTTCCCATATCCCCTGACTCCGCTATTTTTAAGAGCCCTGTCTAGCTCTCTCTTGAAAGCATCCAGAGAACCTGCATCCACTGCCCTCTGAGGCAGAGAATTCTCGTGGAGAACCCGTGTTTGGACCCAGAGAGTGATCTGCTTTTCTACGTTTGACTTCATGGGATGTTCTGAAGAAGGTTACTCACCCAAAAGTTATAGCACTTTGTTCTGATGATGTATAGAACCCAAATATTTAAGACATTAAAACGCTAGGGCGCGGCGGAAGAGTTGCTGCCTCTCAGCGCCAGAGACCCAGGTTCGTTCCTGTCTACAAGTGCTGTGTGTAAGGAGTTACTACTTTCTCCTTGTGACCATGTGGGTTTTCTCCAGGCGCTCTGGTTTCCATCTACACTCCAAAAAATGTCATAGTGCCATAAGGTCATAAGGAATAGGAGTAGAATTAGGCCATTCGGCCCATCATCTACTCTGCTATTCAATCATGGCTGATCTATCTCTCCCTCCTAACCTCTCTATGAATCTATGTATCTGTACACTGTAAATTGTAATCATTGTAATCATGTATTGCCCAGAGTAGGGGAATCGAGGACCAGAGGACATAGGTTTAAGGTGAAGGGGAAAAGATTTAATAGGAATCCGAGGGGTAACCTTTTTCACACAGAGGGTGGTGGGTGTATGGAAGGAGGGCTCCATTCAGTCTCACAGTGTGGAAACAAGCCCTTCGGCCCAACTTGCCCACACCGGCCAACATGTCCTATTTTATGTTGGGCTTGTGTGCTGGAATTCAAAAGGCAACTCATGTAATTATCTTTGCGCAGTCTTCTTACATTTAATGACCTATTCATCCATAAAATGAATATCCTGTAGTGGCTTGCACCCCCCGCCCCCCCCCCCCCCCCCACCACATTGATGCGGTATAAAAATAGAGGAGCCAGTGGCAATAGTCTCCACTTATCAGCCTGATCTCGGAGGACAGGTTTACATGCAATTTAATTTAATTCCTCCCTTTCTCTAAGCCGCTCCGTCTAATCCGCGATTATTCCTCATTTTACTGCATCAGCTTTTGAACACTGCCTCTGTGTGTGAGCGTGTGTGTGTGTGTGAGCGTGTGAGTGTGTGTGTGTGTGTGTGAGCGAGTGTGTGTGTGTTTGCGTGTTTGGACAACTGGGTGATATTTTCTGTCGCGATATTTTCTGTCGTTTTTTTATTTTTTTCCTCCTCCTCCTTCTTCTCCTTCGCTCGTCCTGTTCGCCTCTGTCTGGGCGGCTCGCATCATCCATCTTGCCCCCACCCCCCCCTCTCAGTTGGGACGGCAGAGGTGGGTAAGTACGTCACAGCCCCTCCCTCCCTCCCTCACTCCGCCGCGGGGATTGTCATTGCTGGTGGGAGTCTAAAATAGATGACCCACTTTGAAAGGCAACGGGTTTAATGTGCATGAGTTACAACACAAGGCTTCGTCGGTAAGCCTGGTCTTCACAGCTCACCTTTAAATGTTTCTATTGATTGCACCTGGGCTTAGAAACAAGCTCGGTCATGTTTTTATTATCAACGGCTGAGCAGTCCACAGTTTGATGTAAATACGTTAAATGGTTTCAAGCTTTGACCCCCTAATTTGAGTTTGGTGTCGTCTGTCATCGTCACTTGTACCGAGGGTGCAGTGAAAATCCTTAGTTTCAGCGATGCATTACAGAAACTGGCCCTTCGGCCCACCAAGCCCGCGTTGACCAGAGACACTAGTTCTATCCTACACTCGCGAAGGACAATTTTACAATTTACAGAAGCCAATTAACCTATAAACCTGCACGTCTTTGGAGTGTGGGAGGAAACCGGAGCTCCCGGGGGCAAACCACGTGGTCACAGGGAGAACGTGCAAACTCTGTAGAGACGGCACCCGTAGTCAGGATCGAACCTGGGTCCCTGGCGCTGTGAAGCGGCAACTCTACCGCTGTGCCACCGTGCCGGCCCCGATGTTTATTTGCGTGCTATCCTGTCAAAGAAACGACTAAACGTGAATACAAGTGGTGTACGGATGAGGGATTCATGGGCAGAAAATGTAGTGCCGGATATAACATTGAAGTCCAATTACAGATAGTACAAAGGTGTCCAATAGAGTAGATGGCAGGTCCAAACCACTCTCTGGCGGATGAGAGGATGGTTCAGTTGCCTGATAACAGCCGGGAAGAAACTGTCCCTGAATCTGGAGGTGTGCGTTTTCACACTTCTGTACCTCTTGCCTGATGGCAGAGGGGAGGAGAAGGAGTGACCGGGGTGAGACTGGTCCTTGATTAGTTATACACCAGCTAACTTTCCAAAGCAAACATCCTCCAATACACAAGGGTGAGGGAAAGCCGAGATGGGACTGAAGTGGAACTTCAACATGATGTCAATATGAACTCCAAACGCAGGCAGGTGGGACTAGTGTAGATGGGACATGTGGGCAAGTTGGGCCAGAGGGCCTGTTTCCACACGATGACTATGACATTTGGCCAGGCACATGGATAGGGCAGGTTTAGAGGGATATGGGCCAAACGCAGGCAGGTGGGACAAGTGTAGCTGGGACCTGTTGGTCGGTGTGGGCAAGTAGGGCCAAAGGGCCTGTTTCCACGCAACGACTCTATGATAATTCTGCAAAGCTGCCGTATATCACAGAAGGAGGTGGTTATGAAAATCAGCAGAACACCTAAGGTGGAACTGCTTTTTGAAACGTTAATATTGGCTCATAGAACTGACTGTGTATAATTTAATTAAAATATGGCCTGTGATATTCATAGTGTCACGCACCATGCACTCGGAGCAGTGTAGATGTGGTGGGATTGATGTGAAAAGGTTTTATGATCTTGGCACTGCAGGTTCAGAGCACAATATTAATGCGTTCATTTCCAGGCAGGATTACCAGATGTAGGCTATTCCATATTTATATTGTTTAGCATCACAATGGAGCTACTGTTGGGCAATCAACCTCAATCATCAGCAATTGAAACATTTCACTGTTTGGGTTGTTAAAAAACAGCGGTCCTTTTCAGAGATGTAATTATTACTGAGATGTCTGGGTGTGAGCTACAGGGAGAGGTTGAGCAGGCTGGGACTCTATTCCTTGGAGCGCAGGAGGATGAGGCCGCGATCTTATAGAGGTGAACAAGATCATGAGCAGAATAGATTGGGTAGATGCACAGAGTCTCTTGCCCAGAGTAGGGGAATCGAGGAGCAGAGGACATAGGTTCAAGGTGAAGGGGATTCAAGATTCAAGAGTTTATTGTCATGTGTCCCTGATAGGACAATGAAATTCTTGCTTTGCTTCAGCACAACAGAACATAGTAGGCATGACTACAGAACAGATCAGTGTGTCCATATACCATTATATAAATATATACACACATGAATAAATAAACTGATAAAGTGCAAATAACAGATAATGGGCTATTAATGTTCAGTACAAAAGATTTAATAGGAATCTGAGGGGCAACGTTTCCACACAAAGTGCGGTGGGTGTATGGAACAAGCTGCCAGAGGAGGTAGTTGAGGCTGGGACTATCCCAACATTTAAGAAAAAATGAGACAGATACATGGATAGGACAGATTTGTAGGGATTTGGGCCAAACGCAGGCAGGTGGGATGTGTAGCTGGGACATGTTGGCCGGTGTAGGCTGAAGGACCTCTTTCCACGCTGCATCTCTAAACTACACTCCGCTGGTTTAGTTTTGTATAGAGATATAATCCAGCATTTTGTGTCGATCTTCGGAGATCTGAATTTCCTTCCTACACGTTGGATACTGCACACCAGACTGGGCAAGGACGCTAACATGCCCTTGAAGGAAAAGGATCTGCTCGGATAAACTGACGGCCTTCTGATTTTTGAGTTCATCGGTTGTCCACCATTTTGGAATCATTTCACTCCTGTCCTCTCTCTTCTCCTCCGCCACAGGCCCTGTCAACTTATGTTTCGTTAGTTCCAGGGGAAAGTCCTTATTTAATATGTCACAGTTATTTTTTTTTATTTGAAGAAATCTTGCTGGAGGTGAGAAACATGACAGGAAGAAACACAGAAATCTATCGTGAGTTGACGTTATAAACAGCAGAAGGCAAGGTGATCTGACTACAGGCTGGAAGTTAAAGTCAGATGCTGGTGTTGCAGAGGTCAGACAAACTCTACCAAAGACGGTTAAAACAATTAAACATAAACAGAGACAGAAGGGTCTGAAGAAGGGTCCCGACCCAAAATGTGTAGGCTTTGATCTGTTCATTCCTTTCATCCATTTGTTCTATGTGCTATTTCATATCTCTCATTTCCCTCTCCCCTGACTCTCATTATAAAGAAGGGTCCCAACCTGAAACGTCACCTATCCATGTTCTCCAGAGATGCTGCCTGACCCGCTGAGTTACTCCAGCACTCTGTGAAATGTCACCTAACCATGTTCTCCACAGATGCTGCCTGACCCGCTGAGTCACTCCAGCACTCTGTGTTTTACAAAATATAAATAGACTTGGACTATTTGGTTGCTTTGAGAGGGGTTGAAATCTAAAGACCTGAGAAATCTTGTTAGAGGAGATGATGAGAAACTGTTATTTATATAATTCCCTTTATCATGTATCTGTATCGACGGCTCAATTGTAATCACGTGTTGTCTTTCCGCTGACTGGTTAGCACGCAACTAAAGCTTTTCACTGTACCTCGGTACACGTGACAATAAACTCAACTCATAAAATGGGAAAATCTACAACTAGAGCTGCCAGAGGAGGTAGTTGAGGCAGGTTCTATCACAACGTTTAAGAAACATTTAAACATTAAGGCAGGTGCATGGATAGGATATCTTTCATTCATTTGTTCTATATCCCTCCTCATCACTGTCTATATCTCTCATTTCCCTTTCTCCAGACCAGTCTGAAGAATGGTTTCGACTGAAACTCAGTCTGAAATGGTTTTGAATGGTCACCCGTTCCTTCTCTCCAGAGATGCTGCCTGTCCCACTGAGTTACTCCAGCTTTCTGTGTCTATCTGGTTGAGAGGGATATGGGCCAAAGGCAGGCAGATGTGGCTAGTTTAGATAGGACATGTTGGCTGATGTGGGCAAGTTGGGCTGAAGGACCTGTTTCCACGTGGTATGAATCTATGACTAGAATGTTACTGTTTAGGCACATTTGCCTGCATTTGACCCACGTCCCTCTGAATCTTTCCTAGCCATGTACCTGTCCAAGTGTCTTTTAAAAGCTGTTATAGTCCCTGCCTCAGCCTTTGTATTGACTAATTGATGTATTGTAAAGACCTCACATAAGTAATATATTATTAGACAATAGGTGCAGGAGTAGGCCATTCGGCCCTTCGAGCCAGCACCGCCATTCAATGTGATCATGGCTGATCATCTCCAATCAGTACCCCGTTCCTGCCTTATCCCCATATCCCCTGACTCCGCTATCTTTAAGAGCCCTATCTAGCTCTCTCTTGAAAGCATCCAGAGAACCGGCCTCCACCGCCCTCTGAGGCAGAGAATTCCACAGACTCACAACTCTCTGTGAAAAAGTGTTTCCTCGACTCCGTTCTAAATGGCTTACCCCTTATTCTTAAACTGTGGCGCTTGGTTCTGGACTCCCCCAACATTGGGAACATGTTTCCTGACTCAAGTGTGTCCAAACCTATATCAAATCTAACTTTGGTAATTCATTCTTCAGTTAGAAGGCATATTATTTGTCTGAATGTCATTTAAAATACATCGTTGAGACAGGTACTATAGCAATGTTTATGAAACGTTTAGACAGGTGCATGGATAGGACAGGTTTAGAGGGATATGGGCCAAACACAGGTTGGTGGGACTAGTGTAGATGGGGACCCAGCCTCCAGTTTCCTTCCCTCTACCTGTAGTCTGAAGTAGGATACCCACCCGAAACATCACCCATACTTTTTCTCCAGAGATGCTGCCTGACCCGCTGAGCTACCCCAGCACTTTGTGTCTTTCCTTATTGTAGAAGGGGCATGTTGATCGGTGTGGGCAAGTTGGAACAAAGGGCCTGTTTCCACACTGTATGACTCCACAACTGTGTGACTCCACAACTCAACGTCACAGAGACCTCTGCACTTTAGTGTAGGCTACCTGAGAGAAAGCTCAGGCAATGATACGTGTATTTGTTGGAATGATGCTGCACCACGAAGCTTACGGAATACGGAATTATTTTTGTCGCCGCTGGATTTTGAAATGTTCAAAACTTTTTGGCGACACTGATATGACGCCGGCAGTCGCCGAATAAAATCGCCAAGTGGGACAGGCCCTTGAAACTGATAATCTTAGTTGAAGGATGCTGAGTGTGTTGAAAGGAAACACCGGATTTGTGAAAAATAAGTCACTCTTATTTACATTACCAATAATAGACCATAATTACTCTGCCCCTGAGTTAACTGGGAAAAATCTTGGTAAAAGTAAATAAAGTGATTCATTAATAGATCCTTTACAGGCAGAGCCAGGGCAGACTTAGATTGTTTTCTCTGTAATGCCAGAGGTTGAGGATGACGTGATAGAATTCTACACAATCAAGAGAGGTGTAGATAAGGTAGACAGGCGGAACCTTTTGCCCAAGCATGGAAATATCAAAAACTAGAGGGCATCACTTTAGGATGAGAGAAGCAAAGTTCAAAGGAGATGTGCGGGGCAGGTTTTTTTACACAGAGGGTGGTGGGTGCCTGGAACACACTGCCAGGGGTGGTGGTGGAGGCAGAGAGGATAGTGGTGTTTGAGACTTTTGGATAGACACATGGATACGCAGGGAACGGAGGGATATGGATCACGTGCAGGCAGATAAGAGTTGGTCCTGGCATTCTGTTCGGCACAGACATTGTGGGCCGAATGGCCTGTTCCTGTGTCGTACTGTTCTGTATTCCACGTTGTAAAAGATATATAGATGTGCCTTTTGGAGAATGGGGAAGAATTGATAAATCATCTATCTTTCCCTCTGCCTTTCCCACTTCGTACCTGCTTGCAACGTAGAATTATTGCATTGGTTAACATCTGCATCTTATGTCTGAAGAATAAGTGATTGGAGCAGAATTAGGCCATTCGGCCCATCAAGTCTATTCCACCATTCAATCACGCCTGATCTATCTCTTCCTCTCAACCCCATTCTCCTGCCTTCTCCCCATAACCTCTGACACCTGAACTAATCAAGAATCTATCTATCTCTGCCTTAGATATATCCACTGACTTGGCCTCCACAGCTTTTTGTGGCAATGAATTCCACAGATTCACCACCCTCTGACAAAAGAAATTCATCCTCATCTCCTTCTTAAAAGAATGTCCTTTAATTTTGAGGCTCTAACCTCTAGTCCTAGATTCTCCCACTAGTGGAAACATCCTCTCCGCATCCACTCTATCCATGTTAGTACGTTCTCCCCGTGACCTGCGTGGGTTTTCTCCGGGAGCTCCGGTTTCCTCCCACACTCCAAAGACGTGCAGTTTGTAGGTTAATTGGCTCTGGTAGATATTGTAAACTGTCCCTAGAGCGTAAGATAATGTTAGTGTGCGCGATGATCGCAGGTTGGCATGGTATCAGTGGGCCGAAGGGCCTGTGTCCACATTGTATCTTTAAACCTGAAAAAAATAACACGGAATTCGGAGTGCTTGTTCTTGGAAAGGTGACCGCTAATTAACTGAAAGGTTCAGATAAATCAGATGGCTTTCCCCTAATTCAATGTAGCACTTGCTGGCTTGTGCACCAAAGACAGCATTGCACACTGAAGGTGGAAAGATTGAATGAGTAAAAGATTTATTGCATCCAGAGAGAGGGGAGAGATTCAAGGCGGACATTTTATTTACTCAGAGGATTTAGCTTTGCGTTTATCATTCCCACATGTAGCAAGGTACTGAACCATCCTATCCGATCATCAACTAGAGAGTGTTAAGAAAGAACTGCGGATGCTGGAATAACTGAAGGTGGACAGAAATGCTGGAGAAACTCAGCGGGTGAGGCAGCCTCTATGGAGCGAAGGACTAGGAACGTCACCTATTCCTTCGCCCCATAGATGCTGCCTCACACGCTGAGTTTCTTCAGCATTTTTGTCTCCCAACAACTAGAGAGTGGTCCTTCATAAGGTCATAAGTGATAGGAGCAGAATTAGGCCATTCAGCCCCTCAAGTCTATCCCGCCATTCAAACAGCCATGATCACATTGGATGGCAGTGCTGGCTCAAAGGGCTGAATGGCCTACTCCTGCACCTATTGTTTATTGTCTATTATCTCTCCCTCCTAACCCTATTCTCCTGCCTTCTCCCCATAATCCCTGACACCCGCACTAATGAATCAGTAATCAACTCGCTTGCAACACGCACTAGTCCTGAGCTACTTAATCTTTACTCAAACGTTATTGGACTTTAGATGCTTCCAAAAAGACCCGGCTTCAATCCTGACATTGGGTGCTGTCTGTGTTGAGTTTGCACGTTCTCCCTGTGACCGCGCGGGATTGTTTCAGGTGCTCCGGTTTCCTCACACATCCCAAAGGCGTGTGAGGTTAATCGGCCCTCTGTAAATTGCCCCTAGTGTGTAGGGAGTGGATGCGAGAGTGGGATAACGTAGAACTAGTGTGAACGGGTGACCAACGGCCAGTGTGGACTGGGTGGGCCGAAGGGCCAGTTTCTGCGCTGTATCTCCAGACAAAACCAGAGACCATTAACATTCCAAGGGCAGAAAAAGACTCGGAGTGCTGGAGTAACTCAGCGGGTCAGGCAGCATCTGTGGAGAACATGGATAGGTGACGTTTCACAGAGTGCTGGAGTAACTCAGCGGGTCAGGCAGCATCTGTGGAGAACATGGATAGGTGACGTTTCACAAAGGGTCAAGACCCAAAATGTCACCTATCCACCGGTGGTAAACAGCAGGCTGTCAGGGAACATGTACACCAAGCCTAAACAAACCTGACTATCGAATGAGACAGCGTTTAACTGGTGGTGATAATAATTTTAGACTTTAGGCAGTAGAGATACAGGGTTGAAACAGGCTCCTCGGCCCATCAAATGTTTATACATATATATACCCATATATATACATACACACACGCCTACTGTTCTATGCAGCTTATAGACGAGTGCATAAATCTATATATTTATTTATATGTATACAATATATATATATACACATATATACATATATATACACATATATACATATATATATACACACATATATACATATACACACAAATTTGCACACACATATAAGCACATTTCGACCCAATAGTGTGAAGAAGGAACTGAAACATCACCCATTCCTTCTCTCCAGAGATGTTGTCTGTCCCGCTGAGATACTCCAGCATTTTGTGCCTGTCTCCGGTGTAAACCAGCATCTGCACTTCCTTCTCACGCAGTGTGTGCAGTTACTCGTTTCAACGTTGCGAGGGCTTTCCTCAGCAGCGTAGAGAGAGATGACACGACCTGCTTTGACTTTGAAGTTTTGAGAAAGGTTTTGCCCTTTGTTCTGCAGTGGGGAGAAATGAAAGAAGGAAAGGGATTGACATCCCCACAAATCACACAACGCCAGAGGAGCAAGCCGCTGTTTGTGTAATTGAGTGAATGGTAATTTCATTTATTGGGAGGTAGTCACGGCACATTCATTGTGCCAAACCCAGTGGGAACCTAAATTGAGTTCACGGCGGCGTGACCTGAATGTAATTTGTTTAACACTATTTACCCAGAGTAAGATACAACACTTCTTGTCTGCCTGTGTGAGTTGGAATAGAGACATCATTCCTTCCTCTGCACTTGAGTCCGGCTAAAGTACTTCAGAGTTCAAAGGTTGCATGGATTTGTGGATTAGACTAATAAAACAGTATTGACTGTTGCAATTCATCGCAAATCCCTGGTAGTCTGTATGCTGCTTAAATGGTGAGAGGCTGGGGGAAACTCACACCACTGGAGGTAAACACCAGGCAGTCTGGGACCATCCACACCAGACCTAAACCAACGTGACTATCGATTGGGGCGGCCTTCAACAGGAGAGAATAATTTACTTGATGGTCTGTGATGTATTATTTATCAAGTAGGCAAATGTCATGTTTTAATGTTCTGCAAATTACCTTCTCGCAAGTACTGTTATACTCTTCTTTGCCTCAGAAGGCAGTGGCCGGTTCTCTGGATGCTTTCAAGAGACTGTTAGATAGGGCTCTTAAAGATAGCGGAGCCAAGGGTTATGGGGAGAAGGCAGGAACGGGGTACTGATTGTGGATGATCAGCCATGATCACTGTGAATGGAGGTGCTGGCTCGAAGGGCCGAATGGCCTATTCCTGCACCTATTGTCTATTGACATGAGATTTTATTTCGTAACCTCCCTCCCCTCCTTGGTTGCTCATCATTTTAACTCCCCTTCCCATTCCCACACGAAGATTATTAAGGATTTGGACACTTTAGAGGCAGGAAACATGTTCCCGATGTTGGGGGAGTCCAGAACCAGGGGCCACAGTTTAAGAATAAGGGGTAAGCCATTTAGAACGGAAATGAGGAAACACTTTTTCACACAGAGTTGTGAGTCTGTGGAATTCTCTGCCTCAGAGGGCGGTGGAGGCCGGTTCTCTGGAAACATTCTAGAGAGAGCTAAATATGGCTCTTAAAGATAGTGGAGTGAGGGGATATGGGGAGAAGGCAGGAACGGGGTACTGATTGGGGATGATCACATTGAATGGTGGTGCTGGCTTGAAGGGCCGTATAGCCTACTCCTGCACCTATTGTCTATTCCCACACTGATCTTTCTGTCTGGGTCCTCCTCCATTGCCAGAGCGAGGCCGCACGCAGGCCTATATTGTGACGGTATTGTGTACCAACACCTTTATAACGTTTACAAACAAGAATTTCTTGACCTTTGGTTTTTACTTAATATCTAAAAAGTTGTTTTTATATACAGTTATACAGTTGCTTATCCATGTTCTCCAGAAATGCTACCTGACCCGCTGAGTTACTCCAGCACTCTGTGTCTTCTATATGTAGTGAGAATATCTGCGTCAACTCAATCTCTGACAGCTTGTTCCAGATACAAAGTCCATTGTTGGCCTTTGTTAGTGGTTCATTCCAGGTGATATTTGGCCTCCTTGCAGACCAATCTGCAAGGAATCGGAACCTGAGGGGTCACACAAGGGGTGACGGATGTATGGAACGAGCTGCCGGAGGAGGTAGTTGAGGCAGGGGCTATCCCAATGTTTAAAAAACATGTAGAGTCCAGAACCAGGGGCCACAGTTTAAGAATAAGGGGTAAGCCGTTTAGAACGGAGACGAGGAAACACTTTTTCTCACAGAGAGTTGTGAGTCTGTGGAATTCTCTGCCTCAGGGGGTGGTGGAGGCCGGTTCTCTGGATGCTTTCAAGAGAGAGCTAGATGGGGCTCTTAAAAATAGCGGAGTCAGGGGATATGGGGAGAAGGCAGGAACGGGGTACTGGAAGTGGATGATCAGCCATGATCACATTGAATGGCGGTGCTGGCTCGAAGGGCTGAATGGCCTACTCCTGCACCTATTGTCTATTGTCTATTGTCTACATACTCGGAGGACCTGTTGCAGGGTTAATTCTGTGATCCGTGCCTCCAATATTTTGTACTCTGACGGATCAAGATGGTTGCTGCTGTACGCTGTTGACGTTAGTGGAGCGTTTGAGAAACACAGAAATAGTATTTCATTGTGCATCGGTGTCCAGATGGATTCTACTGAATGTCAACGTTAATGATGCAGCTGGGAGCAGGCATAAATGGGCCAACTACACAGCAACATCATTAGAATTTTTACTGTGATTAAACCACAACCAAAACAGCAGACCTCCTCGTCATTTTAAAATACAAAACTGTGATTATTCTACAAGATTTCTTTTTCTCATCTCTGCAAAAACAGCGACTGATCACCTGAGTTTGGCCACCACTTCTCCTCTCTCCCACCAGGTAACAGGTATAGTGCAAGTCCAATAAGCGTCTGATTAAAGATAGTCTGAGGGCCACCAGTATAATCAAGGACCAGTCTCACCCCGGTCACTCCCTCTTCTCCCCTCTCCCATCATGCAAGAGGTAGAGAAGTGTGAAAACAAACGCACACCTCCAGATTCAGGGACAGTTTCTTCCCAGCTCTTAACAGACAACTCAACCATCCAACCACAACCATACAGCAGTCCTAAACTAGTATCTACCTCATTGGTGACCCTTGGACTATCCTTGATTGGATTTTGCTGGCTTTACCTTGCACTAAACGTTATTCCTTGATCATATATCTGTACACTGTAAATGGTTCGATTGTAATCAGGTATTGTCTTTCCGCTGACTGGTTAGCACGCAACAAAAGCTGTTCACTGTACCTCGGTACATGGGACAATAAACTCAACTAAAACTGCAAGATTGTGCCCTCAACAGCATCAATGAAGTGGATTATCTGATGAAGAATAGTGTGGATGTGGAAAGGATGTTTCCACCAGTGAGTGGGAGAGTCTAGAACCAGCGGGCACAGCATCAGAATAAAAGGACGTACCTTTAGAAAGAAGATGAATAAGAATTTATTTAGTCAGAGGCTGGTGAATCTGTGGAATTCATTGCCACAGAAGGCTGTGGAGGCCAAGTCAATGGATAATTTGAAGGCAGAGACAGATAGATTCTTGATTATTATGGGTGCCAGGGGTTATGGAGGGGAAGTCAGGAAAATGGGCTTGAGAGGGAGAGATAGATCATCCGTGATTGAATGGCGGTGTAGAACTGATGGGCTGGATGGCCTAATTCTGCTCCTAGAACTGATGAATGCTCCCCAATTACGTCATGTTGTGTTTCTATCGGTTTCCTGCTGTATGGTGGGGGTGACACCCGTTTAGTGGTGAGTAGTCGTCCAAAGACAATAGAAAATAGGTGCAGGGCCGACATGTCGCGGGGTGAAGCCTGTATGGTCGTGAGTAGTCACCCAAAGAGTCGTACCTTGTTCTGGTCGCCGCTGGATTTTCAACATGTTGGCGACTAATGACAGGTGCCGGCAAGTCGCCGAAACAAATCGCGTAAGTGGGACAGGCCCTTTTAACACGGCTCACTTTAACACTTGTCTGTATTCCACCACTGGGATATCTAGCTACCATACCACACTGCATCTTACTGCCTCCATTAACGCGTTTGAGTCGCTCTCCATTTCCCTCCATTTGCTTCACCCACCGGACCTTTCACTCATCCAGTTTAAGGATTTGCAAAGGTGATTTATATTCTCCTTTGTTGATCTTCTGCTTGTTAATTAATTTAAGGTAATATATATTTTGGCTACACTTGTTATGCTAATCCAAGATATAGATTTATCTTACATGCTGAACATTAAGTATTCCCCAAATGGGAAATCAGATCGGCTGCCCACTCTTATCAGTCGTACTGTGAATTAATTGGGCCTCGTGCACTGGTGTAGACCTGGATTGATTGAGCTGCCAGCAACTAGTCTACAACATTGCGGAAAATGTTTATGCATTGAAGCTCCTACCAGACCCCATCAACTGAACCATCCCACCACAACCAGAGAGCAGTGCTGAACTGCCATCTACCTCATTGGAGACCCTCGGACTATCCTTGATCGGACTTTGCTGGCTTTACCATGCACTAAACCAGGGGTCGGCAACTTACGGCCCACAGGCCGGATCCGGCCCGTAACCTGAGATCATCTGGCCCGCAGGCATATATATTTTTTTCAATTAGTTTTCGCGACCTGGGAACTGCAGCCAGTCCCGGGGCAGGTGAGGGACCTGGGAACAGCAGAAAACTAATTGAAAAACACCACCACGTGTCACACTGTGGCGATAGATGTGGCCCGCCATCCCCTCACAGACATGGGTCTTGGCCCTTATGCAGAACAAGGTTGCCGACCCCTGCCTAAACTTTATTCCCGTACCCCTGCAAAGAGTACAGAGAAGATTTACGAGGATGTTGCCAGGACTAGAGGGTCTGAACTATAGGCAGAGGTTTCATGACATGAGAATTAAGGGACAGAAGTTTAGGGGTAACATGAGGGGCAATTTCTTTACTCAGAGAGTGGTGGCTGTGTGGAATGAGCTACCAGCAGAAGTGGCGGAGGCAGGATCGATTTTAACATTTAAAAGTAAAATGGATAGGTATATGGACGGGAAGGGAATGGAGGGGTATGGTCTGAGTGCAGGTAGATGGGACTAGGGGAAAATAAATGTTCGGCACAGACTGGAAGGGCCGAGAGGGCCTGTTTCCGTGCTGTAATTGTTATATGGTTATTTAAATGTCAATTTTTCATTGGTTTGGATCAAGTATCATAGGCTGCTGCAGAATCTCTTGCCTCTGTCAATTCTCTTGGCCCCGGTGGCTTGTGACACCATCTGAAAACCAAATGGGTCAACCATCCTCGATTCCTGCAGTGGTGACCTTCCTTGCTTCATAAGGTCGGGTACAAGGTCGTTCGAGGTTCGAGATTTACAAGGATGTTGCCAGGACTAGAGGGTCTGAACTGTAGGGAGAGGTTGAGCAGGCTGGGACTCTATTCCTTGGAGCGCAGGAGGATGAGGGGAGATCTTATAGAGCTGTATAAGATCAGGAGAGGAATAGATCGGGTAGATGCACAGAGTCTCTTGCCTAGAATAGAGGAATCGAGGACCAGAGGACATAGGTTCAAGGTGAAGGGGGAAAAGATTTAATAGGAATTTAAGATTTAATCTGAAGGGTAACTTTTTCACACAAAGGGTCGTGGGTGTATGGAACGAGCTGCCAGAGGAGGTAGTTGAGGCAGGAACTATCCCAACATGTAAGAAACAGTTAGACAGGTACATGGATAGGATGGGTTTGGAGGGATATGGACCAAGTGCAGGCAGGTGGAACTAGTGTAGCTGGGACATGTTGGCCATTGTGGGCTTGTTGGGCCGAAGGGCCTGTTTCCACACTGTATCACTCTATGATTCTATGTACCTGTACACTGGACGGCTTGATTGTAATTGTGTATTGTCTTTCTGTTGGATAGCACGCAGCGACAGCTTTTCACTGTACCTCGGTACACTTGACAGTAAACTACACTAATTGTTAAAGAAGGAACTGCAGATGCTGGAAAATCGAGTACACAAAAGGCTGGAGAAACTCAGTGGGTGCAGCAGCATCTAAGGAGCGAAGGAGATAGGCGACGTTTCGGGTCAAAACCCTTCAGACTCGACACTAATTGTTCATCTTTGGGGATGATGGTTAGTAAACATACGGTGAGCCACTAGGTGGCAGAGCTCATTAGCACTATGGCCACTCTCTCCCATTCTTTGTTACGTAACCGGGGAGGTCAGGAACAAGGTATGGATTATGCATGAGCTTATGAATGATGCAGAGTCAACTTTGGACAAGTAACTTTCTATTAATTTACTTCACGAGCATGCTTCAGGCTAGCCTGGTGCAGTGGTGCAGTGGGTTCGAAAGACATTACGTTGGGTCGAAATGTGCTTGCATGTGCGTGTGTGTGCTTGTGTGTGCGCTTGTGTATGCTTGTACGTGTACATGTGTGCGTGTGTGTGTGTCTGCGTGTGCGTGCGTGTGTATGTGCATGGGCCTGAGTGTGTGTGCGTGCGTGTGCGTGCGTGTGTGCGTGCGTGTGTGTGTGCGTGTGCGTGCGTGTCCGTGCGTGTATGTGCGTGTGTGCGTTTGTGTGTGTGTGTGCAAATTTATGTGTATATGTATATATGTATGTGTGTGTGTGTATATACATATATAGAAAGACACAAAAAGTTAAAAAAGGTTAGAAAGTATATGGATCGCATTCAGGAAGACGAGATTAGTTTATCGTGGCGTTCAGTTCAGTTTCAGTTAAGTCTGAAGAAGGGTCTTGACTAGCGTTGCCAATTTTCTCACTCCCAAATAAGGGACCAAAGGTCACAATAAGGGACAAATTCCCGACGCCAATTCGTTGACCAACTCGGCCGTGGCTGGGTGAATGATGAGTTGGCCCGGGTGCTGGACTGCACACAAAGCCCAGCCGGCGGGCCAGCTGAGGAGTTTTGGCCCGGGCCGCGCGCAAAGTCTGGCGCCCCGTCCAACTCATAAACCGATGATCGGCCATGAGAAGGAGGGGTGTGGTGGTGGTGTCGGTGGTAAGCGAAGGTCCGAAGGTCTGACAGCTGGCCGGGCTGCCGACCGACCGACGGGGCCCCGGGCGAGGCGCTGCTGCTGCTGCTGCACTCCATGGGCTGCACTACGTCAGGACGGGTGAGGTGGGACCGGACATGCCACTCCAACCCGGCAGTCACGTCGACCCGAGTAGTAGTGGTCAAATATGGGACAAGGGCGGTCCCGTATGGGACAAACCCATTTAGCCCAATATATGGGATGTCCCGGCTAATACGGGAAAGTGGCAACCCTAGTCTCGACCGAAAACGTCACCCATTCCTTCTCTCCAGAAATGCTGCCTGTCCCGTTGAGATACTCCAGCATTGTGCATCTATCTTCCATTCAGTTCAGTTTATTTTATTGTCACATGTTAGAGACAATGAAAAGCTTATATAGTGTGCTATCCAGTCAGTAAAAGGACAATACTTGATTACAGTGTATAGATACATGATAAGAGACTAATGTTTATAGAGTCATAGAGTGATACAGTGTGGAAACAGGCCCTTCAGCCAAACTTGCTCACACCGGCCAACATGTCCCAGCAACACTAGTCCCACCTGCCTGCGTTTGGTCCATATCGCTCCAAGCCTGTCCTATCCAGGTCCCTGTCCAACTGTTGGGATAGTCCCTGACTCACCTACCTCTGCTGGCACCTTGTTCCATACACCCACCACCCTTTGTGTGAAAAGGTTAAATGGCCTGTCCCACGACGATTTTTTTTGGCGACTGCCGGCATCACTGATCGATGTATCGGGTCACCGAAAAAGTCGCGGCACGACGACGTATTGACGCGCGGTGTTTCCTCGAGTGTCGCAACATTTTGAAATGTTCAAAATCTTTCGGCCACCCTCATACATCAGTCATTGTCGCCGGCAGTCGCTGAAAAAAATCGCCAAGTGGGAGCTCTCCGATTCCTATTTAGTGCAAGGTAAAGTCAACAATGTCTAAACAAGTATAGTCCGAGGTTTGACACAGTTATTGTGGGCAGAATGGCCTGTTTCTGTGCTGTGCTGTTCAATGTTTCAAATTATTTGATTGTTTCCAAGACTGAGGTGAAGAGCATGACAGAAAGGCCAGCGGGTGAAGACCAGAGGCTGTGTTAATGGACGACAACGACCGCATTAACTTCCCTGGCCGTCGCCATCACAGGTCAGCGTGACCCCTTTGAGAATCGGAGTGATATTTTTGTCACAGCTGAATTTTGGGCTTCACGTTCTCTCCTGAAAGTGCCAAACGCAGTGAGATATTCTGTCCTTTCTTCTCATGGGCTTCTGCATGAAACCTGCCTCTTTCATCACAGCCTGTCAAATAATTGCTTTTATACCATTTATGGAGCGTGCATGAGGAAATTTCAACTATTTTTGCATTTTCTCTTTTCCCCAGGGCTTGAGGGACTTTCTCTGCTCAAGCTCTCTCCAAGACTGGGGGGGGGGGGGGGGGGGGGGAGAAGAACTAGTCAACAACTTTAATTTACAAATGTGGCGTTTTTTCGAGTGATACAGCGTAGAAACAGGCCTTTCAGCCCACCGAGTCCGCACAAACCAGCGATCACCCCGTACACTAACTCTATCCTATGCACATTAGGAACAATTTACATTTATACCAAGCCAATTAACCTGCAAGCCTGCACAAATTTGGAGTGTGGGAGGAAACCAAAGATATCGGAGAAAACCTGGGCAGTGGCAGGGAGAACGTAGAAACATAAATACATCGAAAATGGCTGATCATCCAACTCAGTATCCCGTACCTGCCTTCTCTCCATACCCCCTGATCCCTTTAGCCACAAGGGCCACATCTAACTCCCTCTTAAATATAGCCAATGAACTGGCCTCAACTACCTTCTGTGGCAGAGAATTCCACAGATTCACCACTCTGTGTGTGAAAAAAGAAATTATCATCTCGGTCCTGAAAGACTTCCCCCTTATCCTTAAACTGTGACCCCTTGTTCTGGACTTCCCCAACATCGGGAACAATCTTCCAGCATCTAGCCTGTCCAATCCCTTAAGAATTTTGTACGTTTCTATAAGATCCCCCCTCAATCTTCTAAATTCTAGCGAGTACAAGCCGAGTCCATCCAGTCTTTCTTCGTATGGAAGTCCTGCCATCCCCGGAATCAGTCTGGTGAACCTTTTCTGTACTCCCTCTATGGCAAGAATGTCTTTCCTCAGATTAGGAGACCAAAACTGTCCGCAATACTCCAGGTGTGGTCTCACCAAGGCCCTGTACAACATACAAACAACGTACAGACAGCACCCGCAGTCGGGATCGAACCCAGGATTTTGGTGCTGCAAGCGCCTGTCCCACTTAGGCAACTCTTTAGGCGACTGCCAGGGACTAGTTTTAATGGAATTCATCCACGACACCTGGCGACAACCTACGACAGCAAAAATTGTCGCCGAAGAATTTTCAACATGTTGAAAATTTTGCAGTAGTCGCCCAAAAAATCGCCTAAGTGGGACAGGCCCATTAGGCAGTAACGCTACCGCTGCGTCATCATCACAACATCACAGAGCAGATTACAGTCAATAAAATACTTTAAGAGAGTCAAGAGTGTTTAAATATCATGCGTTGTGGCAATGGAACAGCAAGACTCGAAGTTACTGCAGCATAAGAGACCCATTAACACGCGCATAAATATATCATGATCAACAGTATAATAAATTAATAACCAGTAATACGACATAACCAGACCTTAATAGTGCAAAATTGAAGTGAGTGGTAGAACCAAAATAAGGTCCATTGCAGATCAGATGCTTCTGCTTGGTGATGTGCAGTGTTCAGGAGTCTGATGGCTGTTGTGAAGAAGCTTTCATCGTTTAGTCCACATTGGAAGGTTTGCAGACTCAGTGGCATAGCTGGTAGAGTTGCTGCTACCTCACAGCACCAGAGACCCAGGTTCCATCCTGACCTCGGGTGCTGTCTGTGTGGAGTTTGCACATTCTCCCCGTGGCCGCATGCGTTTCCTCTGGGTGCTCCTGTTTCCTCCCACATCCCAAAGATGTGCCGGTTTGTAGGTTAATAATTGGTCCTTTGTAAATTGCCCCCTAGTGCGTAGGGAGTGAATGAGAAAGTGGGATAACATGGAACTAGTGTGAGGGTGGAAGGGCCTGTTTCCATGCTGTATCACTAAATTAAATATTCAGTTGATTTGACATGATGCATCTTCATCAACATTAGGTATTTGTTACAATAAAGTTACGGTAGTCACAGTGGCACAGTGGTAGAGTTGCTGCCTTACAGCAAATGCAACTCCGGTGACCTGGGTTCGATCCCAACTACGAGTGCTGTCTGTACGGAGTTTGCACGTTCTCCCCGTGACCTGCGTGTGTTTTCTCCGAGATCTTCGGTTTCCTCCCACACTCCAAAGACATACAGGCTTGGAGATTAATTGGCTTGGTAAATGTAAAAATTGTCCCCAATGTGTGCAGGATAGTGTTAATGTGGAGGGATCGTGTGCTGAAGGGCCTGTTTCCACGCTGGATGTCTAGAGCAAACTAAACTAAAGCTGTTGAATAGACGGTGGTGCAGTGAAATGACAACATTGGTCCGTGCAGTCCTTGTTAATTAACATTAAGTGTTGCCACACGAATCTAATGTAAGCTCAGGTCCACCATCGACCGGAAACAGGCCCTTCGGCCCATAGGGTCCACGCCAGCAATCAATCACCCATTCACACTAGTTCTATATTATCCCACTTTCTCATCCACTCCCTATAGAACAGGCAACATTTTACAGAGGCCAACGAACCTACAAATGTGCACATCATTGGGATTTGGGAGGAAACCGGAGCACCCTGAGGAAACCCACGCAGGTCACAGTGAGAACGTGCAGACTCCGTGCAGGCAGCACCCGTAGTCAGGATCGAACCTGGGACTCTGGCGCTGTGATGCAGCAGCACTAACCGCTGCCGCCCCCATTCAACATTGTGAAGGTCAGCCATCGACGCAAGGAACTGCAGAGGCTGCTTTCAGAAAAAAAGACAGAAAATGCTGGAGTAACTGAGTGGGACTGGGTCTGAGGAAGGATCCTGATCCGAAACATCGTTTGTCCATCTTCTCCAAAGATGCTGCCTGACCTGCTAGGTTACTCCAGAACTTTCTGTCGTTTATTATGAATGGCAGCACCTCCGTAGACTCTGGATGATATCTTGGATGGTATAGTCTGTATCTGTGTTAACAAGCTGGAAACGGTACAGAGATGATTCACAAGGATGTTGCCAGCATTAGAAAGACTGAGCTCTAGGTTGAGCAGGCTGGGACTCTATTCCTTGGAGCACAGGAGGATGAGGGGTGATCTTATACAGGTGTATAACATCATAAGAGGAATAGATCGGGTAGACACACAGAGCCTCTTACCCAGAGTAGGGGAATCAATGACCAGAGGACATAGGCTTAAGGTGAAGGGGAAAGGATTTAGTAGGAATCTGAAGGGTAACTTTTTCACACAAAGGGTGGTGGGTGTATGGAACGAGCTGCCAGAAGAGGTAGTTGAGGCTGGGACTATCCCAACATTTAAGGGCCTGTCCCACTTAGGCGACTCTTTAGGCGACTGCCAGGGACTAGTTTTAATGGAATTCACCTACGACACCTGGCGGCAACCTACGACAGCACCTACATCAACCGATGACACCTGGCGGCAGCCTACGACAGCACCTACAACAACCTACGACAGCGATATTTGTCACCACTGGTGCCGAAACATTTTCAACGTTAAAGGTTTTGCGGCAGGCGCCTGTAGTCGCCCAAAAAATCACCTAAGTGGAACAAAATGTTTAAGAATGAACTGCAGATGCTGGAAAATCAAAGGTAGACAAAAATGCTGGAGAAACTCAGCGGGTGAGGCAGCATCTATGGAGCAAAGGAAATAGGCAACATTTGGGGTCTGAAGAAGGGTTTCAACCCGAAACGTTGCCTATTTCTTTCACTCCATAGATGCTGCCTCCAGCATTTTTGTCTACCTAAGTGGGACAGGCCCTTTAAGAAACAGTGGGGTGGGAGATTGCAACCTTCACGTGATCCGCCCTGTTTCGACGAATGCAATCAACCCGGCGTGCACAATCAAATAAGATCAAATAGAACAAGTTGTCCGACAACTTTAGGCTGTGCACGCCACACGCAAGAAGAAGAAGAAACAGTTAGACAGATGCATGGATAGGACAGGGTTTGGAGGGATATGGACCAAACACGGGCAGGTGCGACTAGTGTAGCTGGGACATGTTGGCCGGTGTGGGAAAGTTGGGCATGTTTCCACACTGTATCACTCTATGACTATGACTAACATGTATATATGGGGATATGTAAAGGGGATACGGTCGCTTCCTGCACAAACATGGTCTGTACATCATGCCCATTACATCGGAGAAGCTGATGTTTGCATGCATGACAAGTACTGTTGCTCTGGGACAGATCACTCGACACTTTATCCAATATCTCCGACAGGTACAGCAGCTGTACAAACATCTCTTGTACAAACATTGTATGACTCCTCTGCAAATGACATGCTCCTCTCATGTGATATTCATGAGATCCATGTACAGGTGTTAGCTTTTACACAATGTGTACTGTCTTCGACCACAGTGCGGTTCCTGAGAAATTACCGGTTGCTACCTAACCTCTTGGAAAATCCTTGATCGGATACAGCCACAAACTTCTTCTTCTTACCGAGACCACACGCAAGATTGGAGGTTGTTCAGCCAGTCAGAGCTGAACACACATCTCGGCATCTGAATACAACGGTATCTGTCTTGTCGCTTCTTGTGCTTCTTGTGGGCGAAAGATTGGTGGAAACAAGGCCGCGACGTGAACGCTCTTTCCTTGACCCCCCACAGCCACGATGGGAGGCATTTAGTAACAGAGCATGTAAAACCTGTTGGACATCAGATAAAAGCAAATTTCTATAGTCATATTCTTTAGTCTATTTCGCTTGGACAGTTTGCACCCCAATGGTATGAACATTGACTTGTCTAATTTCAGGTAGTCCCTACTTTCTCCTCCCCTTCTCAGCTCTTCCTCAGCCCACTGGCTCTACCTCTTCCTTTCTTCTTTCCGCCCCCCGCCCTCCCCCCCCCCCCAACCCGCACATCAGTCTGAAGAAGGGTTTCAATGCAAAACGTTGCCTATTGCCTTCATAGATGTTGAGTTTCTCCAGCATTTTTGTCTACTTTCTGTAGTGGGACGTTGCCAAGAATGATCCCAGGAATGAGTGGGTTAACATATGTTGAGCGTTTGTCGACACTGGGCCTGTACTCGCTGGGGGTTAGAAGGATGAGAGCGGACCTCATTGAAACTTACCGAATAGTGAAAGGCCTGGATAGAGTGGATGTGGAGATGATGTTTCCGCCAGTGGGAGAGTCTAGGACTAGATAGCTCAGCCTCAGAATGAAGGGGCGATCTTTTAGGAAGGAGATGAGGAAGAATTTCTTTGGTCAGAGGGTGGTGAATCTGTGGAATTCTTTGCCACGGAAGGCTGTGGAAGCCAAGTCAGTGGATATTTTTAAGGCAGAGATTGATAGAATGGGCTATGGGGAGAAGTCATGAGAATGGGGTTAGGAGGGAGAGATACATCAGCCATGATTGCATGAATTGATGGGCCGAATGGCATAATTCTGCTCCTATCACTTAAGAAAAGAGAACATCGAAGAGAACAGAAACTGCAGATGCAGGTTCACACCAAAGAGAGACACAAAGTGCTGGAGTAACTCAGCGGTCGGGCAGCATCTCTGGAGAAAAAGGATGGGTGATGTTTTGGATCCGGGCTCTCATTCACACTCTCGTCCTACAAACCTCTGGGAGAAGTGAGGGAACACTTGGAAGAGGTGTCATTTTTTGATGCCAAGTCTTGGTTCTTGGACTAGAATAGGAAGCAGGGAAGGAGACTAAGAGTTGTGAGATCTGGGAGAAAGGTTCATCAGAATCTTGTTAGAAGCATAGAAAATAGGTGCAGGAGGAGGCCATTTGGCCCTTCAAGCCGGCAGCGCCATTCATTGTGATCGTGGCTGATCTTCCCCAATCAATAACCCCTGCCTGCCTTCTCCCCATATCCCTTGATTCCGCTAGCCCCTAGAGCTCTATCTAACTCTCTTTTACATTCATCCAGTGAATTGGCCTCCACTGCCCTCTGTGGCTGAGAATTCCAGAAATTCACAATGTTCCCAATGTTGGGTGAGTCCAGAACCAGGGGCCACAGTCTTAGACTAAAGGGGAGGCCATTTAAGACTGAGGTGTGAAAAAAATGTTTTCACCCAGAGAGTTGTGAATTTGTGGAATTCCCTGCCACAGAGGGCAGCGAATCACTGGATGGATTTAAGAGAGAGTTAGATAGAACTCTAGGGGCTAGTGGAATCAAGGGATATGGGGAGAAGACAGGCACGGGTTATTGATAGCGGACGATCAGCCATGATCACAATAGAAACATAGAAACATAGAAAATAGGTGCAGGAGTAGGCCATTCGGCCCTTCGAGCCTGCACCGCCATTCAATGTGATCAAGGCTGATCATCCAACTCAGTATCCCGTACCTGCCTTCTCTCCATACCCCCTGATCCCTTTAGCCACAAGTGCCACATCTAACGCCCTCTTAAATATAGCCAATGAACTGGCCTCAACTACCTTCTGTGGCAGAGAATTCCAGAGACTCACCACTCTCTGTGTAAAGAATGTTTTCCTCATTTCGGTCCTAAAGGAATTCCCCCTTATCCTTAGACTGTGACCCCTTGTTCTGGACTCCCCCAACATCGGGAACAATCTTCCAGCATCTAGCTTGTCCAACCCCTTAAGAATTTTGTAGGTTTCTATAAGATCCCCCCTCAATCTTCTAAATTCCATCGAGTACAAACCGAGTCTATCCAATCTTTCCTCATATGAAAGTCCTGACATCCCAGGAATCAGTCTGGTGAATCTTCTCTGTACCCCCTCTATGGCAAGGATGTCTTTCCTCAGATTTGGAGACCAAAACTGTACGCAGTACTCCAGGTGTGGCCTCACCAAAACCCTGTACAACTGCAGTAGAACCTCCCTGCTCCTATACTCAAATCCTTTCGCTATGAATGCTAACATACCATTTGCTTTCTTCACTGCCTGCTGCACCTGCATGCCTACTTTCAATGACTGGTGTACCATGACACCCAGGTCTCGTTGCATCTCCCCCTTACCTAATCTGCCACCATTCAGATAATAGTCTACCCTCATGTTTTTGCCACCAAAGTGGATAACCTCACATTTATCCACATTGTACTGCATCTGCCATGCATCTTCCCATTCACTCAGCCTATCCAAATCACCCTGCAGCCTCCAAGCATCCTCCTCACACCTAACTATACCCCCCAGCTTGGTATCATCTGCAAATTTGGAGATGTTGCATTGAATTCCCTCGTCCAAATCATTAATATATATTGTAAATAGCTGGGGTCCCAGCACTGAGCCTTGCGGCACCCCACTAGTCACTGCCTGCCATTCTGAAAAGGACCCGTTTACTCCTACCCTTTGCCTCCTGTCTGCTAGCCAGTTCTCTATCCACATCAATACTGAACCCCCAATACCGTGTGCTTTAAGTTTGTATGCTAATCTCTTATGCGGGACCTTGTCGAAAGCCTTCTGAAAGTCTAGATATAACACATCCACTGGTTCTCCCTTATCCACTCTACTAGTTACATCCTCGAAAAATTCTATCAGATTTGTCAGACATGATTTACCTTTCGTAAATCCATGCTGACTTTGTCCAATGATTTCACCACTTTCCAAATGCGCTGCTATCCCATCTTTAATAACTGACTCTAGCAGTTTCCCCACTACCGATGTTAGACTAACTGGTCTGTAATTCCCCGCTTTCTCTCTCCCTCCTTTTTTAAAAAGTGGGGTTACATTAGCTACCCTCCAATCCTCAGGAACTACTCCAGAATCTAAGGAATTTTGAAAAATTATCACTAATGAATGATGATGCTGGCCTCCTCCTGCACCTATTTTCTATGTTTCTATGTCTCTGAGGAAAGCTTTTAAGAAATGATTAATCTTAACCTCAAAGATCATAAGTAAAACTCATTTACAAAACATTAAAAATATTTCTTTTTCGAGCTTGGCTTCCCCAGGCAAGTGTCTCCACCTCTGCGATTTTCATTGGTCCTGCAACCTGTCCATATCCAGTATTCCTTTGAGGTTCAGAATAAGATGATTAGTTCGCCATAACTGGAGCTGTTTACTTGTAAAAACCAATAAAAATGTAAATTGAAAAACAGCTAATTTTCTAAATATAACCCATGACTTCAGGCAGTAATCGCAGGAGCAGTGATGAAGTTGGCTTCTAGGGACTGCTGGCCTCTGTGTTCTGTGCCGTTTAGTTAAAGGCAACCCTGGCAATTAATATCCGGACCCTTCCCAAAGTGCCCGCGTGCATCCCTCCCAGCTACACACATCTACTGAAAGAGATACATAATCTTGTACCCTGTAACTTAGTCCGAGCTCAAACTGATAAGTAGCATTAAAGCAAAAAAAAAAATCTATGACCTGCAGACATCATCAGTCTGTCTCACGCTGTCGGCTGCGATTTGCAACTTTATGGTGGACAGTGCACATCTCAAGCCAGACTGCGCGCAGATTGCATCAGCTGATGAATTTTACATGGTAAATGATATGTACTCTGTAAAATTACACACTTCTCAGATGGTGTTTTCATAAAGTCAAGAATTAATAAGCTCAATCAATTATCCATTCATTCAAATAATTTGCAATCAACCTTTTGTAATTAGAAATAAGTGAAGATGATCGTGGAAATATTTACAGATAACCCAATGTCTCGTGTTTTAAGGTGTGAAGTACCGCAGTAAATAGCCGATGTCAAATTGATAGGATCCGATAGAACTTTATTCACCCCCGTAGGGAAATTGGTCTGCCTACAGTCATAACACACGACAAGGGGCATGAACATTTGAAATTAAAATTAAATTAAAAGTGAAAAATGGAAAAAGACAAGGGACTATTGGGCATGCTGGGACCCCCTTGTCTTCTCCTCTCACACTCAAGCTCATCCACCGCTGATCGCGGGTCGATCAAGAGGCCATACTGCCGCCGAGGCTCCCACTGCCGCCGAGGCTCCCACTGCCGCCGAGGCTCCCACTGCCGCCGAGGCTCCCACTGCCGCCGAGGCTCCCACTGCCGCCGAGGCTCCCACTGCCGCCGAGGCTCCCACTGCCGCAGAAATGCTGGAGTAACTCAGCGGGACAGGCAGCACCCCTGGAGAGAAGGAATGGGCGACATTTCAGGTCCAGACCCTTCTTCAGACTCTCGACATGAAACGTCACACATTCTTTCTATCCGGAGATGTTGCCTGTCCCGCTGAGTTACTCCAGCATTTTGTGTCTGTCTTTGGTGTAAACCAGCATCTGCAGTTCCTTCCCGTGTTATGAATATTCAGGTGTAGTATGGAAATTGTTAGAAAGGTATTTGTTTCCTTGTCAGGTTTTGCTATGTCTGAGAATGCCTGTGTCTTGGGAATTTATTGAGCTTTTCAAAGTGAATCTTAATTGTGTTGGAGGGATGTGATTGTTTACTGATGGGAGAGTTGGTAAAGTAATTCCCAAGCAATTTTTTTTGGGATGTAAAATCCCAACTGAGTGTGAAAGACTGCACAAAGTGGTGGTCACTGCCCGGTCCATCACGGATACTGACCTCCCCACCATCGAAGGTCCAACAGTACTGACCTCCCCACCATCGAAGGGATCTACAGGAGTTGCTGCCTCAAAAAAGGCAGCCGGCATCATCAGAGACCCACACCACCCTGGTCACGCTCTCATTTCACTTCTGACATCGGGAGGACTGAAAACTGTGACGTCCGGCTTCAGGAGCAGCTTCTCCCTTCAGCCATCAGGCTGTTAAACACCACAACCTCTAAATATGCTCCGCACTATGCAGACTTGGAGGATAAACGCAAAAAGCTGGAGTAACTCAGCGGGAAAGGCAGCATCTCTGGAGTGAAGGAATGGGTGACGTTTCGGGCCGAGACCCTTCTTCAGTGAAAGTCACGGGAAAGGAAAACGAGAGATATAGGCGGTGATGTAGAGAGATAAGCGAGGTGGTAGGTTGGAGAACAGGAGGAATCACAGAGGGGGAGCAGCTAGAGAGGGTGTTTCAGAACTCTCTCTATATATATAGGCCAAAGATAGACACAAAATGCTGGAGTAACTCAACGAGACAGGCAGCATCTCTGGAGAGAGGGAGTTTCGTGTCGAGACCATTCTTCAGATATATATCGGCCGATTAACCTACAAACCTGCACGTCTTTGGAGTGAGGAAGGTAACCGGAGATCCCAGAGGAAACCCACGCAGGTCATGGGGAGAACGCACAAACTCCACACAGACAGCACCCATAGTCAGGATCGAACCCGGGTCTCCGGCGCTGTGAGGCAGCAACTCTACCGAACATCACTGTTCCGTCCCCTTTCAAGACATCCTTTTCAATGGGGGGGTTAATGAACTTGAGGTGAGCGGTGAACAAGACATGTATGAAAGCTGAACGATGAGCCAGGCTAAACTTGGGACATGTCAGCATTCGTTGCTTTGTTTTCTGGCACTCCGTATCAAAATAGGTCAATAATCAGAGACAGGGTCCTGTCTGATTGATGTTGCCGTAATGAGTTCCTTATGAGATGTTATATCAACTGTTAATCGATATACATGGCAACGTGGCTCTTTGTATGACCTTGTAGAGTTTTTAATTAATCCTTATTAAAAATATTGACTTGTTCTGACTTTTGGTCGTTGCAATTTGCAGAGCTTTTCATCCTAATTAGGAGGTTAGGCTACATTGCTTAGATTGCAGATTATAATATAATGATTTCTTACATTAAATCAATCCATGACAGAAACCACAGACTGCAATTAATCCATTTAGTCAGGATCTATCAGGCTGCTCTTCCATGTTGACGTGAGCATGTCACAAAGTGGGGGCTGATGGAGCCTTTTGAATAATGGTGGGACCCGGCGGTGGCCGTTTGCTTCGGTCCTTGTGGGTCGACAGGAGGATTGGGCTTGTAATTCCGACAGGCAAAGGTGGCGTCTGAAACACAGCAACTCCTACCTGCTGACTCACTGCGGTCTATACATCTGCCCCTCCACTCATCTAGCTCTCCCTTCCCCCATCCACCCCTGCAATCAGTCTGAAGAAGGTGCAGCACGGTGGCGCAGCGGTAGAGTTACTGCCTCACGGCGCCAGAGACCCGGGTCCGATCCTGACTACGGGTGCTGTCTGCACGGAGTTTGTAAACGTTTTCCCCGTGACCCGCGTGGGTTTTCTCCTGTTTCCTCCCACAAGTTTGTAGGTGCTTTGGCTTCTGTAAATTGTCCCTCAGTGGGTTGGATAGAACTAGCGTATGGCGTGGTCGCTCTAAACCGAACTAAACGAAAGCCGCGAAAAGTCACCTATCCATCTTTTTACTATTTATCTGTATACCAACGTCACAGCCAACAATAGATCTTTGTGGGCTCCAACTTTATTAGATTATCGTTACTGTTTTGCATATCTTCCATTCATCTGTCTCTATCACCATCTCTATCTCTCGTTTCTCCTGACTCTCAGTTTTAGTCATAGAGTGATGCAGTGTGGAAACAGGCCCAAGTTTTCAAGAGTTAGATTTAGGTCTTGGGGATAAAGGAATCAAGGGATATGGGGGAAAAAGCAGGAATGGGGCACTGATTCTAGATGGTGAGCCATGATCATATTGAATGACGGTGCTGGCTCGAAGGACCAAATGGCCTACTCCTGCACCTATTTTTCTATGTTTCTATATTTGCCCACACCGGCCAACATGTCCCAGCTACACTGGTCCCACCTGCCTGCGATTGGTCCATATCCCTCCAAACCTGTCCTATCCATGTACCTGTCTAAATGCTTCTTCAGTCGAAGAGTCTCGACCCGAAACATCACCAATTCCTTCTATCCAGAGATGCTGCCAGTCCCACTGAGTTACTCCAGTATTTTTGGTATATCGCTGATTTTTCATTTGTTCTATATCTCTCTACATCGCCATCTGTATCTCTCGTTTCCCTCTCCCCTGACTCTCAGTCTGAAGAAGGGTCTCGACCCGAAATGTCTCCCCTTCTTTCTCTCCAGAGATGCTGCCTGTCCCGCTGAGTTACTCCAGCATGTTAACCATATAACCATATAACAATTACAGCACGGAAACAGGCCTTCTCGGCCCTTCCAGTCCGTGCCGACCATTCATTTTCCTCTAGTCCCATCTACCTGCACTCAGACCATACCCCTCCATTCCCTTCCCGTCCATATACCTATCCACTTTACTTTTAAATGTTAAAATCGATCCTGCCTCCACCACTTCTGCAGGAAGATCATTCCACACAGCCACCACTCTCTGAGTAAAGAAGTTCCCCCTCATGTTACCCCTAAACTTCTGTCCCTTAATTCTCATGTCATGCCCTCTTGTTTGAATCTACTTGATGTGTCTACTTTGTGAGTGTGTGATTGTCTGAGTAAGTAAGAAATCAGCTTGATGAAAATATTTTGGGGAAGTCATCCCGATCTATAGTTCTCGGATTACCAGGGAGGTTTGCTGAGTGTGTGATTTTGTTTCTCCCCCCCACCCCTCCTCCCCCACAACCAAAATTTCATTTAGCGGAGAAATCAAAATGAGCTGGTAGGCGCAAAATGCTGGAGTAACTCAGCGGGGCAGGCAGCATCTCTGGAGATAAAGAATGGGTAATGTTTCGGATCGAAACCCTTCTGCAGACTGATGTCAGGGGAGTGGGCTAGATAAAGATACTAAATATAAAGTCATAGACAATAGACAATAGGTGCAGGAGTAGGCCATTCGGCCCTTCGAGCCAGCACCACCATTCAATGTGATTATGGCTGATCATCCCCAATCAGTACCCCGTTCCTTCCTACTCCCCATATCCCCTGACTCCGCTATCTTTAAGAAATACAAAATTATGTTTTAGTTCATTTTATTAGTCATGCACAGTCAGTGAAAAGCTTCATTTTGCATGCATTTCAAACAGATCAGATAAAACTATGTTCTCCAGAGATGCTGCCTGACCCACTGAGTTACTGCAGCACTGTGTCTGTGCAGTTCCTTGTTCCATGTTCAGCACAGACATTGTGGGCTGAAGGGCCTGTTCCTGTGCTGTACTGAGTTTTGTGTCACAGAGTGCTGGAGTAACTCAGCGGGTCAGGTAGCATCTGTGGAGAACATGGATGGGTGACGTTTCAAGTTGGGACTCTTCTTCCTGAAGAAGGGTTCCGACCCAAACGTCACCTATCTGTGACCTCCAGAGATGCTGGTGGCCTGCTGATCACTCCCACACTTTGTGTCTTTCCTTGATAAACCAGCATCTGCAGTTAGTTTCCCATCGGTTCAGAATAGCAACAGAATTAGGCCATTCGGCCTATCAAGTTTACTCCGCCATTCAATCATGGTCGATCTATCTCTCCCTCCCAAACGCAATATCCTGCCTTCTCCCCATAACCCCTGACACCCGTACTAATCAAGAATCTATCAATCTCTGCCTTAAAAATATCCACTGACTTGTGGCCTCCACAGCATTTCTGCGTTCGGACTGTCTGTTTGTTGCCTCCACAGATGCTGCCTGACACACTGAGCTTCTCCAGCACCTTGTACTTTATCACTCAGGATTCCAGCATCTGCAGTCTCTTACGGTAAAAAACACTTGTGCTTTTTCTTTGTGGAAATCAATAACAAAAGCATTTGATACGTTTTGAAGATTTGTACTCATTTCCCAGCATGAGTTTTACTGGTGAGGAAATTGCTATGATCATTTACTGCTGTGCCTAACGTTACTGCGTGGATCATTTTCTCATTGTGTTCAAGCGCATGACAATGAAAGGGCGACACGGTGGCGCAGCGGTAGAGTTGCTGCCTCACAGCGCCAGAGACCCGGGTTCCATCCCGACTACGGGTGCTGTATGTACGGAGTATGTACGTTCTCCCCGTGACCTGCGTGCGTTTTCTCCGGGATCTTCGGTTTCCTCCCGCACTCCAAAGACGTACAGTTTTGCCGGTTAATTGGCTTGGTATGAAATGTAAAATTGTCCCGAGTGTGTGTAGGATAGTGCTAGTGTTGGCGCGGACTCGGTGGGCCGAAGGGCTTGTTTCCGCGCTGTATCTCCGAACTAATCAAAACAAATCGATGTGCCCTGCATACGTTTCTGTAGAATTGGAAGTAGAATTAGAAATATCTTCATTGAACATAGAACAGTACCAAATCAAACAGTACTTATCAGGCCATGAACCATCAGCACTGAACGATCCTACCAACATCTAGAGAGCAGTCCTGAACTACTATCTACCACGTTGGGGACCCACAGAATATTTTTGATCAAACTTTACTGGCTTTATCCTGCACTAAACGCTATTCACGTTATTCCCTTTATCCTGTATCTGTACACATGTATTGTCTTTCTGCTGATGGGTAGTGGGAGGCGAGACATGATGATTCAGCGAGATGATTGGAGGAGGGAGGTGTCGGTCAGAGGCAGAAGTGGGGGGGTGGGACTGAGGATAGAGCGCGGTGATTGGAGGAGGTAGATGTCCTGGTGGAGCAAAGATCATAGAGCGGAGCTTGAATCGACCCGTTCATGGGGCCTTTCATCGCCCGGCTTCAGCTGCCGAAACTTATACCAACAATGATGGTTTCTTCATTGGTATGTTGCTCATTGGTATATTAGCTTTCCTTTATATGTGCCATTTATAATACTTGCCATTACGTTTTAACTCTAAAATTAGTTTCTGTAAATAAAGTTAGCATTTTTGCATGACAAGAATAAAGTTAGGTCTTTATTCTTTGGAGCGCAGAAGGTTAAGGGGGGGGACTTGATTGAGGTCTTTAAAATGATGAAAGGGATAGACAGAGTTGACGTGGATAAGCTTTTCCCATTGAGGGTAGGGAAGATTCAAACAAGAGGGCATGACATGAGAATTAAGGGACAGAAGTTTAGGGGTAACATGAGGGGGAACTTCTTTACTCAGAGAGTGGTGGCTGTGTGGAATGATCTTCCAGCAGAAGTGGTGGAGGCAGGATCGATTTTAACATTTAAAAGTAAAGTGGATAGGTATATGGACGGGAAGGGAATGGAGGGGTATGGTCTGAGTGCAGGTAGATGGGACTAGGGGAAAATAAATGGTCGGCACGGACTGGAAGGGCCGAGAAGGCCTGTTTCCGTGCTGTAATTGTTATATGGTTATATGGTTAAAATAAAATAGCTACCTGGAATCAATCGCAATCAATACAATTTGCTGCATTTCTGAAGGAAATCCACCTTAGGAAAAAGCTTCAACGATTTTATCACAAAGCACCTGCATCGCGACTAGTGGGAGCTGAAGACTCGATTGGAAATTAAAGGGCCTGTCCCACTTACGCGATTTTTTTTGGCGACTGCCGGCACCCATCACTAATTACCGTCCACAGGGCCCACGACTGAAGCCTCCGAAACCTCATGCGTGTGTGAGTGTGCGCATGTGTTCGCGGCTGTCAAGAAATTGTCCCCCCCCTGGTCCCCCCCATGTTTTGATAGCGATTTCCGTGCCAGTATCCCCGTAACCTTTGACGCCGTTACTAATCTAGGATTCATTAAAATCTGCGTCCTGATGTAAAGTCTCGGATGTATAGTCTATTGTAGTAGAGAAGGCCTTCAATAGGAGTTTAGAAGGATGAGAGGATATCTTATTGAAACATATAAGATTATTAAGGGTTTGGACACTCTAGAGGCAGGAAACATGTTCCCGATGTTGGGGGAGTCCAGAACCAGGGGCCACACACAGTTTTAGAATCAGGGGTAAGCCATTTAGAACAGAGATGAGGAAACACTTTTTCTCACAGAGAGTTGTGAGTCTGTGGAATTCCCTGCCTCAGAGGGCAGTGGAGGCTAGTACTCTGGATACTTTCAAGAGAGAGCTAGATAGGGTTCTTGAAGATAGCGGAGTCAGGGGATGTGTGGAGAAGGCAGGAACGGGGTACTGATTGAGGATGGTCAGACATGATCACATTGAATGGCGGTGCTGGCTCAAAGAGCGAATGGCCTACTCCTGCACCTATTGTCTATTGTCAATACCGCTGCTAATCAACAGTTCTTGAAAATTATGCAGAATTCAATAAACAGGGATATAACTGGAATTAAATACAAATAAAAAATGCCAAATTTACTAAAGAGAAAGCGTAATCTTCAGATTAACCAGCAGAGAGATATGCCAAGGCAAAGATTGGATGCTCGGCTTTCCGAGTAGATTGAAATGTTTGGTCTATTTTTAGCCGATGCCTTTTGCATGACAAGAAGTGAAAGCAATCCTAACAGGTGGCTAATGCCTATCATCCGTCCCATCATTTCGTTTCTGATCAGCACCATGTAACTCCAAATGCAAACTGGTGTTTAGCAAGACGTGGTGAAATCCCAGCCACCCAACAGCAATGCTCTGCCTAGAACCGACAATATCAGAGCTGTCAAAATTCATCAGCTCCTCCAAAGAGCTGGCTGATGAATCTTGGCACTTGCACTCACGAGATTGTATGCACGGGTCACACTGACACAGATGTCATATTGGCCCTAACAGTGGAAACTTTGCAGGGAGATCAGATACCAAATGCTGGAGTAACTCAGCGGGACGGGCAGCATCTCTGGAGAGAAGGGATGGGTGACATAGATACACCCGCGGGATTTGCCATCGCCCGCCGGGGGCTTTAACATTGGGAGAGGAATGGAACACGGGGGAGAGACAAGACTTTGCCTTCCATCACAGTGAGGAGGAGATTCACTGTGATGGATGTTTGTGTAAATTGTATTGGTTGTGTGTCCTGGTTCTTGTTGTATGACTGCAGAAACCAAATTTTGTTTGAACTTCATTTGAGGTTCAAATGACAATAAATAATTGTATTGTATTGTATTGTGTAGATACATCGACCACAGGTGCAGGAGTAGGCCATTCAGCCCTTCAAGTCAGCACCACCATTCAATGTGATCATGGCTGATCATCCACAATCAGTACCCCGTTCCTGCCTTCTCCACATGTCCCCTTGATTCCGTTAGCCCAAAAAGCTCTATCTAACTCTCTTTAGAATGCATCCAGTGAATCAGCCTACGCTGCCTCCTGGGGCAGAGAATTCAACAAATTCACAACTCTCTGCGTGAAAAGGTGTTTCCTCATCTCATTTCTAGATGGCTTATCTCTTGTTCTTAAACTATGACCCCTGGTTCTGGACTCCCTCCAACATCAGGAACATGTTTCCTGCCTCTAGTGTCCAATCCCTTAATAATCTTATATGTTTCAATAAGATCCCCTCTCACCCTTCTAAATTCCAGAGTATACAAGCCCAGCCGCTCCATTCTCTCAGCATATGACAGTCCCACCATCCGGGGAATTAAGCTGGTGAACCAACGCTGCACTCCCTCAATAGCAAGAATGTCCTTACTCACATTACGTTTTGGGTCGAGACCCTTCTTCAGACTGATCCTTCCGTTCTAAACGCCACTTGCTATTAATGAACCAGCCATTAATTCATTTTTTTTAATATAGATACAGCATGGAAACAGGCGCTTAGGCCCATTGACCAATGATCATCCATACGCTAGTCTATCCTTGACATTAGGGATAATTTACAGAAGCCAATTAACCTACAAACTGTTAAGAGCATCAAGACTGCATAGATATGCAAATATGCCTAGGATGTGGCTGTATTAAATGCCCCTTCAAATTTTGTTCAAATTTTGGGTAGGAAAGGATTAGAGGCGTGAATATGGTCAAATGGGAGAAGCTTAGGTGGGTCTCCTTGCTCAGCATTGATGAGATGGGCCGAAGGGCCTGATACCATTTTTGATGACCCTATGATCCCAGGTTAGCACGGAACAATAGCTTTTCACTGTAGCTTGGGACACGTGACAATAAACTAAACTAAACTCCACAGAACTCAAACTCAACTCAAGTGCCTGGTTTCCCGCCTCATTTAAAGCCATCTGCAGGCAAGATCCACCATATTGTAATTCTAAAAAAAAAACAAGAAAATTAATTGCAAATAAATGCTTCACTCTTGAGTTCCGCCCTTCACAAAATAATTAACTGGTGACAATTCCAGAGGTGAAGGCATCGAGGCGCGGCAAGTTGTAGAGGGGATGAAGGAATCTTTGTCATACGCTTGTGTCAGTCGGTGGAATCTGCCTCAATAATTCTGTCCAAACTTGGAGTGCTTTCACTCAAACTTGGTTTGTTTTCTCTGGAACACTGGAGGTTGAGATAAGACCTGATTGAAGTGTATGGATAGGGTGGGCAATCAGAAACATTTTCTCGGGGAGGAAATGTCCAAGACTAGAGGGCATAACATTAACACGATAGGGGCATGGTCCAATGGAGATGAGCAGGGCAAGCTGTTTTACACAGAGGGTGGTTAGTTAGTGCTTAGAAGGTGCTGCCAGGTGTGGTAGTGGTGAAGGCAGATACAATTATGCCACTTAAGAGGCTTTTGGCTTAAGAGACACATGGATTAACAGGGAATGGAGGGATACGGATCTTGATTAGTCCAGGGGTGTCGGGGGTTACGGGGAGAAGGCAGGACAATGGGGTTAGGAAGGCGAGATAGATCAGCCATGATTGAATGGTGGAGAGGACTTGATGGGACGAATGGCCTAATTCTGCTCCTATCACTTATGAACTTATGTGTTGGCAGAGGAGATTAGTTTAACTTGGCATCATGTTCGGCACTGGTATTGTGGGCCAAAGGACCTGTTCCTCTGCACTGCTGTTAAATGTTCTATGTTCTGTGATTTTTCTCACAAGATTAAATATCCGACATGGGGAATGCAGTTTCTACAGTGCCCATTAGCCCAATTCCACTTGAAGTTGTCTTTGCCACTGATAATTTCAAGATAATTCACAAAAAAATGTCATTGTCTGCTATATCTCTAGAAACTAATCTGTAAATTAATTTTGGCAACAATAGCAAGAGGATTTCAGTACAGGAGTAAAGAGGTTCTTCTGCAGTTGTATAGGGCTCTGGTAAGACCACATCTGGAGTATTGCGTATAGTTTTGGTCTCCTAATTTGAGGAAGGACATCCTTGTGATTGGGGCAGTGCAGCGTGGGTTCACAAGATTGATCCTTGGGATGGTGGGACTGTTTTATGAGGAAAGATTGAAAAGACTAGGCTTGTATTCACTGGAGTTTAGAAGGATGAGGGGATATCTTATAGAAACATATACAATTATAAGAGGACTGGACAAGCTAGATGCAGGAAAAATGTTCCCAATGTTGGGCAAGTCCAGAACCAGGGGCCACAGTCTTAGAATAAAGGGGAGGCCTTTTAAGACTGAGGTGAGAAAAAACTTTTTCACCCAGAGAGTTGTGAATTTGTGGAATTCCCTGCCACAGAGGGCAGTGGAGGCCAAATCACTGGATGGATTTAAGAGAGAGTTAGATAGAGCTCTAGGGGCTAGTGGAGTCAAGGGATATGGGGAGAAGGCAGGCACGGGTTATTGATGAGGGACGATCAGCCATGATCACAATGAATGGCGGTGCTGGCTCGAAGGGCCGAATGGCCTCCTCCTGAACCTATTTTCTATGTTTCTATCTATCTAATAATCCATGGACGTTGCACAAAGTGAAAGAGCACGTGTGTGTTTTATGTGAGAGTGAGATGATTGGTCTGCTCGCTTTTTCTGTCGGATGGAGGATTGATGCACTTGTACATTCTGGTACTTGTTGTTCAAGGTTATCACGATTGATCAGACGTGTCAGATGAGGTTGTCATGATTTGAAAGAAGAATGGTCAAAGACCCATTTGTGAATCCAGGAACACCTCTTTTCTAATGGAGTTAGCCATCATTTGGAGTCCGAAGAAGGGTCACGACCCGAAACATCACCTATTCCTTCGCTCCAGAGATGCTGCCTCACCCGCTGAGTTTCTCCAGCATTTTCGTCTACCTTTGCCCCGGAATTAGAGAGTGATTGAATCTTGAATGGTCTGTGCAATTTTTCTTTGAGGATAAATGTCGCCGTCCCTGGATTTATTTTTCTGATGCCATCAATTCACATTGACCTGAATTATTGGCATTCAGCATGTTCCTTGCTCACAGAGTCCCAGACAGTCATAGATTCTTACAACATGGAAACTCGCACATGATGACCAAGATATCCCATCTAAACTAGTCCCATTTGCCCACGTTTGACCCATATCCCTCAATCTTTCCTGTCTATGTAGTGGTCCAAATGTCTTTTAAATGTTCATAAGTGATAGGAGCAGAATTAGGCCATTCGGCCCATCATGTCTACTCCACCACTCAATCATCACCCCCTCCTAACCCCATTCTCCTGCATTCTCCCCATAATCCCTGACACCTGTACTGAACAAGAATCTGTCTATCTCGGCCTTAAAAATATTAATTGACTTGACCACCACAGCCTTCTGTGGCAATGAATTCCAGCATCTATGGAGACAGGAGCGATGCTGCCTGTCCCGCTGAGTTACTCCAGCATTTTGCGTCTGCCTTCCATTTAAACCACCATCTCCGGTTCTCTCCCACACATTTTGTCCTCTGGTTCTTGATGTCCCCTGCCCTGGGTAAAGCAATCACCCGATCAATTTTACACACCCCTATACGATTGCCCCTCATCCTCCTGCGCTCCATGGAACAAAGTCTTCTTCTAATCCTCAGTTGATTGTTCTCTCTCTGTCTCTCTATCTCTCTGGCACTCTTCTTCACCGCTCCTTTCTACTTTTCCTGACGTCTCATTCTCTCTTTTGTTTTCCGAGTCCTTCTTCTCGACACTTCCCATCTCAGTGACATCTTTCTCTTGTTGCCTTCGCTCGCGTCACTACCTGAGACAGCAAGCACATCGGGCTGGCAGGTAGTCAGGCTGAGTGACTTAATTGTGATAAAAATAACACTCGGTTAGAGCGGCTTATTTATCTTCCCTGTTTGTGAAGGGCGGCGAGTTCGGCAAGATGCTTGCGTTCATGCAAACTGCGTCTGTCAGCAAAACGGCTGCAGTGCTTTCCTCTTCGAAACATAGAAACATAGAAAATAGGTGCAGCAGGAGGCCATTTGGCCCTTCGAACCATTCATTGTGATCATGGCTGATCGTCCCCAATCAATAACCCGTGCCTGCCTTCTTCCCCATATCCCTTGGTTCCACCAGCCCATAGAGCTCTATCTAACTCTCACTTAAATCCATCCAGTGACTTGGCCTCCACTGCCCTCTGTGGCAGGGAATTCCACAAATTCACAACTCTCTGGGTGAAAAAGTTTTTTCCCACCTCAGTCCTAAATGGCCTTCTCTTTATTCTAAGACTGTGGCCCCTAGTTCTGGACACGTCTTGGATGGCGGGGTGGTGCAGGGCTGGAACGGTGGTGCAGCGGTAGAGTTGCTGCCACACAGGGCCAGAGGACCGTTCGATCCTGACCGCGGGTGCCGTCTGCCCGGAGTGTGTGTACGTTCTCCCAGTGACCGCGTGGGTTTTCTCCGGGCGCCCCAGTTTCCTCCCACACTCCAACGATGTGATGGTTTGTAGGTTAATTGGCTTTGGTAAAATTTGGAACTCGTTCCTGGTGTGTGCAGGATAGTGCTAGTATGCGGGGATCGCTGTTTGGTGTGGACTTGGTGGGCCGAAGGGCCTGTTTCCATGCCCTAACTCTAAACTAAACTAAACTAAACAAAACTTCACAAATCATGAGTTCCTAATGTTTAGAAGCAAAATTAGGCCATTCTGCCCATTAAGTCTACTGCGCCATTCAGTCATTGCTGATCATTTTTTCCCTCTCAACCCCATTCTCCTGCTTTCTCCCCATAACCCCTGACACCCGCACTAATCAAGAATAGGTCATTCTCCACCTTAAAAATACCTCTTGACTTGGCCTCCACAGCTGTCTCGGGCAATGAATTCCACAGATTCACCACCCTCTGACTAAAGAAATTCCTCTTCATCGCCTTTCTTAGGATTTGTCTTTTAATTCTGAGGCTGTGCCCTCTGGTCCTATACTCTCCTAATAATGGAAATATTCTCTCCACATCCACTCTATCCAGGCCTTTCACTACTCGGTAAATTTCAATGAGGTTCCCACTCATCCTTCTAAACTCCAGCGAGTACCATCTCTCTCTAAAGAAGGGTCACGAACTGAAACGTCACCCTTCCCTTGTCTCTAGAGATTCTGCCTTACTGAGTTACTCCAGCATTTTGTGTCCGTCTTCGGTGTAAACGGGCATCTGCACTTCCTTCTGTGCACAGTACCATCTCTGTGTCTTCCCCAAATTCAATTTGGCATTTAAGAATCCACAATGAGATACTGGGAATGATAAGGCAGGCTCACGATTCTTGCTGCTCTTAATTAGATATTGCCCTTTGAGAACCGGTGAGTGTTTGTTCCCTTTGAGTCAGGCTTTGAGACCTTACCGACAGAACTTCTAAATGTCATATAAGTGACAAGGGGAGAATTAGGCCATTCGGCCCATCAAGTCTGCACCGCCATTCAATCATGGTGATGGCACACTTGGATTTACGGTGTGCCACAGTGGATCGAATAAAATATAAAAAGGCACCGGGCAAATGCAGTTATCTCTGGCCTTAAGTACATCGGTACAGAGTGTCCGGGGTGCGGAGAATGGGTTGGACTGGGCCCTGAAAGGTTCATACGGTCATATGGAATAGGAGTAGAATTAGGCCATTCGGCCCATCAAGTCTACTCCGCCATTCAATCACGGCTGATCTATCGCTCCCTCCTAACCCCATTCTCCTGCCTTCTCCCCATAACCCCTGACACCCGTACCAATCAAGAATATCTATCTCTGCCTTAAAAATATCCATTATCCAAAACAATATCAGGCCGCCACAGCCTTCTGCGGCACAGAATTCCACAGATTCACCACCCTCTGACTAAAGAAATTCCTCCTCATCTCCTTCCTAAAGGAACATCCTTTAATTCTGAGGCTGTGACCTCTGGTCCTCGACTCACCTTCTCGTGGAAACATTCTCTCTGCATCCACTGTAACCAGGTCTTTCACTATTTAAATGAGTTCCCAGCTCATTCTTCTAAACTCCAGCGAGGGAGGCCATGGTGGTGCAGCGGTAGAGTTACTGCCCGACTACCCGTGTTGTCTGTAGGAAGTTTGTATGTGAAATTGTGGGTTTTCTCCGAGATCTTCCGTTACCTTCCTCACTCCAAAGGCGTGCAGGTTTGTAGGTGAATTGGCTTGGTGCATGTGCAAGTTGGCCACAAATTGTGTGTAGGGTAGTGCTAGTATGCGGGGATTGCTGGTCTGCGCAGGCGTGTTGTGCCGAAGGGCCTGTTTCCGCGCTGTATATATAAACTAAAAAAAAACTACCATCTCTGTGTCTTCCCCAAAGTAATATCCACATTTAGGAATCCACGGTGAGATACTGGGAAGGGAAGCCTTGTTCACTGTTCCTGTTGCTTTAGATTAGAGATTACTATTGCTATTGAGGGAGTGCAGCGTGGGTTTACCAGGTTAATTCCCGGGATGGCGGGACTGTCATATGCTGAGAGAATGGAGCGGCTGGGCTTGTACACTCTGGAGTTCAGAAGGATGAGAGGAGATCTTAATGAAACATATAAGATTGTTAAGGGTTTGGACACGCTAGAGGCAGGAAACACGTTCCCGATGTTGGGGGAGTCCAGAACCAGGGGCCACAGTTTAAGAATAAGGGGTATGCCATTTAGTATGGAGGTGAGGATACACTTTTTCTCACAGAGAGTTGTGAGTGTGGAATTCTCTGCCTCAGTGGGCGGTGGAGGCCGGTTCTCTGGATACTTTCAAGAGAGAGCTAGATAGGGCTCTTAAAAATAGCGGAGTCAGGGGATATGGGGAGAAGGCAGGAACGGGGTACTGATTGAGGATGATCAGCCATGATGACATTGAATGGCGGTGCTGGCTCGAAGGGCCGAATGGCCTACTCCTGCAACTATTGTCTATTGTCTATCGTCAAGAACTGGCGGGTGGTTATAGCTTCTAGGAGTCGGGCTTTGAGGCCAAAGCTTTGGAAAATAAAATCACTGGAAGAAACAGCCAGCATTGGGATAAGTCATGTAACAGAATCACATGGTTTGTCGAGCAATCCATCAATATTATACCGTGCAACGGATGAGATTTAAATAAAATTACAGGTTTGCTCTGTGTTTTTATAAAATAATATAAAATTCAACATCTCAAGCGGAATGCAACTTATTCCCCTTGAAATGTCGGGATTTATTATTGTATTAAGCACCTTTAACAGAGCAAATCATCCCTCGCAGGAAGCTAATCGGAGAAAATTGGTTGATAATGCAGAGCTGGGCTGAAGATTAATGAAAATTGAGAAGACAATTGTTGGAGGTTGTGAGACAAGGGGCGAGCGTAGATGCTAAGATTAGTGCGGGTGTCAGGGGTTACGGGGAGAAGGCAGGAGAATGCGGTTAGGGTGGACAATCAGAAGCATTTTCTCAGGGGGTGGAAATGTCCAAGACTGGAGGGCAAGGCATTAGCATGACAGGGGCAAATTCCTAAGGAGATGCACCCTGTTTACACATAGGGCGGTTAGTTAGTGCCGAGTATGCGCTGCCAAGGGTGGTGGTGAAGGCAGATACAATGATGCCATTTAAGAGGCTTTTGGCTTAAGAGACACATGGATTTACAGGGAATGGAGGGATATGGATCTTGATTAGTACAGGGGTGACAGGGGTTATGGGGAGAAGGCAGGAGAATGGGTTAGGAGGGAGAGATAGATCAGCCGTGATTGAATGGTGGAGTAGACTTGATAGATAATAGACAATGGACAATAGGTGTTGGATAGGCCATTCGGTCCTTCGAGCCAGCACTGCCATTCAATGTGATCATGGCTGATCATTCCCAATCAGTACCTCGTTCCTGCTTTCTTCCCATATCCCCTGACTCCCCTATCTTTAACAGCGCTCTTTTGCTCTCTCTTGAAAGTATCCAGAGAACCGGCCTCCACCAACCTCCATAGACTCAGAAGTCTCTGTGTGAAAAAATGTTTCCTCATCTCTGTTCCAAATGGCTTGCCCATTATTCTTAAACTGTGGCCCCTGGTTCTGGACTCCCCCAACATCGGGAACATGTTTCCTGCCTCAAGTGTGTCGAAACCGTTAATAATCATATGTTTCAATAAGATAACCTCTCATCCTTCTAAACTCCCATATATACAAGCCCAGTCCCGCCATCCCGGGAATTAACCTTGTAAACCTACGCTGCACTCCCTCCATAGCAGGCGAATGGGGTTAGGAGGGAGCGATAGATCAGCCATAATTGAATGGCGGAGTAGACTTGATAGGCGAGTGGCCTAATTCTGCTCCTCTCACTTCTGAAGTTATGAAAATTGTCCTTCAGCAGCTCAGGTGGAAATGGATTTCCAGTCTCCGTGCTATGATCAAACCCATTCTGCCATTGATGTGGAGAATATCAGGGGGTTGATGGTTCATCCGATCGATGTTATTATTTCATCAAGCCTCACAACGCGTGCTCAGAAACCTGTTGCTGAGGTCACATTTTATTAGATTTGGGTTAATGTAACTGCCACCCAATCTCGCCAGCCTGAAACTCACGCCAAGGCACAGTGATCATCAAGCTCTCCCTCAGATTTCTAAAACGGTCCCTTGTTTTGTTCCGACTGATTCGCCACTTACCGCAGTAATAGTATTTTGTTCACAGTTCAGGACTTAGAACTACAGCGTGCTGCAGCCACCACTGAGTGTCAGGTGATCTCACAGATACTTACACATGCTCCTAAAGGGGTGGTGGGCAAAAGTGCTGGAGAAACTCAAGGGGTGAGGCAACATCTATGGAGTGAGGGAAATAGGTGACGTTTCGGATTGAGACTCTGAAGGAAAGCATTTAAAAGAGAGTTAGATAGAGCTCTTGGGGCTAGCGGAATCAAGGAATATGGGGAAGAGGCAGGAACAGGTAACTGATAGAAAATATAGAAAACATAGAAAATAGGTGCAGGAGGAGGCCATTCGGCCCTTTGACCCAGCACCGCCATTCATTGTGATCATGGCTGATCGTCCCCAATCAGTAACCCGTGCCTGCCTTCTCCCCATATCCCTTGATTCCACTAGCTCCTCGAGCTCTATCTTACTCTCCCTTGAATCCATCCAGTGATTTGGCCTCCACTGCCCTCTGTGGCAGGGAATTCCACAAATTCACAACTCTCTGGGTGAAAACGTTTTTTCTCACCTCAGTCTTAAATGGCTTCCCATTTATTCTAAGAATGTGGCCCCTGGTTCTGGACTCGTCCAACATTGGGAACATTTTTCCTGCATCTAGCTTGTCCAGTTTCTATAAGATCCCACCTCATCCATCTAAACTCCAGTGAATACAAGCCTAGTCTTTTCAATCTTTCCTCATATGGCGGTCCCGCCATCCCAGGGATCAATCTCGTGAACCTACGCTGCACTGCCTCAATCACAAGGATGTCCTTCCTCAAATTAGGAGAGCAAATGTGGATGATTGTGAATGAACAGCTATGATCGACTTTCACTGTACCTTAGTAACATGTAACACTAATGTGACCTTGAAACCTTGAAACCTTGAATGGCGGTGCTGGCTCGAAGGGCCGAATGGCCTACTCCTGCACCTATTTTCTATGTATCTGTGTATCTATGTCAAAACTAAGAAAGTTTAAATCACAGAAGCAGGCAGGCCCGTAAACGTACCCGCCCAAGGTATGAGAATCTGTCTTAACGAACTGCTATTGATCTGAACATTTCTTCAATTTGGCCTAACCTTTTTATTTATTGCAGATTGAGATTCAATACACTTCTTGTAACTTAATGTATAGTTGGCTTCCAGACAAGGGTCAAGAGTGTTTTATTGTCTTACATACCGACAATGGAACTATTGAATGCTTACGAGCTGCATGTTAACAGCCCCTCAATGCAATGACACAGGGATCGATATATTATAATCAATGAGACAATAAATTCATAACCGTAAGCCGAGGTGACCTTAATCATGCAAAACCAAAGTCCATAGTTTAACCACAGTCCACAGAAGATCACAGTTGCTGAGGGTTAATATTGGGTAGTGTTCAAGAGCCTGATGGTTGCTGGGAAGAAGCTGTTCTTGAACCTGAAGGTCACGGTTTTCAGGCTCCTGTACCTTCCTCCCCATGGTAGTAGCAATGAGATGAGAGCGTGGCCAGGGTGGTGTGGTCTCTGATGATGCTGGCCGCATTTTTGAGGCAGTGCCTCCTGTAGTTCCCTTCGACAGTGGGGAGGTGAGTATCTGTGATGGAGCGGGCAGTGTTCACCACTCTCTGTAGATCCCTTCGATGGTGGGGAGGTTGGTACCTGTGGCGGAGTGTCTCTGCAACATCCTGCGTTCCAGTTGCTTTGAGTTAAAGAGCCAGGTCATGATGCAACTAGTTGGTTTAAGGGCCTGCCCCGCTGTACGAGGTAATTCAAGAGCTCAAGTAATTAAAAAAATCAAACTCGTGGTATGCACGTAGAATGTACGTTGCGGGTACGTCGGAGCTCGGGACGTCTCTTAGCGGCTCGTAACGCTAACGGCAGGTACTTGGGAAACGCGGTAAGCTCGTGAAGACTCGTGAAAATTTTTCACCGTGTTGAAAAATGTCCACGAGAGCCCCGAGTACCTACGAGCGGCCATTGCCATAATTCTCCGAGTTCGAATCAGGGGAAACTCGGGAGAATTCTAGAATTAGCTCGTACAGTGGAACAGCCCCTTTACTATCCACTGCACTCTCTACTTCAATAGAATGTTCATCAACATACCAAATCTCCTCAATCTTCTAAGGAAGTAGATCCATTGATCTATTGGTCATCCATTTGTGACTGAAGGCGGAAAGATGTCAAATCAGCATCAGAAACATTGGTTTGTAGCAAGGATCTGCAGATGCTGGTTTACCCCGAAGATTGACACAAAAAGCTGGAGTAACTCAGCGGGATGGGCTGCACCTGAAGAAGGGTCTCGGCCCGAAATGCCACCTATTCCTCTTCTCCCAGATGCTGCCTGACCCGTCGAGTTACTCCAGCATTTTGTGTCTATCTTCAAAACCAGTGGACTAATCCTTCTGATTAATTTTACTGATTGGACCTTCCCCTCAGCGTACAATTTCCTTATCATCGTCTGCTTTGATTTGCCATTTTCACACTTTACCTTTCCAGATCTCTAGACTCTCACTCCCATGACTCTTGGTCTGAAGGAGGGTCTCGACCCAAAACGCCACCTATTCCTTTTCTCCAGAGATGCTGCCTGTCCTGCTGAGTTATTCTAGCATTTTGTGTCTTTGTCTTCAGAAACTTTGGAGACCAGCTGATACATCCAGTCCAGTTCAGTTTAGCTTCCTGTGACGTGCACCGAGGTACAGTGAAGAGCTTGTGTTGCGTGCTAACCAGCCAGCAGAAAGATAATGCATGATTACAATCGAGCCATTTACAGTGCACAGATACATGATTAGCGAACAACATTTAGTTCAAGGTAAAGCCAGCAAAGTCCGATCAACATTGACTTCTCTAACTTCAGAAAGCCCTTGCTTTCTCTCTCCATCCCCTTCCCATTCCCAGTTCTCCCACTAGTCTTACTGTCACCGACTACATTCTATCTTTGTCCCGCCCCCTCCCTCCCCTGACATCAGTCTGAAGAAGGGTCTCGACCCGAAACGTCGCCCATTCCTTCTCTGCAGGGATGCTGCCTGTCCCGCTGAGTTACACCAGCATTTTGTGTCTACCTTCAAAGTCTGATCAAGGATAGTCCGAGTGATTAAGAAGGAACTGCAGATGCTGGAAAATTGTAGACAAAAATGCTGGAGAAACTCAATCGGTGAGGCAGCATCTAAGGAGCGAAGGAAATAGGCAACGTTTCAGGTCAAGATTCTTCAGGCCCATTCCTTCTCTCCAGAGATGCTGCCTCACCCGCTGAGTTACTCCAGCATTTTGTGTCTACAAATGCTGAGAGAATGGAGTGGCTGAGCTTGTACACTCTGGAGTTTAGAAGGATGAGAGGAGATCTCATTGAAACATATAAGATTGTTAAGCGTTTGGACACGCGAGAGGCAGGAAACATGTTCCCAATGTTGGGGCAGTCCAGAACCAGGGGCCACAGTTTAAGAATAAGGAGTAAGCCATTTAGAACGGAGATGAGGAAACACTTTTTCTCACAGAGAGTTGTGTGTCTGTGGAATTCTCTGCTTCAGAGGACGGTGGAGGCAGGTTCTCTGGATGCTTTCAAGAGAGAGCTAGATAGGGCTCTTAAAGATAGCAGAGTCAGGGGATACAGGGAGAAGGCAGGAAGGGGTACTGATTGTGAATGATCAGCCATGATCACATTGAATGGCGGTGCTGGCTCGAAAGGCCGAATGGCCTTATCTTGCACCTATTGTCTATTGTCTATTGCCGATTGGCTACCTTCAAAGTCCGATCAAGGACAGTCCGAGAGTCACCAAAGAGGTAGACCGTAGTTCAGCACCGAAGATAGACACAAGATGCTGGAGTAACTCAGCGGGACAGGCAGTATCTCTGGAGAGAAGGAATGGGCGATGTTTCGGGTCGAGACCCTTCTTCAGGCGCAGTAGGGTCTTTTGTCTCCTTCTCCTTCTTCTTCTTCATTCTTCATCTTTCCTTCCTTCGCTGCTCCCTGGTCGTGGTCGGATGATTACTGTTCCACTGATCCACAGCTGTCAACTGTGCTCACTCACGCTGTCAAGCTCTCCCTGAAGCATGTCATCAGATGAGCCCCGTCAACAAGCGGTGTTTATGCGGAGAGAGAATGCAGCGAGAGGGTCAGCGTTACTAATGACGGGACAAGATTGCAGCACCTTCATTAGACCTTTGTAACAAACGATCCTTTGCCAGGCTTAGCCTTTGCTCTGACGGGCACCCACTTCAAACCAAAGCACTTAGCACGAGCTTGAAAGGAGGTTCAAACCCCCATTTGGAGGTTAAGAATCTGTCGTAATGTGCCACCTTTCCTATCTTTCAGCAGCTTGACTTATTTTGTTAACGAGTTGAAGGAAAGTTTCCCTTGGATCTGTAATTACCGGCAGAAATGTTTCTTTCAAAAGAAGACATTTTCAGAGATTTCTGGTCTAAATGGTTGTAGTTGCCAAGGCAACGTGTCTCCACTCTACATTGTTTGGCATGGTGTTATTGAAAGCCGTCCACAAATGTATGAGTTAAGGCTCGGAGAGAGGGAGAGAGTGTGTGTGAGAGAGAGAGAGAAAAGAAAGATGCCTACAAGCAATGCTCCTTCAACACCCTGCTGCTTCCTCACAGGGTCTATTGGTCAACATATGACCCAAGGCAACTGATCAAAGGAATCAGTCCCAATCTTCCAAGGAGCTTGCTGGCAAAGTGCAGACAAAACGAAAAGAAAAGATGATACACCCCAGCGGTATGAACATTGACTTCTCCAATTTCAGGTAGTCCTTGCTTTCTCCCTCTTTACCCTCCCCTTCCCAGCTCTCCCACAGCCCACTGTCTCAGCCTCTTCCTTTCTTCTTCCTGCCCCCCCCCCCCACCACATCAGTCTGAAGAAGCGTCTCGAACCGAAACGTCGCCTATTCCTTCGCTTCGTAGATGCTGCCTCACCCGCTGAGTTTCTCCGGCATTTTTATCTACCAACATTTCTTGAATTCACTTACGCAATAAATCTGTCTATATGTGGGGAGGGGTGTGGGGGGGGGGGGGGGGAGGGAGAGGATGACTATCAGGTTCTACCTCAAAAACCACGTCCAATATCCACAGAATCCTGGCCACGACATCTCACTCATGTCACTGGGGAGACGGTACAGGAGCTTAAAAACTGTGACCAACAGGTTCAAGAAGGCGGGATCCTTACCACTGGCCACATCTTCCCGTCTCCCCCCCTTTCTGCTTTCCGCAGAGACCGCTCCCTCCGCAAAACGACCACTTCCGCCCAACAACCATCAGATTCTCGAACGCCGCACAATGTGAACCACAATTATGAATGTCTATGGATTCCCTTTGCTTGCACAAGCGTTCCGACCATCCCGACCAGAGGGCCCGAACATCGCGCCGTCCGAGGCGGCGACTATGGAGGGTCAGGGCCCCGATAATGGGTGAACAAGAGGGAGTAGGAGGACTGTCTGAACTGTATTGCCTTCCACCAAGGTGAAGAATGCTGTGGTGGATGTTTGTGTTGAATGATGTTGCCTAGTACGTCCTTCTGTAATTGTAACGCCGTGTGGTGAATTACATTTCACTGCACCTTATGGTGCTTCTGACAAGTACATTTCAACTTGAACCAGAACCTGCAACTTGTTTGTGAGTATACCAGAGGGCTTGTCCTACAGTGGACTGGACAACCCCCACAAGGTACTTCACAATGGAAGCAAGCTTGCCTGTGTTAGTGAACGAGAGTGAAAGGCCTGGACAGAGTGGACGTGGAGAGGATGTGTCCACTAGTGGGAGAGTCTAGGACTAGAGGGCACAGCCTCAGAATTAAAGGACGTTCCTTTAGAAAGGAGATGAGGAGGAATTTATTTGGTCAAAGGGTGGTGAATCTGTGGAATTCATTGCCACAGACGGCTGTGGAGGCCACCTCATTGGATAGTTTTAAGTCAGAGATAGGTAGATTCTTGATTAGTTTGGGAGTAAGGGTTATGGGTGAATGGCAGGAGAATGGGGGTTAGAAGGGAGAGATAGATCAACCACGATTGAATGGTGGAGTAGACTTGATGGGCCGAATGGCCTGATTCAGAACTTAAGACGTGAACTTATGAAGCTGGTGTAGGCTAATCATCAATACTTAATGCCTATAATATTCTGAATATTGCTTATTTCAATATGGTGGTGATGAGATTTGAATTATAAGTTCATTAGTTCACTAGTTCACAAGTGTTAGGAGCAGCATTGGGCCATTCGACCCATCAGCTCTATTTAATCATGGCTGATCTATCTTTCCCTCTCAACGCCATTCTCCTGCCTTCTCCCCATAACCCATTAACTCCCTTGCTAATCAACATTTGTGGTTATGGTACCTGCCTTTGTAACATCCGAATGCAGCTCGTCCCACGCACCCACCACCCTCTGTGTAGACAATAGACAATAGGTGCAGGAGTAGGCCATTTGGCCCTTCATGCCAGAACCGCCATTCAATGTAATCATGGCTGAATATCCCCAATCAGTACCCCGTTCCTGCCTTCTCCCCATATCCCCTGACTCCGCTATTTTTAAGAGCCCTATCTAGCTCTTGCTTGAAAGCATCCAGAGAACCTGCCTCCACCGCCCTCTGAGACAGAGAATTCCACAGACTCACCACTCTCTGTGAGAAAAAATGTTTCCTCGTCTCCGTTCTAAATGGCTTACGCCTTATTCTTAAACTGTGGCCCCTGGTTCTGGACTCCCCCAACATCGGGAACATGTTTCCTGCCTCTCGTGTGTCCAAACCCTTAACAATCTCATATGTTTCAATGAGATCTCTTCTCATCCTTCTAAACGCCAGAGTGTACAAGCCCAGCTGCTGCATTCTCTCAGTATATGACAGTCCCGCCATCCTGGGAATTAACCTTGTAAACCAACGCTGCACTCCCTCAATAGCAAGAATGTCCTTCCTCAAATTAGGGGACCAAAACTGCACACAATGCTCCAGGTGTGGTCTCACTAGGGCCCTGTACAACTGCAGAAGGATGTGTAACTGCAAGGGTTACATTGCTGGCTGATCGAGGCTCTTATCAATGGGTAGCGGTCGCTGTACGACACTGGAGATCAGAGGCAATGATAACTGACTGCTCGGTGACTGAGGTGGGAGAAATGAATCCCTAATACCCTATATAAAATCCTCTTAAACACCACTATCGTATCTGCCTCCACCAGCACCCCTGGCAGTGCGTTCCAGGCCCCCACCGCTCTCTGTGTAAAAAAACTTACCCCGCACATCTCCTTTAAACTTTCCCCCTCTCACCTTACCGCTACGTTAAGATAAAAAAATGGATACTCTGGATACTTTCAAGAGAGAGTTAGATAAGGCTCTTAAAGATAGCAGTCAGGGGATATGGAGAGAAGGCAGGAACGGGTACTGATTGGGGATGATCAGCCCTGATCACATTGAATGGCGGTGCTGTCTCAAGGGGCCGAATGGCCTACTACTTCACCTATTGTCTATTGTCCTAAATCTTAAGGTTATATGGACTACAATTAGGCCATTCAGCCCATCAAGGCTACTCTACCATTCAATCATGGCTGATTATCTCTCCCTCCTAACCTCATTCTCCTGCCTTCTCCCCATCACCCCTGACACCCGTACTAATCAAGAATCTATCTATCTCTGCCTTAAAAAAAACCCCACTGACTTGGCCGCCACAGCCTTCTGTGGCAAAGAATCCCACAGATTCACCCCCCTCTGACCAAAGACATTTCTCCTCATCTCCTTCCTAAAATAACATCCTTCAGTTCTTGAGGCCTTGACCTCTAGTCCTAGACTCTCCCACTAGTAGAAACATTCTCTCCACTTGGAAAATGTTCCTGACTGTCCATCTGGGAATCCCCACCTTAAAGATACCCAATGACTTGGCCTCCGCAGCCGTCTGTGGCAATGGTTTGAGGCACCTAGACCGCTATTTCACGTTCCATGGCCTTGGAATATTTGTCATCTCTCACCGCTGCCTGCCTGTCCTGGACAGCATTGCAGGCATGAAAGTAATATATACTTTATAACTTTAATACAAATTGTGTCGCGTCAGCAATTTGAAACCCATAAAAACCCCCCTTGATTAGCGATGCAGGCTGTTAGACATTCCACTGAAGAGACAGTGCATCTCATATCATGCTCAAAGCACTGAAAATATAAGTTGTGTACATGGGTTACAAAGAGAACTCATTCGCTATATGCTTAATAAAATTGGAATTTGGCATGGAACCAAGTTTATTTTTTCTCTTGTACTGAGTTATATTTGGAATTTTCACTTAATATACAGCGGGGGGGGGGGAAATTGATACCGAAGGAAATAGATTTTCCTTTCCCCAGATTGACAGTCAGACCTTATTCCAAGGGTGGAAATATCCAGCATTAATCGGCATAGCTATGAGGTGAGTTTAGAGGACAGTAACTCAGCAGGGACAGGCAGCGTCTCTGGATAGAAGTAATGGGTGACAAAGAAACATAGGCAATAGGTGCAGGAGGATGCCATTTGGCCCTTCGAGGCAGCACCACCATTCATGGTTATCATGGCTGATCATCCACAATCAGTAACCCATGCCTGCCTTCTCCCCATATCCCTTGAATCCGCTAGCTCCAAGAACTCTATCTAAAGGGCCTGTCCCACTTGCCGATTTTTTTCGGTGACTGCCGGCGTCATTGACTGACGTATCAGGGTCGTCAAAAGATTTTGAACATTTCAAAATCCAGCGAGGACAAACGAAATGTTGCGACACTTGAGGAAACACCGCGCGTCAATACGTCATCACACCGCGTCACGCAGCGACTTTTTCGGTGACCTGATACGTCAGTCAATGATGCCAGCAGTGGCAGAAAACATCGCCAAGTGGGACAGGCCCTTAGTTCTCTTTTAAATCCATCCAGTGAATTGACCTCCTCTGCCTTCTGTGGCAGAGAATTCCACAGATTCACCACTCTGGGTGAAAAAGTTTTTTCTCATCTCAGTTTCAAATGGCCTCCCCTCTATTCTTAGTTTTGGTTTTTATTTTTTTGTATTTTTTTTACTTTTTATTAATTTTAATTTTTACAAAAGCATTTGTGCAAAGATAAAACATCCGGCATCTAAATGTATACAATTATTGTACAGCTTCATCTTTAACCTTATAACCTAAATTATAGAAATGAAAAATAGAACAGAAAGAGAAAGCAAGGAAGAAAAGAAGTAAAAAGTGAAAAAGATAAGAGTAAGGGAGAACAAGAGAAAGTCCCCTAAACTACCAAAGCAATGTAGGGTCTCGGACATATCTGTGATCCACATCTTCACTGTAGGGACTGTTGACTGTTTCCAAAATTTAAGTATTAATTTTTTCGCCGTTATTAGGCCATAGTTAAGTGAAAGATGTTTTTGAAATATCATTAGCTTAGAACAGGCCTCTGACGTACATAATGTGATCAGTTTTTTGTCGGGGTCCAATTTAGTTTTAAGTATTTAGGTTTTTTTAGTGACGTTTCGGTTCGAGACCTTTCTTCAGTCTGAGAGTCAGGGGGGAGGGAGACACAGAGATGAAGAATGCAAGGTGTGAATGCAAGACATCAAAGGGGATGAACAGGTCAAGGAAAGTGTAGAATATATCATTCTTAGCTGGGGAAGGTGACAACGAGGCATACATTCAAGACATGAAAAGCCACGAAAATCCATGATGTTGTTACCGATGTTGACAGAATCCAGAACCAGGGGCCACAGTTTAAGAATAAGGGGTAAGCCATTTAGAACGGAGACAAGGAAACACTTTTTCACACAAAGAGTTGTGAGTCTGTGGAATTCTCTGTCTCAGAGGGCGGAGGAGGCCGGTTCTCTAGATACTTTCAAGAGAGAGTAAAACCCCTGTCCCACGGTACGAGTTCATTCCAAGAGCTCTCCCGAGTTTGCCCTGATTTGTACTCGGAGATGTACAGTAATGGCCACTTGTCAGTACTCGGGGCTCTCATGGACATTTTTCATAATGTTGAAAAATCTTCACGGGTCTTCCCGAGCATATCTGCCGTTAGCGAGTCTTCCCGAGTACCTGCCGTTAGCGGTATGAGCCGCTAAGAGACGTCCCCGAGCTCCGACGTACCCGCTACGTTCATTCTCTGTGCTTGCCATGAGTTTTTTTTTTTTTTAACTAGGGAGAGCTCTGGGATTGAACTTGTACCGTGGGACAGGGCTATTAGATAGACCTTTTAAAGATAGCGGAGTCAGGGCATATGGGGAGAAGGCAGGAATGGGGTACTGATTGTGGATGATCAGCCATGATCACATTGAATGGCGGTGCTGGCTCGAAGGGTCGAATAGCCTGCTCCTGCACCTATTGTCTAATGTCTAGTGTCTATTGTCAAAGATAAAAATGTAATCAAGAGGTCAGCCAGACTAGTCGTAGGAGATGTGCGGGGCAAGTATTTTTACATAAAGAATTGAGTGCATGGAACGCGGTGCCAGGGGTGGTGGTGGAGCCACGTAAGGAAGAGGCGTTGAAGAGGGTTTTAGATAGACACAACTTGTAATTAGTTTATTACTTTAGTACCTGCAACTTTCTCCAGGAAAGGTAGTCAGCGGAAAGAGATGATAAATATTCCATGACGTGAAATATCAGTCTAGGTGCCTCGAACCATTGTCAGGGGTTACGGGGAGAAGGCAGAAGAATCGGACTGACAGGGAAAGATAGATCAGCCATGATTGAATGGCAGGGTACACTCGATGGGCCGAATGGCCAAATTCTGCTCCGGTAACTTGTGAACTTATAAATCAAACATCTTGACCACCGTATAGAAATAATGCAGGGAACGGAGGGATGTATATCATCTACTGGCAGTGAGATTAGTGTCACTTGTCGTCTTGTGTAGGAAGGATCTGCAGATGCTAGTTTACACCGAAGACTGCTGGAGTAACCCAGCGGGTCAGGTAGCATCTGTGGAGAACATGGATAGGTGACGTTTCACAGAGTGCTGGAGTGACTCAGCGGGTCAGGCAGCATCTGTGGAGAACATGGAGAGGTGACGTTTCGCAGAGTGCTGGAGTAACTCAGCGGGTCAGGTAGCATCTGTGGAGAACATGGATAGGTGACGTTTCACAGAGTGCTGGAGTAACTCAGCGGGTCAGGCAGCATCTCTGGAGAACATGGATAGGTGACGTTTCGCAGAGTGCTGGAGTAACTCAGCGGGTCAGGCAGCATCTCTGGAGGACATGGATAGGTGACGTTTCACAGAGTGCTGGAGTAACTCAGCGGGTCAGGCGGCATCTCTGGAGGAAAGGAATAAGTGACGTTTCGAGTGGAGACCTGCAAAAGTTCTGAAGAAGTTTCTCGAGCCGAAAAATCAGCTATTCCTTTTACCTTCAGGAGGAACCATCAAGACATTTTGACGTTATGACCCCATCAATTCCCACTTAAAAAATACCCAATGACAAGGGTAACAAAGCATTGGCCATTTCTGGGCATTTAAGTCACCCGGTGTCACTGCGAATGTCTCGGCTGATTTTGAGCGCAGATGTGCAGCTTTCTAATCTCCGTGAAGTTAAACGATACACAGTTTTGAACAAGAGCAATTTGGTGGACACTTCGCGCAGGAGGACGGAATAAGCAAACGTCCCATTACAGTTACAGTGCTCTTTCTTCAGGAGATGCAGTGAGGCTTTACGGTGTCATTTTCAACAGTATTATAGCCTGACATTAGACCAGGCCCGATCATCTGAGGCCACTATCTCAGCTGGCGTGTTAACCCATTCATTTTAAATCGGGCCGCTCTCCAGTGACATCGTGGAGCAAAGATGTTCACACATTGAGTGTTTAACATAGAACCTAGAGTTGGTGCCTTACAGTACCAGAGACCCGGGTTCAATTCTGACCACAGGTGCTGCCTGTGTGGAGTTTGCACGTTCTCCCTGTGACTACCTGGGTTTTCTCCGGGTGCCCTGGTTTCACTCCCACACTCCAAAGACGTACGTACAGGTTTGTAGGTTAATCGGCTCCTGTAAATTGCCTGTAATGTGTACGGGGTGATCGCTGGTGTGGCCGGCGTGGACTCGGTGGGCCGCGGGGTCTGTTCTTCTCCCCCCCCCCCCCCGTGTTATCTCTAAACAAAGAGGGACCCAGCATGGGGGGGGGGGGGGGAGGGATCGGAGAACGATGAGGTGACCATTGGCACGACATTGAGCACTTTGTAACTTTGTCAGCGGCATTTACATACCGACTCTTTGCATACCTTGTGTCTGACATACATAATGTGACATGCCACATGTGAGAATAAAATGTCATTCATTTAACTAAACTGAACTAAACAAAAATCCTGGGTATTTAGTAGAATTTAGTTCTCAGCATTCAGTTGCAATGCTGAGAACTAAATCAACTTGCCCCCTGCCCACTATCAGTTCAGCAGTCCTAATAATCTTCTTCTTGCGTTATGGCGTGCACAGCCTAAAGCCCCTGTCCCACTTTCATGACCTAATTGGCAGCCTCTGCCGAGTTTGTCCTTGACTTATACTCGCAGCATGGTCGCCACGAGGTCGTAGGAGGTCTTCGTAGCTCTTCCTCATGCTCGTGAGTGGTCTCCGCGTACTCGTGGCCTCAAGTAGGTCGCGGCGTTTTTGCCAGCCTGATAAAAAATGTCTACAAGTTTAAAAAAAAGGGTTGCATGGAAAAAATGTGACACTTTTTACTCGTAGGTAAGTCGTAGGTAGGTCGTAGGTAGGTCGTAGGTCGGCAACTGGCCCGAGAAAAAAAATGCAAACATGACATCATTTTCTCATGTGATCATTTTCTACTCGTAGCCGGTCGTAGTTGGTCTTGGGTGTGGAAGACTGAGGTCGAGGACATAGTCGTAGGAGGTCGTAGACATAGTCGTAGGAGGTATTTTACTTCGGCGAGTCAACACGACCTTGACATTTTTTTCAACTCGTCTAGGGTCTTCTGAACTCGTGGATTAGGTCGTCCAAGTGGGACAGGCAGTTAAAGTTGTAGGACAACTTGTTCTATTTGATCTTGTTTGATTGTGCACGCCGGGTTGATTGCATTTGTTGAAACAGGGCGGACCACGTGAAGGTTGCAATCCCCCACCCAGTCCTAATAATGAATCTGAGGAATTGGGGATTGAAACTAGCGCATTGTACAGTTTTTTTCTTCAGGGCCAATTTGGGAGCCCGAGTCTCTGTTTGGAAAAATAAATTGCTGCTAAACTGTGTATCGCATCGTGCGGCAGAATGTGTTCTCTCAGGCACCGGCGCACAAGTAGAAACACGTTTCTAGTAACATTTACCTTGTGGGAGTATCAGGTTATAGAAATTACATCATTGAGTAAAGCGTAACCACATTTTGGATTTGTTCGGAATACAGTTCTCTGATTTGCACTTCAGAATTCCCTGAAACTTTCCCAGCAGTCGGACGGATGTCATTCAGCTGGGGAGAGTAGACAAAAATGCTGGAGAAACTCAGCGGGTGAGGCAGCATCTATGGAGCGAAGGAATAGGTGACGTTTCGGGTCGAGACACTTTGGGGTCTCAACCCGAAACGTCACCTATTCCTTCGGGGTCTCGCCCCAAAACATCGCCTATTTCCTTCGCCCCATAGACGCTTGTTTGTTCAGAAGGTAGTGCAAATAATTGGATTAATGATGAGCCTGTGCCAACTTCCTGAGACCCAACCCCAACCTGCACAATATTGGACAACTGTTTATAAGAGTCAAGAGTCTGAACAAGGGTCTCGACCCAAAACATCACCCATTCCTTCTCTCCAGAGATGCTGCCTGACCCGCTGAGTTACTCCAGCATTCTGTGTCTATCTACAACATACATGTTCTATAAACTTTTTCACTCAGAGTGTTGTGAATTTGTGGAATTTCCTGCCACAGAGGGCAGTGGAAGCCGAATCACTGGATGGATTTAAGAGAGAGTTAGATAGAGCTCTTGGGGCTAGTGGAATCAAGGGATATGGGGAGAAGGCAGGCACGGGTTATTGATTGGGGACGATCAGCCACGATCACAATGAATAGTGGTGCTGGCTCGAAGGGCCGAATGGCCTCCTCCAGCACCTAATTTCTATGTTTCTATGTTCGGGTGACACAGTTGAATCTGTGACAGTGTGCATCTCTTCAATCAGACCCCTGGGATTTAGGTCTGCAGAACAGCAGATGTTCACCCCCTGCTTTCTCCTGGGAAGGATGAGTACTGCCAGGTTGAAGGTTTTTCCAATTGTAGCCGAGAGGGGAATAAAACTCGACGTCACCTCGGGCATTGATGCTTTGACCATCTCCATGGAGATGGCAGCAAGCTGAACGGACAGGGATTAAACACGAGCAGACAAACAAGCAGTGTGCAGATAGACAAGACATGCACACATTTGAAAAGGAGAAGCACTTGTTTTAAGCTTCCTGTTCATTTGTACCCAGTGGATTTGAGATGCAGCTTGGAAACAGGCCCTTCGGCCCACCGAGTCCGTGCCAACCAGCGACCTCCCCACACACTAGTTCTATCCTACACACTAGGGGCAATTTACAGACGCCAATTAACCTACAAACCCACATATCTTTGGAATGTGGGAGGAAACCGGAGAACCCAGAGGAAACCCACGCGGTCACAGGAAGAACCTGCAAACTCCGTACAGACAGCACCCGTAGTCAGGATCGACTATTAATGGATGTGAATCGACTATAAATTGATATTTTTAAGGCAGCGATAGATAGATTCTTGATTACTACGGGTGTCAGGGGTTACGGGGAGAAGGCAGGAGAATGGGGTTAGGAGGGAGATATAGATCAGCCATGATTGAATGGCGTAGACATGAAGGGCCGAATGGCCTAATTCTGCTCCTATCACTTATGACCTTCTGAACCCGAGTCTCTGGTGCTGGATCTAATGTCAAGGACTAGCAGGCACAGCTTTAAGGTGAGAGGGGCAAAGTTTAAAGGAGAATTGCAGGTCAGGTTTGTTACACAGATGATGGTGGGTGCCTGGAACGTGCTGCCAGGGGTGGTGGAGGCAGATACAACAGTGGTGTGTGAGCGTGTGGGTTTTCTCCAGTTGCTCAGGTTTACTCCTGTGCAAAGTACTATTGATACAGATTCATTCTATGTCATAACAAGTACTTTAATTAGAATACATACAGAGACCATCGAAAGGAGTACTTTATGCTCAAAATCGTAATTTGAACTGCCTAATTCCAAAGTTTGTAGGCTAATTTGTGTTGGTAAAATTGTAAAGTGTCCCTAGTACGTAGGATAGTGTTAGTGCATGGGGTGATCGCTGGTTGGCACAGACTCGGTGGGCCGAATGGCCTGTTTCCACTCCGTATCTCGAAAGTTAAATGTAAAGATGGGGCAAACTAACTCTCAAAATTAGGAGACACAGATGCTGGAATCTTGTGAAAAGTACAAAGTGCTGGAATCTCAATGGGTCAGGAAGCATCTGGGGATGGAATGGATGGTTGATGTTTCAGGTTTAAACTTCAGTCTGAAGAAAGGTCCGGACCAGAAACGCATTACCATCACGGATGCTGCCTGACCCACTGAATTCTTCCAGAACTTTGTGCATTATTAGAGTCATGCAGCATGGAACAGGCCCTTCGGCCCAACTTACCCACGCCAGCCAACATGCCCCATCTACACTCGTCCCACCTGCCCATGTTTATCCCTCTAAACCTACCCTATCCATGTACCTGTCTAATTGTTTTTTAAGCGTTGCATTAGTCCCCGCCTCTACTACCTCCTCCTGCAGCTCGTTCTATACACACACCACTCATTGCAAAACAAGAATTTGTCTATTCTGGAATTCAACTCGACTGTCAGCAGTCTCTTCAGTGCCTTCAGCAGTCCTGAACTACTATCTACCTCATTGGTGACCCTCAGACTATCCTTGATTGGACTTTGCTGACTTTACCTTGCACTAAACGTTATTCCCTTATCATGCATCTCTACACTGCAAACGGCTTGATTGTCATCACATGTTGTCTATCCGCTGACTGGATAGCACGCAAGAAAAGCTTTTCACTGCACCTCGGTACACGTGACAATAAACTCAACTGAAATGGAAAAAGTGGAATCAGCTGGGCATTTTTCTGAAGTCCATCCACTCGGGGGAACTCATTTATAGATGGTCCGTGAACAGGAAGAATCCCGGGCGTTGACTAGAGGGCACAGCGTCAGAATTAAAGGGCGTTCTTTTAGAAACGAGGTGAGGAGGAACTTCTTCAGTCAATCTGTGGAACTCATTGTCACAGAGGGCTGCAGAGGTCAAGTCAGTGGATATCTTTAATAGACAATAGACAATAGGTACAGGAGTAGGCCATTGGGCCCTTTGAGCCAGCAGTGCCATTCACCGTGATCATGGCTGATCATCCACAATTAGTACCCCGTTCCTGCCTTCTCCCCATATCCCCTGACTCCGCTATCTTTAAGAGCCCTATCTAGCTCTCTCTTGAAAGCATATAGTGATTTGGCCTCCACCGCCCTCTGAGGCAGAGAATTCCACCAATTCACAACCCTTTGGGTGAAAACGCTTTTCCTCTTCTCCATTCTAAATGGCCTACCCCTTATTCATACACTGTGACCCCTGGTTCTGGACTCGCAGAGATAGACAATTAAGGCAGAGATAGACAAATTCTTGATTGGAACGAATGTGAGGAGTAGGCAGGAGAACGGGATGAGGAAGCAGAGATCGGCCATGATGGAACGGCGGAGTGGACACGATGGGCCGAATGGCCTAATTCTACTCCTATAACTTGTGAAGTGTGGCGTTCAGAACTCAAGTCACCTTCTCTGAGCCTTGGTGGTGATAATCACCGACAGACACCACTAAATCCATTTCTGAAGCACACATTTACAGTATTGATGGATTTCCAATCTTTTTGATTCAGCCCAGTGGACATCAATATCTCTTTTGCTCTCACTCACTGCATTGTATAAAAAAATACATGTCAGTGTGTGGTGGCAGTGTGATAGGCAGCAAGCCTGTCCCCTGTGACTGATTGCTGTGTGCACCCAGACAGAAAGATGCAACTATTGGCAATTTATTACTAAATTATGTTATTAACTTTGTATAAGCCACGGTGTTCAAGTCCGATTCATGGCAGGAATGACAATGAATCGAGAAGCCTTGGAAATAATTCTTAATTTGTTCTGTTTTAATTTTTAAACGCAGAGCCAGACAAGAAATACACACGTTAGTCAAGTCTGGAAATCAAACGCTGATTTGTCTTTTAATTGAAAGGAAGGAATTGGCGAACATTTGTACATCATCCTTCTAAATGTTATGACTCCACAAAGCTAAATGTGTTCAAATTCATGTTGTTTTGTTTCAAAGTAAACCGGCCAATTTATGCACAATGATGTTCCAGAATGAGCCTTTTTTTTGTGCTGTAGGTTGAAGGCGAGATATTAGCCAGATATTAATGCTGCTTCTGTTCAAACTGCAGCTACTTGCCAGAGTCCCGGGTTCGATCCTGACTACGGGCGCTAGTTTGTACTTTCTCACCGTGACCACGTGGGTTTTCTCCATGTGCTCCGGCTTCCTCCCACCCTCGTGGGAATTGCAGCATTAAGCTGCAGCACTCTTATTAGCACTATCTGCCTCAGTGAAGCTGTCCGTTCAATCCTGTCTTGCATATGTCTGGTTCGTCAAGCATGTCCCTCATTAATCCTGCCATGTGATTCTTTTCTGCGTTACATGAAACTATCCCTTTGTTACTTAACTTGGGACGGCACGGGGTGGCACAGCGGTAGAGTTACTGCCCCACAGCGCCAGAGCCGCGTCTACCTGGAGTCGGTACATTCTACCTGTGACCTGCGTGGGTTTTCTCCGGGGTGCTCCGGTTTCCTCACACACTCCAAAGACGTGCAGGTTTGTAGGTTAATTGGCTTTGGCGAAAATGTAAATTGTCCCTAGTGAGTAAGATAGTTACGGGGTGATCGGTGGTCGGAGCGGACTTGGAGTGGACTCGGAGTGGTGGGCCAAGCTAGATCTCTAAAGTTTAAAGGCATTATTTTCCCAGTGCTTCGAGAAGCCTGGTTCTTGTAATACAAAGGACAGCGCATATTGCTGCCCAGTGGATCATAAGGTTTCTACCTTACCTGACGGTTTGATCTTCACATTTCTTATTCCTCAGCTGATCAAAGGCAATGCAGGTGCATTGAAGATTGGCTGGATTTCATTATCAATGTCGGTGTGATCAATGGTCTTGGAACATGGGCAGTAGCCGCATCTTCTTTGGAGAATGGTATCCAAGAAGTTTGCTATATTTCCCATCTCATAAACCTTTCAAGCATTGAGAAATATTTGGTTTCAAGTACACAAATTTATTCATAAATCAACAGCTGCTGAAATATTTCTCATGCATTCCTAATCTCAGTTTCAGTTGAAGAAATACAAAATGTCTCAGAATGTAAGATATGGTAGAAGTCCATCCAACAGACCAGACCTCCCCACCATTAACTCCATCTGCGCTTCATACTGCGTTGGGAAAGCAGCCAATATAATCAAGAACAGAAGGCTGTGGAAGAATCTTGCACCAGCGGCCATTGCCTCAGAATTAAAGGACAGACCTTTAGAAAGGAAATGAGGAGGAATCTCTTTAGTCAGAGGGTGGTGAATCTGTGGAACTCATTGCCACAGACGACTGTGAGAATGGAGCGGCTCGGCTTGTATACTCTGGAGTTTAGAAGGATGAGAGGGGATCTTATTAAAACATGTAAGATTATTAAGGGTTTAGACACGTTAGAGGCAGGAAACATGTTCCTGATGTTGGGGGAGTCCTGAACCAGGTGCCACAGTTTAAGAATAAGGGGTAGGCAATTTAGAACGGAGATGAGGAAACACTTTTTCACACAGAGAGTTGTGAGTCTGTGGAATTCTCTGCCACAGAGGGCGGTGGAGGCCGGTTCTCTGAATACTTTCAAGAGAGAGCTAGATAGGGCTCTTAAAGATAGCAGAGTCAGGCGATATGGGGAGAAGGCAGGAACGGGGTACAGATTAGGGATGATCAGCCATGATCACATTGAATGGCGGTGCTGGCACGAAGGGCCGAATGGCCTACTCCTGCACCTATTGTCTATTGACTGTGGAGGCCACTACAATGGATATTTTTAAGGCGGAGATCGATACATTCTTGATTAGTACAAGTGTCGGGGGTTATGAGGAGAAGGCAAGGGAATGGGGCTAAGAAAGAAAGATAGATCAGCCATGATTGAATGGTGGTGTTGCCTTGACGGGGCGAATGGCCTAATTCTGCTCCTTTAAACTATGAACTTATGAACTTTTTCACTTTCTCTGGCTTCACATTTCATACCTCTTCTATCCTTAGCTCACACCTTCTGTCTGTTAATCTCCAGCCTTTGTCAACCTAGAATCGATAATTTGGACTTTGTGGTAAATTGTGTATTAGACGCCGCAAGGCACATTTTCTCAGTATATCCTGCAAAATATTTCTGCCAATGACACTGCCTTAATTAATTCGCAGTTATTTTTTCTGAAGAAAATATGTTGTTACTTCTTTTTCAAGTTTCAAGAGTGTTCAATTGTCATAGATGCCGACTATAGTCAATGAAATTCTTGCTTGCGGCAGCGTGTCAGGATTATTAACACAATTCACGCAAATAATATATTATAAACAAAAGTTCAATCATTTACTAGCCACAATACTAATGCAAAATAAAAAGTCCTTAGAGCAGCCGACTACTGTGAATAGAATGTCATAGTTGTGGTTTAGTGTTGTGCAGTGATCACGGTTCTGATGGTTGTTGGGAAGATGCTGTTCTTCAAGAGTCCAGAGTGTTTCATTGCCATGTGTCCCAGATAGAACCATGACATTCTTAAGGGCCTGTCCCACTTGGGCGACATTTGCGCATCGTTTACGCGTCACGACGTACGATGTACGCGCATGGTGCGTGGTGACAGGCACTGACGCACGGTCGCGCGCGCTGCCCCAAGTGGGACGGGCCCTTTACTCAGCAGCAGCACAACAGGATATGTAAACATAGTACACTGTAAACAATATAATAAACCACAAAAAAAAAGTTGTGTATGTGTATCTCCACATATACACACATACATACAAACATATACACAAACATGTATACATACACTCGTACACACACAAACATACGCATACACACACACATACACACATATACATACATACATATACACACGCACATATACTTATACCCATATGTGTGTGTATATATATGTATGTATATAGATGTACTCTATATAGAAGATAGACACAAAAAGCTGGAGTAGCTCAGCGGGACAGGCAGCATCTCTGGAGAGAAGGAATGGGTGACGTTTCGGGTCGAGACCGGTCTTCAGATGTTCTCTACAGATATATGTATATAGATATAGACATACACACACATACACTTAAAACAAAATATAACAGTGCAAAATGACAAAACCATCGCCCCCCAGTCTATACAGTTCAGAGCTTATTTGGAGGTTATTTCTTGAACCTGGAGGTTACAGTTTTCATCTGTACCACCTTCAGTACCACCTTCTCAATGGCCGCAGTGAAATGAGAGTGTGGCCGGGGTGGTGTGGGTCCTTGATGATGCTGGCTGTCTTTTTGAAGCAGAGCTTCCAATAGTTCCCTTTGATCAAGTCAAGAGTCAAGAGTGTTTTATTGTCATGTGTCCCAGATAGAACAATGAAATCCTTGCTTGCTGCAGCACAACAGAATATGTAAACATGGTACATAACGGGAGAAAAAAAGTCCAGTGTGTTTCTATATACACATGCACACACACTCATTAAATAAACAAATATTGTGCAATAATAACAATTGTCTGTTGTAGTTCAGAGCTTATTTGCTGTCATGTTTAATGTAGGGAAGAAATTGTTCCTGAACCTGGACGTTACAGTTTTCAGGCTCCTGTACCTTCTTCCCGATGGCAGGGTCGAGATGAGTGTGTGGCCAGGATGGTGCGGGTCCTTGATGATGCTGGCAGCCTTTTTGTGGCAGCGACTACGATAGACCCCTTCGACGGTAGAGAGGTCAGAGCCGGTGATGGACTGGGCAGAGGTCACAACTTTCTGCCAGTCTTTTCCGCTCCTGGACGTTCAAGTTGTCGAACCAGGCCACAATGCAACCGGTCAGCATGCTCTCTACTGTGCACCTGTAGAAGTTCAAGAGAGTCCTCCTTGACATATCGAAGTAGAGTCGCTGATGTGCTTTCTTTTTAATTGCATCAGCGTGCTGGGTCCAGGAAAGATCTTTGGAAATATGCACGCCCAGGAATTTGAAGTTTTTGACCCTCTCCACCCATCGTCCACAGGATGTTTAAGAAAGAACTGCAGATGCTGAAAAAATCGAAGGTAGGCAAAAATGCTGGAGAAACTCAGTGGGTCAGGCAGCATCTATGGAGCAAAGGAATAGGTGACGTTTTGGGTCGAGACCCTTCTCCAGACTGATGTGGGGGTGGGGGGGTGGGGGGGGGGGGTGGGCGGGAAGAAGAAAGGAAGAGGCGGAGACAGTGGGCTGTGGGAGATCTGGGAAGGGGAGGGGAAGAAGGGAGAAAGCAAGGACTACTTGAAATTGGAGGTCAATATAAACAGGACTGTGTGTCCCTATCCTACCCCTTCCAAAGTCCACAATCAGTTCCTTGGTTTTACTGGTGTTGAGAGCCAGGTTGTTGTGCTGGCACCATTTGGTCTATCGGTCGATCTCACTTCTATACCCTGACTGGTGGGGAGGTCAGTAGGTGTGATGGACCAGGCAGTATCCACCATTCCAAGACCATGGTTACACCATCTGGCACAGGAGGAGCACACGTGGCATCTAGTATCTCACGGCATCACCTCACGTTGGCCAAATCCCTGGTATATTTTGACCAAAGATAGACACAAAATGCTGGGACAGGCAACATCTGTGGGGAACATGGATAGGTGACGTTTCACAGAGTGCTGGAGTAACTCAGCGGGTCAGGCAGCATCTGTGGAGAGAGGAACTGGGTGATGTTTCAGGTCGAGACCCTTCTTCAGACTGAGAGTCAGCGGAGAAGGCAGCGTTACTTTGACTAACCCACTAAACTGCTATACGCTGTTGATGTATTTTTATTTCTATTTAACTGATGGAGCAAGAATGCTTCTGCTTTCCCTCAAAGGACCAATTAAAACCACAGTGTTCCTACTGTGAGCTCCTCAGCATTAAAACGGTGTAGTCAGGGGCAGCGGCAATCCTGCCTTCATCACATCCCTTCACTCTCCTTGACTCCAAATTGGCACTAATTAATAATTTCTGAAAATATGCACATTTTTCATTTTTCTTAATTCTTCGTAAGCAGAAATGCTAATATGAAGATACAGCTCTGCGAATAAGTAATATAAAGGTCTGGATAGTTGAAAGGACACTTCAATGAAAGAACAAAGGGCAGGCGGCACACTGGTGGAGTTGCTGCCTCACGGTGCCGGAGACCCGGGTTCCAACTTGTAATCGGGTGCTGTCTGTGGGGAGTTTGCATGTTCTGCCTGTGAACACCTTGGTTTCAATAGTTTAATAGTCCTTTATTGAACTGCTTGTATGCACACATACTTGGCTAATAAAATCCATTCATTCATTCATTCATTGTCACAAGCAACCTAAGGTACGATGAACATTTTATTTACATTAAAGTCAGATTTAAAAAAGCAACAAGACACAATATTACATAAGAATTAAACATAAACAGCCACCACAGCGGCGTGTGAGAATCCCCAGGTCACAAGCGGAGACACACAGCCATCAGTCCAATGTCCGGGCCACACACACACGCTCCTTCACCGTGACGTGACCAGAGTTGCCACAACCTCTTGTCGCTCTCTCTGCAGACCCTGTCCGTCCGCACAGTCAGAAACCTGTCTGCACTAGTGCCGGACTCCAGGACGCTCCCGTGACGCAACATCACCGCAAACACCGAGACCACCGCACTCACGGCACTCCCTCCGAGTCGCCACCAGCGCAGGCAGCATCCATCTTGTTTCTCGGCGACCTCACACTCCTCACTGTGATGGAAGGCGAATAGCTTTTAACTCCTTCCTCCTTTTCCCCCGTGATCAGGGAGATTGAAATATCCGCGGTCGGGGCGATCGAAGCTCCCACAGTCGGCAATCCAATAAAACGGATTAAAAACAACAAGGAAGAAAGGGACAAGATGGGCTGTTGTCGAGGCGACATCCTCCGGGTGCATCGGTGTCCTCCCACATTCCAAAGACGTGCGGGCTCGTAGGTTAATCTGTCCTCTGTAAATCGTCCCCTGATATGTAGGGAGTGGATGTGGGAGTGGGATTCCATAGAACTAGGGTGAACAGGTGATTGATGGCCGGCGCAGACTTGTCGAGCCGAGGGGCCTTTTCCATGCTGTATCAATCAAACAATCAAAGACAACTTTGCAATAACTAGGAAAAGTCATTCTAAAATCTCTGCTCTGCCTGGTGATATACCAGCCGCATTATATCGTCCACTGTCGGTGGATTCATAGTTTAGTTTAGTTAGGAGAAACAGCACAGAAACGGGCTCTTCCGCCCACTGAATCTGCACCAATCAGCAATCTCCGCACACTAACACTATCCAGCACACACTAGGGACAACTTGCTATTATACCAAGCCAGTTAACCTACAAACCTATAAGTCTATGGAGTGTGGGAAGAAACTGGAGATCCCAGAGAAAACCCACGCAGGTCACGGGGAGAACATACATACTCCATAAAGACAACACCCGTGGTTGGAATCAGACCAGTCTTTGACACTGTAAGGCAGCAACTCTACCGCTGCGCCACCGTGCTGTCCTGTCATGTCAAGAGAATGGGTCAGTCTTTTGAATAAAGCACAATTTAAAAAAAGATCAGAGATCAGCCATGATTGAATGGCGGAGTAGACTCATTGGGCCAAATGGCCTAATTCTACTGCGATAACTTGCTAATTTGTAAAAGCCCTGTCCCACGGTATGAGTTCATTCCAAGAGCTCTCCCAAGTTTGCCCTGATTCGAACTTGAAGATTTATGGTAATGGCCACTCGTCGGTACTCGGGGCTCTCGTGGGCATTTTTCAACATGTTGAAAAATCTTCACGAGTCTTCCCGAGTACCTGCCGTTAGCGTTACAAGACATCCCCGAGTCCCAACGTACCCGCGACGTTCATTCTCCGTGCTTTGATTTTTTTTAAACTCGGGAGACCACTTGGAATGAACTCGTACCGTGGGACAGGGTTATTACTCAGCGGGACAGGCAGCATCTCTGGAGAGAAGGAATGGGTGATGTTTCGGGTCAAGACCCTTCTTCGGATGTTCTTAGTTTGCTCAGTCAGAAAAAAGAGAACTTAAATCCAGCACCTAAATGCAACATTAAGATTAATTCTCAAAAGGAAAGTAAGTCCAATAGTAATTGGCCAAAAATGTAAAGTTGAACTGAACGACGTAGAAATTGCAAAGTTTTTTTCCTTTCAGTTACAATTCCAAAATTCACATCAACCAGGGAGTGCTGGATAATCACAGCAAACCTCCTCTCTGTACTGCCTTGAAGGGTCCTCCATGAAATGAGCTTTGGTCGTCACTGTTCCATTTCTAATGAGTCAAAGTCCATAGTGCGCAAATGTCTGTAATTTTGCATTAAATTGGTAGTTACACCACATTCAAACCTGCTTCAGTAATGGCCTGAGTGCAAAATGGAAATGTTCCGCTGGATGTGCAGAGCTGGAAATCAGATGGGTGTTAAAGCATAAAGTACAAGGGCCTTCTCTGCAAGTCAAAATTGGTCTATTAAAATCTACACAAAAGAGCTTGCTCTTACCTGAGTTTTATCTCGGATGTGCCCATTATCTGGCCTGACTGAAATTTCCTCTCAATAACCCGTGCGTTCATGAATAGTCGTGACACAGTAGCTCCAATGCAGATGAATACAATATTGCTGTAAATCTTCTCTTTGACCACATCCTGGGCCACGTCCACATCACTTTGACCAAGCCTCTTTGATACAAGCTTGGACCTGTGTCGTCTCAAGGACACCATGTACAAAATCCACAATGCTCTTGTCACCAACATCACTCAAGGTTAAGAAACAAGGAACTGCAGGTGGCGGTTTACACAAAAAGGACACAGTGCTGGAGTAAAATCAAGGACGAGTCTCACTTCTTGATCAGTACGGGTGTCCGGGGTTACAGGGAGAAGGCAGGATAATGGGGTTGGGAGGGAAAGATAGATCAGCCATGATTGAATGACGGCGTAGACTTGATGGGTCGAATGGCCTAATTCTCCTCCTATAACTTGTGAACTTATGAACTGCCTTGAAGGGTCCTCCATGAAATGAGACAACAGGTACAGAAGTGTGAAAATGCACACCTCCAGATTCAGGGACAGTCTCTTCCCAGCTGTTATTAGCTAACGGAACATTCCTACCACCAACTATAGAGCGATCCTGACCTCCTATCTACCTCATTGTAGAACCACGGTCTATTTATTAATCAAAACTTACTGGATTTTATCTTGCACGAAACATTATTTCCTTTATCATGTATCTGTACAAAATTGTGGATGGCTCGATTGTAATTGTGTAGAATCTTTCCGCTGACTTGTTAACACGCAACAATAAACTAAACTAAACATCTCTTTCAGCAATATCTTGCCTTTGTAGACACAAGGAACTACAGGTGCTGCTTTACAAAAAAATGCAAAGTGCTGGAGTAACTCAGCGAGTCAGGCAGCATCTGTGGAGAACATGGATAGGTGACGTTTCACAGAGTGCTGGAGTAACTCAGCGGGTCAGGCAGCATCTGTGGAGAACATGGATAGGTGACGTTTCACAGAGTGCTGGAGTAACTCAGCGGGTCAGGCAGCATCTGTGGAGAACGTGGATAGGTGACGTTTCACAGAGTGCTGGAGTAACTCAGCGGGTCAGGCAGCATCTGTGGAGAATATGGATAGGTGACATTTCACAGAGTGCTGGAGTAACTCAGCGGGTCAGGCAGCATCTGTGGAGAACATGGATAGGTGACGTTTCACAGAGTGCTGGAGTAACTCAGCGGGTCAGGCAGCATCTGTGGAGAACATGGATAGGTGACGTTTCGGGTTGGGACACTTCCTCATAGTTATATATATGTATCATTTCTTGTGTTACCCTGGAATCATTTCAATTCTTAAGTAGTCTTTATGCTATGGGAAGACTAATGTTGTGATCTGATTTGGACTGGGGCAGAATTCAGGTTCCACGATTATAGATAATAGACAATAGACACCAGGTGCAGCAGTAGGTCATTCGGCCCTTCGAGCCAACACCGCCATTCAATGTGATCATGGCTGATCGCCCCCAATCAGTACCCCGTTCCTGCCTTCTTTCCATATCCCCTGACTCCGCTATCTTCAAGAGCCCTCTCTGTTGAAAGTTAGCAGACAACCGGCCTCCACCGCCCTCTGAGTCAAAGAATTCTACAGACTCACAACTCCCTGTGTGAAAATGTTCCTCATCTCCATTCTAAATGGCTTACCCCTTATTTTTAAAATGGAATTATAATGGAATTTCTCAATAGTCTGCAGATTTCTTTGTAGATTCGGAGATGGTTTAAAATCTGTGGTTTATTTTTACTTCACAAAAGGGTGTAAAGGTTATTCATTTCTTGTGGACTTCATTTGTTTTAATGTCAGTCTGTGTACTTGGCACCATCATTGTGGGCTGAAGGGCCTGTTCTTGTGCATGATCTGTGTTCTATCTGTGAACTATATTCAAGTTTGGAGAGAACTCTCCCAAAATTTAATGACAGCAAAATCGTACCGTTCAGTTTCTCATGGTGTCAGGCACATTGCCAATGTCATGTGGCGGATATCGGACAAACGGGACAAGCTTAGATCGAACTTCTAGGCCAGCATGGGCAAGTTGGGCCGAAAGGCCTATTTCCAAGGTGAATGACTCATTCACGGCAGGAACGGGGTACTGATTGGGGATGATCAGCCATGATCACATTGAATGGCGATGCTGGCTCGAAGGGCCGAATGGCCTACTCCTGCACCTATTATCTATTGTATTGACTGGGTGAAGAACAGACCAACTTTGGAGTCTACTTCCACAGGTGCTGCTTGACACGCTGGAACCTATATTCCATGTTTCTATGTTTCTACACAGACAATGAGTTGAATTTTCCTGGTGGTGAGTTCAGTTTTGCCAAGCTCTTGTCTGCTCCATGCTTCTTCTTCTTCTTGCGTATAGTGTGCACAGCCTAAAGTTGTAGGACAACTTGTTATATTTGATCTTATTTGATTGTGCACACCGGGTTGATTGCATTCGTTGAAACAGGGCGGAACACGTGAAGGTTGCAATCTCCCACCCATGTCTGCTCCATTGAAACCACAGTACGTGGTTCCTTTCTGATCTATTTGTTTTTGTAGTTAACGCTCCTCTAGGGCAACATTGCGGGTGTTTAATTTTTAAAACAATCATTGCATTTCCTGCTCAGAAAATTAGCCTTGGCTTGGCAATGTTTAGAATGTATTTTTCATCAGGAGAATTGCTACACTCATCAAGGGCATTGTTCCTGTCGTGTGTTGTGGGGGAGATATTCTTGATAGCATCCGTAAAGACGTTCACACCTGCATTTCGCAAATAAATATGTTCATCTGTTAAATGGCAGGAGCAGAATTTGGCCATTCGCCCCATCAAGTCCACTCCGCCATTCAATCATGGCTGATCTATCTTTCCCTCTCTACACCATTCTCCCGCCTTCCCCCCCCATAACCAAGTCAGTGGATATTTTTAAGGCGGAGATGGATAGATTCTTGATTAGTGCGGGTGTCAGGGGATATGGGGAGAAGGCAGGAGAATGGGGATGAGGAGGAGAGTTAGATCAGCCACGGTTGAATGGCGTAGACTTGATGGGCTGAATGGCCTAATTCTGCCTCTATCACTTATGAACATGAATTTAATCAAGAATCTTTCAATCTCCGCCTGAAAAAATATCCACTGACCTAGCCACAGCCGTATGTGACAAATATGTTTGACATCTCTCTTCTGTTTCTCGATCTATCTCGGTCTATCACAAGGGACAATGTTTCAACCAATGTCTACTGTAAACCCACTAATCCCCACATTTATTGGTTCCACACCTCCTCCCATCCTGCTTCCAGCAAGAATCCCAAAACGCCGCCTGTCTATGTCCTCCAGAGATGCCGCCTGACCTGTTGAGTTACTCCAGCACTTGGTGTATTTTTTTATTGTAAACCAGCATCTGCAGTTCTTTCGACTGCAGTCCCCACACTTTTGTGCCATTTGTTAATATGAATCACGACGAGTATACCATAACGCAGCAAATTTACTGAATATAATATATACCACAGAAAAATGGTGTAGCAATTAAAGTACCTCTGTCTGTAGAAGGGTCCTGGCACTAAATGTCCCCTCTCCATATTCTCCACAGATGCTACCTGACCCGCTGAATTACTCCAGCACTTTATTTTCTTTAAAATACCTTGTTGGTGTAGGATAGTTGATGTTGCAATGAGGATTAAGTTTCGGGTTGCCAACTTTCTCACTGACAAATAAGGGACAAAAGGTCAAAATAAGGGACAAATTACCGACTCGGCCGTGGCTGGGTGAATGATGAGTTGGCCCGGGTGCTGGACTGCACACAAAGCCCAGCTGGTGGGCCAGCTGAGGGGTTTTGGCCCGGGCCGCTGGCACCCCATCCAACTTATGAACCGATGATCGGCCATGAGAAGGAGGGGTGATGGTGGTGTCGGCGGTAAGTAAAGGTCCGAAGGTCGGACAGCTGGCCAGGCTGCCGACCGACCGACGGGGCCACAGGCGAGGCGCTGCTGCTGCACTCCATGGGCTGCACTACGTCGGGACGGTAAGAGGCGGGGCCGGATGTGGCGCTCCAACCCGACTGTCCCCTCGACCCGAGTAGCAGCAGTCAAATACGGGACAAGGTAAAGACAAGATGCAAGCTTTAAAAGCCTAGGTAATATCCTGATGCAAAAAAAATGATTAAAATAAGTGACTTGTGGATGTATTATTAAAAAGAGAAATGTATAGTTAATCTGTATCACTCACATTGCAAGCACAGTATGATCAAAACAGCCTCCTCTAACACTGTAGCTAAAGAACTGTGCACGGTTTATTACACATCATAAACTCTGAACAGTCACGTAACAATTATCAAGAGCAGATATTTTCAAGTTGCCCATTGCTTCTTCCAAGATTGCCTCTCGTGTCCATGTCTGTCGACTTGGACACTTTGCAAGTTCACTTTTTCACAGCATTGTTCATTGACACATGGATGGCTGGGTGAGGAGAGGAGAGGAGAGGGGAGAGGAGGGGAAGGGAGGGAAGAGGAGAGAGGAGAGGAGAGGAGAGGGACGTCGGTTCACGGGAACTGCTCCAGTACATCGAGCGCGCGGGCTGACCAGACTCTGGGCTTTGAACAATGGCACCAATAATGGCGGTGCCCGCATGTGCGATATATGCAAACAGAACTTCACTGTGCAGTTGCATACGTGACAAATAAAGCAGTAGTGACTTTTTGAACTATTGTGAAGGAAAATTAAGCCATCGGAGGTCTTGTTGAGACACAAAACCTAATGGCATCAGTCACCAGTTATATGTGCATCTGTGTCCTTCAATTAAGCCTTTAATTGAACATTCTGCACGGCACGGTGGCGCAGTGGGTAGAGTTGCTGCCTCACAGCGCCAGAGACCCGGGTTCCATCCCATCCACGGGTGCTGTCTGTATGGAGTTTGCACGTTCTCCCTGTGACCTGCGTGGGTCTTCTCCGAGATCTTCGGTCTCCTCCTACACTCCAAAGACGTACAGGCTTGCAGGTTAATTGGCTTGGTATGAATGTAAAATTGTCCCCAGTGTGTGGGATAGTGTTAGTGTGCGGGGATTGCTGGTCGGCACTGACTTGGTGGGCCGATGGGCCTGTTTCCGATCTGTTTCTCTAAATAAACTAAACTAAACTAAGGATCCCAACCCGAAACGTCACCTATTACTTTGCTCCATAGATGCTGCCTCATCCATTAAGTTTCTCCAGTATTTTTGTCTACCTTCGATTTTCCAGCATCTGCAGTTCTTTCTTGAACTAAACTAAAGTCTGATAATGCTGTGGTGATTTAATCTGGACCTTTGATTAGATGATTCAAGCTATCCTCTTGATAAACGGTGAGATTGAAGGATTGAGAAATGAATGGCTGTGAACTTGAAGAGAGGGGTGAAAGGGAGACGGGTTGTATGCAGCAGGACAGCACAGGAACAGGCCCTTCGGCCCACAATGTCTGTGCCCGACATGATGCCAAGTTATATTGACTTCTGCCAGCTCGTGGCCTGTATCCCTCCATTCCCTGCATATCGAAGTGCCTTTCCAAACGCCTCTTAAACACCATTGTCGTATCTGCCTCCACCACCACACATAAGCACCCACCATTCACCTTCAAAGGTAGCCTGGGGCGGGAATCGCTATCAAAACATGGGGGGGGGGACACCATTTATTGGTGGGCACATGCGCACACACACATGCGAGGCTTCGGCCGTGGGCCCTGTGGAGAGTTACATCAGGAGCTGACCTGGTTGGTGACCGTCTCCAAACTCCAGCAACAGCAGCTTCGTCCGCCCCGAATCATGGGGCTTGAATCGGCTGGCGGGGGCTTCAACATCGGGAGCCTCGATCGCCTCGATACGGAAATTTGACCATGGGGCGGTGGAAGATCCCGCGGCCGATTTTAAGCCGCGCCGGGCGATGTAAGGCCCCGCGAACGGGCTGATTCAAGCTCCGCTCCATGATCTTTGCTCCACCAGGACTTTGTCTCCCTCCTCCAATCATCGCGCTGAATCATCATGTCCCGCCCGCCCATTGCCTGCTGACCGACGTCTCCCTCCTCCAATCGGTGCCCTCGATCATCAGTCCCACCCCCACTGTCTCGCGGAAAGCGGAGATTTTTAATAGATTTATTTTTCACCGAATTTCAAAATCCGGATTCCAAAACATGGGGGGGATTGTCCCCCACCTCTCAAAAGATGAAGGGGCTGTCAGCCCATGAACGTAGCCCATCTAACCTTAAAGCTATGCCCTCTAGTCTTTGACATTTCCAACTGGGGAAAATGGTCCTGAAACGGTCCTGAATCAATCATAGAACGAGAGTCACACAGCATGCAAACAGGCCCTTCGGCCCAACTTGCCCATGCCGACCAACATGCCTTGTAGAGTTGCTGCCTTACTGCGAACGCAGTGCTGGAGACCCGGGTTCGATCCCGACTACGAGTGCTGTCTGTACGGAGTTTGTCCGTTCTCCCCGTGACCTGCGTGGGTTTTCTCAGAGATCTTCGGTTTCCACCTACACTCCAAAGATGTACAGGTTAAATTGGCTTGGTAAAAATGTTAAAATTTTCCCTAGTGGGTGTAGGATAGTGTTGGTGTGCGGGGATCGCTGGTCGGCGCGGATCGGCGGGCAGAAGGGCCTGGTTCCGCTCTGTATCTCTAATCTAAAACCAATATAGGCAGCATCCTGTAAAGCTCTTCTCCACAAAAGCCTCCACATCCCTTCCTGGAATAATAGCAGCAGGACACATTATACGGTTTAATTATATATATAATATTCAATATCTAATCGTCGGTGAGTAGAACAACACTGTGACAGGGAAAACAAGATTTAATTGCGAGAGAAAGGAAAATAATAAAATAAACTGGTGATTTGGCCTTTTTCCAACAGTATTGTATTCACAACGAGAATGAAAGAAATTCCACATTTACAGTCGACACAAGGAACTGCAGGTGCCGGAAACTTAAGTAAAAAAATCACAGAGTGCTGGAGTAACTCAGCAAGTCAGGCAGCATCTCTGGATAATGTGGATAGGCAATGTTTCATGTCAGGACTCTTCTTCACATCCGACTGTGTGCAATTTTTGGTCCCCTAATTTGAGGAAGGACATTCTTGCTATTGAGGGAGTGCAGCGTAGGTTTAGCAGGTTAATTCCTGGGATGGCGGGACTGTCATATGCTCAGAGAATGGAGCGGCTGGGCTTGTTTAGAAGGATGAGAGGATATCTTATTGAAACATATAAGATTATTAAGGGTTTGGACACGCTAGAGGCAGGAAGCATGTTCCCGATGTTGGGGGAGTCCAGAACCAGGGGTCACAGTTTAAGAATAAGGAGTAAGCCATTTACAACGGAGACGTTTTCATTTTCACCTTTTCACACAGTCTGTGGAATTCTCGGCCTCAGAGGGCGATGGAGGCCGGTTCTCTGGAAACTTTAAAGAGCAAGCTAGGTAGGGCTCTTAAAGATAGCGGAGTCAGGGGATATGGGGAGAAGGCAGGAACGGGGTACTGATTGGGGATGATCAGCCATGATCATATTGAATGGCGGTGCTGGCTCGAAGGACCGAATGGCCAACTCGTGCACCTATTTTCTACCAGACATGCTGCCTGTCCATGTTCTCCAGAGATGTTGCCTGTCCCTCTGAGTTTATGCTCCATACTTGCAGTGTTGGTCGGGTTAAGTGAGAATCATTTACAATCAACACAGTGATTTAAGAAACTTACATTTGCAACTAATATCCTTAAACATCATTGGCATTTTTAATTATTATTTATTATGTACTTTTAGCAACTTTGCAACATTCAATGCTGATCATTCGTTGGACATATCGTCTCACACCACAGCCAATGGCAACGTGTAGTTTAGTTTAGTTTAGAAATACAGCACGGAACCAGGCCCTTCGGCCCACCGAGTCTGCACCGACCAGCGATCATCCGGCTCACTAGAAATACCCTACACACACTGGCGCCAATTTAAAATTTCACCAAGCCAGTTAAAGGGCCTGTCCCACTTTCACGACCTAATTCACGACCTCTGCCGAGTTTGCCCTTGACTCATACTCGCAGCATGGTCGTCACGAGATCGTAGGAGGTCGTAGGTAGGTCGTAGGCAGGTCGTGATGATTCACGTGGCTTCAAGTACGTCGGAGCGTTTTTTTAGCCTGATGAAATATGTCCAAGAGTACAAAAGGTCGTGAATTAGACAATAGACAATAGAGAATAGGTGCAGGAGTAGGCCATTCGGCCCTTTGAGCCAGCACCACCATTCAATGTGATGAAATTAGGTTATGAAAGTGGGACAGGCCCTTAACCTGTAAACCTGCACGTTCTTGGAGTGTGGTAGGAAACCGGAGATCCTGGAGAAAACCCGCGCAGGTCAGGGGGAGAGAACGTGCAAACTCCGCGCAGACAGCACCCGCGGTCTAGTTCGAGCTTGGGATTGTGTTGCCGTGAGGCTGCGCCACCGTGCCGCCATTGTGTAAGTTGCGTAACACGGGCGGCAAGTGTGTGTTGTTTGCGTTTAGTCACGCATCAACCCTTCGCCTAATGTAGATGTGTCATTTATACAGTAAAAACATTGAGCACTTGACAGCAAAAACCTGGATTTAAATGCTTCCAATGCATCATAAACCCATGATCTGCTGACGACCGGACCAAGCCTGGCCTTTAAGTGTTCTCCTCGCGACTATTACATTCAAAAGGCCATGGAAATCATAATAAATATTTTGGGATTTAAGGATTGATGGAATTGGAGGAAGATCATGAATATATATAGCATCGCTGCTGTAGCTGTGTGCATTGTGGGACTATATAAACATTAATACTGTAAATAAATACCCCAGGGATTTTGTTAGGATAAACAGTCTTTGTTTTGCAATGTATACACGCTTCTTGACACAAGTGGATTGCAATTCAGTTTGGTAGTGGAATTGATTTTTGGCTTTGTCTACCTTTATCTTCACAAGAGATCGTACATTTATTTAAGGTGAGATGCAGTGAAATATGTTTATAAGTGAGAGGAGCAGAATTAGGCCATTCGGCCAATCAGGTGTACTCCGCCATTCAATCATGGCTGATCCAAATCATGGCTGATTCAATCATGGCTGATCTATCTCTCCCTCCCAAATCCACTCTCCTGCCTCCTCCCCCGTAACCTCTGACACACCTGTACTAATCAAAAATCGATCTATCTCTGCCTTAAATATATTTGCCGACTTGGCCTCCACAGCTTTCTGTGGCAAAGAATTCCACAGATCCATTTGTACAGAGACACAGTATCTGTAGAAGGGTCTTGACCTGAAACGTCTCCCATTCCTTCTCTGGAGGCCTCCACAGCCTTCAATGGCAACAAATTCCACAGATAATTCCAATTGAGTATGATTTCAACAACTCTATCTCTTTCTTGGTTTGTTTCGTGGTCACACGATCAATTTGGGCTCAACGGCACAGCGGTGGAGTTGCCGCCTCACAGCGCCAGAGACCCGGGTTCCATTCTGACTTCACGTGCTGTCTGCCTGGAGTTTGCACGTTCTCCCTGTGAACCCGTGGGTTTTCTCCGGGCGCTCCTGTTTCCTCCCACATCTGAAAGATGTGCGGGTTTGTAGGTTAATTGGTCTCTGTAAATTGCATCTGGTGTGCAGTTTAGTGAGACAGCATGGAAACAGGCCCTTCGGCCCACCGAGTCCACCCCGACCATCAATCACCAATTCACACTAGTTCTAAGTTATCCCACTCATTCATCCACTCCCCGCACACAAGGGGCAATAGCACACAGGCCACCCATTGACCGAGTGAGAGTGAAATAAATCATGAAGAAGCTAAAGTTATTGAAATCATATTCAATTATATGTAGAGGGGTGGATGAGAAATTGGGATAACGTGGAATTAGTGTGAACACCTGGCTGATCGATGGGTGGCATGGACTAGGTGGGCTGAAGGGCCTGTTTCCATGCTGTACAGTAAACCCTTGTTATAACGGAGCTTGCGGAGGGCAATGGTGTCTGATATTTCCGATTGTCCGCTATAACAGAGTAAAGGGTTAAAGCTGCAGAAACAAACAACTGCAGATGCTGGCTAGTACACAAATGCCCACAAAGTGCTGGAGTACCTCTCTCTGCAAGATCAGTTTATGATCACAGCAGAGAGCTAGCAAGATGTAGACACAAGGAACTGCAGATGCTGGTTTACAAAATGAGATAGAGAGTGCCAGAGTAACTCAGCGAGTCAGGCAGCATCTGTGGAGAACATGGATAGGTGACGTTTCACAGAGTGTCGGAGTAACTCAGCGGGTCAGGCAACATCTGTGGAGAACATGGATAGGTGACGTTTCACAGAGTGCTGGAGTAACTCAGCGGGTCAGGCAGCATCTGTGGAGAACGTGGATAGGTGACGTTTCGGGTCGAGATTCTTCTTCAGACTCTTGGTCTGGAACTGGGCCTGGAATCAAAGCAGCCAGCGGTGGCATGGGCAACGTTGGTAGGTCAGCCCACTGTAAACTAAATCCATTATAAAGAGGCCTTCTAAAATGAGAGTGGACAAAAATGCTGGAGGAACTCAGCGGGTGAGGCAGCATCTATGGAGCGAAGGAATAGGTGACGTTTTGGGTCGAGACCCTTCTTCAGACTCAATAGGCGATGTTACGGGTTGAGACCCTTCTTTTTGATGGTTTAATGTATCTCTGAACAGAGCAGGGAGCACTGTGGGGAGTACTTATTTAATAAGGAACTGCAGATGCTGGAAAATCGAAAGTAGACAGACAAAAGTGCTGGAGAAACTCAGCGGGTGCAGCAGCATCTATGGAGTGAAGGAAATAGGCAACGTTTCGGGCCAAAACCCTTCTTCAGACCCTTCAGTCTGAAGAAGGGTTTCGGTCCGAAACATTGCCTATTTCCTTCACTCCATAGATGCTGCTGCACCCGCTGAGTTTCTCCAGCACTTTTGTCTAACTGCAGAGAGTACCTTGAGCTGTATCTACTCAAGCAGTTGCACGTCATCACCTTCTCAAGGGCAATTAAGGATGGGCCATAAATACTGGCCTTGTCAGTGACTCTCTCATCCGGAAAATGAATAAAAAGAAATTATTCCCTTATTGTTAATTGCCTTTGGGAGAAGGTATTAGACACACATATTATTCATTTACAAATGCATCCATGATGTGCTGGGTAACTGTTAGTAGGTGGTGTGCCCATGACCCTGCTTGTAACACTAACATTCGCACAACCCTCTATGCAAAGGCCGCGAGTCATTAGTCATTCCCGCATCAACGGTGCGCAGGGTATTCTTCAGACGAGCTTACCGAGTGTATCGCAGAGCCAAAGCCACAGAAGTAAAATGTGGGAAGAAACTGGAAATCTGAAACGTGTCCAGAATATTAAAAATGCTCAGCGGCTCTGAAAAGTTTATGTGGAGACAGACACAGAGACACAGAGACAATCAGTACATAAACAGGCCCTTCAGTCCAACTGGACCATGCCAACCAACTCGGTTAGGCCCATCTGCCCGCCTTTGGCCCCTATCCCTCTAAACTTTTCCAATCCATCTCCCTGTCCAAATGTCTTTTAAATGCTGTTATAGTCCCTGCCTCAACTACCTCTTTGGTGGATATACCCGCCACCCTCTGTGTCAATACGTTGCCCCCAGGTTCCCATATTAGACGGGTGGCACAGCGGTAGAGATGCTGCAGTACAGCACCGGAGACCCGGGTTCGATCCTGACTACAGGTGCTGTGTGTATGGGGTTTGTACCTTCTCCCCGTGACCACATGTCTGAGGTCTCACTTTATGGACCTTGCTAGTTACACATGCTTCACAGTAGCTACAGTAAACTCAATCAATTTTCCTGGAGAAATGGATCTACCATAGAACAGTACAGCACTGGAACAGGCCCTTCGGCCCACAATCTCCATGCTGAGCATGATGCCGAGACCAACTCTTATCTCCCTCCATTCCCGGGATATCCATGTGCCTGTCCAAAAGTCTCATAAACGCCACTATCACCCAAGCCTCCACCACCACCCCTAGCAGTGCGTTCCATCATCCCCTCTATATAAAGCTTGCCAGGATGGCATGGTGGCGCAGAGGTAATGTTGCTGCCCAGAGACCCGGGTTCGATCCTGACTACGGGTGCTGTATGTACGGAGTTTGTACGTTCTCCCCGTGACCTGCGTGGGTTTTCTCCAGGATCTCCGGTTTCCAGCCACACTCCAAAGACGTACAGGTTTATAGGTTAATTGGCTTTGGTACAATTGTAAATTGTCCCTCGTATGTGTAGGATTGTGATACTGTGCGGGGATCGCTGGTCGGCGCGGACTCGGGGAGGGGGGGGGGGGGGGGGGTACTGAAGGACTTGTTTCCGTACTGTGTCTCTAAACTAAACTAAATTGAATAAAACTAAATTGAGAAACATTCAAGATGGACACAAGATGCTGGCGTCACTCAGCGGGACAGGCAGCATCCCTGGAGAGAAGGATTGGGTGACGTTTCGGGTCGAGACACTTCTTCAGACTGAAGCAGCATCTGCTGTTGCTTCCCACGCTGAGAAACATTCAGGTAATTACTTACTTACTTACTAGGTGTGATTGCCCGATAACAGGTGGACAGAACCAGATAGCACCAGAGGTCACGTCATTGAGGCCGCGTTGTTAGTTTCGACGTTGATGCAAGCAGGAGTTGGCTGCTTCCCTAGCTGACGAGTAGTGAAGGGAATTCAATGTGAATCATAGAGTTATGGAGAGATGCAGTGTGGAAACAGGCCCTGCGGCCCAACGTGCCCACACCGACCAACATGTCCCAGCCTCACCTGCCCACATATAGTCCATATCGCTCCAAACTGTCCTATCCATGTTACACAAAAAGCTGGAGAAACTCAGCGGGTGCAGCAGCATCTAAGGAGCGAAGGAGATAGGCGACGTTTCGGGTCGAGACCCTTCCTTGTTCCTGTCTAACTCTTTCTTAAATGTGTTGGGATAGTCCCAGCCTCAACTACCTCCTCTGGCAGCTCGTTCCATACACCCACCACCCTTTGTGTGAAAAAGTTACCCCTCAGATTCCTATTAAATCTTTTCCCCTTCACCTTAAACCTCGAGTCCTCGATTCCCCAACTCTGGGCAAGAGACTCTGTGCACCTACCCGTTCTATTCCTCTCATGATTTTATACACCTCTATAAGATCACCCATTATCCTCCTGTGCCACAAGGAATAGAGTCCCAGCCTGCTCAACCTCTGCCGATAGCTCAGACCCTCTAGTCCTGGCAACATCCTCATAAATCTCGAACCTCGAACGACCTTGTACCCGACGTTATGAAGCAAGGAAGGTCACCACTGCAGGAATCGAGGATGGTTGACCCATTTGGATTTCTGATGGTGTCACAAGCCACTGGGGCCAAGAGAAATGACTGAGGCAAGAGATTCCGCAGCAGCCTATAATACTTGATCCAAACCAATGGTTACTTACATGTACAATTTGTAATGGAAAATTTACATTTAAATGAAACCTTTTTGTTAGGTCCCTTTGAGATTGAAGTCGGTACAGCCATGTGAATCAAAAATAACAAATCTGAAGGAATAGATCGTGTAGGCGCACAGAGTCTCTATGCTCAGAGTAGGAGAACCGAGAAGTGGAAGACATAGGCTTAAGGAGAGGGGGGAAAGATTTTAAAGAAAACTGAGGGGTAACTTTTTCATGCACAGGGTGTACGGAACAAACTGCTAGAGGAGATAGTTGAGGCAGGGACTATTGCAACGTTTGAAGAATCATTTAGATAGGTACATGGATAGGACAGGTTTGGGCCAAATGCAAGCTGATGGGACTAGTGTAAATGGGACATGTTGGCTGGCGTGGGGAAGTTGGGCCGAAGGGCCTGTTTCCACGTTGCTAGACTCTATGACTCTGTCTCTTAGTCGTCATGTGTTAGGAAAGTTAAGATGTTGAAGACCATAAGTAGTAAATTGTCAGACAATGACGTAGTCACCTTGATGATGAAGGCTAATGATCATACCCAAGCTTTCACATGTACAGGAAATAGCAAGCCAGTCAGCATCTGTGGAGAGACAAACAGGGGCGGCACAGTAGCGCAGCGGTGGCGTTGCTGCCTCACAGCGCCAGAGACCCGGGTTCAATCCTGACTACGGGTGCTGTCTGTACGGACTTTGTACGTTCTCCCCATGACCTGCGTGGGTTTTCTCTGGGATCTCCAGAATCAGAATTTTTTATGCCTGCCTTACTCGACTGATGCCACTTAGTGACAGCCATTCTAACACAGTTTTGTTTGGTTTAGAGATGCAGCGCGGAAACAGGCCCTTCGGTCCGCACTGTCCAGCGATCACCCCGTTTGAGATCTAGCTTGGCCCACCGCTCCGAGTCCGCTCCGACCACCGATCACCCCGTAACTATCCTACTCACTACGGACAATTTACATTTTCACCAAAGCCTTTTAACCTACAAACCTGCACGTCTTTGAAATGTGGGAGGAAGCCGGATCACCCGGAGAAAACCCACGCAGGTCACGGGGAGAATGTACAAACTCTGTACAGACAGCACCCCCTAGTCAGGATGGAACCCTGGTCTCTGGCGCTGTGAGGCAGTAAAGGGCCTGTCGACTGTACGAGGTAATTCAAGAGTTCTCCCGAGTTCTCCCCTGATTCGAGCTCGTGTAATGTACGTAGCGGATACGTAGCGGCTAGTACGAGTAAAAAGTAACAATGTTTTTCATTCGAGTATTTTTTTACTCGTGGACATTTTTCAGTGTTGAAAAAAACGTCACGAGTTTACCGGATTTCCTGAGTACCCACCGTTACTCGTACGAGCCGGCACGTGACATCCTCGAGCTCCTACGTAACCGCTACGTACATTACACGAGCTTGAATCAGGGGAAAACTCGGGAGAACTCTTGAATTACCTCGTACAGTGGGACAGGTCCATAACTCTACCACTGTGAGGCCCCAAGTTAAGTAACAAAGTGATTATTTTATGTAACGCAGCATAGAATCACATGGCAGGATTAATGAGGGACATGCTTGGCGAACCAGACACATACGGTGCACAAGATAGGATGAATGGACAGCTTTACTGAGTCAGATAGTACTAATAAGAGTGCTGCAACCTTTATGATTCAGCCTCTCATGTGGATAATGATAGGTCACCTTTATGAGGCAGGCACTCATGTAAAATGTATAACAATGGCCATACAGGTGGCCTGTTGACACGAGGAACAGCCTCTGTGACGCTGGCACTCTGTGACACCTACAGATTGCTAGAGATGCTCCAAACGGTGAATTCAGTACAAAATGGAAACAAAAGACAAAAATGCAAAAAGCTGCACTGTTTCTCCTCAAAAGTTGTTTTCAATATTAATCGCATTTTAAAGATACAATGTGTATATATGCAGTATATGTATATATATATATGTGTGTGTGTGTGTGCTTGCGTGTGTGTGTGTGTATATATATATATATATAATGTATATGTAGGAAGATAGACACAAAATGCTGGAGTAACTCAGCGGGACAGGCAGCGTCTCTGGATGGGTGGCGTTTCGGATCTGGAGAAGGGTCTCGACCCGAAATGTCACCCATTCCTTCTCTCCAGAGATGCTGCCTGTCCCGCAGAGTTACTCCGGCATTTTGTGTCTATATATGTATATATATGTATGTATGTGTGTGTATGTATGTATGCATGTACACTGTAGATGTATATGCACATCTATATGAGTGTGTGGGTACACAAAAAGCTGGAGAAACTCAGCGGGTGCAGCAGCATCTAAGGAGCGAAGGAGATAGGCGACATTTTGGGTCGACACCCTTCTTCAGACTATATGAGTGTGTGTATGTGTACACTCATCTGATGCTTTCTCTGACAGCAAGGAGATGAAGAGGGAAAAACAGCTTTGCCACAGATTATCTAAGCATACGACATTTGGGTCTGTGCCCGAGAACAATTTCTTAAACAAATCTAAATTCACAGGGTTTTAACAGGGATGCAGAACGCTGGAACGAGATGACAGCAACTTCTGAACCTGCAATGACAAAAGAATTAAATAAACTGATGTTATTATCAAGCAAAAATAGAGAGCTTGTATTATGCTTCTGCAGCTGAGTGAGAGAATATGAATGTCTTTACTTGCACTAAGAACATCAGTGGGTTTTTTTAACACTTGAATTTGTGTTATTAATTTCACTATTTTTTTTTTGTTTATTGCATATTGTGTTTAAAAATATGTCAATTTTCTAAAAGTGCCCGATTCTAGTAAAGGGTCATCTGTCTCATTCATTAACTCTGTCTGTCAGTCTGTCTGTGTAAGAATAGTTCCGTCCCGACATTAATCAGGCTCTTGAGCACGACATTAAACTGTGAATTATGGATTCTCTTTGGTCGCACTAAGGATTTATTGGCGCGAGTATTGGGTTAATTAATTTACTGATATTTTAAAATTACATATTGAATGAATGACTGAATACGTTTATTGGCCAAGTATTCACATACAAGGAATTTGCCTTGGTGCTCTGCCCACAATCCGTGTTTATGATGTTTATAAGCTTGTTGTGCTGCTGCAAGTAAGAATTTCTGTGTTCAGCTGTCGGTACATATGACAATGAAGTACTCTTGATTCTTGGCTCATGAAGGCTAAAGAGTATAGGGACAGTAAAATGGATTGAAATAGAAGATTAGAAATTAATTGAAATATTGGTGCAGAATTGAAGATCTCCATGATCTATTCCTGTTCTTATTCATTGGTTCTTGTGATCCAGACTGTTTTAGGTAAAATATCCATTAACATTTGACTAATATGGAGTGATGATCAGCCATGATCACATTGAATGGCGGTGCTGGCTCGAAGGGCCAAATGGCCTACTCCTGTACCTATTGTCTTTTGTATATTGTCTATTATCTGTGGTGTGTCATCATTAGATTTATTATATACAATTATGAGACTCTTGTTAATGCTGAAAGAATGTTTAGAGCCACTGTGTAAAATTAGGCCCTTCGGCCCACTGAGTCCACGCCGACCATCGATCACCCCGTTCACACTAATTCTACGTTATCCCATTTTTTCATCCACTGCCTATACACTAGGAGCAATTTACAGAGGGCAATTAACCCACACACTTTGATTAGTATGTGTATGAGGGGTTATGGGAAGAAGGCAGGAGAACGGGGTTGAGAGGGACAGATAGATCAACCACGATTGAATGGCAGAGTAGACTTGTTGGGCTGAATGGCCCAAGGACTTATGAACAAACCCACACTCCTTTGGGATGTGGGAGGAAACCGGAGCACCTGGTAGAAACCCATGCGGGCAAGAGGAGAACGTGTAAACTCCACACAGACAGCACCTGAGGTCAAGATTGAATCCGGGTCTGGCACTGAAATGCCCGTGTCCCACTTGGGCGTTTTTTAGGCGACTAGGCTGTCGCCACATGGTCGCCTGTATGGCCCAAAGAGTCATAGTGTTTTTCTCATCGACGCTGGATTTTGAAATGTCGGCAACAGTTGGCTTGATGCCAATGAGCGTAGCTTGACTTCTCCTGACGTAGGTGCTGTCGTAGTTGTCGCCAGGATGATGTAGGTTGTCGCCGGTGATGACTTCGGTGAATTCCATTTGCGACTACCTACGTCAACCGGCGACAGATACCAGCGCCTGAATTGTCGGAGCTTGTCACGGGTGGATAGACGTTGCCTTAGGTGTGGTCGTAGGTTGACGTCCTAATGGGTCACCGGTTGTCGGTGACTTGCCGTAGCTGGGCGTCGACAAGGCAGTAGGTTGTTGCTGGCATTGGCGTAGGGGGGGTCCAGTCACCGTTTTTTCAGCGACCTGCTACGACTGTGAAAATCGCAGGCAGTCGCCGAAAAAATCGCCTAATTGGTGCAGGCCCTAATGCAGCAGCTGTACCAGCTGCTCCACTTTGCTGCCCTTAAATGGTTTTTTCATAAAGAAATTTACATTTGACACATAGTTCCACCGATGTGCTTGAAGTAACTGCGATTCATATGAGGAAGAATTGGAATATCTTGTCCTCATAGGTTTGTAGTACAGCAGAGCAGAGATTTTTATCACGATATGTCGAATCTTACGGTCTCAAGCAGCAAAGTTGATGGTAAGTGACATGAAAATAGTGAATGGTGCAAACTACTTAGTGGTAATAGCATTACAAAAGGGACACAGGTTCTCATTCATAAAAGATTACATTTAGGACAGATCTTCGAAACTTATGTGCAATAAATTAAGCCGTATTTAAAATACACTGGCAGGTGGAATGAAATGGAAGCATTGAAATGTATAACGCAGTTGGAATAACCTTGCCGTTAGAGTGATCTTTCATTCCAGTGCGTTGTACGTGTGCCAAATGGGGGACAAATCCAACTTATTACCAGTCCTCACTACAATCCTTGTGGACCACACTATGAAGTCCATGTACAAGCACATCTTTTAATGCACGAGAATTATTGCCCACCATGAGATGCAAAACCTGCAACTCAATATAAATAGACAATAGGTGCAGGAGTAGGCCATTCGGCCCTTCGAGCCAGCACCACCATTCACTGTGATCATGGCTGATCATCCACAATCAGTACCCCGTTCTTGCCTTCTCCCCATATCCCCTGACTCCGCTATCTTTAAGAGCTCTATCTAACTCTCTCTTGAAAGCCTCCAGATTCACAACTCTCTGGTTGAAAAAGTATTTCCTCATTGCCATTCTAAATGGCTTACCACTTATTCTTAAACTGTGGTCTCTGGTTCTGGACTCCCCCAACATCGGGAACATGTTTCCTGCCTCTAGCGTGTCCAATCCCTTAATAATCTTATATGTTTCAATAAGATCCCCTCTCATCCCTCTAAATTCCAGAGTATACAAGCGCAGCCGCTCCATTATTTCAACATTTGACAGTCCCGCCATCCCGGGAATTAACCTTGTGAACCTACGCCGCACTCCCTCAATAGCAAGAATGTCCTTCCTGAAATTTGGAGACCAAAATTGCACACAATCTCCAGGTGTGGTCTCACTGGGGCCCTGTACAACTGCAGAAGGACCTCTTTGCTCCTGTACTCAACTCCTCTTGTTATGAAGGCCAACATGTCATTAGCTTTCTTCACTGCCTGCTGTACCAGCATGCTTACTTTAAGTGACTGATGAACAAGGACTCCCAGATCTCGTTTTACTTCCCCTTTTCGCAACTTGATACCATTCAGATAATAATCTGCCTTCCTGTTCTTGCCACCAAAGGGGATAACCTCACATTTATCCACATTAATCTGCCAGGCATCAGCCCACTCCCCCACCCGTCCAAGTCACCCTGCATTCTCATAGTATCTTCCTCACAGTTCACACTGCCACCCAGCTTTGTGTCATCTGCAAATTTCCAATCTCCCATTGCCTCAGCTTACCTCTCCTCTCATCCATCTGCCAATTACTTTAAGGCCATCAGAGTTGCTCCGGGTGTTCCGGTTTCCCCCCACATCTCAAAGACGTGCAGGTTTTTATCCTAATTTCTCTTGAAATAATTGTCCCTGGTGTGTAAGGGCCTGATGCAAAAGTGGGATAACGTAGAACTAGTGTGAACGTGTGATCGATGGTTGGTGTGGATGGTGCGCTGAAGGAGCTGCTTCCATGCTGAATCAGAACCAGGGGCCACAGTTTAAGAATAAGGGGTAAGCCATGACGAGTGGAGACAAGGGAACACTTTTTTACACAGAGAGTTGTGAGTCTGTGGAATTCTCTGCCTCAGAGGGCGGTGGAGGCCAGTTTTTCTGGATACTTTCAAGAGAGAGCTAGATAGAGCTCTTTAAGATAGCGGAGTCAGGGGATATGGGGAGAAGGCAGGAACGGAGTTCTGATTGTGGATGATAAGCCATGATCACATTGAATGGCAGTGCTGGCTCGAAGGGCCGAATGGCTTCCTCCTGCACCTATTAACTATTGTCGACTGACTACTGTATCTCTACACTAAATTAAACATTCTGCCCATTTGATATTTTTCTTTCTGTCAGTCTGTGAAGACCCTGTCATTTGGAACACTTTATGATACTCTCCAGTAACCACTATTCAGTAAGAAACAATCCAATCCTTCCTTGAAGATAAAACTCACAAGCGCAGGCAACAATAGATTTTTTCCATCTTTGCTGTTTCCATATCCACTTTGTGAAGCAGTGTAAAGAATTGCATAAAGTACTCCAGCTGTGACCCAATAGTTTTGTTGAACTCCCCCAGATCTATATTCTATGTCTCAGCCAATAAAGGTATGTATCCCACATCCGTTAGAGCGTAGAACATGGAAACGTACAGCTTGGAAACAAGTCCTTTGGCCCACAGTGTCTGGGTCTGGGTCAAATGTGATGCCAAGGCAACCCAATCTTATCCATATCCCTCCATTCCCAGCATATCCATGTGGCGTACCTATCCAAAAGGCTCTGAAAGGCCAGTGTGGCTTCTGTTATGTACTATGAGTACATATTATACATAGACGACCACATTTACATTTGCTGCAAGTAAGATTGTTATTGTTCTATCTGGGACATATGGCAAAAAAGGGGCTGTCCCACTTTGGCGACTGCCGGCGTCATATCAGTGTCGCCAAAAGATTTTGAACATTTCAAAATCCAGTGGCGACAAAAAAAATGTTGCGACACTTGAAAAAACACCGCGCGTCAATACGTCATCATGCCGCGTCACGCCGCAGGTTTTTCGGTGACTTGATGCGTCAGTCAATGATGCCGGCAGTCGCTGAAGAAATTGCCAAGTGGGACAGGCCCTTTAGAAACACTCTCTTGACTCTGCCTCCACCACCACCACCCCTGGCAGCGTGTTCCAGGCACCCACCACCCTCTGTGTAAAGAAAAAACTTGCCCCGCACATCTCCTTTCCATTTTGCCCCTTTCACATTAAAGCTGTGCTCTCCAGTCTTTGACATTTCCACACTGGGGCCAAAGATTCTAGCTGCCTCCCCTCTTTCTGCCTCTCACAGTTTCACACATGTTTATCACATTCTCTACCTTCCCGCCGTTCAACCTTCAGAAATCTACGAAAATAGGAAAATCTACAAAACCTCCTACTGTTACTGGAACCATCTTCGACCAGTTATTGAAGCGGCATCTACAGTCCCTTGTTTCCACGTTGCAGCTCCTCCTGGCTTATTTATCCTCCTATATGTATTATCCATTTTGCTAAATCTAATTCCATTTTGCCAACTTTCTACCAAATGACAATTGCATCAATATTAAGCTGTCATTTTTTAGCTTATTCCTCACTTATTGAACAGCACAACTAATTCCTGCGCGTCCTGTGGGCCGCTAAATCACAGCCTTTATGTGTAGGTTTAAATCATTGATGTGTATTGTAAAAAGCAAGGGGCCTTTGTGTTGAGCCTTGCAGAACACTGCAGGAAGCAACCTTCACTTCACAAACAACCTGTCCATCATCAATCACTCTTTGTTTCACAGTGGAGTTAGAAAACCCTGAAATCATTCAGAAAACAGTTTGATGCTGGATGCAGAAAGTCAAACGCATCCGCCAGACTTCCTCTTCTATGTTGATCGTGAGACTCGGGACAATTTGGCCACAGCGCTGTAATGGCCGGCGATTTAACGCAACATTCATAACCTTGCTGTGATTCAGGTGGCAAGTTTATTCCGTTACAGGTGCAGAACATGGGAGAATAGTCACACAGCATGCCTCTCGAAGTACAGACTGAAGCGGCTTAGTTAGAGCAACAGGAGTCAAATTGAGTCCTTATACTCAGGTTCCTAATTGGCAGCCCATTCATTGCACAAACTCTAAGTAGCTTGGCAAAAAACAAGTTTTAAATTGCCCATCCTCTGGAAGCCACAATCATGTTTGATGTCGGACTTTAGGAAGTGTTCTTTTGAGGTTAGGAATGAGGCGTATATATTGGCCAAACCATAATGGTGTTGCCTGAATCATTTCTAATTTGTTTCAATTATATCGCACTCTGATGCGAAAGCCATAAATATTTATTCCTCTGCCCGTTGAAACCTTTTTATCGTGATTAACAATTTACAAAGAAAAACTGCATTAGTGCGAAGGTATTACAGTCTCCGTGGACCCTTCTCTGGATAAAATTACAGACAGTTGTGTGGCAGCAGTGACGTGTAAAGGGGCAATTCTCCGGCATTACCAAGGTTGCGTTTCAAATGTGTATGCTTTAGTTGTATGAATGAAGACGCTATTATCCGTAGCAAGGCTATCTTTGAATAATATTTCACTAATTGGCATCCATTAGTGGGGAGAACTGGTGCTTATGCCTTGGCAATTATATTTACTTGCCGGTCTTCACTTCCATCAATATTCACTCTCTGTATAAATATATAGCTGATAATACGGAACAAAATACGCTGCAGCACTCGATGCTGCTGGTCCATTGTGTACTATGCTCCCTCCCCCGACACTCAACTCTCAATTGTGCATGCAGAAGCAAGGAACTGCAGATGCTGGTTGATACCAAAGATAGACACAAAGTGCTGGAGTAACTCAGCCGGCCGGGCAGCGTCGCTGGAGAGAAGGAATAGGTGACGTTTTGGGCCGTGACCCTTCTTCAGACATTGGGGAACTAGGACAATGAATTTGACTTATTAGATTAGATTCTTTATTTGTCTAAACTAAACCTTTTAGTTTATCAAAGAAACTAAAAGGTTGGAGTAGCTCGGCAAGTCAGGCAGCATCTCTGGGGAAGTAAAGGATGGGTGATGTTTCTTCAGATTTCTTTAGGCTGACCGAGCAAGGGTCGCGTGTCCACACCGTCACCGATCCTTGTTCTCCAGAGATGTTGCCTGACTTGCTGAGTTGCTACACTACTTTGCGTCCATCTCAATTGTGTGGTGTTGGCACTTTCCTGCATATTGTGCCCATCTGTGGGTCTATCGAACCGATGTCATAGACTCACAGGCAGGTTATACCATCTGTACAGTTGCTGCAACTGATGATTACCAGACCGCCAGGTCCTTGATCCACAATATGAGTATAATACTAATGGGCCTGTCCCACTTATGCAACTTTTTCGGCGGTGGAGGCCAATTCAATGGCTGCCTTTTTGAGGCAGCACCTCCTCAAGATCCTTCCAAACCAAGCCATCCACGTGGGTGGAGAGAAGAGAATGATCACAGAGTGCAGAGTTATAGCTTTGTGGAAGCAGACAGGTCTGACTCTCAGTCAGGGATTCCATTCTGAGCCTATTATCCTGCTTAATCAAAAAATAATAAAAACGGTAAAATCTCTCGGGAGTTTTGGACTAATTATTTATAGACAAGAATCTGTTGTAGTTTAATTAGACTGATGAACTAAAAGCACGGTGCCTTGAGAAAATAAAATTTATAGGAATGTGGATTTTTTAAATGGATTGCGAATATTTCAGGTATGCTATTTCCAGTCAAGCAGCGAGTTATTTTATTTCTAATTTCCTTAGAGGCGTTCTTCTCATTTAACAATCATTATGCAGCCAGTATTTTTAGCACGCAGCTTCTCCTGAAGACAGCCTTTAGATAATGGGGACTCTTCAGGTGTCCTGGCTGCTTGGCAGCGCAACTTAATGGTGAATTAATAATACCCTCCTAGCTTCCCCCCGCGCAAGGCACAACAGCCCCACAGAGGAGACACTGTCTTAGACAACAGGGAGCTCTGGTGCGACCCACCAGGCAGGCACAGGCACCAGCTCTTCCTCTCCTCGGGCTGCCCAGTGTGATGTAAATTGGTTTATGTACTCAGTGGCCACCTGAGGATGGCTTATTACTAATGTGGCTACGCATTGACCTCGCCACTCATTAGGCGGGTGGGTCTCTCAGCCAATGGACAAGTTTGAGAGCGCTCGAAGCTGGAGGATTAGACACTGCTTGTACCTTCCGAGGCCTTGATTTCGTTCAGGGCCTCCTGTGCATTCCTAGCTAAACAAACGTGCAAAATGGCCTGGACCCAGTGAATCTGTGAGTCAAGACTTGTTTTGTTAACACTTGTGCCTGATCTGCCGCAGTTAATAGATCCCCCGGTTGCTACCCATTTTCAGAATTTCATAAGTTGCCGGAGCAGGATTGGGCCATTCAGCCCATCAAGTCTACTACACCATTCATTCATGGATGGCTAATCTCCTAGTGCAGGTGTTAGAGGTTATGGGGAGAAAGCAGGAGAATGAGGTTGAGAGGGGGAGATAGATCAGCCATGATTGACCATCCCACACATTGTGAATGGCTGCTCACTGAGTGGCATCAAAGCCATCCACCCAGTGACTGGTGCTGTCCTGGCCTGGATGTCTACCTTGGCCTACAACTTTAGGCTGTGCACGTCATACGCAAGGACAAGACAGATTCTTGATTTGTAAGGGTATCAGGAGTTATGGGGAGAAGGCAGGAGAATGGGGTTAGGAGGAAGAGATAGATCAGCCACAATTGAATGGCGGAGTAGACATGATGGGCTAAATGGCCTAACCCTGCTCCTTTCACTATTGAACTTATTCCTGTTCATAGTGAATTGAGGTGAGCCAATTATCTGCTGCTGATGAGTGGCTCTAACGTCATCTCACCGTTAGCCGGTGAACGTGAGGCGGTCAGAATGAAAGCGCTCTGCGGCAGGTTTAGAGGGACCCTTAAATCACACCGGTGTACAGGCGCCGCAATAAGGGCTCCACGTTCCAGAGTAGCGTTGATTAAAAGAGTAATGGAATTGAGAGTTTTGCCGAGCGCAGCAGTTTGCGTGCGGCAGCTCATCAAGGTCAGGCCTGCTCTTCCTTTGTCTCAGGCCGCTTGAAGACCATTAAGTTCGTGGTGTGACAAATCGAGACTGGAGCTGACTGGTGCCGCAGTCCGAGTTTTACACCGAAGATAGACACACATTGCTGGAGTAGCTCAGCGGGACAGGCAGCATCTCTGGAGAGAAGGAATGGATGAGGTCAATTTGAGGTCAAATAAGGGAGCGGGAGACATATGTTTTTTATGGGCCTGTCCCACTTACGCGATTTTTTTCGGCGACTTGCCGGCACCAGTCATAGTCGCAGCAGGTCTCTGAGCATTTTCAGCATGTTGAAAATCCAGCGGCAACCAGAACAAGGTATGACTCTTTGGGCGACTACTCACGACCATACAGGCTTCACCCCGCGACATGTCGCCTGTATGGTCGTGAATCATCTCCTCGGTCGCCCAAAGAGTCGTGGCGTCTTTCTGGTCACCACTGGATTTTCAACGTGTTGAAAATTTTCGGCGACCTATGACGGGTGCCGGCAGTCGCTGAAAATGTCAGATAAGTGGGACAGGCCCATTAGAATTTACTTTAAAATTTAGTGATACAGCACGGAAACAGGCCCTTCAGCCCACTGTGTCGGTGTCGACCGGCAATCCCTGTACACTAACGAGTCCTACATACCAGGGATGATTAACTTTTTTTTAACCAATGCCAATTAACTTACAAACACTTTACGTTTTGGGAGTTTGGGAGGAAACCGGAGCACCCGGGGAAAACCCACGTGGTCACTGGGAGAACGTGCGTGCTCCGCTCGATCAGCCCCCTTAGTCAGGTTCGAACCCGGGTCCCTGACGTTGTGAGGCAGTAGCTCTACCACTGCACCACCATGCCGCCTCTAGAAGTTGAGCAGAGTGGTGTTGCTCTTGAACTTGGGACTGTTTGGCATCCAGCTTAACATAGAGTCATAGCGTGGAAACAGGCCCTTCAGCCCTACTTGCCCACACCGGCCAACAAGCCCCATCTACACTAGTCCCACCTGTCTGCGTTTGGCCCATATCCCTCCAAACCTGTCCTATCCATGTACCTGTCCAAATGTTTCTTAAACGATGCGATAGTCCCTGCCTCAATCCCTGACCAACCACGATCACATTGAATGGCTAGGTGGGCCGAATGCCTTACTCCTGCACCTATTGTCAACAACCTCCACCAGCAGCTCATTCCATACACACACCACCTTTTGGGTTAAAAAAAAGTGCCCTCTGCTTCCCATTAAATCTTCGCCCCACCCACCTCCCCCCCTTAATTCTATGTCACCTGTCATGATTGCACCACTCTGGACTAGAGATTCTGTGCATTTACCCAATCCTTTCAATCATCAATGGAGCTGGTGTCTTCTGTTCATTTGTACGTACTAATTCTCAGGATGTGCGTTGAAGTGGCCAGACTTGGAGTTGCCGCTTCTAGAAACACTGGTGTCTTTCTGGATTCCATTCTATTGCTGCAGAAATGAATTGTAGTACTTGGCAATTTACCAGCTGATAATTGGATAAGTGAATGTGATGAGTTAGTTGGTTTCAACGTTCACTGGCATAGTTTTTACTTGCATTGTCTTCCACAATTTGGTCACAAAATGTGCATGTACTTTTAGTGCTGTTTAGTTTAGTTTAGGGATACAGCCCTTCGGCCCACCGAGTCCGCACCGACCAGCGATCCCCGCACACTAACACCATCCTACACACACTGGGGACAATTTTTACACATACACCAAGCCAATTAACCTACATATCTGTATGGCTTTAGTGAGTGGGAGGAAAGCGAAGATCCCTACGAAAACCCACGCAGTCACGGGGAGAACGTACAAACTCCGTACAGACAACACCTGTAGTCAGGATCGAACCCGGGTCTCCATCGCTGTGAGGCAGCAGCTCTACCGCTGGGCCACCGTTGCCTCCCAACTCTATAAGATCACCCCTCATCCTCCAGGCGCTCCAAGGCATAGCGTCCCACTCTAAGTGGGATCTAAGTGGATTTTTTTGGCAGGTGATGGGATTGAGTTGGATGTGATGCTCACCGCTTGCAGGGGGCTTAGGGAAAGGCAGTGATGTGAACCCTCATTTATTTACATCTTATTCCGAACTTAGAATTAAAAGACGTTCTTTTAGGGAGGAGATGAGGAAAAATTTCTTTAGTCAGAGGGTGGTGAATCTGTGGAATTCTTTGCCACAGAAGGCTGTGGAGGCCATCAGTGGATATTTTTAAGGCAGAGATCGATAGATTCTTGATTAGTACGGGTGTCAGAGGTTATGGGGAGAAGGCAGGAGAATGGGGTTAGGAAGGAGAGAGAGATCAGCCATGATTGAATGGCAGAGTGGATTTGATGGGCCGAATGGCCTAATTCTACTCCTATTCCTCATGAACATTTCAGGGCCCGGCCCACAGTCCAAGCTATTCTCCGCAACCGTCCCGATGTATGTACCGTCAGATGTTTAAGAAGTAACTGCAGATGCTGGAAAATCGCAGGTAGACAAAAATGTTGGAGAAACTCATCGGGTGAGGCAGCATCTATGGAGCGAAAGAAATAAGCAACGTTTCTGGTCGAGACCCTTCAAGAAGGGTCTCGACTCGAAACGTCGCCTATTTCTTTCGCTCCATAGATGCTGCCTCACCCGATGAGTTTCTCCAGCATTTTTGTCTACCTACTTAAATTCAGAAGTAACTGTGTTTGACAAAGCCTGGTTAAAGCCTGGTGACTCTTTAAATTTTATTCGATGCACAGTGGCACATCGTTCATCCAAGTGAGCCGTCACCTTCTCTCACTGAATCAACAGGAACTCCACACAAGCAGGGTAGCACTTAGCCTGCTGAATAGAAAGGAACACAGAAGGCCACACAGTAAGGAGCCCTCAGGCTTATAGATTGCCGTGGGTTTCGCACAGTTTCACAGGATCCCTTGACTGAATCTCATGACATCGGTGCAACATAGAAGAAGGCAGCATGGTGGAGCAGAGGTAGAGTTGCTGCCTTGCAGCACCAGTGACCCCGTTCGATCCTGACCATGAGTGCTGTCTGTGTGGAGTTTGTACGTTGTGACCCGCGTGGGTTTTCTCTGGGGGCTCCGGTTTCCTCCCACACTCCAAAGACTTAGAGGTTTGTAGATTAATTGGCTTCTGAAAATTGTCCCCGGTGTGTGTAGGATGGAGCTAGTATACGGGCGATTGTTGGCTGGTGCGGACTCGGAGGTCCGAAGGGCCTGTTTCCCCCCCCCCCTATATCTCTAAAGGGCCTGTCCCACTTAAGCGATTTTTTTCGGTGACTTGCCGGCTCCCGTCATAGTGGCAGCAGGGTGCCGAAAAATGTCAACGTGTTGAAAATTCAGCGTCGACCAGTCGCGGGATGACGCCTGTTTGGTGGTGAGTAGTCGCCTAAAGAGTCGTACCTTTTTCTGGTCGCCGCTCAATTATCAACATGTTGAAAAATTTCTGCAATCTGCTACGACTATGACAGGTGCGATTTCAAGTAGTCCTTGCTTTCTCCCTCTTTCCCCTCCCCTTCCCAGCTCTCCCCCAGCCCACTGTCTCCGCCTCTTCCTTTCTTCTTCCCGCTCCCCCCCCCCCCCCCCACATCAGTCTGAAGAAGGGTCTCGACCCGAAACGTCACCTATTTCCTTCACTCCATAGATGCTGCCTCACCCGCTGAGTTTCTCCAGCATTTTTGTCTACCTTGGATTTTTCCAGCATCTGCAGTTCTTTCTTCAACATCACTTTTAGAAAGAAGTTGAGAAGGAATTTCTCAATCAGAGGGTGGTATGTCTGTGAAACTCATTGCCACAAACAGTAGTGGAGGCCGAGTCCGTGGGCAGTTTAACAATGGAGATTCTTGATCAGTACGGGTGTCAAAGGTTATATGGGGGGGTGGGGGCATGAGAGTAGGGTTGCCAAGGAAAATAGATCAGCCATGATTGAATGACAGAGTAGACTTGATAGGCCGAACGGCCGATTTCAGCTCCTCGAACGTAGGGTCTTATCTGCCGTCTTTCTCCACCCCGGAACCTTACTGTGACGAAAGCTGTGATGCACACCAGGTAGAATAATTTACAGGGTTACGGGGAAAGTTGGGAGAGGGAGGACTGATCGACCGACCATATTAGGAGCTGTCATAGATTTAATGCATGATATGGCCCCTTTCCTGCCTCATTTTCCTGCCTCATAAGACATCATTTATCCTAATTTATCAAAATTGTTCCCGAAAGGATATTTTTAGGTAGCGATCAGTAGAAAGTCTCTTCTCAAGCTGTACCCTCCTATCAACAACTAGAGAGCAGTCCTGAACTACTATCCACTTCATTGGAGACCTACGGACTATTCTTGATCGGACTTTAGTGGCTTTATCTTGCACTAAACGTTAATCACGATATCCCCTTATTACGTTTCTGTGCATTGCGGACGGCTCGATTATAATCACGTATTGTCTTTCCGCCGACTGGTTAGCACTCAACAAAAACTAATGACTAAGGATACATCACCTCATAGAGTCATAGCGTGGAAACAGGCCCAAATTGCCCACACTGGCCAACATGTCCCAGCTACACTGATCCCACCTGCCTGCGTTTGGCCCATATCCCTGCAAACTTGTCCTATCCATGTACCTGTCTAACTGTTTTTCAAACGTTGGGATAGTCCCAGCCTCAACTACCTCCTCTGGCAGCTCGTTCCATACACCCACCACCCCTTATGTGAAAGAGCTACCCCTCAGATTCCTATTGAATCTTTTCCCCTTCACCTTGAACCTACGTCCTCTGGGCCACGATTCACCTCGCTGGGCGAGAGACTCTGTGCATCTCTCTGAAGTCCCGTCAAACTTTCTCCAGGATCAGTATTCCCTGGGCCACGCTGAGGGCTGAAGTGAAATGTTTAGCAGGTCAGGCGAGAGAGAAAGACAAAGATTTGCATTTCAGTTTGGTGACATTTTGACTGAGTCGGATCAAGTTTGAGATGCAACAGATGCTGAGCAGAAATCGAGTGAGTGACAGGGGCTAAGGTCAGGAGCAGGGAGAAACGGGAAGATTGATGAGCGGGCGGGAGACCAAAAACAAGGGACAAGTTATCCCCAGCTCCGCGCTTGACAAGAGATGAACAAGTTGAATGAGAAAGTGACTGGAAGTTGTTCTCAAGAGCCTCCTTTAAGAGAAGGGTTTAGTTGAGAGGTACAGGCCCCTCATCCCATTGAGTCCGTGCAGACCAGCCTTCGCCCCCCCCACCTCCCCACACACTAACACTCCGACACACGCGAGGGACAATTTACAATCTTTACCAATTCTAATTAACCTACAAACCTGCACGTCTTATGAATGTGGGAGGAAATCGGTGCACCCGGAGGAAACCCACGTGTTCACGGGGAGAACGTAAAACTTCATACAAACAGCACCCATAGTGGGGATCGAACCCGAGTCTCTTTCGCTGTGCCACCGTGACGCCCTATGTACCAGGAGCATGCAGTAAATGCACAAAATACATGCACAAATCCATTAATTTCCCTTGCAATCGCAAGAGATGCAACACCCGTCCCTTTACCTCTCCCCCCGACGACTCCATCCAAGGACCCCGATAGTCCTTCCAAGTGAGGCAGAGATTCACTTGCACCTCCTCCAACGTCATCTACTGTGTCCGCTGTTCCAGGTGTCAACTTCTCTACATCGGCGAGACCAAGCGCAGGCTCGGCGATTGTTTCGTTGAACACCTTCGCTCAGACCGCCTTAACCAACATGATCTCCCGATGGCTCAGCTCATCAACTCCCCCCTCCCATTCCCAATCTGACCTTTCTGTCCTGGGCCTCCTCCATTGTCAGAGTGAGGCAGGCCCAGAACAAATTGGAGGAGCAGCACCTCATATTTTGCTTGGGTAGTTTACACCCCAGCGGTCTGAACGTTGACTTCTGTAACTTCAGATAGCCCTTGCTTTCCCTCTCTCTCCATCCATCTCCAAAAACTACCCAAGCGAAATATGAGGTGCTGCTCCTCCAAGTTGTGGTGGGCCTCACTCTGGCCATGGAGGAGGCCCAGGACAGAAAGGTCGGGTTCAGAATGGGACGGGGAGTTGAAGTGCTGAGCCACCGGGAGATCAGGTTAAGTAACTCAACGGGTCAGGCAGCATCTCTGGAGGATTTGGATAGGCGACATTTTGGTTGAGACCCTTCTTCAGATATATTACCTCAGATAAACAAAATAGATCCATCATTGACGCTCCACACAGTCCAAACGTTTTTTTTCTCTCTGATGAATTGAAAGCCGCTTTCATTCCCTGTCGGGTAGATGTTCTCCTTTAAGTACAGGCAGTGAAATGAATTATCTCCCCCTGAAGGTTTGAATAGAAACACGTTGACAAGAGTGTTGAGTAATTGCAGACCTGACCGTGATCTCTTCACCCCATTCTGAACGTTTCTGCCCCTCACTTCTCATCGCATTGTTCTCAGTCCTCCTCTTCCAGACCAAGACCAGTTGACTGACGTGTCCCACTTTCTCACTGAATACACACAGTTTTTCAGTTGGGCAGCATGGTGGCACAGCAGTAGAGTTGCTGCCTCACAGCGCCAGAGACCCGGGTTCCATCCCGTCTACGAGTGGCTGTCTGTACGGAGTTTGTACGTTCACCCCATGGGTTTTCTCCGCGATCTTCGGTTTCGTCCCACGCTCCAAAGACATACAGACAATAGACAATGGACAATCGGTGCAGGAGTAGGCCATTCGGCCCTTTGATGAGTAGGCCATTCAATGTGATCATGGCTGATCATCCCAATCAGTACCCCGTTCCTGCCTTCTCCCCATATCCCCTGACTCCGCTATTTTTACGAGCCCTATCTAGCTCTCTCTAGAACAGGTTTGCAGGTTAATTGGCTTTGGTATATATGTCAATTGTCCCTAGTGCGTGTAGGATAGTGCTAGCATGCGGGGATCGCCGGTCGGCGCGGAATCGGTGGGCCGAAGGGCCTGTTTCTGCGCTGTATCTCTAAACTAAACACACGACTCCGGAATTGGAAACCAAAGATGCGAAGGATTGCTTCACAGCCAGGCTCAATTAAAATAGTCTTTTCTTGTTCCTGCTGGATCTAATTTGCCATGCAGTTTTCTCCATGAAGAAATTACAGGTTGATTTCACTGCAACGCTCTGACCTTTTGATACAGAGGTATCCCAATCTGTTCAAACTTTATTATTGGCTTATGGTCTTTTTTTTCTCTCCATTAATTGCATCCCTTCTTCTCGCAGCGGCAGCAATTAGTCGGCAAAGGCTAATCCCATGAGCCGTGTGTCAGCCGCAGTTTTGGAAAGATTACAGCCCGTTGAACCACTTCATAGCGTTACAAGTTCCAATCCTGTCCTCGGCTGGAGTCAAGAGCCTTATGGGCCTGTCCCACTTCGGCGACTTTTTGGGCGACTGCAGGAGGCGCCACATGTTCGCAGGTGGTTGCCGGGGAGTCGCCTTCATGGTTGCGAGGAGTTTCCCGCATTCTGGGAACTAGTCGCGGCCTGATTATGGTCGCCGCGAATGTTTCAACATGTTGAAAAATTAGCGGCGACTGGAATGAAGCCGCCATGGAGAGTAGCGAGAATTCTCGTGCCGTACGTGGGTTGCCAGGAGGTCCTAGTGGGTTGCCAGGAGGTCGAAGGTTCTCATAGGTTCTCGTAGGTTGTAGCCGGTGCTGACCGGTGAATTTCATTGGTTCATTGGGGAAATAAAACGTAAGCAGTAATATTCAGAACCAAGGATAACCGACCGGTAATGTTAAATGTCCGCCGAGCTTCACAGCCGTGTATCTCTGGCTTCTTAAAAGTGTCTCCGCTCCTTCTCCCTCCTTCTCCCCCCCCCTCCCCCCCCCCTTCCCCCTCCCCCCCCCCTCTTTTAAAGGACTTCCCGTACACTGTGCTTTAGCCGTCTTAATTACAGCGCCAACCTTCCTGTTCATCGCGGTGTGTGTCTGTATTGCATTGGCTTTGCACCGTGTGAATTTCACTCAGACAGCGCTCCCCCTGCTTGCCCTGTCCCCCGCCTGCATAACGGGCTGGTGAAGGAAGCGGTGTGTGTGTGTGTGTGTGTGTGTGTGTGTGTGTGTGTGTGTGTGTGTGTGTGTGTGTGTGTGTGTGTGTGTGTGTGTGTGTGTGTGTGTGTGTGTGTGTGTGTGTGTGTGTGTGTGTGTGTGTGTGTGTGTGTGTGTTCCACTCTGACAGTCGCCGTTCCAGTTGCCGGTTTGTTTGGCGACTGCCGGTAACTTGACATTCGACGGCAGTCGTCTGAAAACGCCCCTATGTGGGACAGGCCCATAAAGGTCAGATGCAACAACCTAACCCTGATAGTTTAGTTGATTGTCACGTGAGTTACAGTGAAAAGCTTTTTTGCCACTTGCTATCCTGTCAGCAGAAAGGCTACACATGATTGCAATAGAGCCATTCACAGAGTACAGATACATGGTTAGCGTTTGAAGAAGGCACTCGACCCGAAACGTCACCCGTTCCTCTCCAGAGATGTTGCCTGTCCCGTTGAGAATGGGTTACTTTTTGGTTCGAGACCCTTCTTCAGACTGAGAGTCAGGGGAGAGGGGAAACGAGAGATGTACATGGTGATGACGAGAGATATAGAACAAATGAATGAAAGATATGCAAAAAAGTAACAATGATAAAGGAAACAGGCCATTGCCAGCTTTTTGCTATGTGAGAATGAGAAGCCGGTGCTTCTCTCCAGAGATGCAACCTTTCACAAGTTCACAAATTACAGGAGTAGAATTAGGCCATTCGGTCCATCGAGTCTACTCCGCCATTCAATCATAGGCCGATCTCTGCCTTACAATCCCATTTTCCTGCCTTCTCCCCATAACCCTTGACACCCATTCTAATCAAGAACTTGTGTATTTCTGCCTTAAAAATAACCAATGACTTGGCCTCCACAGCCTGGCAATGAGTTCCACCCTCTGACTAAAGAAGTTCCTCCTCACCTCCTTTCTAAAAGAGTGCCCTTTAATTCTGAGTCTATGACCTCTGGTCCTGGACTCTCCCACCAGTGGGAACATCCTCTCCACATCCACTCTATCTAGGCCTTTCATTATTCTGTAAGTTTCTATGAGGTCCCCCCCTCAACCTTCTAAACTCCAGCAAATAGAGGCCCAGTGCTGTTAAACGCTCATCACATGTTAACCCACTCATTCCTGGGATCGTTCTTGTAAACCTCCGCTGGACCCTCTGCAGAGCCAGCACATCCTTCCTCAGATATGGGGCGCAACTGTGCTCACAAAAATGGCCTGACCAGCGCCTGATAGAGCCTCAGCATTCCATCTCCTTTTTTGTATTCCAATCCTCTTGATATAAATGCTTACATTGAATTTGCTTTCTTTACTACCGATTCGACTTGCAAATTAACTTTTATGGAGTCCTGCACCAGTACTACCAAGTCCTTTTGCACCTCCAATATCTGGATCCCCTTTCCATTTAGAAAATAATCTACCCTTTTATTCTTATTAGATTATTAGGTGTTTGGACACGTTAGAGTCAGGAAACATGTTCCCGATGTTGGGGGTGTCCAGAACCAGGGGCCACCGGTTAAGAATAAGGGGTAAGCCATTTAGAATGGAGATGAGGAAACACTTTTTCACACAGAGAGTGGTGAGTCTGTGGAATTCTCTGCCTCAGAGGGCGGTGGAGGCAGGTTCTCTGGATGCTTTCAAGAGAGAGCTAGATAGGGTTCTTAAAGATATCCGGGTCAGGGGATATGGGGAGAAGGCAGGAACGGGGTACTGATTGTGGATGATCAGCCATGATCACGTTGAATGGCGGTGCTGGCTCGAAGGGCCGAATGGTCTACTCCTGCACCAATTGTCTATTGTCTATTGTCTATTATTACCAAAATGCATAACTCCACACTCCCATCCAGCCAACTTGCTGTCCATGTTAGTATCTGCCCTTTAATGCCATGGCCTCCCATTGAGTTACTCCATCCAGCGTTTTGTGTCTATCTTGGTTTTCCTGGTCCTGTTGTCCAACCTGCCTCCCCTATTTGACCTCCGTGCAAGGGCGTGCATGCAAAATTAATAAACCCCTCGATCCTGCCAGCAGTCAGGATGATCTGGCTGGCGAAAGACTGAAGTTGTAACTCCCAGAGGAGGTTTGGCTTCTGCTCAGCTCTCCCCGCAACCTTCGCCAGTTCCTCCGGTGCCCTTCAGCACCCAACCTGTATAATCTTCGACAGCCAGGAGTGCCTGTAATATTGCAGAGATCACAGCCCCCACTGGGAGCTAATGAATGATCTAATTCCATGAATTTTAAACCAGGAATCTGTGACAAATTGGAAGAGACGGAATTATACACTCTGTGACATTACTTGATTTTATATTGATTCCTGGTTCATATTAATGAGTTTCCTCTGAGATGGATTTTACAAACATGGTTTTTTTTTCAACCAATCTAAAACAAACGGGAATCTCAGTTTCGTCTCCGTGACTCGAAGTAAAGAGGAGCAAATGGAGGAATACTAGGTGGGTTTTTCTCTTTCAGTTTACCAGCCTTGTTTGACTGAAGTGCGAGTGGAGTCTAGAGCAAACAGTGAATGATGAGGTCGGACTGCCTCTGGCAGTCTCCACATCCATCAGTCCACAACGTGTCTCCTCCACCACTGACAAGCATGAGTGACAGACATTGCTGTTTGCTCCTGGCTGCAGAGATATCTCTTGTGTCTCTCCCTCACTCATCTTACAGCCCCCCCCCCCCCCCGTCCCCTCCCCCTCTCCAGCCCACCTCCTCTACTTACCGTACGGTCTCTATACCTTCCCCCAACCACCTCCCTCAATTTCTCAAGATAGACACACAAAGCTGGAGTAACTCAGCGGGACAGGCAGCATCTCTGGAGAGAAGGGATTGGTGACATTTCTGGATGAGACCCTCCCCACACATTTAGATTGTCAATATTTAGTTGAGATAAGCATGTCTTTCAGCAGATGGACACAAGAAGCTGGAGTAACTCAGTGGGACAGACAGCATCTCTGGAAAGAAAGAATGGGTGATGTTTCGGGTCGAGACCCTTCTTCGGACAATAGACAATAATAGACAATAGGTGCAGGGATATGCCATTCGGCCCTTCGAGCCAGCACCGCGATTCAATGCGATCATCGCTGATCAACCACAATCAGTACCCCGTTCCTGCCTTCTCCCCATATCCCTGACTCTTTAAGAGCCCTATCTGGCTCTCTCTTGAAAGTATCCAGAGAAACGGCCACCACCGCCCTCTGTGGCAGTGGATTCCACAGAGTCACAACTCTCTGGGTGAAAAAGTGTTTCCTCATCTCTGTTCTAAATGACTTACTCCCTATTCTTAAACTGTGGCCCCTGGTTCTGGACTTCCCCAACATCGGGAACATGTTTCCCGCCTCTAGTGTGTCCAAGCCCTTAATAATCTTATATGTTTCAGTAAGACATTCAATCTTTTTGCTGACTGGTTAGCACGCAACAGGAAAAGCTTTTTTGCTGTACCTCGGTACACATGACAACAAACTAAAGAAAAATAAACTATAGGACTGAGGTCTTCTGTTCCCAAGCAGCCGTCATTCATTAATTGTAAGAAACATTCTGCTAAATGTACTCTCGGTTGAAGCAACTCCACTTTGCAATGATAGTTGTGGTGACAGGAAACAGCTATGAGGATCTCAAATGGATTCAGGAAGCAGTGTGTCTTCCTTATCACATTGAAAGTGACTCTGACGTACGCCGGTCTGGTATAAAGAATCTGATTTAGCCGGGTTTCTCCAAGTCAATTCCAATCAGAGGTGAGCCGACACACTTTATATCTATGGTTATCTCCTTCCCGCATCATTATTTATTCTCTTATTTCCAGTTTTGTTCCTTAGTTTAATTTAGTTTAGGGATACAGCGTGAAAACAGGCTCATCGGTCCATCGAGTCCGCGCCGACCGGCGATCCCCGCACACTGACACTATCGTGCCACACTAGGGACATTTTTACATTTATTCCAAGCCAATTAACCTACAAACCTGCACGTCTTTGGAGTGTGGGAGGAAACGGAAGATCCCGGAGAAAACCCACGCAGGTCATGGGGAGAACGTACAAACTCCGTACAGACAGCACCCGTAGTCGGGATCAAACCCAGGTCTCCGGCGCTGTAGGCACTCTCCCCGATGTTCTTCCCCGGTTTAGTAACTGAAGCAGGAGTACAATCTTGCAGAGTGTCTACTTTGTTGTCCAGAAAATGATGGCTTCTCTAGACTGCCTCGGGCAAGCAGCCACCTTAACCAAAGACTTGTCTCACCCCAGTCATTTCCTCCTCCTCCCTGGTCTAGGTGTGCGGAATCGTGACAGCGCGCACCACCAGACTCAGGAACAGCTTCTTCCCCTCTGCTATCAGGCTTCTGAACGGTCCTTCCATAAGCGAGGGTACTGTCCGATTCACCTCTACCCCATTGCGGACATTGGACTTTGTCTCTGGAACTGACACGCTACAATGCTGAGAACTATATTCTGCACTCTGTATCTTCCCCTTTGCTCTACCTGTTGTACTGGAGTTTGACCTGATTGTATTTGTGTATAGTATTATCTGATCTGTATGGATGGCATGCTAAGCACAATTCTCATGTGCGACTGAGTTGGAAGCAAGCTGAATGTCCTCAACCTCCTTGGGATGTTAAGGCGTTGATCTGCCTTCTTGGCTATCGCTTCAAAGTGGTTGGTCCACAACAGGTCATTGGATATTAACACAAAGGAACTTCTCAACCAAGGAAACATAGACATAGAAACATAGAAAATAGGTGCAGGAGTAGGCCATTCGGCCCTTCGAGCCTGCACCGCCATTCAACGTGATCATGGCTGATCATCCAACTCAGTATCCCGTACCTGCCTTCTCTCCATACCCCCTGATCCCTTTAGCCACAAGTGCCACATCTAACGCCCTCTTAAATATAGCGAACTTGAAATACGCAACCACTATCACTTTGGCGCCATTGCTGCTGATTGGGGCATGTACTCCATCCAGCATGCTTCCTGAAGTCGATGACTCGCTCCTTTGTCTTGCTGACATTGAGGGGAGAGCTTGTTGTCACCAGACTTGGACCAGGTATTCCAAGCTTTGTCACAGGAGAGATTGCCAAATGGTCAGAGGCAAAGATTCCAAGATGTACTCAAACCTCCCTGGAAAATACCTAGTCCCTACTGAAAATGCATTGTTAGATCTGTGTACCATTGTATGTAGCACGTTAGTTCCTGCACTGATGTAAAGCACTTTGGTCAACGAGAGTTGTTTTTAAATGTGCTATAGAAATAAAATGGACTTGATTTGACTTGAAGAAGCAAGATCATTGATATGGCATTGAGAACAATGGTTCTAAGCATCAGGAGCACACTGGAGTCTCGTTACACCCATTGTGTATAAATCACTAAAGATGTGGTCTCCACGGGCGACATGGTGGCGCAGCGGTAGAGTTGCTGCCTTACAGCACCAGAGACCCGGGTTTGATCCTGACTATTGGTGCTGTCTGTGTGGAATTTGTATGTTCTCCCCGTGACCGTGTGGTTTTCTCCGGGTGCTCTGGATTCTTCCCCCCCCCCCCCTCAAACTCAAGACGCACAGGTTTGTAGGTTAATTGGCTTGGCATAAGTGTATATTGTCCAGAATGACTCCCCCCTTGACTCCATTCAAGGCCCCGAGCAGTCATTCCAGGTGTGGCAGAGGTTCACCTGCACCACCTCCAACCTCATCTATTGCATCCACTGCCCTAGATGTCAGCTGATCTACACCGGTGAGACCAAGCGTAGGCTTGGCGATCGCTTCGCCCAACACCTCCGCTCGGTTCGCAATAACCAACCTGATCTCCCGGTGGCTCAGCACTTCAACTCCCACTCCCATTCCCAATCCGACTTTTCTGTCTTGGGCCTCCTCCATGGCTGTAGTGAGATCCACCGGAAATTGGAGGAGCAGCACCTCATATTTTACTTGGGTAGTTTACACCCCAGCGGTATGAACATTGACTTCTCTCATTTCAGGTAGCCCTCACTGTCTCCTCCCCTTCTCAGCTCTCCCTCAGCCCTCAGGCTCCTCCTCTTCCTTTCTCCTTCCTCCCACCCTACATCAGTCTGAAGAAGGGTTTTGGCCCGAAATGTTGCCTATTTCCTACGTCTAAATCAATCTTGTTTTCCAGTATTTGTTTAGTTTAGTTTCGAGATACAGTGCGGAAACAGTCCATTCGGCCCACTTGGTCCACACCGACCAGTGATCCCCGCACATTAGCATACCCTACACACACGAGAGACAATTTTTACATTTTCCAAACCTGTACGTCTTTGGAGTGTGGGAAGAAACCGTAGATCTCGGAGAAAACCCACACAGGTCACGGGGAGAACATACAAACTCCGTACAGACAGCACCCGTAGTCGGGATCGAACCCGGGTCTCTGGTGCTGCAAGCTCTATAAGGCAGCAACTCTACCGCTGCGCCACTGTACGGCCATTTTTGGATAGTTACCCAGTTGGATACGTGGGCTCAAGTCTACTTTTGCACTTCATTTCAGGTGACCCGCAGCTGAAGATCTATTGAAGGAGCGAGCATCGGTAGAGTCCGTGACAAAGGATGGACGTGAAAGACCGAAGGCACCGCTCCCTGACCCGTGGGAGGTGCGCAAAGGATTGCCGCTACACTAGCTCTTCGTTGGATAGTGAAGAGTGCAGGGTGCCCACACAGAAGTCGTACAGCTCGAGCGAGACCCTCAAGGCGTACGACCACGATGCCAGGCTCCATTACGGCACGCGGGTGACAGAACTCGTCCACAGAGAGTCCGACGAATTCTCCAGGCAAGGTAAAGGCGATTGAATTTTTTTTTCTCTCTGTTTTGCGGTGGCAATGGAAGGAAACTTCGACATCAGAGTGCAAGAGTGAGAGGGATAGATCTGGTTGATGCACAGAGCCTCTGGCCCAGAGTAGGGGAATCGAGGACCAGAGGACACAGGTTCAAGGTGAAGGGGAAAAGATTTAATAGGAATCTGTGGGGTAAGACGTTGGTGAGACCGCCTTTAGAATATTGTGTTCAGTTCTGGGCACCTTGTTATAGGGAAGATATTGACAAGCTTGAAAGGGTTCAGAAAAGATTTACGAGGATGTTGCCAGGACTAGAGGGTGTGAGCTATAGGGAGAGGTTGAGTAGGCTGGGTGTCCATTCCATGGGGCGTAGGAGGATGAGGGGTGATCTTATAGAGGTTTACAAAATCATGAGAGGGATAGATCGTGTAGATACACAGTCTCCTGCCCAGAGTAGGGGAATCGAAGGCCAGAGGACATAGGTTCAAGGTGAAGGTGAAAAGATTTAATAGGAATCTGTGGGGTAACTTTTTCACACAAAGGGTGGTGGGTGGATGGAACAGGCTACCAGAGGAGGTAGTTGAGGCTCGGACTATCCCATCGTTTAAGAAACAGTTGAACAGGTACATGGATAGGACAGGTTTGGAGGGATATGGACCAAACGCAGGCAGGTGGAACTAGTGTATCTGGGGACATGTTGGTTGGTGTGGGCACGCTGTATCACTCTATCACTATCACTAGTCGAGTCTTCATCCTGTTCATCAAACATCCTTCAAATTCATCTCCAACCAGACTAAAACCTCATGAGAAATGCAATCGGAAATTAGTAATCTAACTTAGAACTGAGTATCAGGAACTGAAGGAAATCCACAAAAGGCAGGAAATGGTGTTGGATAGAGTGATGGGAATGAAGGCTGATATATCCCTAGGGCCTGATGGTCTGCATGTCAGGGTACTTAAGGAAGTGGCTCTAGAAATCGTGGATGCATTGGTGATAATTTTCCAATGTTCTAAACTCAGGATCAGTTCCTGTGGATTGGAGGGTAGCTAATGTTTTCCCACTTTTTAAGAAAGGTGGGAGAGAAAAAACAGGGAATTATAGACCAGTTAGCCTGACATCGGGAAGATGCTGTCGTCAATTATAAAAGATGAAATACCCGCACATTTGAATAGCAGTAAAAGGATTGGTCCGAGTCAGCATGGATTTACGAAGGGGAAATCATACTTGACTAATCTTCTGGATGTTTTTGAGGATGTAACTAGGAAAATGGACAATGGATCCAGTGGTTGTAGTGTACCTGGACTTTCAGAAAGCATTTGATAAGGTCCCACATAGGAGATTACTGGGCAAAATTAGGGCACCTGGTATTGGGGGTAGAGTGCTGACATGGATAGAAAATTAGTTGGCAGACAGGAAACAAAGAGTAGGGATTAACAGGTCCCTTTCAGAATGGCAGGCAGTGACTAGTGGGGTACCGCAAGGCTCGGTGCTGGGACCGCTTTACAATATACATCAATGATTTGGATGAAGGGGATTCAAAGTAATGTCAGCAAATTTGCAGCAAAGCTGGGTGGCAGTGTGAACTGTGAGGAGGATGCTATGAGAATGCAGGGTGACTTGGACTGGTTGGGGGAGTGGGCAGATGCATGGCAGATGAAGTTTAATGTGGATAAATGTGAGGTTATCCACTTTGGTATCAAAAACAGGAAGGCAGATTACTATCTAAATGGCGTCAAGTTGGGAAAAGGGGAAGTACAACGGGATCTGGGGGTCCTTGTTCATCAGTCTATAAAAGTAAGCATGCAGGTACAGCAGGCAGTGAAGAAAGTGAATGGTATGTTGGCCTTTATAACAAGAGGAGTCGAGTATTGGAGCAAAGTGGTCCTTCTGCAGTTGTGCAGGGCCCCAGTGAGACCACACCTGGAGTATTGTGTGCAGTTTTGACCCCCTAATTTGAGGAAGGACATTCTTGCTATTGAGGGAGTGCAGCATAGGTTTACAAGGTTAATTCCCGGGATGGCGGGACTGTCATATGCTGAGAGAATGGTGCGGCTGGGTTTGTACATTCTGGAGTTTATAGGGATGACAGGGGATCTTATTGAAACATATAAGATTGTTAAGGGTTTGGACACTCTAGAGGCAGGAAACATGTTCCCGATGTTGGGGGAGTCCAGAACCAGGGACCACAGTTTAAGAATAAGCGGGAAGCCATTTAGAACGGAGATGAGGAAACAATTTTTCACACAGAGAGTTGTGAGCCTGTGGAATTCTCTGCCTCAGAGGGCGGTGGAGGCCGGTTCACTGGATGCTTTCATGGGAGAGCTGGATAGGGCTCTTAAAGATAGCGGAGTCAGGGGATATGGGGAGAAGGCAGGAACGGGGTACTGATTGTGGATGATCAGCCATGATCACATTGAATGGCGGTGCTGGCTCGAAGGGCCGAATGGCCCACTCCTGCACCTATTGTCTATTGTCTATTGATGATCAGCACAGGAGTACATCAGAGCTGAGTGCTTAGTTCCACTGCTCTACCCTCTCGATACCCACGGTTATGTGGCCAGACACAATTCCAATGTCTACCCCTTACTCTTAAACTGTGGCCCTAGGTTCTGGCACACCATTGCATCCTACGGGGATAAACCAATTGGCAGCTTTTGGCTTGCATTTAGGACTTTACGCTATTTTTTAATGCTATTATTGTATTTTTGTTTTTAATTTTGGTTTCCAAAATATTATCCGGGTTCAACCCCGACTACAGGTGTTGTCTGTACGGAGTTGGTACTTTCTCCCCGTGACCTGCGTTGGATTTCTCAGAGATCTTCGGTTTCCTCCCACACTCCAAAGACGTAGGTTAATTGGCCTAGGTATAAATGTAAATTGTCCCTAGTGTGCGTAGGATAGCGTTAATGTGCGGGGATCGCTGGTCTGCGCGGACACGGTGGGCCGAAGGGCCCGTTGCCACACCGTATCTCCAAACTAAGGTAAACTAAACTAATAATCATCCAGTTACTCCAGCATTTTGTGTCTCTCTTCGGGCACGGTGGCACAGCGGTAGAGTTGCCGCCTTAACAGCGAATGCAGCGCCGGTGACCCGGGTTCATTAAGGTGCAGGGATCGCTGGTCGGTGCGGACATGGTGGGCCGAAGGGCCTGTTTCCGCACTGTATCTCAAAACTAAGCCAGCATCTGCAGTTCCTTCTTACACCTTATATATGTGAATTGTGTTTGCAGCCTTGTTATGTTGTAGGAATGTCATTGTTCCATTGTTGATACAAGTGGCAAATAAATACTTGAGACTCTTGACTTTTAACCAAAAATACCACGTTAATAACTGTAATAATGGTGACCATAACATTGCAGAAACTAAAGTCTGTGCTGCAAACAAAGACACAGTCGGTGGATGTTTTTTTATTTGCCGAGATTTGCATCAGCAACCTCCGTAGATGCTCAAGTTGCTGAGGTCAGCATTGTGCACTGTTCAGGTGCCTGATGGTTTAGTCCAGTTTGGGTTGGGAAACATCGTGGAAACAGGCCCTTCAGCCCTCCGTGTCCACACTGACCATCGATCACCTGTTCACACTAGTTCCATGCTATCCCAATTTAATCATCCACGCCCTCAGGAGTTCATAAGTTCTAGGGGCAGAATTAGACCATTCGGTCCACCAAGCCTACTCCACCATGTTCCCGATGTTGGGGGAGTCCAGAACCAGGGGCCACTGTTTAAGAATAAGGGGTAAGCCATTTAGAATGGAGACGAGGAAACACTTTTTCATACAGAGAGTTGTGTGTCTGTGGAATTCTCTGCCTCAGAGGGTGGTGGAGGCCGGTTCTCTGGATACTTTCAAGAGAGACCAAGATAGGGCTCTTAAAGATAGCGGAGTCAGGGAATATGGGGAGAAGGCAGGAACGGGGTACTGATTGGGAATGATCAGCCATGATCACATTGAATGGCGGTGCTGGTTAGAAGGGCCAAATGGCCTACTCCTGCACCTATTGTCTATTGCCATTCAATCATGGCTGATCTATCTCTCCCCCTCGACCCCATTCTCCTTGCTTCTCCCCATAACCCCTGACACCCGTACTAATTAAGAATCGATCCATCTCTGCCTTAAATAGAGTGCATTCCATTCCGTTTTTTTGGGTGCCAGAATTTCGCCGTTTAGGTTACCCAATGTTTCTGAACCATTCTGTCTCGCCAGAAGCAGTGGCCCGTGTTGTAGTGGGACTGCTGAGGTAACGGTAAGTGTTTTAATGGTGTGACTAATGCAGCATTAACAGCGAGCTCTCAAAGAGGCCTGGAAGTGAAGTGAAAGCAGTTCTGAAGCCGGTTGAGCAAACTGCGCTCAATCCCGTTAGGCTCCGCTGCCTTCCTGAGCGAAAAAAAAAACACGAAGAAAGCCATTGGAAGGGCAATACGAAGCAGGGCATCAATTATTAAAATTCTATTAAGGACAAGAAAATAACAGCAAATCTGCCTTTGCAGTTCTATTGGCGGATAGATCGGGTGAAGTTGCAGAAATTCCGTTTGCAATGGGATAAATAATCATTCCACTGAATTCTCCTTCCAAACTTATCCCAAGAGGCAGGGGAAAAAAGTGGCTGAAATAAAATACTGCACGGCATGTTTGAGAATCCATCATCTTGTTCCCCGTGGAAGGCAGACATGGCCATCAAAGATATTTAAATATCGTACCATCGAAGGTTTTCATATTATGTATGATGCCAAATGGGTGGATCCGCGCTGAAGATGTGATGTCTGGATCATATGTGTAAGAAGCAACTGCAGATGCTGGTTTACACCGAAGATAGACACAAAATGTTCATAAGTGATAGGAGCAGGATTAGACCATTTGGCCCATCAGGTTGACGTCGCCATTCAATCACGGCTGATCTATCTCTCCCTGCAAACCCCATTCTCCTACCTTCTCCCCATTACCCCTGACACCCGTACCAATCAAGAGTCTATCTAAAGGGCCTGTCCCACTTTCACGACCTAATTCACGACCTCTGCCGAGTTTGCCCTTGACTCATACTCGCAGCATGGTCGTCACGAGGTGGTAGGAGGCCGTAGGTAGGTCGTAGCAGGCTATGATGCTGGTCGTAGGTACTCGTGGCATCAAGTAGGTCGCGGCATTTTTTCTAGCTTGATGAAAAATGTCCACGCGTAAAAAAGGTCGTGAATTAGCTCGTGAAGGTGCGACAGGCCCTTATCTCTGCTTTAAATATACCCATTGACTTGGCCTCCACAGCCTTCTGTGATGATGAATTCCACAGATTCACCACCCTCTGACTAAAGAGCTGGAGTAACTCAACGAGTCAGGCAGCATCTCTGGAGAAAAGGAAAGGCGACGTTTCGGGTCGGAACCCTTCCTTCATACTCCTTCGGGGAACCTTAGTGTGGTCTTGCCCTTCCCCCCTGTTTTAAGCATGTTACCCCCTGTCTTATGCTTATAAAAATAGTCTGAAGAAGGGTTCTAACCCGAAATGTCACCTATTCTCTCCAGAGATGCTGCCTGACCTACTAACCTCTCATAAGTCTGAGAGTCAGGGAGGGGTAATCTAGAGGCATTGTGTCTGCAGCCAACAATCGACCATTGTGGGCTCCACCTGTCCTGAGTCATCGATGCGGGCTCTGCTCTGTTCTGTGCCTTCACTTACCTCCAGTTTCTTCCCCCCCCTCCCGACTCTCAGTCTGATGAAGGGTCTCGACCCGAAACGTCACCCATTGTTTCTCTCCAGAGATGCAACATTCACAGCAGACCCACAGTGTATAAATCCATTGCCACAGAAGGCTGTGGTGGCCAAGTCAATGGATATTTTTAAGGTGAAGGTTCATATGTTCTTGATTAGTATGAGTGTCATGGCAGGAGAATGGGGTTGAGATCGATCAGCCGTGATCGAATGGCGTAGACTTGATGGGCCGAATGGCCTAATTCTGCTCCTATCACTTATGAATAGTGGCGGCAGCGCTAGATACACGTTGTAGGGGGTGAGTGTGAGGGGCTGGTGATCAGCAGGGAGAATAGCCTTGATGGCCATCTCTTGGTTGTCCCTGTCAAAGCGGCCATAAAAGTGGTTAAACTCCTCAAGGAAAGATGCGTCGCTGGATGTGGGGGTGGTGTTGGTGGATCTGAAGTCCGTGATGGCCTTGGATGCCTTGTCACATGCGTCAGGGGTAGGAGTAGTTGTTGAAGTGCTCCTCAATCCTAAGCTTGTAGCTATGCTGGGCCTTCTTGATGCCCCTCTTCAGGTTAGCCCTGGATGAACTGTAGGCTCGAGCATCGCCTGATCTGAAAGCGGTGTCCCGTGCTTTCAGCAGTAGCCTGACCTCGCTGTTCATCCATGGCTTCTGATTCGGGAATGTGGTAATCCCGGAGCTGCTGGCCCTGACGGCATCCCCGGGCGCATCCTCAGGACCTGTGCTGCACAGCTGACAGACATCTGGACTGACATCTTCAACCTGTCACTTGCCCAGGCAGTTGTCCCCACGTGCCTTAAAACCACCTCCATCGTGCCGGTGCCAAAACACTCCACTGCGGCGAGCCTCAACGACTTCCGCCCAGTTGCACTTACTCCCATCATCACCAAGTGCTTCGAGAGGCTGGTCCTGGCACACCTCAAAGGCTGCCTACCTCCCACACTGGATCCCTATCAGTTTGCCTACTGCAAGAATAGGAGTACGGAGGATGCCATCTCAACGGCACTCCACTCCGCCCTCTCCCACCTCGATAACATAGACACCTACGTGGGAATGCTGTTCATTGACCTTAGCTCAGCATTTAACACCATTATCCCCTCAAAATTGATCACCAAACTCGGCGACCTGGGCATCAACCCCTCCCTATGCAACTGGATACTAGACTTCCTGACTAACAGACCCCAGCCTGTTAGGTTGGACAAGCACACCTCTTCAACCCTCACCCTGAACACCGGCGTTCCACAGGGCTGTGTGCTGAGCCTCCACCTCTACTCCCTTGTCACCTACGACTGCACACCTGTACATGGTTCTAACACCATCATCAAGTATGCAGATGATACAACGGTGATTGGCCTCATCAGCGACAACGATGAGTCGGCCTATAGGGAGGAGGTTCAGCTCCTAACAGCATGGTGCGCTGACAACAACCTGGCCCTTAACTCCAAGAAGACCAAGGAGCTCATTGTGGACCAGAGAAGGTCTAGGGGCTGCACGCACACCCCCATCCATATTAACGGGACGGAGGTGGAACGTGTTTCCAGCTTCAGGTTTCTGGGGGTCAACATCTCTGATGACCTCTCTTGGACCCACAATACCTCTACACTGGTCAAGAAGGCTCACCAGCGTCTCTTCTTCCTGAGGAGACTAAAGAAGGTCCATCTGTCTCCTCAGATTCTGGTGAACTTCTACCGCTGCACCATCGAGAGCATCCTTACCAACTGCATCACAGTATGGTATGGCAACTGCTCTGTCTCCGACCGGAAAGCATTGCAGAGGGTGGTGAAAACCGCCCAACGCATCACTGGTTCCTCACTCCCCTCCATTGAGTCTGTCCACAGCAAGCGATGTCTGCGAAGGGCGCGCAGCATCATCAAGGACTGGTCTCACCCCAGCCACAGACTGTTTACCCTCCTCCCATCTGGGAGGCGCTACAGGTCCCTCCGTTGCCGGACCAGCAGGTTCAGGAACAGCTTCTTCCCTGCGGCTGTTACAATACTTAACTCTGCACCTCGGTGATTGCCTGTCACCCACCCCCCGGACACTCCTTCCCCCGGTATAATTGCACTACTGATACTGTTTGTACATATATTTTTTTTTTACCGTTCATTATTCTAAGTACGCTCTTCTGGGGAGATGCTAACTGCATTTCGTTGTCTGTACTGTACACTGCACAATGGCAATTAAAGATTGAATTGAATTGAATTTATGAACTTCTGAGTCACTCCACCACTTTGTGCCTGAATGATAATTCCGCTGTGGAGTTGTTCGATGCTAAATATGTGGTCGCTTCACTTAATTAGACCCAGTTATCATTTTCAACAGTAAACATAGAGGAGGGATTTCTGTGTTCCTTCACTGTCATTCACAAAACCAATGAAGTTAAAACTTTGCCTGGTCGTTCAAACACGCGGATTGAAATTTTAAGCTTTCAGTTGTATAGTTCTCCCCGCTCCCCGCTCCCGTCCAACAGAAAGCTTGAACCCGCGCGCCACCAGACTCAGGAACAGCTTCTTCCCCTCTGCTTTCTGGCTTCTGAACGGTCAATAGACAATAGACAATAGGTGCAGGAGCAGGACATTCAGCCCTTCGAGCCAGCACAGCCATTCAATGTGATCATGGCTGATCATCCACAATCAGTACCCCTGCCTCCTGCCTTCTCCCCATATCCCCTGACTCCACTATTTTTAAGAGCTCTATCTACCTCTCTCTTGAAAGCATCCAGAGAACCTGCCTCTACCACCCTCTGAGGCAGAGAATTCCACAGACTCACAACACTCTGTGTGAAAAAGTGTTTCCTCGACTCCGTTCTAAATGGCTTAATCCTTATTCTTAAACTGTGGTCCTTGGTTCTGGACTCCCCCAACATTGGGAAAATGTTTCCTGCTTCTAGCGTGTCCAAACCCTTAACAATCTTATATGTTTAAATGAGATCCCCTTCAATGAGAAGCCCAGCCGCTCCATTCTCTCAGCATATGACAGTCCCGCCATCCCGGGAATTAACCTTGTAAACCTACACTACACCCCCTCAATAGCAAGAATGTCCTTCCTCAAATTAGGGGACAAAATCTGCACACAATACTCCAGGTGTGGTCTCACTAGGGCTGTGTAAAACTGCAGAAGGACCTCTTTGCTCCTATAAGCTATACAGGTGATAGGAGCCAATCCTTCCATAAGCTAGGGTACTGTCCGATTCACCTCTACCCCATTGCGGACATTGGACTTTGTCTGTGGAACTGATGCGCTACAATGCTGAGAACTATATTCTGCACTCTGTATCTTCCCCTTTGCTCTGCCTGTTGTACTTGATGGTATTTATGTATAGTATTATCTGGTCTGATTGCATAGCATGCTAAACAATGCTAATCACTGTATCTCAGTACATGTGATAATAATAAACTTAAGTATAAACGTGTAGAACAGATAATTCTAACCGAGTAATAGAGTGATACAGTGTGGAAACAAGCCCCTCGGCCCAATTTGCCCACAAAGGCCAACATGCACCATCTTTACTAGTCCCACCTGCCTGCGCTTGGCCCATATCCCTCTACACCTGTCCTATCTGTGTAAACTACCTGTCGAAATGTTTCTTAAACGTTGGGATAGTCCCAGCCTCAAATACCTCCTCTGGCAGCTCGTTCCATACACCCACCACCCTTTGTGTGGAAAAGGTTACCCCTCAGATTCCTAGTAAATCATTTCACTATTCACCTCCAACCTATGGCTGCTGGTTCTCAAGTCCCCTACCCTAGGCAAGAGACTCTGTGCGTCTTCCCGACCTATTTCTCTGATGATTTTGTCGTCCAGAATGCTGGAATTATCCAGAACGTTGGGCCATCTAGAAAGAAAAAGCTAAAGAGGATGTGCCAATAAGAATAATATTAAACATCCAACCTCGCACCTGACACTGTGTGCTTAATGCGCCTGTCCCACTTACACAACTTTATCGTCGACTTGCTGGCACCCGTCATAGGTCGTTGCAGGTCGCTGAAAATGTTCAACATGTTGAAACTCCAGCGGCAAACAGAAAAAGGCACGACTCTTTGGGTGACTACTCACGACCATACAGCCTTCACCCCGCGACATGTCGCCTGTATGGTCGTGAGTCAACTCCTCAGTCGCCCAAAGAGTTGTAGCATCTTTCTGGATTTTCAGCATGTTGAAATGCCGGTCACGGTTGTGGGCCTATCCCATTTACGTGACTTCAGTGAGCTGCAACGATCTATGACGGGTGCCGGCAAGTCGCTGAAAAAGTTGCGTAAGTGGAACAGGCCCATTACTTTACTTTAGCGATCTGTGGAGTCATTTAAGTTCCTTGGAACCATCATCTCCAGAGACCTTAAATGGGAGGCCGACATTGACTCCACAGTCAAAAAGGCCCAACAGAGGATATACTTCCTGCGGCAGCTGAGAAAACACATTTTGCCACAGGACCAGACTTGGCAGCCAAAGAAAACAGGGGGGGCACATTCATTTTTTCATAACAACTTGTTAAGATTACGGATACATTCCCTGAAAGAAAAATGGAGGCAAATGCGAGCATATTCAAGAAGACTTAGCAGACAGCCGAATCTGCCGAGAGCTCGTTTGCCTCTGTCGGAAGTCACGTAAGTGGGATAGGCCCACAACCGTGACCGACATTTTGTTTCAAATAAATGGTTCTAACATGAACGATACCTGCTGGTAGAAATCATTTCTCTAGCTGATGGGCTTTAGGGCTGGAGTAAGGCAGGTAAATCACAACTTACATCAACCACTTGCATTGCATCTTAAGGGGTGAGCATGGAACAAACCTGAATTTCATTTGAAAGTAATATTATTTATCCTTGCACTGAAAAAAGAAATATGTTTTGAAAAGGATTGACTGATTAGTTTGGCTCTGATTTCTAAATATTGTACAGTTTTAGTAACATGTTGTTGTCAAGTTCAATTAATTTGCAAGCGATGCAGTATATTTTTAGGTAGTGTACAGTTTTGCACCTTATTCTCAACTGCAATCAATTACCAAGCGATTTGCTTGGAAAGGCTTCACTTGTCGTTTTACCTCCCCCCTCGACTCCATCCAAGGACCTAAGCAGTTTTTCCAGGTGCGGCAGAGGTTCACCTGCACCTCCTCCAACCTCATCTATTGCAACCGCTGCTCCAGGTGTCGACTGCTCTACATCAGTGAGACCAAGTGTAGGCTTGCCGATGGCTTCGCCCAACACCTCCGCACGGTTCACATTAAGCAACCTGATCTCCCGGTGGCTCAGCACTTCAACTCCCCTTCCCATTCCGAATCCGACCTTTCTATCCTGGGTCTCCTCCATGGCAGAGTGAGTCCCACCGCAAATTGGAGGAGCATCACCTCATATTTCGCTTGGGTAGTTTACACCCCAGCGGTATGAACATTGACTTCTCCAATTTCAGGTAGTCCCTGCTTTCTCCCTCCTTGCCCTCCCCTTCCCAGCTCTCCCACAGCCCACTGTCTCCGCCTCTTCCTTTCTTCTTCCCGCCCCCCGACCCCCACGTCAGTCTGAAGAAGGGTCTCGACCCGAAACCTCACCTATTCCTTCGCTCCATAGATGCTGCCTCACCCGCTGAGTTTCCCAGCATTTTTGTCTACAATAAGTTAGTGCGTTGTTTTAGTTTTGAACAGTTTCTTGCATCTTGCTGTGAACCACAATTAATTTCAGAGGTTTCGTGTATTTAGAAAACTGCTTCAGTTGCGCTCGCGAGGAAATTGGTTGGGCAAAAAATGAAATGATTAAACTTGCTTGCCTCCATACCTTCCAGCTATCACTTCAGTGCCTAGAAGGGACTGAATGTCAGCTTTCTTAGTTTTGCTTATTTGTTTGTGTTATCATGTCAGCAAAAGCAATCTGATTCTCATCGCGATGATCAATGTCTAATTGCTCGTGGGCGCTCGATGCTCACATTCTTGCTCTGAATCTGGGGAAGCGGGAACAGGAGGAAAACCTCATTACAACCTTGCGTTTGAGCGCCGCCTTAAATAAAATATGAGGACATATCAAGTTATGAAAGTTGCTGGGTAGTTGAAAATGGTAAGATTCGTGAGTCACTGCGGTTTCCTGCAGCATGCTTAATTGCCTTAGGGGGGTCGAGAGAGATTTCCCGAGAGTTTTTTTTTCCCTTTAAATTGGCCACCTTTTGTTGCCTCTCCCGGGAGATTGCTTGGTTAGGAGGTAGCTGGGAGTTGTTGACGGTGTTTGCAGCCACACCGCATCTGGATAAGGCAGGGCTTTAAGGATGGACCATTATTTTCAGTCCTTCGAGGAGCTTGATATAAATTGCTACACAGGGAACCATTTTTTAAATACTTCACCCACGACAGGTTAATTTTCCCACTTTTGCCAATTTGTAATAATGAACTATATACTCTCGTTCGCTATCCTTCACCCTCGTTCCATGTAGATCTTTTTTTTTCCACGGAAGGTTCCCATTTGCAGCTCTCCACCCTCAGTATTCGGAGACAGAAGTGCAAATTTATCTTGAAACCCAAAGTGCTGAGTTACTCCAGCATTTTGTGTCTATCTTTGGGGCGGCATGGTGGCGTCGCGGTAAAGTTGCTGCCTCACAGCGCCAGAGACCCCGGTTCCATCCTGACTAGGGGTGCTGTCTGTACGGAGTTTGTACGCTCTGCATGGGCTTTCTCCAGGATCTCTGGTTTCCTTCCACACTCCATAGGTGTAGGTCAATTGGCTTGTTATAATTATAAGTTGTCCCTTGTGTGTGTAGGTTACTGTTGGTGAGCGGGGATCGCTGGTCGGCGCAGATTCGCTGGACCAAAGGGCCTGCTTCCATGCTATATCTCTCAGCTAAACTAAACCAAAATGCTGAAGAAGCTCAAAGGGCCAGGCAGCATCTGTGGAGGAAAACGACAGGTGTCATTACCCAGGTGGTTGCAGGTTCAATGTTCAACAGTAACAGAACTAGTGTGTGATCGTTGGTTGGCGCTTTTATACATGATCTTATACAGCTCGATGAGTTCACCCCTCATCCTCCTGCACTCCAAGGAATAGAGTTACTCAACCTCTCCCTTTCGCTCAGACGCTCTAGTCCTGGCAACATCAACATAGAGTAACAGAGTGATACAGTGTGGAAATAGGTCCTTCGGCCCCACTCGCCCATACCGGCCAACAATGTCCCAGCTACACTAGTCCCACTTGCCTGCACTTGGTCCATATCCCTCCAAACCTGTCCTATCCATGTACACGTCCAATTTTCTTAAACGATGGGATATTCGTTCCATACACCCACCACCCTTTGCATGAAAAAGTTATCCCTCAGATTCCTATTAAATCTTTTCCTATTAAACCTATATCCTCTGGTCCTCGATTCCCCTACTCTGGGCAAAACACTCTGTGCTTCCACCTGATCTATTCCTCTCATGATTTTATAAACCTCTATAAGATCTCCTGCGCTCCATGGAATAGAGACCCAGCCTACTCAACCTCTCCCTGTAGCTCACACCCTCTAGTCCTGGCAACATCCTCGTAAATCTTTTCTGAGCCCTTTCAAACTTGACAATATCTTTCCTATAACATGGCGTCCAGAACTGAACACAATATTCCTTCGCTCCATGGGTGCTGCCTCACCCGCTGGGTTTCTCCAGCCTTTTTGTCTACCTACAATATTCTAAATGTGGTCTCAACAACGTCTTATACAACTGCAACACGACCTCCCAACTTCTATACTCAATACTCTGACTGATGATGGCCAAAGTGCCAAAAGCCTCTTTGACCTCCTTACCTACCTGTGACTCGACCTTCAAGGACCCATGCACCTGTACTCCTAGACCCCTCTGCTCTACAACACTTCCCAGAGGCATTCACTGTGTAGGTCCTGCCCTTGTTTGACGTCCCAAAATGCAACACCTCACACTTTTCTGTATTAAATTCCATCAACCATAAATCATCTCTGGACCCTTTCAAGTCAAGTCAAGTTTATTTGTCACATACGCATACGAGATGTGCAGTGAAATGATAAGTGGCAATGCTTGCAGATTGTGCAAAAAAAACTACAAAACAGAATGGAACAGAGTCAGTAATTACATATTTGTGAGAAAAAAACAGCAATTTAAAAAAGACACCACACAACAGTAAATTGGTCCAGTAAGTTAGTCCCTGGTGAGAGAAGAGTTTACAGCCCTAATGGCCTGTGGGAAGAAACTCCGTCTCATCCTCTCTGTTTTCACAGCGTGACAGCGGAGGCATTTGCCTGACTGTAGCAGCTGGAACAGTCCGTTGCTGGGGTGGTAGGGGTCCCCCATAATGTTGCTGGCTCTGGATCTGTACCTCCTGGTGTATAGTTCCTACAGGGGGGCGAGTGTAGTTCCCATAGTGCGTTTGGCCAAACGCACTACTCTCTGCAGAGCCTTCTTGTCCTGGGCAGAGCAGTTCCCAAACCAGATTGTGATGTTTCCGGACAAGATGCTTTCTACAGCTGCTGAGTAAAAGCACTGGAGGATCCTCAGAAACACTCTGAATTTCCTCAGCTGCCTGAGGTGGTAAAGGTGCTGCCTTGCCTTACTGACTAGTGCTGCAGCGTGTGATGTCCATGTCAGATCCTTTGAGATGTGGACTCCCAGGTATTTAAAGCAGCTCACCCTATCCACAGTATCCCCATTTATCTTCAATGGTGTGTACGTCCTCGGATGTTGTGCCCTCCTAAAGTCCACAATCAGCTCCTTAGTTTTTTTGACATTCTAGAGGAGGCTGTTGTCCTGACACCAGAGTGCCAGAGCAGCCACCTCCTCCCGGTAGGCAACATCTTTCCTGTAGCATGGTTCCCAGAACTGCACACACCACTCTAAATGTGGCCTCACCAACATCGTATACAACTACACTTGCCAGGTTTTGTCCTGCACCAGCTCTCCTTCCCCGAGTCCCAACAGTCTGAAGAGGGGACCTGCCCCATAACGTCGTCTTTCCATTTCTGACCCAGAAGCTGACCGCTTTGCTGACTTACCAGACGTGGGTCCAGACCATCACACAAACCAACCTCCCTACCATCGACTCCATCCACACCTCACGCTGCCTCGGCAAGGCCAGCTGCATAATCAAGCACCAGTCTCACCCCCGGTTACTCCCTCTTCTCCCCTCTCCCATCGGGCCAAAGATATAGAATTGTGAAAACGCACACCTCCAGATTCAGGGACAGCTTCTTCTCAGCTGTTATCAGGCAACTGAACCCGCCTCTCACCAATTAGAGAGTGGTCCTGACCCCCCATCTACCTCATTGGAGACCCTCGGACTATCTTTAATCGGACTTTACTGGGCTTTACCTTGCACTCAACGTGATTCCATTTATCCTGTAGCGGCATGCTGGCGGCTGAGCTTGGTCCAGACCCCTCTAAACTATTGAGGGAGTGCAGCGTAGGTTCACAAGGTTAATTCCCGGGATGGCGGGACTGTCATATGCTGAGAGAATGGAGCGGCTGGGCTTATATATTCTGGAGTTTAGAAAGATGAGAGGGGATCTTATTGAAACATATAAGATTATTAAGGGTTTGCACACATTAGAGATAGGAAACATGTTCCCGATGTTGGTGGAGCCCAGAACCAGGGGCCACAGTTTAAGAATAAGGGGTAAGCCATTTAGAACGGAGATGAGGAAACACTTTTTCTCACAGCGAGTTGTGAGTCTGTGGAATTCTCTGCCTCAGAGGGCGGTGGAGGCCGGTTCTCTGGATACTATCAAGACAGAGCTAGATAGGGCTCTTGAAGATAGCGGAGTCAGGGGATATGGGGAGATGGCAGGAAAGGGATACTGATTGGGGATGATCAGCCATGATCACAATGAATGGCGGTGCTGGCTCGAAGGGCCGAATGGCCTACTCCTGCACCTATTATCTATTGTCTATTGTATCTGTACACTGTGGACAATAGTAAGCATTTTCGTCTTTCCGCTGACTGGTTAGCAGGCTACAAAAACTTACCACTGTACCTCGGTACACGTGACAATAAACTAAACTATAAATTAAACTTTGTGTTGCGCTCAGAACTGTATCATGGAATATAATTGGGCTACTGTGCAATTTGTAGCAAATCACAATGTTGTTTCCTTCATTGGAAATATTAATGAATGATACGCTGATACAATAGGATGTAATATTCTCCAGAGTTTGGGGCCAGCATTTGGAAGATGTCTTGCGTGTTGGTATGGGAAAGATCGATGGATCTCGATTCATTCCTCTGCTTATTTCTCACACGGCTTGTGTTAATTGACTGTGATAACAAGCCTATGCACAGGTGTGATTAAACTTTTTTATTTTCAATTTGACTTCTGATTTCCCACCACATCACTTCTATATTTGAAACCTCCAGCACTATTTATACATTCATCATTTGCAACAGATCCTCAGTCGTCTGATTATAGTTTTTTAAAGTTTCCACCAAAAAAAAACCAAGATGCTGCATGTCACAAAGTGTCCTCACCACAGACGCTGCCGCACCCGCTGAGTTTCTCCAGCATTTTGGTCTACCTACGATTTTCCAGCATCTGCAGTTCTTTCTTGAACATATTCACCACAGTTACGCGGTGCAGTTTAGTCTATTGTCAGATGTGCCGAGGTGCAGTGAAATGCAAGAATTTCATTGTCCTCTCTGGGACATGTGACAGTAAACTCTCTTGACATTACTTGACTCTTGACTCTTGTTTTCAGTCAGAGGAATGACAATATATGATTACAATCAAGCCATTTACAGTGTATTTGCAACCATCGGTGAGTTTAGTTCAGTTTAGAGTCCACTCTGACCTTCAATCACCCCGTAGACTAGCACTATCCTACGCACCTGGAACAATATTACACAAGCCAATTAACCTACAAACCTGCACGTCCTTGGAATGTGGGAGGGAACCGGAGCACCCGAGGAAAGCCCATGTAGCCACGGGGAAAACGTACAAAACTATTTCACCCAGAGAGTTGTGTATCTGTGGAATTCTCTGCCTCAGAGGGCAGTGGAGGCCAATTCTCTGGATGCTTTCAAGACAGTTAGATAGTGCTCTTAAAAATAGAAGTCAGGGGATATGGGGAGAAGGCAGGAACGGGGTACTGATTGGGGATGATCAGCCATGATCACATTGACTGGCGGTGCTGGCTCGAAGGGCCGAATCATCTACTCCTGCACCTCTTGTCTATTGTCTATTGTCTGTACAGACAGCACCAGTAGTCAGGATCGAACCCTGGCCTCTGCAGCTGTGAGGCAGCAACTCTACTGCTGCACCACTGTGGCACTAGATGTGGTTGAAATTCCTTTGTTCTGTTTCACTTTGGCGTTAGGTTTAAGTGACGTCCAGTTACATTTATACTACGTGTAAAATAGTCAATGTTGGAAAGAGCCTGTGTTGTGTTTGCGAGTGATGGTGTGAGACAGAAACACCTTCCACCAACACGACACCATAACATAAAGACATAAGATAGAAGGGCTGATCTCAACTCATGGAAAGGTGGCTCGGTGGCATTGCGGTAGAGTTGCTACCTCACAGCGCCAGAGGTGACCCGGGTTTGATCCTGACTACGGGTGCTGTCTGTACGGAGTTTGTACGTTCTCCCCGTGACCTGCGTGGGACTTCTCCTCCGGCACTCCTATGCCGTGCTTGTATGTAGGTTAATTGGCTTCTGCAAATTGTAAATTGGCCCCAGTGTGTGTTGGATGGTACTAGTGTGCTGGGATCGCTGGTCGGCGCGGACTGGGTGGGCCGTAGGGCCTGTTTCCGTGCTGCATCTCTGAAGCCTAAAGTTTAAAGTAAGCATCTCGGCAGGGTACCGTGCGGTGCAAGTTAATCTGTTCTGCTTCTGTTTGGTAGATAGGCCGACAGGAAGTTGGCGCTTGCGAAAATGACAGAGTTACCAAGAAGGCTCGATGAACTGATTGGTGATGTAGTGATTATCTTTGGCCTAAGGCACACTGATGCTTTGGTGTTACAAAGCTTGTGAGCATTTACACTGTCAATCACAAAGCTCAGGTGACTGCGTATTTGACTACAAAAGGCACCGGAGAAAATGTTTGGCGGATTACTGCAAGTCCACTGAGCTACCCTGACTCTGATCCAGACGTTTTTATTTAACATGTCCAGGTTTGGCGCACTTACTAGTACACAGCCTCGTTAACTTGGGAAATAGTCCCAGTTTGCCTCACAGATGTTTAACCAAGTAAAAATTGACAGGAAGCCAGAGGAGATATTAAGAGGGCTTGAGCGATGTTTGAGGGAGGATTTTAAATGACAGGGCATTGGAGAGATGATGGAGATTAAGGTTGGTTGTTGAAGGAACTGCTTCCAAACTAACTTGTTTTACACAAAGGCTGGTGGATGTTTTGAACCAGCTGCCGGAGGAGCTACCATAATTGAGGCAGGTACCATCACCACATTTAAGAAACATTTAGACGGGAATGTGCGAAAGACACAATGTGCTGGAGTAAAGGGCCTGTCCCACTTAGGTCAATTTTGGACGACTGCCGGCGACTGTCATAGTCGTAGCAGGTCGCCATAAAAAAACGGTGACTGGACCCCCCTCCCCCCCCAGACATAACATTGGAAATAGATGTTCTATTTCTCCTACGTCAGGAGAAGTCAAGCTACGCTCATTGGCATCAAACCCACTGTCTTTGAAAATGTTTCAACATGTTGAAAATCCAGCGGTGACCAGAAAGACGTTATGACTCTTTGGGCGACTGAGGAGACGACTCACGACCATACAGGCGACACCCCGGTGACCATGGGGCGACAAGCCCTTAACTCAGCGGGTCAGGCAGCATCTCTGGAGAGAAGGAATGGGTGATGTTTCCGGTCGAGACCCTTCTTCTGTTCCTTCCAAGACATAAACGTGGATAGGACAGGTTCATAGGGATATGAGGTAAACTAACACAGGCAGGAAGGACTAGTGAAGATGGGACATGTTGGACGGCATGGGCAAGTTGGGCCGAAGGGTCTGTTTCCGTGCCATATGATTGTACGACTAACATGTTAATCCTTTGAGACCTGGATGATTCTTACATTTCGGGTTCTGCCAACTCCTGGAACGATGGCATTTTCATTCATTGTCCATGTTTGTCGTGATTTTTAAAAAAAAATTTATTTGGCATTCCGCAAAATAAAACTGCGGAGGTGGATCACGAAAGAAAAACATTTAAATTGGATTTTAATTACCATCCATTAAGGGGTTTTTAACTCAGAACTGCTGAGTTATTAGTCCCGCGTCAGGAGCAGCATGGAGGCAGAAGGAACTGCAGATGGAAGAATCTTTGGCAAAAAATCAAAGAGCTGGAGGAACAAGTTCATAAGTCATAGGAGCAGAATTGGGCTATTCGGCCCACCAAGTCTACTCCAATTTATCTCTCACTCCTAACCCCATTCTCCTGCCTTCTCCCCATAACCCCTCATGCCCATACTAATCAAGAATCTGTCTATCTCCGCCTTAAAAATATCCATTGACTTGGCCTCCACAGCCATCTGTGTCAATGAATTCCACAGATTCACCACCTTCTGACTGAAGAAATTCCTCCTCATCTCCTTTCTAAAGGTCGGACAGTATTTACGGTGGGAAACGGAAGGAGGATGGTTTGAGTCAGGACTCTTCTTTAAGGTCCCAACCCATAATGATTTTAAGAAGGAACTGCAGATGCTGGAAAATCGAAGGTAGACAAAAATGTTGGAGAAACTCAGCGGGTGCGGCAGCATCTACGGAGCGAAGGAAATAAGCAACGTTTCGGGTCGAAACCCTCCTTCAGACTGATGTAGGGTGGGGGGCGGGAAGAAGAAAGGAAGAGGACTGAGGGGGAGCTTGGAAGGGGAAGAGACAGCAAGGGCTTCCAGAAATTGGAGAAGTCAATGTTCATGCTGCTGGGGTGTAAATTGGAGGAGCAGCACCTCATATTCCGCTTGGACAGTTTACACCCCAGCGGCATGAACATTGACTTCTCTAATTTCCAGTAGTCCCGCACCCCCACCCTCACATCAGTCTGAAGAAGGGTCTCGGCCCGAAATGTTGCTTATTTCCTTCGCTCCATAGATGCTGCCTCACCCACTGAGTTTCTTCAGCACTTTTGTCTCCCAACTCATAACGTTGTCTGTCCATCTCTTCCACACAAGCTGGGGAACTGCAGCACTTTGTGTCTTTATTTTGTACATCAGCCTCTGCTGTTCCTTGTTTTGACCGATCACATCATGTCACGTTCAGAGGGCAGCTTCACAACGTTACAGATCTCTCGGCTCAAGTGCTGCCTTTACATTCTAACTGCAGGAATGCACGCACATATTATCACCACCAATGTTATCACACAGTGCTCCTCTACACTCCATTAAACAGCGATAAGCTCAGCATTCTCTACCCATTGCTGTGAACGTCAGCATCTATGTGGCACCCCTCCCTGCGAACCAATGTTTATTAATAACTAGAACCTCTTTCTTCCGAGGCTACGGCTCACACAGGAAGGTCCGGGAGAAGTGTCTCGACACGAAACGTCACCTATTCCCTTTCCCCAGAGATGCTGCCTAACCCGCTGAGTTACTCCAGCACTCTGTGAAACGTCACCTATCCATGTTCTCCACAGATGCTGCCTGACCCGCTGAGTTACTCCAGCACTCTGTGAAACGTCACCTATCCATGCTCTCCACAGATGCTGCCTGACCCGCTGAGTTACTCCAGCACTCTGTGAAACGTCACCTATCCATGCTCTCCAGAGATGCTGCCTGACCCGCTGAGTTACTCCAGCACTCTGTGAAACGTCACCTATCCATGTTCTCCACAGATGCTGCCTGACCCGCTGAGTTCCTCCAGCACTTGGTGATTTATTTTGTAATCCATCATCTGCAGTTCCTTGTGTCTATGTTGTATTTTCAAATTATTTTTCCATGAAATCAAATTGTCTCACATTCTTTAGCGTCTCAACACTGTGTCGGTCACCACTGTCTTTGAATGTTTGCTACAAATTGGAACCAGGTTCAATATGGGCAGAACGTTATACTATAATAGACTGTAATGGGTATCCGATGATACGTGAATTATTTTTCGGAGTTAAAGGTTAAGATTTCGAGATGAAATAATGTTGAAGTGTAAATCACTACTACTCTGTTGGCAGAAAATGCATTCAGGGATTTTATTTCATTCAAGTGCTGATGTTCAAGGAACAACTTGGAAGGAATAAAGAATGTCAACATTATTAATTCCATTCATTTTATAATTCTTGATGTGGTGAACCTGTGGAACTCATTGCCACAGAAGGCTGCGGAGGCCAAGTCAATGGATATTTTTAAAGCAGAAATGGACAAATTCTTGATTAGGTAGACACAAATGCTGGAGAAACTCAGCGGGTGCGACAGCATCTATGGAGCGAAGGAAATAGGCAACGTTTCAGGCCGAAACGTTGCCTATTTCCTTCGCTCCATAGATGCTGCCGCACCCGCTGAGTTTCTCCAGCACTTTTGTCTACCTTCGATTTTCCAGCATCTGCAGTTCCTTCTTGAACACCATCTCACAGCGAGCTCCTGACATTTCTCCAGACCTCCAGATACGTTGCGATGTTAGCATCTGCCAGGTATTTAATTCCCTCCAGTCTGGATCACCATACTGTCATTCTCCGGCGTCACGTTTTGACATTGACACACAGCAGAAGGGCAAGGCTACATGGTGAGTATCCTCAAATGTCCTGTTACATCTATAAGCTGGAGTTGCTTGGTTCGGCAACTTGAGCGCTCTGGAGAGTAAAAGTCTACAAAAAGTAGTAAACACTGCCCAGTCCCTCATCGGCCCTGACCTCCCCTCCATCGAGGGGATCTATCGCAGTTGCTGCCTCAAAAAGGCTGGCAGTATCATCAAGTACCCACACCATCCTGGCCACACACTCATCTCCCCGCTACCTTCAGGTAGAAGGTACAGGAGCCTGAAGACTGCAACGACCAGGTTCAGGAATAGCTACTTCCCCACAGCCATCAGGCTATTAAACTTGGCTCGGACAAAACATTAATAGCCCATTATCTGTTTATTTGCACTTTATCAGTTTATTTATTCATGTGTGTATATATTTATACAATGGTATATGGACACACTGATCTGTTCTGTAGTCATGCCAACTATGTTCTGTTGTGCTGAAGCAAAACAAGAATCTCATTGTCCTATCAGGGACACATGACAATAAACTCTCTTGAATCTTGACTTGAGCTTCATAAAAGTCTCTTGGCCTTTGCACTGAGATTTGTCTCTGTCACCAAGAATATGAAAAACCCCACAACAAAAACAGTCATCTATCACCTGTGTTTCATTGATATCATTCACCCATCACTGAGTGAGAGGGTCTGATCTGGAATTTGGTCAACGATGTAACGAGGTGGCATTCGGTAATGTTGCCCCTCGTCCCTTCCCCAAGTGCCGTGCCACGCAGCGACGCTCGCTCAGAAGGCTCAGCGGACCACGGTACGGGGAGGGAACCGCTGGAGATGGCGGACGTGGGCCGAGGAGCAAGGGCCGGTCGGAGGGTGAACCAGGGTAATGGCTCCAGCGCCTTCAAGGCCGTCTGCAGGAGGTGTCCCGGGACACAAAGATGACGGGAGAGGAGAGGAGAGGAGAGGAGAGGAGTGGAGGGGAGAGGAGAGGAGAGGAGATGAAGAGGAGAGGAGAGGAGAAGAGAGGAGACGAGAGGAGAAGAGAAGAGAAGAAAAGAGAGGCGAGGAGGAGAAGAGAAGAGAAGAGGAGAAGAGAGCAGAGGAGAGGAAAGGAGGAGGAGAGGAGAGGAGTGGAGAGGAGAGGAGAGGAGAGAATAGGAGAGGAGAAGAGATGCGAAGAGAAGAGAGGAAAGGAGAGGAGAGAATAGAAGAGATGAGAAGAAAAGAGAAGAGGAGAGAAGAATGAAGAGAAGAGAGGAGAGGAGAGCAGAGGAGAGGAGAGGAGAGGAGAGAGGAGAGGAGAGGAGAGGAGAGGAGAAGAAAAGAGAGGAGGAATGCAGGGAGGAGGAGAGGAGATGAGGAGGAAAGGAGAGGAGGGGAGGGGAGAAGAGACGAGAAGAGAAGAGAAGAGAAGAGGAGGAGAGGGACATCGGTTCACGGGCTGACCCGGCCGAGGGTGATGGAGGGAGGCCCTTCAGGAGCCTGGGGCTCTCCTGGCCACACGAGTAGACCGAGCGCGTGGGTGGACCGCACTTTGCAAATGGCGCCAACACAACATGGCATTGCCCGCGTGTGTAAATATGTGAAACCATATTTTGCTGTGCAGTGGCACATGTAACAAATAAAGCACCATTGAACCACTTTTATTTCACGATCCAGCTCGTTGTAAAATGGTCTACTGTTTTGCCAATACAGTTTTATATTGTTGAGCAACAGCAGCATCCTGTGATAAAAATGCCCAGGGTTATAACATTTCAAATTGAGTTCCAATTATGTCAATTTGAGCACAATATTGCACAAAGTGCTGGAGGAACTCAGCAGGTCAGACAGCATCCTTGGATAGTAAACACAATGGTTAATATATAATTTTTTAAAATCCAATGCGGAGTCCAAATGTAGTTTGTACCTTCTCACTGTGACCATGCTGTATCTCTAAAATTAAGTAATCAAACAAAAACATCAATAAATTAATAACTGCACTACTAGTCGAAAAAAAACGCACAGCCCTTAGTGCTACCAATCAACAAATGTTCCAAGTTAAGGTGAGGGCTGTGTTGTGTTCAAGAGCCTGATGTTTGCTGGGAAGAAGCTCATCTTGAATCTGGTGGTCACAGTCTTTAGACTCCAACAACTTTTTCCCAATGGAAGGAAGTGAAACAAGAGCGTCAAGAGCCAGGGTGATGGAGATCTTTGAGTGCTGAAGTCGGGACATCATGATGCAGCTGTACAAGCCATTGGTGAGACAACACTTGGAGTGCTGCCTGACCCGCTGTCTGATCCGCTGAGTTACCCCAGCAGTTTGTGTCTATCTTGGAGCACCGTGTGCAGTTCTGGCCACTCAGCTGCAGATCTCCCGGCACCTCAGCACTTCAACTCCCCTTCTCATTCCAAATCCGACCTTTCTGTCCTGGGCCTCCTCCATGGCCAGAGTGAGGCCCACCGTAAATTGGAGGAGCAGCACCTCATATTTCGCTTGGGTAGTTTACATCCCAGGGGTGTGAACATTGACTTCTCCAATTTCAGATAGTCCCTGCTTTCTCCCTCCTTCCCCTCCCCTTCCCAGCTCTCCCACAGCCCACTGTCTCCGCCTCTTCCTTTCTTCTTCCCGCCCCCCCCCCCCCCCCCCACATCAGTTTGAAGAAGGGTCTCGACCCGAAACGTCACCTATTCCTTTGCTCCATAGATGCTGCCTCGCCCGCTGAGTTTCTCCAGCATTTTTGTCCACCAGCTGCAGGAAGGATGTCTTGAAGTTAGAAAGGATGCGGAGGAGATTCACTTGGATGTTACCGGGAATGTGGGCTTGAGTTATTGGGTGAAGTTGGGTTATCTGGAAGATTTCTTTTTGGAGCACAGAGGGCTGAGGGGTAACGTTATTGTAGTGTACAAAATCATGAGGGGTATTGTGTGTAGTTTTGGTCCCCTAATTAGAGGAAGGACATTCTTGCAATTGAGTGAGTGCAGCGTAGGTTTACAAGGTTAATTCTCAAGATGGCGGGTCTGTCATATGCTGAGAGAATGGAACGGCTGGGCTGGTACACTGGAGTTTAGAAGGATGAGAGGGAATCTTATTGAAACATATAAGATTAAGGGTTTGGACACACTAGAGGCAGGAAACAAGTTCCCGATGTTGGGAGAGTCCAGAACCAGGGGCCATAGTTTAAGAATAAGGGGTAAGCCATTTAGAACGGAGATGAGGAAACATTTTTTCTCACAGAAAGTTGTGAGTCTGTGGAATTCTCTGCCTCAGAGGGCGGTGGAGGCCGGTTCTCTGGATACCTTCAAGAGAGAGCTTGATAGGGCTCTTAAAGATAGTGGAGTCAGGGGATATGGGGAGAAGGCAGGAACAGGGCACTGATTGTGGATGATCAGTCATGATCACATTGAGTGGCGGTGCTGACTCAAAGGGCCGAATGGCCTACTCCTGCACCTATTGCCTATTGAATGGATGGAAGAAATGGTCACTGTCTTTCTCCCAAGGTAGAGGGGGCTTAAGGTAAGAACAGAGAGACATAAGAGGGATCTCAGGGGCAACCCTTTCACTTGGAGGGTATCTGGAATGAGTTGCCAGAAGAAGCTATAGAAGTGGACACAATCTTGACCTTTATGACTATGAACAAGTGAGGCCAATATTCCTTGGAGTGCAGAAGGATGAGGGGTGATCTTATAATGGTGTGAACAAAGTCATGAGAAGAATAGATGGTGTAAATGCACAGAGTCTTTTTGCCAAGAGTAGGGGAATCAAGAACCAAAGGGCATAGGTTTATGGTGAAGGGGGAAAGATTTACTAGGAACCTAGGGGGCAACATTTTTTACACAAGGAGTGGTGGATGCATGGAACAGCTTGCGGAGGAGGTAGTTTTAGCAGGTACTATTGCAACGTTTAAAACAGCCAGACAGGTACGTGGATAAGACAGGTTTCAAGGGATATGGACGCAGGCAGGTAGGACAAGTGTAGATGAGGCATGTTGATCGGCACGTCGGTTTAGCCGAAGGGCCTGTTTCCACGTTGCACGACACTATGACTCCATCTATCACTCTAAGACATTTGGACATTTAGCCATCATGGCGCAGCGGTAGAGTTGCCGTCTTACTGCAAAATGCAGCGCCAGAGACCCTGGTTCGATCCTGACTACGGGCGCTGCCTGTACGGAGTTTGTTCATTCTCCCCATGGCCTGAGTGGGTTTTCTCCGAGATCTTCGGTTTCCTCCCACATTCCAAAGACGTGCAGGTTTGTATGTTAATTGGGTTGATTAATTGGCTCAATAAATCGTCCAGTATGGTCTCCGGTGGACTCTTCTTAAGGTACAAGGATCTACTACAAGTTCTAGATATGCAAAGTTCACAGGGCAATGGGGCAAACGCAGGCAAATGGATCTAGCCAAAGATGCCATCCTGGTTGTCGTGGACTAGTTGGATGAAGGGCCTGTTTCCGTACAGTACAGCTTCATGACTCAATCCCTCTGCTATGTCACTGCCATGTCCCTCTACCCAAACGTCAGCTTTCCAGTTTCCGCTTAGCTCTTTGAAGCTTTGAGCAATTCGAGAGCATGTCCAATACATCAGCTTTCAAAATTTCTGCACCTTGCTTCCTCAGATAAAATCATCTTGCACTCTTTGTGATAATAATTAATATTGCTTCAGCACTCTGAGATGAAGTGCATCTCGAGCAAAGCCTTTGAACATTTTGTCAAACTCCTAAGCCCTTGCGGAATTTCTAAATCGCACTATTGATCCCAGGTGATGTAATAAAACAGGATATTTTCTGTAGGATTTATCCCTAGTCTCTTAGGATCTGGAAGGATTACTTGTAAAACACTTTTAAAGAATCCTACCGGACATTTTATTTTTGACAGAAAGCCTAGTAGGATTTGTTCTGTTGGTGGGGAGGGTGAAGGTGCCAACATGTAGAATTGATTAGATTGTTTTATCAGTTAGTCGTCAATGAAATAAGGAAATTGGCAATCAAAGAAGAGCTCTACAAGATTTGTCAGCATGCATAACTATTGGTCGTTCGTAGAGGTTTGTTAGCCTGCTCTCGTGTGAGAGTCCACCTTCAATATGATTTATGTTCAGCAAAGAACTACAGACGCTGGTTTAAACCGAAGATGGACACAAAATGCTGGAGTAACTCAGCGGGATGGGCAGCATCTCTTGAGAGAAGAAATGGGAGGCGTTTCGGGTCAAGACCCTTCCAAAACGTCACACATCCCTTATCTCCAGAGATGCTGCCTGTCCCACTGAGTTACTCCGGCATTTTGGGTCTATCTTTGGCGTGTGTTTATTTTAATTTAGTTTAGAGATACAGCGCAGGAACAGGCCCTTCGGCCCACCAAGTCCGCGCCGACCAGCGATCCCCGCACACTAACACTACCCTACACACACTAGGGACAATTGACAATTATACCAAGCCAATTAATCTATGAGTGTGGGAGGAAACCAGAGCTCCTGGAGAAAACCCACGCAGTTCACGGGGAGAACGTACAAACTCCGTACAGACAGCACCCGTAGTCGGGATGAAACCCGGGTCTCTGGCGCTGTGAGGCAGCAACTCTACCGCTGCACCACCGGGCCATGTGCAAAACTGAATTCTTACCAAAAAGTTGCTTATGCAGAAGACCTCTATGAAGGGGGCTCATTAAAATTTAAATGTCGAGGGATTACAGTGTTGGGAGTGAGGTTTGATCAAAACATTGTCATCAGCAATGATAGTGCAGTTCACATCATTGTGTGACAGCGCAGTGTCAAATAATGGGCGTTCTGCCCAAGACTTGGCCAGCACTTCAAGGGCACTTTGTCAGTGCAAACAAATCAAGGCACACACAGGCAGTGGAAGATAGACACAAAGGGCTGGAGTAACTCAGCAGGTCAGGCAGCTTCTGTGGAGAACATGGATAGGTGACGTTTCACAGAGTGCTGGAGTAACTCAGCGGGTCAGGCAGCTTCTGTGGAGAACATGGATAGGTGACGTTTCACAGAGTGCTGGAGTAACTCAGCGGGTCAGGCAGCCTGTGGAGAACATGGATAGGTGACATTTCACAGATAGAATAGACAATAGACAATAGGTGCAGGAGTAGGCCATTCGGCCCTTCGAGCCAGCACCGCCATTCAATGTGATCATGGCTGATCATCCACAATCAGTACCCCATTCCTGCCTTACCCCCATGTCCCCTGACTCTGCTATCTTTAAGAGCCCTATCTAGCTCTCTCTTGAAAGTATCCAAAGAACCGGCCTCCACCACCCTCTGAGGCAGAGAATTCCACAGACTCACAACTCTCTGTGAGAAAAGGTGTTTCCTCATCTCGGTTCTAAATGGCTTACCCCTTATTCTTAAACTGTGGCCCCTGGTTCTGGACTCCCCCGACATCGGGAACATGTTTCCTGCCTCTAGCGTGTGCAAACCCTTAACAATCTTATATGTTTCAATGAGATTCCATCTCATCCTTCTAAACTCCAGAGTGCACAAGCCCAGCTGTTCCATTCTCTCAGCAGATGACAGTCCCGCCATCCCGGGAATTAACCTTGTGAACCTACGCTGCACTCCCTCAATAGCAAGACCTGAGACCTGTGATTAAACATTGCCGTGCAACATCGCTTGCACGAAAATACAGAAATTTGAATGCAAATGTTTAGATTAGTTTAGTTTAGTTTGGAGAAACAGCGCGGAAACAGGCCCCTCGACCCACTGAGTCCGAGATGACCACCGCATACTGTCCTACACACACGAAGGACAAGTTACATTTGTACAGAAGCCAATTAACCTGCAAACCTGCACGACTTTGGAGTGTGTGAGGAAACCGGAGCACCCGGATAAAACCCACGCGGTCCCATGGAGAATGTACAGACTCCTTAGAGACAGCACCCAAGGTCAGGATCGAACCCGAGTGTCTGGCGCTGTGAGGCAGCAACTCTACCGCTGCGCCACCGTGCCATGCTGGTGTAAATGGTTTCATTTTGAGCCACAGGGAGACGCAATCCTTTTATTGGCCTGTCCCCTTAGGCGACGCTTTAGGCGACTGGCAGGGACTAGTTTTAATGGAATTCACCTACGACACCTGGCGGCAACCTACGACAGTAAAAATCATCGCCACTGTCGGCAAAAAATTTTCAACATGTGGCATTCAAATTTTGTGGCATTTGCCTGTCGTCACCCAAAAAATCGCCTAAGTGGGACAGGGGCCGCAGTCAGAGGCACCAAGAGCTTCCTGTCCTAAGATAGACGCAAAAAGCTGGAGAAACACAGCAAGTCAGGTTGCATCTCCGGAGAGAAGGAATAGGTGACCTTTTGGGTCGAGACCCCTCTTCAGACTGTCCTTGGCCCTTTTCAACACATTCTTTTGTCTAGTCCTGTGATTTTGGGGGTCCCACAGCTTCACACATGCACACAAATACATGCATGCACTCCCACGCACACACACGCACATGCACACACACACACACGCACGCATGCACACACACACGCACACACGCACGCCCACACACACGCACGCACGCATGCACATACACACATGCACACACACGCACACACACATGCAAACACACATGCACGCATGCACACACGCACACGCATGCACGCGCACACCCACGCACGCGCACACACATACACACACACGCATGCACACACATGCACACACACATGCATGCGCACAAACACGCACGCAGACACACAAACGCACACGCACGCATGCACGCACACACACACACAGGCATGCGCACGCACACACGCATGCACAAACACACATGCACACAAATGCACACAAATGCAAACCCACACCCACACACACAAGCACACATGCACACACACACACAAATACACACACACAGACACAAACACACACACATGCACACAAATGCACACCCACACACACACATGCACACAAATGCACACCCACACACACACATGCACACGCAAGCACACACACACACACACACGCGCGCGCAGCCCTAGCATTTTGCAGGTTCAAGACTTGTGCCGGCCCCTGCCAGTAATTTGTGACATATTTTCCTTGACGCTGCCAAGCATCTCCTGGGACAAAGAGTAAGAACGAACGCCTTGCCGCCTCTATCTTTGGCTTGTGATCCTTAATGATAGAGTACAACTCAGAACAGGGGAAGAAAGAGAATCATATCTAAAAGCTTCGCATAATTCTTTTTAATTTTATATTTATGAGTACGATTCTTTGAAGTGGTTGTCTGGCGATTTCCAATGAGGAAAACAATATATCAAGGCCAAGCGACTAATCCATTCACTGTTTGGAATTATACTGGGGCCGCCTTGCGCAACAGTGTTATTCTGTTGTTTGGGTGCTTTTCATAATATTAGAAAAGATTCTGTGCGGCGAGAAAAGGAATTAGTGGAGTGAAAGGCAGGATTAACAATGCTGTTATAGAAACCTGCCTCCCTTAATTGTGTTCTGTCATTCCACCAAAAATGCCCAATGTTTCCGCCTTCAACAGCTGCACGGATAGATACCTGCTGCTTCAGGTATCACAGATACCAGATGTTTGGGCAGGGAGGTGGATGCCTCTTTGAAGATTCCTTTGGCAGTTTCCGGACTTCAAAGGGTTTTCCTTTTAATTTGCAAAGCTCAGTTCTTTGTGGTCCTATCTTCATAAGTCAGGATCTATTTCAGCATTTCCCCCCTTTATTTCCCATTTAATCTTCCGTCGCCTGGCCGATTTTACCAGTAGCTTTGTTCCCTTTGATTTCTTTAACTTTGTTTATTTTATTTGGGACTAGATTTCGATTATTTTGGTCATTTGTTTTACCCAGGGGTGTGGGAAAGGACTAACAAAAAATGTCAATTTGCCGTTGTTTGATGTTTATTTTGGAGGTGCGGTACTTGTGATTTAAATTTTCCAGTTTAGTTAGTTCAAGTTCAAGTTCACATTTTTTTGCCACATGCATCAATTAAGGTACAGTGGAATTTAATTTACCATGCAGCCACACAATAAAAAAAAAGCACAATACACGATAGAACAGATAATAGGCAATAGGTGCAGGAGTAGGCCATTTGGCCCTTCGAGCCAGCACCGCCATTCAATGTGATCATGGCTGATCATCCACAATCAGTACCCCATTCCTGCCTTCTCCCCATATCCCCTGACTCCGCTATCTTTAAGAGCCCTATCTAGCTCTCTCTTGAAAGCATCCAGAGAACCGGCCTCTACCGCCCTCTGAGGCAGAGAATTCCACAGACTCACCACTCTCTGTGAGAGAAAGTGTTTCCTCGTCTCCGTTCTAAATGGCTTACTCCTTATTCCTAAACTGTGGCCCCTGGTTCAGGACTCCCCCAACATGACCTCACGTGACCTTCTGATAAGAGCAGAATTAGGCCATTCGGCCCATCAAGTCTACTCTGCCATTCAAGCATGGCTGATCTATCTCTCCCTCTCAACCCCATTCTCCTGCCTTCTCCCCATAACCTCTGACACCCGTACTAATCAAGAATCTATCTATCTCTGCCTTAAAAATATCCACTGACTTGGCCTCCACAGCCTTCTGTGGCAATGAATTCCACAGATTCACCACCCTCTGACTAAAGGAAATGTTGTTTTCCTTTGCAATAAGGACTTCAGCTTTGGACTATTGTCTAAAATGAGATGGACTGCCCAGGAGAAGCTCTGCATTTGGAGGTAATTCCAAGACCCCCTCTCTCACTGCTGCCATTGACATTTCTGGCACGCGTACAGCTATCGACACACACACACACGTGCACAGTCAGCAGGCTGGTTTCTCCAAAGTGTGTGAAGTCACGGATAGGAGAGAAAATCGAGCGAACAGCAGGGAAGACGTCTGCCGCTGAGAGGCAGCCTTCAGCAAACGGCAAACAGCTGCCGAAGGAACGTGCAGGTGGTGGGAGACGCCGAAAGTGGCTCCAGCGTTTTTTTAAGGCAGAGACAGACAGATTCTTGATTCATACGTGTGTCAGAGGTTATGGGGGGGGGGGGGCGGGCGGGGGAGGAAGGAGAATAGTAAGATTGAACGAGAACTTACCAGTTCGAAGGTTGATCTTTATTTCATGAGGAGTCGAAGTGAGGGATTTCGTGAAGAGCCCGCCGGCGCGCATGCTCGACATACTTCAAAGTAGCGGCGTGGAATCACAGAAACCAATCAAAAGAAATGACTTCACATAGTAAGAATGAAAACGACTAAGATTACCAGATGAAGGTGATTGAGGGTTGGGCGAGGAGGGCACGAAATCCCTCACTTCGACTCCTCATGAAATAAAGATCAACCTTCGAACTGGTAAGTTCTCGTTCAATCTTACTATTTCATTTCGGAGTCACGTGAGTGACTTCGTGAAGACTTCAAAGCTTCTGTGATTACACGCCCTGGACCACGTCCATGCTGTCACACCACTACCAGGGATGGATGGGAGGAACAAACTGGCTCAATAGCTCATACTGCAAAACAAAAGCATATTTATTAATAACAAATCAAAAACCCCTCATGCGGGGACATCTCCACGTTCTTGACCTGCATTCAGCACGGCTTCTGCGAACTGTAGAGGAGCAGCAACAGGCTTGTTATAAAAACGCTGGAACACAGCTTCATTCGCCCATCCTGCTGTGGCGAGAATTTGGTCCATGGGCACCTCCATGACCCTCGCCGCTGACGTCGATGCAGCCCTGGTGGAATGAGACTTGAACACATTAGTGTCGATACCTGACTTACCCAAGACGACTCGAAGCCACCTGGATATCGTCTGGACTGTCACTCGATGATGAGGTCTCTTATGAGTGACAAGCAGGTATCTCTCCATTCCTCTGATGCGTGCCGTCACCTTGACATAGTGGCGGATATGTGAGGCTAAACATAGCCTAGCATCTGCGGGGTATGCCGGGAACTTCAGCTGCAGCCCTGTGCACCCAGGTCTATGCTGCTTTAGTAGCTAGTCAACGAAAAAGACTACTTCTGTAGGGGTAGATGTCATTCTGTCGACACGCAGTTTGTGTAGTGTCTGTACCCTCTGAGCTGAAGTCAGCGCTAGTAACATCACCAGCTTCATGGTGAGTTGGTCCAGTTGGAGCCCTTCCATGGGAGACCACGTCCTGAGCAGGGTTAATACGTCCCTGACATCCCAGGTGATATTATAGCGTGGTGTAGGCGGATTCATATTGAATATACCCCGCATGAGTCTGGACACTAGCCTGTTGGATCCTACCCCAATCTTGAGGTAGAATGATAGCGCACTTCTGGCGCTGTTGATGGCACTGTAACTTAAGTGTTCATCATGGTGCAACCCCGCGAGGAATTCCAGGACGTCGGTTATTGTCACATCATCGTACGTGATGCGAGAGCGGCTGCAGTAGGCTTCCCACTTCTTAATATGCGAGCGGTATCTTCGCCTTGTGGACTCTCGACACGACGCCCCGATGGTATCCATGGTCCGAGCCGAGAGGCCGTATTGGACTAACGGCCTGTTCAGAACCTGCAAGCCAACAAATTTAAATAGCCATGGCAGGGATGTGGCTCCCCTGACACAGGGTGAGTAACCAATTGTGGGCAACCCTTCAAAAGGACCCAAGGTTCGTTGAGCATGTCAAAGACCACCGGATACCAAGGCTGTGTGGGCCAGTCGGGTATAATAAGGATGCCCTTGGCAGCATCTGCCTGAATCTTTCGCAATACCCGACTGATGAGGCAAAACGGAGGGAAGGCATAGAAAACCCAATTCCCCCAGTCCAGCGAGAATGCATCTAGCGCTATTGCCCCAGGATCTGGTTCCCATGAAACGTAGGCTGGTACCTGATGGTTCAACCGTGACGCAAAAAGGTCAATGTCCGGTTTACCAAATTTGGCTGTGACTTTAGCAAAAATCTCAGGATGCAACATCCATTCAATGTTGTCATTAAATTTGCGTGACCTGGTGTCCGCCACAGTATTAAGCTCACCTGGCAAATAGGTAGCTGAAATCCAAATGTCTCTTTGAATACACCAGAGCCAAATTGAATTAGCCAATTTGTCACACGAAACTGACCTGGTACCACCCATATGGTTTAAATATGCCACAGCTGTGGTGTTGTCTATTTGGAGACGGACGTGTGCTCCAACAAGCTTGGAACAATATGCACGAAGTCCGTGGAATGCTGCCAGCAACTCCAAATAGTTAATCCCTTGAGTCAACAACATCGATGCCTCAAGGGTGTCCCATCTACCCCCACAACTAGAGCAATTATCAGTAGCTCCCCAGCCATTGGAGCTTGCATCAGTCTGTAAATATACCACCGGATTAGCCTCCCTGACAGGCTTAAATGAGTTGCTAATGTGACACACCCACCATTGCAACTCAGTTATCGCTTCGGACGGCAGCTGCATAGATCGATCGTAATGACCAGCGTTCCATTTTAACGCGGTAATTTTAGCTCTTTGCAAATTCTGATAATGCAAAGGCCCATATCGTGCTGCCGGAAACAAAGCCACTAACTTGCCAATTACTGTGGCTGTATGCCGAATCGATGGTATATTGGTGCCAATTAAATCTCTGCACACCTTAGTGACTTCCTCAATTTTGTTAATTGGTATAGTTATCCTCATGCTCATTGAGTTCACCGTGAACCCTAGGTAATTAATTACCTGGGCAGGGCAGAACTTTGATTTCTCTGGATGGACAATGAATCCTAATTGTTGAAATATATTGACAGCAGCTGCAACACCCTGTTCAGCCAATTGCAGGGTGTGGCCCACAATAAAGACATCATCTAAATAGGCCATAACTATATGATGTCGTTGTCTCAAATAAGCCATGATTGGCTTCACCAATTTAGTGAACAATCTATGGGCTGTAGTAAGCCCATTAGGCAAAGCCTTATACTGCCAAAGTTGCCCCATCCAGATAAATTTCAAAAACCTTCTATCATCTTTCTGGATGGATACTGAATAATATGCATCCCTCAAATCAATGCATGCCATAAAGCAGCCATGAGAAATCAATGATTTGGCTGTTTCAAACGTATCCATTTTAAAATGAGTATATGTTACAAACGTATTCAAACGGGTTAGATCAATAATGACACGACAGCCTCCATCCTTCTTAGGTCTAGTAAATATGTTCGAAACAAATTCAATTGGCTCATGCACTGTTTTCTCAATCACACCCTTCTGTTCCAAACTTAAAATTTCCTTGTAACCTGCTGCCTGTTCTGCAGCAGACAATTTAAACGTACGACCAGGCATGTGCTGGGATGGAGGAATGTCGCCATTAATAAACTCAATTTTATGCCCCTGAATATTCCGCAACACATACTCATCACCAGTAAAATTACCCCATGCATCCAAAAACAACCGTAAACGACCACCAACATGGGAAGTTAAACAGAGAGAAAAGAGAGAACCAGACCCCCTCACCTCCGTGGTTACCGGCGGTCCTTGACACGTGTGGGTGGCCGTGGAGGTGCTGGGTTGGCTTGAGGGCGCGGCGTCTTCGATTTCCAAAAAGGTCTCTGCCGACCCTGTCCTAAAAAAGACCCTTGGTGCTGGTTCTGGTGTTGTTGTCGTTGTGGAGCTAGAGGGTGAGTCCTCGTCGAGGCACTGGCCGACCCTCGTGAGCGAATGTATGGAGCTTTTGAGCCGGACGGTGTGGGGGCACTCTTAGAGCGCATGATCCCCACCGTTTTGGCTTGTTCGTCAAGCTCTTTGACTCTCTTCGAGAGGTCCTCACCAAAGAGCTGACGGGGCGGCGGCGGCGGCGGTGGTTTGCACAATCCTGCAAACTTCGGGTTGAGTGCTGGGCGGATGCTGTTTTTGCGAAACCCGTTGATTTCGTGCTGGGTCGCGCACAATAAGGCCAGAGCATCTTCCTGGTCCAAATTCAGCTCGTCCTCGTCCACCGACCGCGCAAAGGCGGTAATACCGGCCGTGAGGAGTTTCAGGATCCGCTGCAATTGTAGCTCTTGTTGACGGATAGCCGCACTGATGTTGCCCCATATTGGCGTATTGACCACAGGCACGTTGAGGGAGTTGCAGTTTGATGGAGCCTTGTGACGGCTCATAGCCTGGATGAGGACTTCTTCCTGCAGCACCTGATTATTAAGAAAGTCCACTGTGGCTGCCAGCTTTGAATTGAGAGGAAGACCAGCCGTATGTGGGGCCGCGAATTTGGTCGCCACATCCAAAAGTTCCTCCGCTGGCACCTCCACCGGATGTGGTACGGGATCCACCAGAACCTCCTCCTCGTGCTGCTCCAGGCTGATAGTAGATGTTGGTGAAGACGCCCTGTGCCTGTTGCTGCCCTGCTGTTGTTGACGTTGAAGCAGGAGCTCCAGCAGCCGCTCCATACGGTCAATACGCCCTTCACCCTGAACACTCAGGTGGTCGGAGTCCTCCGGCTCTGAAAAGAAAACCGGGCTCCTGTCATCGGCCCGCACCTCGTCGAGGCCCTGCCGGTGCCGGTAGTTGTCGCTAACAGCCGCCGAGGCGAAACTGCGCGATTCCTGCGCGGGCGTGTTCAATTGCCTCCGTTTAGCGAGAGCTGAAGCCGCTGCCACTAAGGGCACATGCGGCGAGGTGTCGGCACCAGCCGAAGCATGGCTGCCTGGGGCCCGCGCAGTCTTGCCGGCTGCCCACATCGTGGACGTTGCCGACGCATGGTGCCGCCCACCCATCCATGGGGGGCTCGGCGACCGCGACGAGACCCGACTCAACCGACCCGTCCCGGCGTCGAGAGTCGGGGTGTGCCGGCTGGACCTCACAGCCGCCCCGGGTCTCGCCCTGGAACCTGACCGCTCCTCCGCGACAGGCAATGCCTTAGCCCTAACAGGGTTAGGCTTCTGGGCTCCTCCCCTCCCCCTTCTCGGAGGGCTGAGTGGAACAGGCCGTGCAACGGCACGCGCCCTGCTCGAGGTCGCCAGCGAGCCCGCTGACAACCTGACTGCCATGGCAGGGTCCCCCTGCTCTGGCGGCACACCACACTCCTCCTCACCGAACTCCTCCGAGCTGTGGTGTGCTGGCGGATCTGGACCTGTGAACACAGGGCTTACCCACATCTCCGCCTGAGTCCCAGCCTGCGCTGCAGGTACTGCCGATGGTAAAGGCCCCGGAACTGTTGACCGGCGAACTCGTCCTGACGTCCTCCGGCCCTTCGAACTCCCATCCATGTCCTTGCTGCAAGACATAATCAGACAACAAGGACCACCAACTAAAGGTGGAATACTCACCTCCGTGGCCCCTTATGAAGGGCTGGCGAGGAGCGCGCTCCACCGCCAGCCGTCGCAGCAACGCGTTACGACGATATGTCGAGCATGCGCGCCGGCGGGCTCTTCACGAAGTCACTCACGTGACTCCGAAATGAAATGGGGTTTGGAGGGTGAGATAGATCAGCCATGATTGAATGGCAGAGTAAACTTAATAGGGTGAAAGGACTAATTCTACTCCCATTCCTTATGACAGGGTTCAGGTGTGGGGAGAGAGGGTGGTGGGTGTATGGAAACGAGCTGCCAGAAGAGGTAGTTGAGGCAGGGACTATCGCAATGTTTAAGAAACATTTAGACAGGTGGATGAGGAGGACAGGTATGGAGGGTCATGTAGCAGTATATAAGGCGTCAGTGAGGTCGCATTTAGAGTGTTGTGTTCAGTTTTGGGCACCGTGTTATGGGAAAGATGCTGTCAAGCTGGAAAGAGTGCAGAGAAGATTTACGCGGATGTTGCCAGGACTCGAGGGTCTGAGCTACAGGGAGAGGTTGAGTAGGTTGGGTCTTTATTCCTTGGAGTGCAGGAGGGTGAGGGGTGATCTTATTGAAGTGTATAAAATCATGAGAGGAATAGATCGGGTAGATGCACAGACTCTCTGACCCAGAGCAGATGAATGAATCGATGACCAGAGGACATATGTTTTAGATGAAAGGGAAACGATTTAGTAGGAATCTGAGGGGTAACTTCTTCACACAAAGGGTGGTGGGTGTATGGAACGAGCTGCCAGAGGCGGTAGTTGAGGCATGAACAATCACAATGTTCCATAAGCTAGGTAAACAAAATTGCTGGTGAAACTCAGCGGGTGAGGCAGCATCTATAAGCGAAGGAATAGGTGACGTTTCGGGTCGAGACCCTCCTTCAGACTTCCTTAATCTAGGGTACTGTCCGTTCACCTCTACCCCATTGTGGACATTGGACTTTGTCTCTGGAACTGATACGCTGCAATGCTGAGAACTATATTCTGTACTCTGTATCTTCCCCTTTGCTCAACCTATTGTACTGGAGTTTGGCTTGATGGTATATCTGATCTGATCAGATAGCAAGCAAACCAATGCTTTTCACTGTACCTCAGTGCACGTGGCATTACTAAACCTAAACCTAAAAAACGATAAGAGGCAGAGAGAGGTTAATGCACATCAAGTTAATTGCGTTTAGGAAGGAACTGCTGATGCTGGAAAATCAAAGGTAGATGGAAATGCTGGAGAAACTCAGCGGGTGCGGCAGCATCTATGGAGCGAAGGAAATAGGTGACGTTTTGGGTCGAGATCCTTCTTCAGACCCATTTCCTACTCTTCAGAGATGCTGCCTCACCCGCTGAGTTACTCCAGCATTTTGTGTCTACCTTCAAAGTCCGATCAAGGATAGTCCGAGAGTCACCAAAGAGGTAGACAGTAGTTCAACACTGAAGATAGACACAAGATGCTGGAGTAACTCAGCGGGACAGGCAGTATCTCTGGAGAGAAGGAATGGGCGACGTTTTGGGTTCAGACCCTTCTTCAGTCTCGAGCCGAAACTTCACCTACTGAGTCCAAAGAAGGGTCTCGACCCTAAAACGTCACCTATTTCCTTTGCTCCTTAGATGCTGCCTCACCCGCTGAGTTTCTCCTGCATTTTTGTCTACCTTAAAGTTAATTGTGGGCGGGTTTGTGTGGATGAAACTTTGCTCAAGATCGAACGTGAAGCTGAGGTTTAAGTCAGTCCGAGAAGAGATAATGAAGTATGGCAGGGAAGACAATATATTCAAAGCCATGTCTGAAAGGCAGCCAGGCAAGGTTGAGCAGCATGCGGGGCCATTGAGTTTTCTCTCAAGTAATTAATGAATAGGTTTTGGTCAATGATGGTATAAATTCTACTCCATCTCTGGAACGGGCTGCGAGATTTCAAGCTCGATGCTCGCTGAAACCCGCGTGTTAGAAAATCAAAAATCTTAAATAAGGATTTAAATGAGAAAGTGATTCTTTTAAGCGGAACAATTTGTTCAGCAGAGCAACCGAAAGGTAAAGAGATGACAGAAGTAAGATGTCGGGGAAAATTACCATCTGCAGAGAGCAGGGCTGGTGTGAAGAACAGAATTGTAATGAATACAAATCTGGCTGCATAACTTGACCAAAATAACCAAAACTAACGTATGTGAACATTCGCCGACATGTGGGCACGTGGTGGCGCAGCGGTAGAGTTGCCGCTTTACAGAGCTTACAGCGCCGGAGACCCGGGTTCCAACCAGGTCACGGGGAGAACATACAAACTCTGAAGGTTAATTGGCTTGGTATTAAAAAAAATTAAAAAAATTTAATTGCCCCTGGTGTAGGATAGCGTCAGTATGCAGGGATCGCTGGTCGGTGCGGACTCGGTGGGCCGAAGGGCCTGTATCCATGCTGTATCTCTAAAATAACCCACATAGCCACATAATTCAATATTGGAACAGACGATTCAAAGATTATTTACCATATTGCCAGAGGGTGGTGAATCTGTAGAATTCATTGTGGAGGCCAAGTCAGTGGATATTTTTAAGGCGAAGATTGCTCGATTCTTGATTAGTCTGGGGTTATGGGGAGAAAGCAGGAGAATGGGGTTAGGAGAGAGAGATCGATCAGCCACGATTGAATGGCAGAGTAGACTTGATGGGCCGAATGGCCTAATTCTGCTCCAAGCATTTAAGAACTTATGGATATTGCCTGGGTTGGAACGTTTCAGCTGCAGGGAGCGGTCGAATAGACATGAATTGTTTTCTCTGGAAAGTTGGAGGCTGAGGGGAGACGATTGAAAAATATAACATTATGAGGAACAATAGACAATAGATGCAGGAGAGGGCCATTCGGCCCTTCGAGCCAGCACCGCCATTCACTGTGATCATGGCTGATCATCCACAATCAATACCCTGTTCCTGCCTTCTCCCCATATCCCCTGACTCCGCTATCTTTAAGAGGCCTATCTCCCTCTCTCTTGAAAGTATCCAGAGAACTGGCCTCCACCGCCCTCTGAGACAGGGAATTCCACAGACTCACAACGCTCTGTGAGAAAAAGTGTTTCCTCGTCTCTGTTAGAAATGGCTTACCCCTTATTCTTAAACTGTGGCCTCTGGTTCTGGACTCCCCCAACATCGGGAACACGTTTCCTGCTTCTAGCGTGTCCAAACCCTCAATAACCTTAGATGTTTCAATAGGATCCCCTTTCATCCTTCTAAACTCCAGAGTGTACAAGCCCAGCCACTCCATTCTCTCAGCATATGACAGTCCCGCCATCCCAGGAATTAACCTGGTGAACCTACACTGCACTCCCTCAATAGCAAGAATGGCCTTCCTCAAATTTGGAGACCAAAACTGCACACAATACTCCATTAGGCACAGATAGAGGAGACAGTCAGAACCTTTTCCCCAGGGTGGAAATGTCCAATACTGGAGGGTGTGACTTAAAGGCGAGAGGGGGAAAGTTTAATGGAGCAGGTTTATTACCCAGAGAGTAGTAGGAGTGGCATTTAAGGGGCTTTTAATTAGGCAGGTGATAGTGCAGGGAATAAAGGGATAAGGATCTTGTAAAGACAGATGAGATCAGTTTAAGTTGGCCCCATGTTTGGCATGGACATTGCGGGCCGAAGGGCCCGTTCCTGTGCTGTTCTGAGAAGTGGTGAAAGAAATGTGGATTAACTCTTGAATGTTGAAACTCCACACCTTGCTATTTGCCTGTGTGAGAAAGTAGAAGAAAGAATGTAGTAGTGAGAAAAAATGAGCAGAATTATGGGCCTGTCCCACTTACGCGACTTTTTCAGTGACTGCCGGCACCCGTCATAGGTCGTTGCAGGTCGCCAAAAATTTTCAACATGTTGAAAATCCAGCGGCGACCAGAAAGACGCAACGACTCTCTGGGAGACTGAGGAGACGATTCACGACCATAGAGGCGACATGTCACGGGGTGAAGCCTGTGTGGTCGTGAGTAGTCGCCCAAAGAGTCGTACCTTGTGCTGGTCGCCGCTGGATCTTCAACATGTTGAACATTTTCTTCAACCGAAAGTCGCCGAAAAAGTCACGTAAATGGGACAGGTCCTTTTGTCTCACTGTTCAAGAAAGAACTGCAGATGCTGGGAAAATTGAAGGTGGACAAAAAATGCTGGGGAGACTCAGCAGTTGAGGCAGCATCTAAGGAGAGGAGGCATTGGCGACATTTCGGGTGGAGACCCTTCTTCAGACTGACTAGTCTCACCGTTGACTATGTGCTATTGGTCAAATACGCAGTCTGAAGAAGGGTCCAAGAGTCAAGTTAAGAGTCAAGAGTGGTTTATTGTCATTTGTCCCGGATGCGACAATGAAATTCTTACTTGCTGCAACACAACAGAATATGGGAAAATGTAAGCATAGTACATAACGGGGGAAGAGAAGAAAACGAAAAGGTTCAATGAATAACAAATATGGTGCAATAATAATATAGTCTTCTGCAGTTCAGAGCTCAGAGCTTATTTGTTGTCTTGTTCAATAGCCTGTAGGGAAGAAGCTGTTCCTGAACCTGGACGTTACAGTCTTCAGGCTCCTGTACCTTCTTCCCGATGGCAACGGAGAGATGAGTGTGTGGCCAGGATGGTGTGGGTCTCTGATGATGTTGGCTGCCTTTTTGAGGCAGCGACTGCGATAGATTCCTTCAACGGTGGTGCGTCAGAGCCGGTGGTGGACTGGGCAGTGGTCACAACTTTTTGTAGTCGTTTACGCTCCTGGACGTTCAAGTTGCCGAACCAGGCCACGGTGCAACCAATCAGTGTGCTCTCTACTGTGCACCTATAGAAGTTTAGGAGAATCCTCTTCGACATGCCGAATCTCCGTAATCTTCTCAGGAAGTAAAGTCTTCCCTCCAAATCCTGATCTTCCCTCCAAAGACGCTGCCTGACCCGTTGAGTTCCTCCAGCATTTTGTACTTTGATCTAGATTCCAGCAATCTCCCCTTGTGCCTCCATGTTACTGCTAGTTAATCCTGGCATGTGGCAGAACTCTCAAATATCTTCTAATTGCTGCAGTTACTGTACAGATACAGAGTTAATCCTCTTTGGCAGCAAGGGTTGGCTGTAAGGGGGAGTGTTCATAGAAGGTGGAGATTCACTGACGTTGCCATCTCAGCTCTGATCTCTTCTGGTTATTGGAACCGAAACCTCCAGCTGTGAGAAGTGGAAAATGAAGAGTGGATTAACTGTTGAAAACTCCACATCTTGCTAGTTTTCTGCGCGGAAAAAGTAGAAGAATGTTGTAGCGAGAAAGAATCAGCAGAATTAGTCCCCACCATTGATTCCATCTACGCTTCACCGGTGCTTCAGAAAGCCACCGTTCTGTGGTCATCTCATGCCGATCGGGATTCGTTCTCGCCTTTTCCTACATCCAGTCTCCCACCCCCCTCTACCTTCAGTCTGAAAGAAGGGTTCCGACCCGAAACGTCATCTATTCCTTTTCTCCAGAGATGCTGCCTGACCCGCTGAGTTACTCCAGCACCTTGTTGCATATCTTCAACATGGTCAACGACTTGTCCCACCCCAGTCAATCCTTCTTTCTCCACTCACATTGGGCAGAAGGTACGGAAGTGTGAAAGGGCGCGCACCACCAGACTCAGGAACAGCTTCTTCCCCTCTGTTATCAGGCTTCTGAACGCTCCTTCCATAAGCTAGGGTACTGTCCGATTCACCACTACCCCATTGCGGACATTGGACTTTGTCTGTGGAACTGATGCGCTACAATGCTGAGAGCTATATTCTGCACTCTGTATCTTCGCCTTTGCTCTACCTGTTGTACTGGAGTTTGACTTGATTGTATTTATGCATCATAGATCTGAAGTGTTTGGATAGAATGCTAAACAAAGCTATTTACTGTACTTCGGTACACGTGACAACAATAGACCTATGTTTTACTTGTAGTTTAGAGTCACGTGTACCGAGGTACAGTGAAAACATTTTGTTGCATGCTAAGCAGTCAGCGGAAACGCAATACATGTTTACAATCAAGCCGTCGAGAGTGTACAGATAGAGGATAAATAGACAGAACCAGGGGCCACAGTTCTATTGTGTAAAATGCTGGAGTAACTCAGCGGGACAGGCAGCATTTCTGTACAGAAGATGCTGCCTGACCCGCAGAGGTGCTCCTGCCATTTGTGTCTATTTTCACATTGTATTAAGGTAGGGTCCAGATCGAACAACTCTTCCCTCAAGTTTCAGAGAAGCAGCGTTCAAAACTTGCCTCCAAGCTTGACGTACCTTGCCAGCAGATGATCAACATTCTTCATAGAATGACACTGCATGAGGTTCAATTGCAAGTATCAGCAGCTCTGACATTATCTTCATCAAGGTCATTCTAATTAAGTGCATCGCTCCTCTCCGGGAATCTGCGCTTGGCACTTTCGCAGGCAGGTGATTTTGTGCTCATTTCTTCACCCATATCAGTTTTTCCCCGAGAACAGATCTTTGTATCTCCCGAACGAGAGGGTAAAGAGGATGTAGCTGCAGTGGGCGGTGCTGGGATATCTTACACTGAGCAGTAAACATGCAAACACGTGACAACAGGGTTAACATACGTGACACAATGAACTGCAACGGACGGCTGTGAAGGCCGAGTCAATGGATGTTTTTTAAGGCGGAGATAGATAGATTCTTGATTAAGCAATAGACAATAGACAATCGGTGCAGGAGTAGGCCATCGGACCCCGGATCTCTGGCGCTGCGAGTCAGTAGCTTTACCCGCTGCGCCACTGTGCCACATCCAGCAACGCACCAGTTCCAATGGACATTCAAGTCCTTCGTCCGCAATGTGGTAGAGGTGAATCGGGCAGTGCCCTAGCTTATGGAAGGAATATAAAAACAGTACAGTGACCTTATAATAAGCAGTTATAATAAGCAGTTCTTCTGCACCAGTTATTTGAGCAAAGTTGGCTTTACATGTGGGCTTCTGGGCGTAAAGATTATGCTCTCCATATGTTGCTAATGATTCCAGTCACGATGCCTAGCAATACAGATGTGGAGAGATAAGACGTGCACGGTGTGGGCCATGTGACTGATAACAGAGTGAAGGTCTGGACTGCTAATCAGCAGAGGGCTCCAGAACAGAATGCTAAAGGCACAATCCCACTGTTTGGACATCCTGTGACTAAAGGGCCTGTCCCACTTGCCGATTTTTTTCGGCGACTGCCGGCGTCATATCAGTGTCACCAAACGATTTTGAACATTTCAAAATCCAGCAACATCAAAAAAACTGTTGCGACACTTGATAAAACACCGCGCGTCAATACATCATCACGCTGCGTCACGCCGTGAATTTTTCGGTGACCTGATACGTCCGTCAATGATGCCAGCAGTCGCCAAAAAAATTGGCAAGTGGGACAGGCTCTTTAAGAGTACAGAATGCTAAAGGCACAATCCCACTGCTTGGACATCCGGTGATTAAGGGGCTGTCCCACATGGCGATGTTTTCGGGCATCATTGACTGACGTATCAGGTCACCGAAAATTTCGCAGCTTGACGACTATTGACTCGCGGTGTTTTTTTCAAATTGAATTAACTGGGAAAGACCGATGTAGAATATCTCTGGTGTAGGTGGGTGCAAGGCAGCCCCGCCCCGAGTCCGCGCCGACCAGCGATCACCCCGTACACTATCACTATCCTAGGGACAGTGACAATTTTTACTGAAGCCAATTAACCTAGAAACCTCTGCGTGGGGGGGAGGCACTGTGGCGCAGTGTTAGAGTTACTTTGTACCTTCCGAAGAGTCCACCAGGGACTATACTGGAAGTTGGACAATTTTATACCGCACAATATTTACATTTACCAAGCCAATTAACCTACAAACCCAGACGTCTTTGGAGTGTGGGAGGAAACCGAAGATCTCGGAGAAAACCCACGCAGGTCACGGGGAGAACGTACAAACTCCGTACAGACAGCACCCCGAGACGGGATCGAACCCGGGTCTCCGGCGCTGCATTTTGCTGTAAGGCATCAACTCCACCGCTGCGCCACCGTGACTGCCCCGTGCTGCCTTACAGCGCTTACAGCGCCAGAGCCCCGCGTTCGATCCTGACCTCATGGACTGTCTGCACGGAGTTTGTACGCTCGGCCCGTGACCTGCGTGGGTTTTCTCTGGGTGCTCCGGTTTCCTCCCACACTCCAAAGACGTGCAGGTTTGTAGGTGAATTGGCTTCCGTAAAATTGTAAATTGTCCCCAGTGTGTGTAGGGTAGTGCTAGTGTCCGATGGCTGGTCGGCGCGGACTCGGTGGGCCGAAGGGCCTGTTTCCGCACTGTATCTCTACACAAAACTAAACTAACTGGCTTCTGTAAATTGTAACTTTTCCCAAGTGTGTTCAGTGGGCCAAAGGGGCTGTTTCCACGCCGCATCTCTAAAGTTTAAAGTCATCTAAATGACTGTGTTTATGCGAATAGCCGAGGCTCGCAGATGGATTCAGTGGAAATGGCAGTCGCTAGATTGAATTAACTGGGAAAGACCGATGGAGAATATCTCTGGCGTAGGTGGGTGCAAGGCAGTCAGAGCGCTGTTAATGTGCTTGTGTGTAGGACAGAGATCTCCGCAGTGGAATTGTATTGAAGGGATTTCTGGAAATACCAGCAACCATGTTTATAATGAGACTGTTTGACTCAGTTGGCAGTGATCTTGCCTCTGTCAGAGGTTGTGGTTTTAATTTGCACTCCAGAGAGCACACGGTGGCGCAGCGGAAGAGTTGCTGCCTCACAGCGCCAGAGACCCGGGTTCGATCCTGACTACGGGTGCTGTCCTTATGGAGTTTGTACGTTCTCTCTGTGACTCGCGTGGGTTTTCTCCGGGATGTCTGGTTTCCTCCCACACTCCAAAGACGTGCAGGTTTGTAGGTTAATTGGCTTCAGTAAAAATTGTAACTGTCCCTAGGATAGTGGTAGTGTACGGAGTGACCGCTGGTCGGCGTGGACTCGGTGGACTGAAGGGCCTGTTTCTGCGCTGTATCTCTAAAGTCTAAATTAAAGACAAAAACCTCAGTGAATGCCCCAGCTGAGTTGGGGTGGAGCTGCTTTGCTGGAGGTGCCTTCTCCTAGATGAAACATTCATGTTCATAAGTGATAGTAGCAGAATTAGGCCACTCGGCCCATCAAGTCTACTCCGCCATTCAATCCTGGCTGATCTAACTGTCCCTCACAACTCCATTCTCCTGCCTTCTCCCCGCAACCTCTGACACCCGTACTAATCAAGAATCTGTCAATCTCCGCCTTAATAATATCCAATGACTTGGCCTCCACACCCTTCTGTGGCAATGAATTCCACAGATTCAGCTCCCTGAGACTAAAGAAATTCCTCCTCATCTCTTTTCAGACCCTTCTTCAGACCCTTCTCTCTACATCATCGTCTATATCTCTCGTTTCCTTTATCCATAACCAGTCTGAAAAAGGGTCTCGACCCGAAACGTCACCTATTCCTTCGTTGCATAGATGCTGCCTCACCCGCTGAGTTTCTCCAGCATTTTTGTCCCGAGCTGCTCTGTCTCAATCTGCAGATGCCGTCAGAGTTTCCGATCAAAGTTAATGGTCTTAAACTAAAGCTGAGAGAGCTGGAATCTATCCAGTCATCTATGCAAAGAGAAATGAAAATCAAGTCTAGTTGACAGTACTGCATTAAATTCACACAACCTGGGCCTGAGATGACGGCAGCTTAAGGAAAGTGTAGGAAGGGGCTGCAGATGCTGCTTTACACAGAAGATAGACACTAAATGCTGGAGTAACTCTGCGGGACAGGCAGCATCTCCAGAGAGAAGGAATGGCTGACGTTTCGGGTTGAGACCCTTCTTCAGACCAGTTCGGGATAAGGGAAACGAGAGATGTAGACGGTGATGTAGAGAGATAACGAACAATGTATGAGATTTGCAAAAAAAGTAACGATGATAAAGGAAACAGGCCGATGTTAGCTGTTTGTTGGGTGAAAACGAGAAGCTGGTGCGACGTGGGTGGGGGAGGGATGGAGAGAGAGGGAATGCCGGGGTTACTTGAAGTTAGAAAAATCAATATTCATACCACTGGGCTGTAAGCTGCACAAGAGAAATATGAGCATCTCTCGAGAGAAGGAATGAGGCAGTGCAGCATAGGTTCACGAGATTGATCCCTGGGATGGCGGGACTGTCATATGAGGAAAGATTGAAAAGACTAGGCTTGTATTCACTGGAGTTTAGAAGGATGAGGGGTGATGTTATAGAAACATATAAAATTATAAAAGGACTGGACAAGCTAGATGCAGGAAAAATGTTCCCAATGTTGGGTGAGTCCAGAACCAGGGGCCACAGTCTTAGAATAAAGAGGAGGCCATTTAAGACTGAGGTGAGAAAAAACGATTTCACCCAGAGAGTTGTGAATTTGTGGAATTCCCTGCCACAGAGGGCAGTGGAGGACAAATCACTGGATGGATTTAAGAGATAGTTGGATAGAGCTCTAGGGGCTAGTGGAATTAAGGGATATGGAGAGAAGAAAGGCACGAGTTATTGATTGGGGACGATCCGCCATGATCACAATGAATGGCGGTGCTGGCTCGAAGGGCCGAATGGCCTCCTCCTGCACCTATTTTCTATGTTTCTATGAATGGGTGACTTTATGGGTTCAGTCTGAAGAACGGTCTCGACCCGAAATGTCACTCATTCCTTCTCTCCAGAGATGCTGCCTGTCCCGCATCTGTCCGTCTTCTCTGTTCATCTCAGACGGAGTTTAGTTTTACTTTGAGGGGGAACGAGGTCCGGCAGCATTTTTGAAATGAAGATGGAACACAAAGTGGTGGAGTAACTCCACAGCTCAGGCAGCATCTCCAGAGGACATGGACAGGTGACATTTTGTGTCGGGGACCTTTCTCAGACTGATTCTAAGAGGGAGGAGAAAGCTGGAAAAGAGAGGTGGATAAGAGAGGTCCACCTATCCATGTTCCCCACAGATGCTGCCTGACCCGCTGAGTTACTCCAGCACTCTGTGAAACGTCACCTATCCATGTTCACCACAGATGCTGCCTGACCCGCTGAGTTACTCCAGCACTCTGTGAAACGTCACCTATCCATGTTCTCCACAGATGCTGCCTGACCCGCTGAGTTACTCCAGCACTCTGTGAAACGTCACCTATCCATGTTCTCCACAGATGCTGCCTGACCCGCTGAGTTACTCCAGCACTCTGTGAAACGTCACCTATCCATGTTCTCTACAGATGCTGCCTGACCCGCTGAGTTACTCCAGCACTCTGTGAAACGTCACCTATCCATGTTCCCCACAGATGCTGCCTGACCCGCTGAGTTACTCCAGCACTCTGTGAAACGTCACCTATCCATGTTCTCCACAGATGCTGCCTGACCCGCTGAGTTACTCCAGCACTCTGTGAAACGTCACCTATCCATGTTCCCCACAGATGCTGCCTGACCCGCTGAGTTACTCCAGCACTCTGTGAAACGTCACCTATCCATGTTCTCTACAGATGCTGCCTGACCCGCTGAGTTACTCCAGCACTCTGTGAAACGTCACCTACCATGTTCCCCACAGATGCTGCCTGACCCGCTGTCTGAAGAAGAGTCCCAACTCGAAATGGCACCTATCCATGTCCTCCAGAGATGCTGAGTTTCTCCAGCACTTTGTGTTCCACACACGATTGAAGCATCTGCAGTTCCCTGTGTCTTCAAATGAAGATTGATGTTTGGTGAATCAAATACATAGATCTGGCATGAAATTGGGGTCTAAGGTTAAAGATGAAATTGGACATGCTGTTAATGAACAGTAGAACAGGCATGACTCGATGTGTAGGAAGGAACTGTAGCTGCTGGTGTACACCAAAGATGGACACAACATACTGGTGTTAACTCAGCGGGTCAGGCAGCATCTGTGGAGAACATGGATAGGTGACGTTTCACAGAGTGCTGGAGTAACTCAGCGGGTCAGGCAGCATCTGTGGAGAACATGGACAGGTGACGTTTCACAGAATGCTGGAGTAACTCAGCGGGTCAGGCAGCATCTGTGGAGAACATGGATAGGTGACGTTTCACAGAGTGCTGGAGTAACTCAGTGGGTCAGTCAGCATCTCTGGAGAGAAGGTATGGGTGACGTTTCGGGTCGAGAGCCTTCTCCAGACTTAAATGAGACTTAGGGTCTGAAGAAGGATCTCGACCCGAAACGTCACCTATTCCTTTTCTCCAGAGATACTGCCTGACCCGCTTAGTTACTCCAGGCATAACTCAATGGGATATTGCATCTTGCATTGTACATATGAAAATGCATGCATGCAATGCCAATGGATTTCTAAAACGCACTTTGAAGATGCTGCCAAATTTGCATGAGTTGGTTTAAAAACTGCAAGATTGTATTTAGCACTGAGAGGCTTGCAAGATGGATTTAGTGGGGGTAGTGGATGCAGCCAAAGTCATTTGGCAATGATCAAATCCTTCAGCTGAGGGGTGAATCAGTACCAGACCATGACAGCTTTTATGATCAATTCTTCGAGGTAAGGTTCGCAATTTTAATATTGATTTTAATTCCACAGAGTGCCAAGGTGAGGTCTAAATTCTGACACCTGAACACGACACCACTACACGCTCATAACTCATCCGGGCCAGTTCCCATCCGACTGCTCTCATTTCCGAAGGCCTCTTTGGGTGCAAAGATACATATCATTTCACTGCCAGCGGTGTGCTTGCTTTCATCGCATGGGGCATTGAGAATAAGAGTCAGGAGGTCACGTTGCAGCTTTATAGGACTTGGGTCAGGCCGTATTTGGAGTATTGCGTGCTTTTCTGGTCGCCCCCTTACAGGAAGGATGTGGAGGCGTTGGAGAGGGTGCAGAAGATGTCATAAGACAATAGACAATAGACAATAGGTGCAGGAGTAGGCCATTCAGCCCTTCGAGCCAGCACCGCCATTCAATGTGATCATGGCTGATCATCCACAATCAGTACCCCGTTCCTGCCTTCTCCCCATATCTCCTGACTCCGCTATCTTTAAGAGCCCTATCTAGCTCTCTCTTGAAAGTATCCAGAGAACTGGCCTCCACCGCCCTCTGAGACAGAGAATTCCACACAGAACTGTGTGCGTAAAAGCGTTTCCTCATCATAAGTGATAGGAGCAGAATTAGGCCATTCGGTCCATCAAGTCTACTCCGCCATTCAATCACAGCTGATCTTTCTCTCCCTCCTAACCCCATTCTCCTGCCTTCTCCCCATAACCCCTGACACCTGTACTAATGTGCTGTGCTGTTTTATGTTCCCTATCTAGTTGAACAGCAGAATCATGCACATTTTACAGCAGCAAGAATTCCTGAATATGCTGGGAAATGCAAACGAAATGTCTGAAGAGTTTACTCTGCCATCTTTGCTTTTAAAATATCTTCAACCTCGCGGTTTGGTTTAACCCCAGGCGCGTGATCCTTGTGTGCTCGTTGTGTGAAATGAATGAGCTCAGAGTTAAAGGGCAGTCGGTTGCAGAGTGAAACGGCAGGAAGCAAAGGGCAGCTGGAATGAAGGCAGTGTTTGCACTCCACCTTGCTGTGCTAATGCTGTTTCCACTGTTAACACCACCACTTGGAAACTGCACGCAGCCCACACCCAGGAGATACTTGTTTAAATTTTAATTAGCTCTCAACATAACCATAAATAATATAAAGATGCAGGATTATAATCCTGCGAGCAACATCGCAAAAGAGAAAAGTTGCATAATCCCTTCGTTGGAGAGGGACTTGATATTTATCCAATGTATATGAAATCAGAATTTAATCATATTAAAACTGCTCTGCTGGAATGGCAGCACGGTGGTGCAACGGTAGAGTCGCTGCCTCACAGCGCCAGAGACCCGGGTTCGATCCCAACTACAGGTGCTGTCTACACGGAGTTTGCATCTTCTCCCCGTGCCCGCGTGGGTTTTCTCCGGGTGCTCCGGTTTCCTCCCACACTCCCAAGATGTGCACTTTTGAAGGCTAATTGACTTTGGAAAAATTGTAAATTGTCCCTAGTGTGTGTAGGATAGTGTTAATGTCCCTAGTGTGTAGGATAGTGTTAGTGTCCCTAGTATGTGTAGGATAGTGTTAGTGTCCCTAGTGTGTGTAGGATAGTGTTAGTGTCCCTAGTGTGTGTAGGATAGTGTTAGTGTCCCTAGTGTGTGTAGGATAGTGTTAGTGTCCAGGGATCGCTGGTTGGAGCAGACTTGGATGGTTTCCACACTGTATCTCTAAACTAAACTAGAGGAGCCTAAAAATCATGTTAAGTTTCGTAAAGTTGGCATAAGTGTAAAAGTAATTCCATTTTTCTGGAGCTGAAATATTCCAAGGAAATTATCACGGGACTTTTTTTTCAAATGTTGAAATCGTGATTCTACACTGTAATTAGCTGCCGCCCCATTAATGAAATCTCTTCCTAAATGTGTCTTTCACATCTCAATGACTGACCGACTATAAACATTGCCTGGAGACGTTTTCCAGATGGAATGTTGGCAAAAATAACAATTTTTAATTGTCTCATCTTCATTCATATTTAACAACATCTACCTGTGAAATAGTTGTCACGTGGTTTTAAATAGTTAACGTAGTTTTGTTAAGGGGCAGTCCCACTGCGGGGACCTAATTTGCGAGTTTAGAAGAGTTTAGGGGAGTTTATAAAAGTGTCATGGTCTTGTTGTATCGCTGAAGTAGAGCACCACATTCGACCTCCTATGAATATGTAGAGAACCTCCATCAATCTCATTCGACCTCCTTCGACTATGTTGAAGACCAGCTTCGGGAAAATTGGACACCGAATAGTGGAGAGTGAAGACGACCTCCTTTGACCACCCTTCAACCTCCCTTCGACTATGATGAAGACTATCTACGACTATCTACGACTACCTTCGATTACCCTCGATTACCTACGACTAACATGCCGACCCACTACGACCTACTTCGACTAAACCTACGAGTAAAAAACGTATCGATTTTTTTCCATGCCGACCAATTTTAACTCGCAGACAATTTTCAGCATGCTAAAAAATACGCTGCAACCTAGCTGAGGCTTCGAGTATGCGGGAACTTCTCTCGAGCATGAACGAGAGTTCCAGTGACCTCCTAGGAACACGTGTCGACCATGCTGCGAGTTTGAGGCGAGCGCAAAACTCTTCTAAACTCGCAAATTAGGTCCCCGCGGTGGGACGGGCCCTTAAGGCTTTCTCGTTTAGAGATACAGCAGGGGGAACAGGCCCTTTGGCCCACCGAGTTGATTCTGTTTATCTCTCTACTAATACTTCCTTGCCTGCCTAGTAGCATTTTAAATGTGAAGCATTTTCACCTTCATCTCATGATAGATGTGTTATTGGTTGAATGATACGGACGGGAAACAGGCCCTTCGGCACATCGAGTCCGTGCCGACCAGCGATCACCCATTCACACCAATTTAGTTTAGAGCTAGACAATGGAAACAGGCCCTTCAGCCCACCGAATCCGTACCGACCATCGATCACTTGTTCACACTAGTTTAGTTTAGAAATGCAGCAATGAAACAGGCTCTTCAGCCCTTCAGCCCTCCATCCTCCCAGGACTTGGAACCACAACACAGCACAGAATTTGTAAATAAACATCAACTAATTGATGTTTATTATTAATTTTGAATGTATTTGTTCAAATGCCATATTTTCTGGTTTCTGAGTTTTTAACTTTCTCTTTCCGCAGATCCTTCCTCTTCTTTTCTTTATTTTGTTTCCTTTATTCCATCTCTTTCCTTTTTCCTCAACGTACAATCAGAGCCCATGTCTTGCCGACACTAAACGTCACCGATCCGTGTTCCCCAGCTATGCTGCCTGACCCGCTGAGTTACTCCAGCACCCTGTGAAACGTCACCTATCCATGTTCTCCACAGATGCTGCCTGACCCGCTGAGTTACTCCAGCACTCTGTGAAACGTCACCTATCCATGTTCCCCACAGATGCTGCCTGACCCGCTGAGTTACTCCAGCACTCTGTGAAACGTCACCTATCTGTGTTCTCCACAGATGCTGCCTGACCCGCTGAGTTACTCCAGCACTGTGCCTCTTTTTGTAAAGTCTGATCAAGTATAGTCCGAGGGTCACCAAACAGGTAGATAGTAGTTCAGCACTGCTCTCTGGTTGTGTTAGGATGGTTCAGATGCCTGATAACAGCCGGGAAGAAACTGTCCCTGAATCCGGAGGTGTGCGTTTTAGACAATAGACAATAGGTGCAGGAGTAGGCCATTCAGCCCTTCGAGCCAGCACCGCCATTCAATGTAATCATGGCTGATCATCGTCAATCCGTTTTCACACTTCTATACATTTTGCCCGATGGGAGAGTGGAGAAGAGGGAGTGACCGGGGTGAAACTGGTCCTTGATGATGCTGCTGGCCTTGCCAAGGCAGCCTGAGGTGTAGATGGAGTCAATGGAAGGGAGTTTGGTTTGTGTAATGGTCTGGGCTGCGTCCACAATTCTCTGCAATTTTGCGGTCTTGGATAGAGCTGTTCCCAAACCGTGCTGTGGTGCACCCAGATGGAATGCTTTCTACGGTAAGCCAGTTGCCTGTGAATACAAGGAAGATGCAAGTTTGTTCAGTGTGTCAGCTGTCGGGAGGTGAATTGTAAAACATCAACACATGCATTGTTCATGATTTCAGCTGGATATGGAGAGATATGATTCACACGCAGGCAGAGGAGATTATAGTTCAAACCAAGATAGACAAAAAATGCTGGAGAAACTCCGCGGGTGAGGCAGCATCCATGGAGAGAAGGAATAGGTCGGAGACACGAAACATCACCTATCCCTTCTCTCCATAGATGCTGTCTAACCTGTGGAGTTTCTCCAGCATTTTTCGTCTACCTTCGATTTTTCCAGCATCTTTCTCCAACATAGTTCAAACTAATATTATGTTCAGCACAAATATTGTGGGCCGAAGGGCCAGTTACTCTGCTGTACTAACTGTAGAAACCACCAACTGCAGATGCTGGTTTAGACCAAAGATCGACACAAAAACCTGCAGTATCTCAGCGTTTAAGAGAGAACTGCAGATGCTGGAAAAATCGAAGGTAGACAGAAATGCTGGAGAAACTCAGCGGGTCAGGCAACATCTCTGGAGAGAAGGAACGGATGTTGTTTCGGGTCGAGACCCTTCTTCGGACTAGTTAGGGAAAAGGGAAACGAGAGATATAGACAATGATGTAGAGAGATAAAGAACAATGAATGTTACTCCAGCTATTTGTGTCTATCCTCTGTTCCGTATCTCGTTGAGCAGCACAATCGCGCACATTTGACGTGATATCATGCGTTGTGAGACATCAACACATGCATCAAGATCCAGCTCACCAGGAAGGACGTTTGTCAAAGTGGCAAAACCCTTGCCTGAATCTTCAAATTAATCTTCATCACTTTTATTTACTGAAATTCGTGGCCATCCCATTTCTCAACAGCTTTCTGAACGTTCTTTGAGAAAAGATGAGCGTCTTTTTGGAACAGAGCGCGGAAACAAAAGAGGGGTGTTGTGGAAGGAACTGCAGATGCATGTTCATGCAGAAGATAGATACAAAGTGCTGGAGTAACTCAGCGGGACAGGCAGCATCTCTGGAGAGCAGGAATCGGTGACGTTTCGGGTCGAGACCTTTTTTCAGAATGAAAGATAAACATAGAAACATAGAGACATAGAAAATAGGTGCAGGAGTAGGCCATTCGGCCCTTCGAGCCAGCACCGCCATTCAATATGATCATGGCAGATCATCCCCAATCAGTACCCCATTCCTGCCTTCTCCCCATATCCCTAGATTCCGTTAGCCCTAAGAGCTAAATCTAACTCTCTTGAAAACATACAGTGAACTGTCCTCCGCTGCCTTCTGTGGCAGAGAATTCCGCAGATTCACAACTCTCTGGGGGTGTAAAGATGGAGAAGGCCAGAGGAAAACAGGGCTGGCAACAGGTGACCTCAGGAAGGGTGGACTCTATAATGGCCCATTGTTGGCTGGGGGAAGCTATGATAACGGCAAGGATATGAACAGTGGAACTAGCAGGACGTCAAGAGTGTGAGAGGCGGGAGGGGAAAGGAATGTCGTGGTTAACTTAGAGAAATCAAAGTAAAGGGTGGTGAATCTGTGGAACTCATTGCCATAGAAGGCTGTGGAGGCCAAGTCAATGGATATTTTTGAAGGCAGAGATAGATAGATTCTTGATTAGTATGGGTGTCAGTGGTTATGGGGAGAAGGCAGGAGAATGGGGTTAGGAGGGAGAGATAGATCAGCCATGATTGAATGGCAGAGTAGACTTGATGGGCCGAATGGCCTAATTCTGCTCCTATCACTTACGACCTTATGACTTATGATCAGTGTTCATACCTCTGGGGTGTAAGCCGCCCAGGCTAAATATGAGGTGATGTTCCTCCAATTTGCGCTGGGCCTCACTCTGACAGTGGAGGAGGCCCAGGACAGAAAGGTCAGTGTGGGAATGGGAGGGGGAGTTAAAGTGTTTGGCATGCTGCCACCTTGATTTGGCGATCTGGATTGGCAACCAGAAAGTGGCATCAGGAGGATAATGTTGACTGCTGACCTGATCCTCGTACAAATGGGATTTAAGGCCCCAGGTTTTCTCGTGAAAAAAAAACGCACTGCCAACGCATGTTCCGCGCTGCGTCTGCAAAAATAATTGATTGGTGGGTTGATAACTCCTCCACATCACTCCAACTCATTGGAGTAATGACAGGACAAGCATTATGCTGGGGACAAAACAGCGGGTGTGAGTCGATAAATCCTCAGCAGTCTGTTTTATTTTCATTGGGACGCGACAGACCGGGAGATATAAACTTATTATGCGAGCTTAGTTCCTTTCAAAGACTGAGAAAGGCTTAAGGGCCTGTCCCACTTAAACACAATTTTTTGCGGCGACTTTTGACACCCGTCATAGCCGCATCAGAATGTTGAAAATCCAGCAGCGACCAGAAAAAGCTACGACTCATTGGGCGACTACTCGCCACCAAAAATATCTACGTTTACAAGGACTTCACTGTGGGATTAGTTTTTACAGATAAAATGTGGAAACAGACCCTTCGGCCCACCGCGTCCATGCCGACCAGCGATAGCTCAAACGCTAGCACTACCCTATACACCAGGGGAAATTTGCAGAGGTCAGTTAACCTACAAATCGACAGGCCTTTGGAATGTGGGAGGAAACCCGGACCCCCGCAGCGGTGCTGGCTCGAAGGGCCAAACAGCGTCCTCCTCCCCCTATTTTCTATGTTTCCCGGAGAAAACCCAGGCGGGCCACAAGGAGACAAACTCCGTACAGACAGCACCGGTTGTCAGGATTGAACCGGAGTCTCTGGCACTGTGTAAAGGCCCTGTCCCACTTACCCGATTTTTTTCGGCGACTGCCGGCACCCGTCACAGTCGCAGCAGGTCGTCGGAAATGTTGCAGGGTGAAGCCTGCATGGTCGTGAGTAGTCGCCCAAAGAGTCGTACCTTGTTCTGGTCGCCGTTGGATTTTCAACATGTTGACAATTTTCGGTGACCCGTGGCGACTAAGACCGGTGCCGGCAATCGCCGATATAATCTGGTGAGTGGGGCAGGCCCTTTAGGGCAGGAGATGTAGGGTTGTCCATAACATCTGGACTTTGCACTTGGACAACCGGGATGTGGCCTCTGACATGCCCAAGCAGAGCGTACACTATTTAATGCTATTTTAATGGCTATATTACAACGGGGCACTTCACTTGAAATGCGGTCTCTTTGGGGCCATTTGTTGAGCAAGACTCGCACAATAAAGTACTCAAAATCATTGCTGATTCACAGCAGGAACTGCTTTGTGCTAACGTCCAAACCAGAAAGGTTTAGAACTTTGTACCTCTCTGCGCAAACACACATAGTTATAGGAAACTGGCGGTGAGAGACTGCAACACATTCTCTTAAGTTTTATTTTAGTTTAGTAGTAGTTTAGCAATACAGCGCGGACACAGGCCCTTCGGGCCACCCAGTCCGCACCGACCAGCGATCCCCACACATTAACACTACCTTACACACTCTGGCGACAAATTTTACATTCATAACAAGCCAATTAACCTACAAAGCCTGAACGTTTGGAGTGTGGGAGGAAACCGGAGATCTCGGAGAAAACCCACGCGGGTCACGGGGAGAACGTACAAACTCCATGCAGACAGCACCCGCAGTCAGGATCAAACGTGGGCCTCTGACGCTGTGAGGCAGCAACTCTACCACTGCGCCACTCTTGCCTTTCCCTTTCCCTTTTAAAAGTTTCTGCATGTCAGCCATATCTTAAAATCTATGTCCGCTGCCCCATGATTCCCCCCCCCCCCCTCCCAGCGCCTCCTGGATCCTGAGAAGAGCATCCGTTTTTTCCTTTTTTTTTAATGACATAACGTGCTGGAGTAACTCTGTGGGTCAGACAGCATTTCTGGAGAACATGGAGAACGTTTCGAGTCGGGTCCCTTTTTCATCACGGTTCGGTGATGTTTCGGGTCGGGACCCTTCTTCAACATAGAAGCCTGACTCCAGAGATGCTGCTTGACCCGCTGAGCAGCTAAGCACCTGTCCCACTTGGCGATTTTTTCGGCGACTGCCGGCATCATTGACTGACGTATCAGGTCACCGAAAAATTTGCAGCGTGACTCGGCGCGATGACGTATTAACGTGCGGTGTTTTTTCAAGTGTCTCAACATTTTTTTTGTCGCCGCTGGATTTTGAAATGTTCAAAATCTTTTGGCGACCCTGATACGACGCCGGCAGTCGACGGAAAATCGGCAAGTGGGACACCAGGCCCTTTACTCCAGCACTTTGTGCCTTTTTTGGTAAACCAGTGTCTGCAGTTCATTTTATCTTTATTTATTCCTTCAAAACCATGAAGGGAATCATTGTCTACTTAAAGTCTTTCAAAGTAAATACACACTTCTTCAGGCATTTCATAAATTATAAAATTCACGTTTTATTTCTTGTTTGAGATAAAAGAATGTGTTTGATAACGCTAACACCAGCTGTGTCATGGGATGGCCTAGATATTTGGATTCCACGTTCCAAAATAGCAGTGTTGGAAGCTTCTAGAAACCACGGGGCATTTTTTGCCAAAGTATCCGGGGCCAGGTTATACTAACCTTCATCAGCAGCCATTAATTAGGATCACAACAGGAGACAACTGGTCTTTCCACCTCTGAACTTACTCTGACACAGCACATGCCAAACTTTAGAATAGATTTGGGGCACGGTAGAGTTGCTGCCTCACAGCGCCAGAGACCCGGGTTTGATCCCGACCATGGGTGCTGTCTGTACGGAGTTTGTACGTTCTCCCTGTGACCAGCTGGGTTTTCTCCGAGATCTTCGGTTTCCTCCCACACTCCAAAGACGTACAGGTTTGTAGGTTAATTGGCTTGGTGTAAATGTGAAATTGTCCCTAGTGTGTGTAGGATAGTGTTAGTGTGCGGGGATCGCTGGTCGGTGCGGACTCGGTGGGCCGAAGGGCCTGTTTCCGTGCTGTATCTCTAAATTAAACTAAACTAACAAAAGAGAGAGATAACTTTTTCACACAAAGAGTGGTGGGTGTATGGAACGAGCTGCCGGAGGAGGTAGTTGAGGCAGGGACGTTCGCAACGTTTAAGGAGCATTTAGACAGGTACATGGATAGGACAGGTTTGGAGGGATATGGGGCAAATGCAGGCAGGTGGGACTAGTGTAGATGGGGCATGTCAGACAGTGTGGGAAAGTTGGGCTGAAGGGCCTGCTTCTACACTATATGAGTCTTGCTGTTGATATTGCCTCCATTCCCATACCATTTAAAATTGTATACATAATGGTAGTTGCATGAAAAAATGCGTACTATGTGACAAAGCACGTGTTACAGTTAAACAATGAGCTATATCCCTGCTCTTCAAGAAGGGCCCATGGACTCTGGTAGAATTGCAGATAGGATAGGAGGGATGTCACATTATGAGTGAACATGTGGCATGTACCAGAGACATGTAGATAGACAAATGTTTCATCAACACTCTGCTGATGAAAATGAAAAGATGTTGTTAATAGTCATAGAGTCCGGGAGCTATACAGTGTGGAAACAGGCCCTTCGGCCCAACTTGCCCATACCGGCCAACATGCCCCATCCACACTAGTCCCGCTTGCCCACGTTTGGCCCATATCCCTCCAAACCGGTCCTATCAATCGCGAGTCACAGCGCCAGGCGGTGGCGGGCTTAACCCGTGCCGGCTGCCTGCCTCTTTTCTGGGGTTACATCTGTGCCCGGGTGGGGTTAGAAAGGGAATACGCCCTGTTCACGGGCACCCTGGGGAGTTCCGGGATCGCTGGGCTCCGCAGGGTGTTGAATGCATCCTCAATAAGGATTGTATCATCGTTGTATAGTAGTTTATTAAGGATATTTGTTTGTATTGTATTATGGTGGTGGGTTCTGGTTTGTTTGTTCCCGATGTCGGGGGAGTCCAGAACCAGGGGCCACAGTTTAAGAGTAAGGAGTAAGCCATTTAGAACGGAGACGAGGAAACACTTCTTCACATAGAGAGTTGTGAGTCTGTGGAATTCACTGCCTCAGAGGGCGGTGGAGGCCGGTTCTCTGGACACTTTCAAGAGAGAGCTAGATAGGGCTCTTAAAAATAGCGGAGTCAGGGGATATGGGGAGAAGGCAGGAACGGGGTACTGATTGGGGATGATCAGCCATGATCACATTGAATGGCGGTGCTGGCTCGAAGGGCCAAATGGCCTACTCCTGCACCTATTGTCTATTGTTTTACTGTAGTGTAATATTATTTTTTAATAATTGAATAAATGTTATGATAAAACATTAATTTTTTAAACCTGTCCTATCCATGTACCTGTCCAACTGTTTCTTAAATGTTGGGATAGTCCCAGCCTCAACTACCTCCTCCGGCAGCTTGTTCCATACACCCACCACCCTTTGTGTGAAAAAGCTGGAAAGAGTGCCAAGAAGATTTTGTTTAGTTTATTGTCACGTGTATCGAGGTACAGTGAGCAGCTTTTTGTGGTGAGCTAACCAGTCAGCGGAAAGTCAATACGTGATTACAATCGAGCAGTTTTTGAGGATGGTGCCAGGTTCTGCAGGCTAGTACTCTATTCCTCAGAGCGCTGGAGGATAAGGGGTGATCTTATAAAGGTGAATGAAATCATGAGGGGCAAAGATCGAGTAGATGCACAGATGCATTCGCTGTAAGGCAGCAACTCTGCCGTGTAGCTGTACAGTTTGCTGGGGTTGTCCTGGACAGTACACTTGGCCTGGAAATGCTGGTTGCTGAGTGTGCGTTGTAATGAGAATACGTCCTAATGAATGTGACTGCACTGTCGTTGTGAGTAGGAGGTGCATGATGTGTACCTTTCTTGTGTTTTTGTATGCAGGAGCCAATTTCACTCTGACTGAGCTGGGAATCTGTGAGCCCTCCCCCCACCACAGCACGGCCTACGGTCCGGACATGGGGCTCCTGCACCGCGGCTACTCGCTGAGCGACGCCGACTCTGACACTGAAGGTGCCATTTCTCCAGAGCATGCTATTAGGTTGTGGGGGAGGGGCATCAAGTCCAGGCGTGGCTCTGGCCTGTCCAGTCGGGAGAACTCAGCCCTCACACTGACCGATTCAGAGAACGAGAAGGAATCGGAGGAGGAGACAGGTATGTACGCTCAAACAGGTAGTCAACCTGCCGTGTCTCGGACGGCGGTGGAGGCCCGCTGTCCACTGTGGCCTCCGCTGCTTCTCCACCACAGGCCAAGTTTGTCAAGTGTTCAGATGCTTTTTGAAGGCCGATCCTCGGTTCACAGTTCTGTTCCAACAGAATAAAGTACGAATAGTGTCTGTGGGATGTATGGGCGATGGAATGATCAATGGTGGAATCATCATGCTTTTGAAGGCCAATTCTTAGATCAGAGTTTTGTCCAGAAAAACCATTCTGAAATGGGGTTTGGGGGACATATTGACTGTAACATTATCAATGGTGAATTCCTGATTTTCATGATACTTTTGGAGACCAATTTTTCATTTCAGAGTTTATGTCCAGAAATGGGGTCTGAGGGACATATTGACCATTGAATGGTTAGCGGTGGAGACATGGATTTGCTGATCCTTAGGAAGACCAATTCTTATTCCAGAACAAAATCATAAATGGGGTGTGAGGGACACGTGGGCCATCGAACGATTACTGGCGACATCAACATGTTCCTCGATGTCTTTCGAAGACCCAGTCACATTTCAGAGTTCTGTTGCAGCACAAAATCAGAGTTGTGGTTAACACTGAGACATACTGTAGGCCATTGAACTACCAGTGGTGTAATCATGGCATTGATTTGTGCCAATATCCAGTGTGGTGGCTTTAAGATTCATTCTTCTTGTCGATAATCAGGAGAACTCCTGCTTTCAAGGTGCAAACATATGTATCATTGAATTATTATTTTTTTAATTAAGAAGACTTAAAAAACATATTTCATGTACAGAATTTGGTCCATTGCACTTCCTGGTGAGGGCTGAACACATGTTCAGTGAGTCATTTTTACAACTATGCTCCATAAAACAATTGACTTGCAGTAAAGAGAGTTGACGGTTGCATAGGTGTTTTGCCGGTACCTCCATCAAAGGTTCAGATGTTGGCTTACTTTTATTTGGAATTCCCCCAAAATGAATGGGGGCATGGATATAGTTTGTCTATGTTTCCGACATCAACTTGCGAACGTATTTAGCACAAGGTGTAGCGAATGTATGTGCTGCTTGCCGAACAGGCCGTTAATCATTGATGTTGGATTTGATTAATGCTTAATTGCCTTTCATCTTCTGGTTGGTCGCATGTACGTGCTGCAGCCACACGTACATGATCCATGTACGTGTGGCTGCAGAAACCATTGATATTAATGGGGCTGTCCCACTGTACGAGCTAATTCAAGAGCTCTCCCGAGTTTCCCCTGATTCGTACGCGGAGAATTACGGTAATGGCCGCTAGTAGGTACTCAGGCTCTCGTGGACATTTTTCAACACGTTGAAAAATCTTCACGAGTCTTCACGAGCTTTCATGAGTACCTGCCATTCGCGTTACGAGCCGCTAAGAGACGTCCCGAGCTCCGACGTACCCGCTATGTACATTGTACATGCTTACCATGAGTTTGATTTTTTTTTAAACTCGGGAGAGCTCTTGAATTAGCTCGTTACAGTGGGACAGTCCCTTAATTTTGATCCTGATAGACCGGCGCTCACGGACTCAATTGAAACTTGACAGAGGGAAGTGACTGGAATAATGCCGGCTTTAAGTTAGATTTAACTCTTTGGGCTAACGGAATCAAGGGATGTGAGAAGAAAGCAGGAACGGGGTACTGATTTTGGATGATCAGCCATGATCATATTGAATGGCGTTACTGGCTCGAAGGGCTGAATGGCCTACACCTGCCGCTTTTTTCTATGTTTAGTATTTAAGTGTATTTACTACTGTTTAACTTGGCTAACTGTGGACATGCTCAACTGGATGAAACAATGAAGCTAATGGGCCTGTCCCACTTAGGTGACTGCCAGGGACTAGTTTTAATGGAATTCACCTACGGCACCTGACGACAACCTACGACAGCACCCAGGACAACACCTGGTGACAACCTTCGACAGCACCTATGACAGCACCTATGACAACCCACGACAGCAAAAATTGTCGCCACTCTCGCCGAATAATTTTAACATGTTGAAAATTTTGCAGCAATCGCCTGTAGTCGCCCAAATAATCGGCTAAGTGGGACAGGCCCATTAGTCTGGTTCACTGGGTCATTAAAGATGGGCAAGTAACTTGATCTCCAAACAAAATACTTGAGGTATAAAAACTTGTTAGATGTCACAAAGTATTTCTTTACCAGATGGTTATTGACTTTTTGACAAAGCCTTCCTGCAAACTGAACAGAGTTTTATATATTACATCCTGCGGTGTGAAGAAGACATCTTTAGTTGTAACTCGATGGTCGGTTGTGAGTTAACTGCAAAGAGTGGACGTCACAATGGTCCCAGGCCGTAATGGTTGTGTTGGGGAGTTCAAGAGAAATGTCCAGGAGATGTTAGTGAATTTTAAAAAGTTGTTTGCTTTTCGACATTCGGCCCATCAAATCTACTCTGCCATTCAATCATGCATGATCTACTTCTCCTTCTCAACACCTTTCTCCTGCCTTCTCCCTGTAACTTTTGACACCCTTAAGGGGCTGTCCCACTGCGGCGACCTAATTGGCGAGTTTAGGAGAGTTTGAAAAAGTGTCATGTTGAAGACCTCTTTCGACTATGTCGAAGACCAGCCACGACTAACTTCGGGAAAATTGGACACCAAATAGTCGAGAGTGAAGACGACCTCATTCGATTTCCATCGACCTCCCTTCGACCTCCCTTCGACTATGTTGAAGACTATCTACGACTACCTTCGACTACCCTCGATTACCTACGACTAACATGCCGACCTGCTACGACTAAACCTACGAGTAATAAAAGTATCGATTTTTTCCATGACGACCTTTTTTTACTCGCAGCCATTTTTCAGCATGTTGAAAAATACGCCTCGACCCAGCTGAGGCCTCGAGTAGGGGAGGACTACTCTCGAGCATGAAGGAGAGTTACAAAGACCTCCTAGGACCGCGTGTCGACCATGCTGCGAGTATGAGTCGAGGGCAAACTCGTCTGAACTCGCAGATTAGGTCGCCCAAGTGGGACAGCCCCTTTACTGAGTAAGAACCTATCAATCTCCGCTCTAAAAATACCTAATGACTTGCGCTCCACATAAGTCGGTGGCTAAAGAAATTCCTCCTCTTCCTCCATCCCAGCAGTACGTCCTTTTATTCTGAGCCTGTGCCTTTTTAATCTCCCTTTCAAATTAGATTTGAGGCTATTGATGACTACGGTTGCACCCTTTCTGGACCAGATGTGTCGGGGACTGAGATTCTTTGCTTGTGCATGAGATTGCACAGTAGACAATGTTTTCTGAGGTAGCTGGATACCGTTGATATCAACACAAACTGTAAAAGATTGTAGGTTTATCTCTGAAGAAAGTAATTTTCTGGGGTAAACCCACTGAGGATAATCTAGCTGTTAGAATCCGCTTTCAATGCACATCGCTTAATGGTGTGTTCTGTTGTAATATTTTTATTCAATGGTATTTCCAATGTACTTTTAAAGATTGGTATCGCATTGCACCATTTGGTGCATGTGACAATATATGAACCTGAACTTGAACTTGGGATGGTACTTTTGTTGTCACTTGTGCCGCGGTGCAGTGAAATTCATTTTTGTATACAGTTCAATGCAAGTATCGCTGTACATGAGCACTTAGATACACCTTAGATTAGCATCTGACACACAGTACAAGTGTGTAGCAGTGGTATACAGGGACAGTAAACAGTGTGGCCAGATTGCCACCATTTCCAATTCCCAGTTGTTGTGAGTGCAGGGATCTTGCCCTAACCATGAAGGTCTGTTGTCCTAGGGTCGGCCTGGCCAAACGTGGCCGCGGTGCCTTCCACCGCTGCTCCACCGCCGCTGTAGGCCACGTGCTCGGGCTCCATTGGCCCAGGCCCCTGCCGCCGGGCTCCACCACCTGCCGATCCCATTCAGTCCCCTCCCTTCACGCCCTATCACCTCTGATCCCGTCGAGCCTTCCGACGGAGATGAACGAGCTCTTGGCACGTTTGGCCTTCTGCCAAGTCTTCTCGATTATGCTCGCATTTTCCCGATTGGCAACCGCAGATGGTGGTGAAAACTGCCCAAGGCATCACCAGTTCTTCACTCCCCTCCATAGAGTCTGTCCAGAGCAAGCGATGTCAGCGAAGGGCGCACAGTATCGTCAAGGACTGGTCTCACCCCAGCCACAGACTGTTTACCCTCCTCCCATCTGGGAGGCGCTACAGGTCTCTCCGTTGCCGGACCAGCAGGTTCAGGAACAGCTTCTTCCCTGCGGCTGTTGCACAACTTAACTCTGCATCTTGGTGATTGCCAGTCACCCCCCCCCCCCCCCCCACTCCCTCGGACACTCATTCCCCCAGTGACAGATCTCCCCCCCCCCTGAATTTTGCACTACTGCTATTATATATACATATATATATTCTAAGTTACATTATTCTGTGTTCACATTTCTGGGTGAGATGCTAACTGCATTTCGATGTCTCTGTACTTGTACACTGCACCATGACAATAAAGTTTGAATCTGAATCTGAATCTGAATCTAAGTGCACAGAAATAATGCACTGAATCTGCATGCAAGAGGCTAGTTCTATCTTATCCAACTTTTGCATCCATTCCACACCCATTTGACCCAATTAACCTACAAACCCGCACGTCTTTAGGATGTGAGAGGAAACCGGAGGAATCCCATGCGGTCACTGGGAGAACGTGCAAACTCCACACAGAGATAGCGTCCGAGGTCAGGATCAAGCCTGTGTCTGTGGTGCTGCAAGGGAGCGGTTCAACCCGCTGCATCTCATTGTGAAATGGGGAATGGTTGACTCAATGTGGGTTAGTTTCTATTCACCTGTGAGACAACTGAATCTGTGAAAGAGACTCTGCACATCGGTGAGACCATGCGTGGGCTCGGCAAACGCTTTGCCCAACACCTCCGCTCAGTTCGCAATAACCAACGTGATCTCCCGGTGGCTCAGCGCTTCAACTCCCCCTCCATTCCGAATCCGACCTTTCTGCCCTGGGCCCCCTCCATGGCCAGAGTGAGGCCCAGCACAAATTGGAGGAACAGCACCTCATATTTTGCTTGGGTAGTTTACACCCCAGCGGTATGAACATTGACTTCTCCAATTTCAGGCAGTCCTTGCTTTCTCCCTCTTTCCCCTCCCCTTCCCCGCTCTCCCACAAAGCCCACTGTCTCCGCCTCTTCCTTTCTTCCCCCCCCCCCACCCTCGACATCAGTCTGAAGAAGGGTCTCGACCCGAAACGTCGCCTATTCCTTCTCTCCATAGATGCTGCCTGACCCGCTGAGTTTCTCCAGCATTTGTGTCTATCTGTGAAGGAGAAGTGTGTATGCAGCATCTTGGACTGGACGCAGTATCAGTGAGGGTGACTGTGACAGAGAGATGTCCAATGTAAAGAACATTGTTCCCCTGCACGAAAACACAATGTAAGTCTGTCGCTGCCTCTGTTGAAGGAGGAGGTTTTAACTGGGAATGTGAGCCGTATTGTTCTAAAGCCGCTGTACTCCACTCACAGTGGTAAACTTGTTAACCTTATTCTGACATGCTTTGGTGATAGATTTTACTTCTTGCAGTCTCCAAGGTCTTGTTAGCCTTGTAAGATGAAAAAGTGATGAAGTAGGCACGTCCCCAGTTGAGTTTTGGAGGAAGTGTTATCCAATACAGCATGGCCTCATAGGTGTCAAAAGTTATGCACAAAAGAAATTAGAAATAATGGAAAAAAGTCACAGAGTTATAATTGGATGCAGTGGTTTCAGCAAAGGTCCCTTGCTATTGCTCGCTTTCTTGAAATGAATTTCTTTCTTGGCAAGAGTGTTCTTAAATATTCGGCTATAAAATGAAAGCAGTGCCCTCTCACCTTTGACATTTTATCTTTAAGGTGAGAAGTTTAAAAGAGATGTACGGGGCAAGTTTTTTTTACACAGAGCGTGGTGGGGGCCTGGAACGCGCTGCCAGGTGTGGTGGCAGACACGATCGTGCCGTTTCAGAAACCTTTGGAAATGAAATGAATGAAGGGATATGGATTCTTGTGCAGGTAACAGTTGGGCTTGACATCATGTTCGGCACAGACATTGTGGGCTGAAGGGCCTGTTCCTCTGCTGTACTGTTATAAAGTCACACAAAATAGAAACAGGCCCTTCGGCCCAACTTGCCCATGATGCCCCATTTACACGAGCCCTATTACATTCATAACAAGAGGATTTGAGTATAGGAGCAAAGAGGTCCTTCTGTAGTTGTATAGGGCCCTAGTGAGACCACACCTGGAGTATTATGTGCAGTTTTGGTCTCCAAATTTAAGGAAGGACATTCTTGTTATTGAGGGAGTGCAGCGTAGGTTCACAGATTAATTCCCGGGATGGCGGGACTGTCATATGTTGATAGAATGGAGCGGCTGGGCTTGTATACTCTGGAATATAGAAGGATGAGAGGGGATCTTATTGAAACATATAAGATTATTAAGGGTTTGGACATACTAGAGGCAGGAAACATGCTCCCGATGTTGGGGGAGGCTGGAACCAGGGGCCACAGTTTAAGAATAAGGGGTAAGCCATTTAGAACGGAGATGAGGAAACACTTTATCACACAGAGGGTTGTGAATCTGTGGAATTCTCTGCCCCAGAAGGCAGTGGAGGCCAATTCTCTGGAGTAGGCCATTCGGCCCTTCGAGCCAGCACCGCCATTCAATGTGATCATGGCTGATCATTCCCAATCAGTACCCTGTTCCTGCCTTCTCCCTATATCCCCCTGACTATGCTATCTTTAAGTGCCCTATCTAGCTCTCTTTTGAAAGTATCCAGAGAACCGGCTTCCACCACCCTCTGAGGCAGAGAATTCCACAGACTCACAACTCTCTCTGTGAAAAAGTATTTCCTCGTCTCCGTTCTAAATGGCTTACCCCTTATTCTTAAACTGTGGCCCCTGGTTCTGGCCTCCCCCAACTTCGGGAACATGTTTCCTGCCTCTAGCGTGTCCAAACCTTTAATAATCTTATATGTTTCAATAAAATAACCTCTCATCCTTCTAAACTCCAGAGTGCACAAGCCCAGCCGCTATATATGCTCTCAGCATATGACAGTCCCGCCATCCCGGGAATTAACCTAGTAAACCTACGCTGCACTCCCTCAATAGCAAGAATGTCCTTCCTCAAATTATGGGACCAAAACTGCACACAGTACCCCAGGTTAAGTAGCCTGCGAGTAAAATCAATGCACTTTAATTCTTGCTGATCCAAAGTTGCCTTTACTCTACGTAAAACAAATGTCCAAACCACATGTGTTTTCATCTGTCTTTGCCATGCTGAACCCTTTTGGAAAAGACATTTTATTCTAAGAGATATTGGCTTGACAAAATAAGCAATTAGGTGTCATGCCCTTAAAAAATGGAGCCAAATTGATAGTGCTTGTTCTCAGCTGCAAGCATTGAGCGAGTGGTTTTATTTGGGCTCTGGAACCTTGCGAACAATGTGTTGACAAGCTCGCCTGAGACATGAGATAAGTCTTTGATTGCCGAGGAGTTAATGGGAAACTGATGGATGTTGTGCGATGTTTGTGACTTGCAACCAGCAGTCAGCATTATTCTTAGCCTGTTTTTCCCCTCCTTTTATAGACAACAGACAATAGGTGCAGGAGTAGGCCATTCGGCCCTTCGAGCCAGCACTGCCATTCAATGTGATCATGGCTGATCATCCACAATCAGTACCCCGTTCCTGCCTTCTCCCCATATCCCCTGACTTTGCAATCTTTAAGAAAGAACTGCAGATGGTGGAAAAATCGAAGGTTGACAAAAGGTATTGGAGAAACTCAGCGGGTGAGGCAGCGTCAATGGAGCGAAGGAACAGAAATGTCACCCATTCCTTCGCTCCATTGATGCTGCCTCACCCGCTGAGTTTCTCCAGCATTTTTGTCTACCTGCTCTCTTTAAGAGCTTTATCTTGAAAGCATCCAGAGGATTGGCCTCCACTGCCAGGGTGTACAGTTGTACAGGGTCCTGGTGAGACCGCACCTGAAGTATTGTGTGCAATTTTGGTCTCCTAATTTGAAGAAGGACATTGGTGCTATTGAGGGAGTGCAGCACAGGTTCACCAGGTTAATTCCCGGGATGGCGGGACTGTCATGTGATTAAATAATAGGTTGACTGGGCTTGTATTCACTGGAAGTTAGAAGGATGAGAGAGGATCTTATAGAAACATAAAATTCTATTGTACAGGCTAGATGCAGGAAAAATGATCCCGATGTTGGGGGAGTCCAGAACCAGGGGGTCACAGTTTAAGAATATGGGGAAGGCCATTTAGGACTGAGATGAGGAAAACATTTTCACTCAGAGAGTCGTGAATTAGTAGAATTCTCTGCCACAGAAGGCGGTGGAGGCCGATTCACTGGATGTTTTCAAGAGAGAGTTAGATTTAGCTCTTAGGGCTAACGGAATCAAGGGATATGGAGGGAAAGCAGGAACGGGGTACTTAGATGATTTTAGATGATCAGCCATGATAATATTGAATGGCGGTGCTGGCTCGAAGGGCCAAATAGCCTACTCCTGCACCTATTTTCCTATGTTCTATATGTGCCAAGTCAGGTCAACTTTATTTGTCACATGCATATACAAAATGTACAGTGAAATACAGTGTACATTACACACGGAACTATTTTTTGCCTCTTGTTTATCGTATGGTTTACAATGTATTATGTTTACATATTCTGTTGTACTGCAGCAAGTAAGAATGTTATTGTCCTATCTGGGACACATGACAGTAAAACACGCTTGACCTGACTATTTGATCAGAGCATGGTTAATGTGTTTCTCAATTTAATTGACCCAAAGGAAAACAAACATAGATTGAAATCTTGATAGCTGGACAATTCATCTTGTTTTAGCTGGAGTTGAGTATTACATTTTGGACAGAGAATAGAAATGATTAGTGACAACTGAAAATTAGATGATGAACGAGTTGGGCCGAAGGACCTGTGTTCATGCTGGATGACTCTGACTCTGAGAGCTGTATCATGTTAACTTTCTAACATTGTCCGACATCTCTGGCCTGCAGGCAAAGCTGTAAGCATTCATTGACGTTGCATCCATCTGTGTATGCTTCCACTAGATGGAGAATAAAATTGTATATTAACATGGCTATGCTCCTGGTAGGGCCACCCATGGCGGTAAGGTCAAGGGGGGAGGTCTCTGACAAAGAGCAATCCAACCAAGAGCTCAACGGTGGAACAGGCAGAGGACGATAGCTCACCTTAGTGGAGCGTCACAACGGCTGGGAAGGCGGATGAAGGCTGCAGCAGAAAAGGGTCTCCGGTCGTCTTGGACTCCATGCCCACTGGATCCTGACCCAGATCTGTCAAGGACCGTGGGGTGGCTGTCTGTGCACCAGTCTCCCCATGTTAAACAAAGTCATGCACAGGCGTCCTCCAACCCTGGAGACACCCATGGTCAGCCATGACCGAAGGGGGCCTAAGAAGACATCACATGGCACCGTGGCGCAGTGGTAGAGTTTGATCCCGGGTTTGATCCTGACTATGGGTGCTGTCTGCACAGAGTTTGTACGTTCTCCCCGTGACCGCGTGGGTTTTCTCCGGGAGCTCCAGTTTCCTCCCACACTCCAAAGACGTACAAGTTTGTAGGTTAGTTGGCATCAGTAAAAATTGTAAATTGTCCCTAGTGTGTGTAGGATAGTGTTAGTGTGCGGGGATCGCTGGCCGGCGATGACTCGGTGGACCGCGGGATCTGTTTCCGTGCTGTATGTCAAAACAAAACTAAACTAAGATATTACTAAGTGTTGGAAGGAACTGCAGATGCTGGTTTACACCGAAGATAGACACAAAATGCTGGAGAAACTCAGCGGGACAGGCAGCAGATTAAACTAAGATATTATGCAGATCCAAATTTATTGTAATGTTCAGTGATAAGGTGATCAGATCAACAAATAACATGCCCTCAAAATGCTCAATCCAACACTTTCTGATCAGTGGCAGCTGAAGTTTTAAGTTACCAAGTATAGGAAACATCAAAGGTGGACAAGAATGCTGGAGAAACTCAGCGGGTGAGGCAGCATCTATGGAGCGAAGGAATAGGTGATGTTTCGGGTCAAGACCCTTCTTCAGAAACTCAGCGGGTTTCGTCTGAGGAAGGGTCTCGACCTGAAACGTCGCCTATTCTTTCGCTCCATAGATGCTGCCTCACCCGCTGAGTTTCTCCAGCATTCTTGTCCACCTTCGATTTTTCCAGAATCTGCAGTTCTTTCTTAAGTACGGGAAACAAATATGTTCTTGATCTTGACTAAATTTGTGGAAGGTTATATCGCCTGGTTGCATAACCAAGTTGAGTAGAGGCCAGTTAAGGAGAAGCATTGATCTGGCATCAGAGACATCTGCATGAAAAGCATCAAAGAGCATCAAAGATAAGAATCTGAAATCTGTTTTATCTTTTCCCCCATGAACATCCCAATGCCCAGCACATGATTGGTGAAAATTGGACTGATTGAACTCGGTGACGCTGGTTGAAGACTTATCCTTGCGCTTAAGACAATGACAAAGTGGAGACAAGTGTTTCCTGGGGGAACACGTCAGAATCATTCTTGTCTTCATTTTTTTTAAAGTGATAATTGTTTCATGATGAAATGGCTCTCCTGCGGCAGTGTGATAATTCACTCCTGGTGGAGCTGCAGCCTCACGGTGCCAGAGACTCGGGTTCGATCCTGTGACCACGGGTGTTGTCTGTGTGGAGTTTGTCCATTCTCACCGTGACTACGTGGGTTTCTTCTCTAACACTGTGCCACACAAACATACAGCTTAATGTTCTGTGGCGTCGGGAGAGATGATGCTTCACATGGCTCGTAACCACATCCCCGCCATCAGCCCCGACATTTCCATTAGCCTTAAGTAGGTGTGTTACAAAACTTACCTTGAGCAGCACTGCAGTTCTGCCGCTCCCCGTGTGCGTGACTTTGGAGCCTTTCAGAGGGGGGCGGGCTTAAAGTGCTGTTTTTCCACAGGCAGGGAAAATCGATCAATGTCGGGTGATTTCGTTGCGGAAGAAAAATCGCTCCGACATTTCATGAATGAAGGTATTTTTAAATTACTCTAAATTATTTATTAACTAAAGTAATTTAAAAATCACCTTCAAAAGCCGTGAGAACCGACAACCGGAAGGATTTTGCGTAGCGGAGAAAAAAGGTAAATAGTTTATTTTTATATTAAAAGTTGTTTTTTTGGGAGGCTTTAATAATATTTTCATGTTGCGAAATGGGTTCCCCAAAAAATGTATGAACAAACAGTATTTTTCCTCCCGACTTCACCACTAACCGCAACGTTCTAATCCACCGCATTCCACTAAAACCCACTCGCTAGTTGATTTAAATGGCCATTAATTTCCATGAATCAAACACTAAATTCCTTCCATTTGGCCCAGAAATTCATGAAAATTAGATTTAAAAATTATGTTATATTGTGGATTATTGTGTGAATGTTATTTGGACACTTAGGCAATTTTAAAAAAGTTTATCTTTTCTTAAGAAATGGATAGATGTTTAGATCTACTCATTGAATTTTGTAATTAGCTACAATTAGATAACTAACTAATTATATGCTTTAATTTCAGGTCATCCAAGTAAGATTGTTTCATATTTATTTCAGAATGTTTCAATCTATAATAAGTGAACATTTCATTGAGTTCTATTAATTTTTAAGAAAGTTATGGGCTTTTAACTGATCCAGATCACAGCTTTTGAGTTAAGTCAATTGAAAGGCAATGGGGAGCAAGATGCTAATTTCCGAGTATGAAAATGGCCATAATTTTCTTAATACTGAAGATATGAAAGTGAATTAGGTGTCAAATTAAACTTCTTTTTATGCTTTATCTGATGGGATAAATTGCAGACTTGATTTTTAAATCTCAAAATTTTGTAACGTTGCTACCTTAAGCCCCAGTCCCACGACAAGAATTTACCCAAGAGCTCTCCCGAGTTTAAAAAAAAACTCGGGGTATTCTACGAACTCCTACGACCTTCCACGAGTATGTTCACGAGCTCCTACGAGTAAAAAGTTTTTAAAAATTTCATCACAAGTATTTTTTTAGTGAAGTTTTTCACGAGTAAAAAAATACTCGTGATGAAAAAAATTTTTACTTTTTACTCGTCGGGGTTCGTCGTGGGTAAACTTGCATCGTGGGACAGGAGCTTTACAAGCCTGTCCCACTTAGGCGTTTTTTTTACAATGCCTAAGTACAGGCGACTAGTTTGCCGCCACATGTTCGCAGGTGGTCGTCGGGAGTAATCTCCTTAGTCTTTCTGGTCGCCGCTAAATTTTCAACTTGTTGAAAAATGCTCGGCCACAGTGGGTTTGACGCCAGTGAGCGTAGCTTGACTTCTCCTGATGTCAGTGCTGTCATAGGTTGTCGCCAGGATGGCGTAGGTTGTTGCCGGTTTTTCCGTAACCTGCTACGACTACGGCAGTCGCCGGCAGTTGCCTAAAAAGTGGGACAGACCCATTAAGGATCTCAACCCGAAACTTTGTCTATCCATTGCCTCCCCAGATGCTGCCTGATCCACAGAGTTCTTCCAGCCCTTTGCATTCACCTCAAGATTCCAGTATCTGGAATCTCTTGCATCTGCATGAGATCTTTGGCCTGCGTGGACGAGTTGGGCCAAAGGGCCTGTCTTCATGCCATGTGAGTCCATGATTCTTGGCGGGTTGTGATTGGAACTGACCGCTGTGCAATTGTCACTGGTTGACCCTTTTCTGGACAGCAGGATGGGAGGAAGGTTGTTGAAGACGGAGCTGAGGGCACTGGCCCAAGGCTGTTGCCCTGAGGGAAGAAAGATGCAATGCTGCAGATGGACAACTCGGTGGCTCAGGCAGCATCTCTGGAGAACATGGATAGGTGACGTTTCACAGAGTGCTGGAGTAACTCAGCGGGTCAGGCAGCATCCCTGGGGAACATGGATAGGTAGCGTTTCAGTTTGGGACCCTTCTTAGAAACATAGAAACATAGAAAAATAGGTGCAGGAGTAGGCCATTCGACCCTTCGAGCCTGCACCGCCATTCAATATGATCATGGCTGATCATCCAACTCAGTATCCCGTACCTGCCTTCTCTCCATACCCCCTGATCCCTTTAGCCACAAGAGCCACATCCAACTCCCTCTTGAATATAGCCAATGAACTGGCCTCAACGACCTTCTGTGGCAGAGAATTCCAGAGACTCACCACTCTCTGTGTAAAGAATGTTTTCCTCATCTCGGTCCTAAAGGAATTCCCCCTTATCCTTAGACTGTGACCCCTTCTTCAAACCGAGAGTCAGGGGAAAGGGGAGTGAGAGATATAGACAGTACTTAGGACAAATGACTGTAGCATATGCAAAAAACAACGATAATCTAGGAAATGTGGAGCCTACAATGGTTCATTGGTGGCTGTGGGATAGGTGATAATGAGTTAATACAGACAGTGAAACTCAACAGGACAGCAGTGAAACTAATACGATGACTTGGGTGGGAGAGAGACGGAGAGAGATGGGATGCAGGGTCTACTTGTAGATGTCGAAACCAAAATTCATACAGAAGTCGCCCAAGCAAAATATGAAGTGCTGTTCCTCCAATTTGAGTTGGGCCTCACTCTGACAGTGGAGGCCCAGGACAGAAAGGTCTGTGTGGGAATGGGAGGGGGAGTTAAAGTGTTTGGCAACCGGGAGATCAGGCTGGCCGAGGGGGACTGAGTGGATGGTTCTGTCTTGTATCAGGTATGAGTCGAGCTACAAGAGGAATTCCCCCCCCCCCCACCCCCAGTTTGGGGCAGCAGGCTGCTTCTAAATGGTAAATGGGTGGATTAGATTAAATTCTTAATTCGTCTGAATTGAATTGAATTGAATTGAATTGAATTGAATTGAATTGAAAGACATAGCATGGGAACAGGCCCTTCGGCCCACCGAGTCCACGCCACCCATCGATGCAGGCACGTGCCGTCATGGTAGGCAGTGCCTACCCTGACTAAAATTATAATACGGTTATTATTACAATCACAATCACAATCAGTTTTATTCGTCGCATCCGCATAAAGTGCAAGTGAAATGAATTTGCCAGCAGCGGTACAATGAAAAAGAACACATGTAACACGAGAAAGTATGTGCAGCTCACGTGCCGGAGACGCTGCTTCAAGCCTTCAATGACAACAGTCTAGAAAGGCAGCTGAAATTCTGCCTTTGCACCGTGAACTGCGTACATGTGCTGCGCAGCATACTGCGCAACTTTCCTGGCGGGTTTTTCAAACATGGATTGTCATTATCTTAAGACTATCTTAAGAAACAAAGAGAGAATAATGGAATTTGTGTACAGATAATGTGGTAAATAAATTTCTTTGACCTATATGTTTTTAAATACTTTAAATACTCCAATTAAGAGATAATGCTTTTGAAGACAAATTACTTTATAAAAGTCGACTGACTGCCTACCGGAGAGAACAAACTGCGCATGCGCGGTTTTTTAAAGATTTTCTAAAGTTCCTGATGACCGTCGATTGCTTTGGTTCTGCTGTGAACTAATTGTGGGAAATTGATTAAGAAGGAACTGCAGATGCTGGAAAAATCGAAGGTAGACAAAAATGCTGGAGAAAGTCAGTGGGTGAGGCAGCATCTATGGAGCAAAGGAATAGGTGACGTTTCCGGTCATCTCATGATTCTCTGTGGATTCTCTGTGGAATCATGCCTGTTTTGATCAATCAAGTCCATGGATATTTTGAAGGCAGAGATGGATAGATTCTTGATCAGTACGGGTGTTGAGGGTTATGGGCAGAAGGCAGGAGAATGGGGTTAGGAGGGAGAGATAGATCAGCCATGATTGAATGGCGGAGTAGACTTGATGGGCTGAGTGGCCTAATTCTACTCCAATTACTTCTGATCTTCTGACCTTATGAATTGTAGAGGTACGATCAAGAAACTAAATATTTCTTTCAAAGGACAAAGGACATTTATTGTCACATGCACCATTCCTGGTGTAGTGAACTTTGAGTTGCCATTTGCAGCACACCAATAAAAGTAAGACACCACATTAAAGAAGAATTTAACATAAAACATAAAAACATCCCCCCACAATGGTTCCCACTGTGAGGAAAGGCAGCAAAGTCCAGTCCTCTTCCTCTTATTTACCCCGTAGTCGGGGCCTATTGAGGCCTCCGCAGTCTCCGCAACGGTGGCCCGACGTTTCAGGTCCTCTCGCCGGATGATGGAGCTCCGGCGTTGGGAGAACACTCTTCAGCGGCTTGGAGTGTCTGGAACGGCCGCTTGCTGCCAGAGACCGCAGCTCCCGAAGTCCACAGGCCACGCTGGCCGGAGCTCCGACACGGGCGATCTCGGCGAGAGATCCCATGCTCTGCGGTGTTTAAACGTCAGCGCCGCCGCGGCTGCACGCTCCGCTACCACGGCTCCGCGATGTTCGGAGTCGGCGGTCTCAGCACTCCGGAGCTTACCACACGGCGACCCGGGTAAGGCATCGCCCGCTCCGCGATGGTGCTTTAGCCGCCGCGGAAGCCGAAGCTCTGGCCGGTCCCAGCACGAAACGCCGCTCCAGTCCCATTGGTAGGCCACGAGGAAGGGGCGAAGATGCGGCTCAGAGAAAAGCCGCAACTCTGACCAGTTAGGGACTGAGAAATACAGTTTCCCCCCCCCCACTTAAAAAAAATTAGACCTCCAAAACGAAACTTTGTAACAAACTAAATAAATGTTTGAAATGGTGAAAGGACGGACAGCTGCTGGCTGGGCAGCCATGCTCTCATCTGACAGTGCCTGACCTGGTGAGTGTTTCTATCATCTTATCTTTGTATTTCAGACTGCCGGCATCGGATTCGTTTTTGGCTCCTCACGTATACTCAGCGAGTGACTCATTAGTTGGTGGCATTCAGAGCAGTTTGGATCCATGTCAAGCCTAAAGTGGTTGTTAGTCTCCTCTTCATCTCCTCCCTGTCGTTGCAAATAATTTTAATGTTCAATATTTAATGGAAGTATTAAACCTGGGCTCAATAACATGAACACATTGTGTGCCGATTGAAAGAAATAAGGTGGAAAATGAAACTTACCAAGAAAGCTGTAATTTTAATAGAATGTCTTAATAAAATTGTCACTTAAAGGAACCATGGGAAGAATTAATGTAACATGAGAATTAAAGGAGGTATTGAACGTGTTGTCTTCAGCAAGCTTTGATACTGAAGGGAAACTGAGGCCCAGGTATAAATTTTCAAATGCAATTTTCCTTTTTCTCTCGTGGAGCAAAGTGCAGGTCTTCCCAGTGCCGGAACATTTCAGGAGCGTAATGGGCAAATCCCAGATTATTTTTGTATATTTTTCAACAGGCATCCATTGGATTAAGTAAAATATTATAATCTTTCAGCAGAATGAAAGATAAAGTTACCATTAATAGGAATAGTAAATCTGAGGAAAGACATCCTTGCCATAGAGGGGAATACAGAGAAGATTCACCAGACTGATTCCTGGGATGGCAGGACTTTCATATGAGGAAAGATTGGATAGACTCGGCTTGTACTCGCTGGAATTTAGAAGATTGAGGGGGGATCTTATAGAAACTTACAAAATTCTTAAGGGGTTGGACAGGCTAGATGCTGGAAGATTGTTCCCGATGTTGGGGGAGTCCAGAACAAGGGGTCACAGTCTAAGGATAAGGGGGAATTCCTTTAGGACCGAAATGAGGAAAACATTCTTTACACAGAGAGTGGTGAGTCTCTGGAATTCTCTGCCACAGAAGGTAGTTGAAGCCAGTTCATTGGCTATATTTAAGAGGGCGTTAGATGTGGCACTTGTGGCTAAAGGGATCAGGGGGTATGGAGAGAAGGCAGGTACGGGATACTGAGTTGGATGATCAGCCATGATCACATTGAATGGCGGTGCAGGCTCGAAGGGCCGAATGGCCTACTCCTGCACCTATTTTCTATGTTTCTATGTTTCTATGAATCTGAGGGGTTACTTTCTCGCATGAAGGGTGGTGGGTGTCTGGAACGAGCTGCCAGAGGAGGTAGTTGAGGCTGGGACTATCCCAACATTTAAGAAACATTTAAGGGGCTGTCCCACATGGATGACCTAATTGTCGAGTTTAGAAGAGTTTGAAAAAGTGACATGTTAAAGGCCTCTTTCGACCTCCTTCGACTATGTTGAAGACCAGCTTCGACTAGCTACGACTAGCTACGACTAACTTCGGGAAAATTGGACACCGAATAGTGGAGAGTGAAGATGACCTCCTTCGATCTCCTTCGACCTCCCTTCGACTATGATGAAGACTATCTATGACTACCTTCGACTACCCTCGATTACCTACGACTGACATGCCGACGTATTACGACCTACTACTACTAAATCTACAAGTAAAAAAAGTATAGATTTTTTTCCATGGCGACCTTTTTTTACTCGCGGGCATTTTTTAACATATTGAAAAAAACGCCGCGACCCAGCTGAGGCCTCGAGTACGCGGGGACTACTCTCGAGCATGAAGGAGAGTATGAGTTGAGGGTAAACTCGCCAGAACTCAAATGGGACAGGTACATGGATAGGACAGGTTTGGAGGGAAATGGGCCAAACGCAGGCAGGTGGGATGAGTATAGATGGGACATGTTGGCCGGTGTGGGCTGAAGGGCCAGTTTCCACACTGTATCACTCTATGACTAGTGCTCAGTGGGCTAGGCAGCATCAGTAGAAGGAATGAACAGGTGACTTTCAGGTCGAGACACCTCCCTTTATCCCATGCAAGCAAGAATTTATTTGTCCTATCTGTGACACATGACCTAAAAATCTCTTGACTTGACTCTTGATATAAAAATGCGGATCTAATTTTCAATTTATTCTGATCTCCACTGCCTGACTCCTAATGTGCCCCACTCCCTGATCAACTCGAGTGTTTTATTGTAATCAGTAGCGACGATGGGACGATGGAACTCTCTCTTGCAGGCCTGTAAACACAATGCACGCAGATAATATAAAATGCACAAAAAAATCAATAAATTAATAACCCCCAGATGAAGCCAATTAACGTACAAACCCGTACGTATTTGGAGAGTTGGTTGAAACTGGCTTCTAAACTCACACAGGTCACGGGGAGAACGTAAAACTCTGTTTAGACAGCACCCGAAGTCAGGATTGAACCCGTGTCTCTGGCGCTGTGAGGTGGATCACAATGAAGACTGTTCTGGTCTCTTGCAAGTTTCCATGTTCTTTGATGCACCACTGTTTAGATTAGTATATTATTGTCGCATGCACCGAGGTGCAGTGGAAAGCATTATTGGCTTTCGTCCAGTCAGCAAAATGACTAAGTTCGTGATTACAATCAAGCCAAACGCAGTGCACAGATACATCCATTCCCAGTCCAACAACAGCTGCAGAGGCATATTCGGGCCCTTAAATCTATTAGTAAGCTTTGGACTCTCAATGCATGCACATAATCCAGGAATTTCTCATCTTTAAATGGCCCAAATGTCTGTGGTTCCCTTTGGATTTGAAAACCACAACTAGAAAGATTTGGTGCAATGTGTAAGAAGGAACTGCAGATGCTGTAAAATCGAAGGTAGACAAAAGGTAGACAAAAATGCTGGAAAAACTCAGCGGGTGAGGCAGCATCTATGGAGCAAAGGAAACAGGCGACGTTTCGGGTCAAGTCCCTTCTTCAGATGGGGGGGGGGTGGCTGGAAGAAGAAAGGAAGAGGCAGAGACAATGAGCTTAGAGAGAGCTGAGAAGGGGAGGAGAAAGTAGGGACTACCTGAAATTAGGGAAGTCAATGTTCATACCACTGCGGGGCAAACTGCCCAATGCTCCTCCAATTTACGGTGGTCCTCAGTCTGGCCATGGAGGAGGCCCAGGACAGAAAGGTCGGATTCGGAATGGGAGGGGGAGTTGAAGTGCTGGGCCACCGGGAGATCAGGTTGATTATTGCGAACCGAGCGGAGGTGTTGGGCGAAGCGATCGCCAAGCCTACACTTGGTCTCACCGATGTAGAGCAGCTGACAGCTAGAGCAGCGGATTTGGTGATTTGGTCCAATATCTCTTTATGCTGCTCAGAATCGGGTTTTGTTTGATGATGTTTCTGTGAGACACCTTGGGATATTTCAATACATTAAGGGAATTATATAAGTGCTGCTGTTATTGTCTTATTTCATGGAACAATGCACTTTACAATGTAGTACATCGGTTTCTAATGTGAGTTTAACAATAGAGCATGGAGTAAAACAGATAATGTCAAAATAGATTATTACAGGTTGACCTCACTGTAATGTATGGAATCATTGGAACAACGTTGAACTCAAACTACCACCAACATCTCTATAGAATAGACATGAACTGCCATTCTGCCTTTAGAAAGAAGATGTGGAGGAATTTCTTTAGCCGGAGGGTGGTGTATCTGTGGAATTCATTGCCGCAGACGGCTGCGGAGGCCAAGTCTTTAGACTTTACTTTAAACTTTGGAGATGCAGTGCGGAAACAGGCCCTTCGGCCAACCGAGTCCACGCCGACCAGCGATCACCTGGTACACTAACTCTATCCTACACAATTTACAATTTTACCGTGGCCATTTAACCGACTAGCCTGTACGACTTTGGAGTGTGGTAGGAAACCGAAGCACCCGGAGAAACCCCACACGTTCACAGGGAGAACGTACAAACTCATTGGGTATTTTTAAAGTGGAGATTGACAGATTCTTGATTAGTACGGGTGTCAGAGGTTATGGGGAAATGGCAGGGGAGTGGAGTCGACTGGGAAAGATAGCTCAGGCATGATTGAATGACAGACTAGACTTGATGGGCAGAATGGCCTAATGCTGCGCCTATGACTTATGAACTTATGCCTTCGGTGAGATTGGACATAAACGGCAAAATGACTCCTCTGCTGTACGCTAAATAGAATTTTGCTTAAATTTAGTTGATACAATACAACCTAACTTCTGAAAGCAAGCTTGTCAAGGAGACACAATAGACAATAGGTGCAGGAGTCGGCCATTCAGCCCTTCAAGCCAGCACTGCCATTCAATGTGATCATTCACAATCAGTACCCCGTTCCTGCCTTCTCCCCATATCCCCTGACTCCGATATCTATAAGAGCCCTATCTAGCCCTCTCTTGAAAGTATCCAGAGAACCAGCCTCCACCGCCCTCTGAGGCAGAGAATTCCACAGACTCACAACTCTCTGTGTGAAAAAGTGTTTCCTCATCTCTGTTCTAAATGGCTAACCCCTTATTCTAAAGCTGTGGCCCCTGGTTCTGGACTCCCCCAACATCGGGAACAAGTTTCCTGCCTCTAACGTGTCCAAACCCTTAATAATCTTATATATTTCAATAAGATCCCCTCTCATCCTTCTAAACTCCCGAGTATACAAGCCCAGCCGCTCCATTGTCTCAGCATATGACAGTCCCGTCATCCCTGGAATTAACCTTGTAAACCTACGCTGCACTCCCTCAATAGCAAAAATGTCCTTCCTCAAATTAGGGGACCAAAACTGCACACAATGCTCCAGGTGTGGTCTCACTAGGGCCCTATAGAACTGCAGAAGGACCTATTTGTTCCCAAATACTGCAGGAAGTGGTTTATCAGCCAAAAGCCCTGTTTCTGTGCTGTATTTGTAAACTTAACCCTATTGATGAAATTATGGCAAGATGTCTCGGTAGTTTCAGACTGAATTATTGATAAATTAAAGTAATCATTTTCAGAGTTTCCTCCCACACTTCCAAAGACGTACAGGTTTGTAGGTTAATTGACTTGGTATAAATGTAAAATTGTCCCCAGTGTGCGTAGGATGGCGTTGGCGTTCAGATATCGCTGGTCTGTGCGGCCTTGGTGGGCCGAAGGGCCTGTTTCCGCGTTGTATCTCGATTGGTGAAAGAATGGCAAGGTATATATATGTAGTTTCAGACTGAATTATTGATAAATTATAATAATTCTTTACAATAAAGTCATGCAATTATATCATGCAAATAAGGTGAGAATGGAGTGCTGAACTATCAAATAATTTGAATTAAGCAACAGTTAAATTAAGAATAGATCTTGTAATGTGTGTGTTAGGATTTGCACTGTGCACCTGTTAAATGCATTGAAAGTTACATTGAAGAAGCCAATATATTGGAAGATACAATTAACTAATGCAAACTGACGCAAATTACTAAGCACACTCCCCGAATAGTTATTAATAGACCCTTCAATGGCAATGAACAATATTACGAGACCTTCCTTGCATTATGATGATAATTTTAAAATAAACATTATCACTATGATCTTATTAGCCTAATTTAAAATTGCAAAATTACCAATCAATCCGTATTTTCTGCATGTTTAACGAGAATGTGAAATATATCTTCATAAATTAGGAAATGAATTAGTTGTGTTGTGCGAGTGACTTGGAGACAAAATCTTTGCGTTCTTCTGCACGACTGATTTCTAAAATCTAAGAGTTTTGCTTTTTTTTTGGTTTAGTTTGGAGATACAGCGTGGAAACAGGCCCTTCGGCCCGCCGAGTCCGCGCCGACCAGCGATCCCCGCACACTGACACTACCCTACACGCACTAGTGACAATTTACAGTTTTGCCGAAGCCAATCAGCCTACAAGCCTGCATGTCTTTGGAGTGCGGGAGGAAACTGGAGCACCCAGAGAAAACCCACGCAGGTCACGGGGAGAACGTATAAACACCATACAGTATTCAGGATCGAACCCGGGTCTCTGGCGCTGTGGCAGCAACTCTACCGCTGCGCCACCATGCTGCCCAAAGAGGATGAATGAGGTTTTTTTCTGATCCAAGGATAGTCTCTGTACTTCCATGTGAGCATGGTGTGTCGCGAATGGCGATAATGGTGACCATTCATGATAATCCAGCCATCACAAATTCTACAGACTAGCTATTCTTTCTTTTGAATGATTGATTGAAAGATTCAGCTCACCGCGTCCACGCCGAGCGCCGATCACCCGTTCACACTAGTTCCACGTTATTCCATTTCCTCACACCCTTCCAACACACCAGGCGGCAATTTACCGAGGGCCGATTCACCTGCCAACCCGCACGTCTTTCTTGCTTCCGCCGGAAGGAACTGACGCTCCACTAAGGTCAGCCATCGTCCTCCACCTGTTCAACCGTTGAGGTCTTGGTTGGATCGCTCTTTGTCAGAGACCTCCCCCTCGACCTTACCGCCATGGGTGGCCCTACCAGGAGCATCGCTCCAGACGGCATCGCTCTCAGGATCTCAGGTCCACACAAGCTTCTCCACCCCTCCCCAAACCCCCACAATCAGTCTGAAGAAGAGTTCCAACTACTACCTACCATCTACCTCATTGAATGCCCCTGGACTATCTTTAATCTTTACTAGTTTACTAGAAGTTATATTGCACTGAAGATGATTCCCTTTATCCTGTACCTGTACGCGGTGGATGGCGCGATTGTAATCACGTATTGTCTTTCCGCTGACTTTTTAGCTCGCAACAAAAGCTTTTCACTGTACCTCGGTACACGTGATAATAAACTAAACTGAACCTGAAAAACCCCGAAGCATCGCCTATCCTAGTTCTCCAGAGATGCTGCCTGATCCACTAAGTTACTCCCATGCTTTGTGACTTTTTTTGTAAAGCAGCATCTGCAGTTCCTTGTTTCTACTTCCTCAATATTGTTGTTGTCATTTTGATTAGATGGGTTTTTGTAAAAACCTACAGGTGCTGATTTTTTGCTTTTTGGCAGGACGGGTGTCAAGGGTCATGGGGAGAAGGCAGGAAAATGGGATGAGGAGGCAGAGATCGGGCATGATTGAATGGCGGAGTAGACTCGGTGGGCCGATTGGTCTAATTCTACTCCCACAACTTGTGAACTTGTGAGTTTACCACCGCAAACCTGCAGTTGTATAAGACCACATCTGGAGTATTGCGTACAGTTTTGGTCTCCTGATTTGAGGACGGACATCATTGCGATTGAGGCAGTGCAGCGTAGGTTCACGAGATTGATCCCTGGGATGGCGGGACTGCCATATGAGGAAAGATTGAAAAGACTAGGCTTGTATTCACTGGAGTTTAGAAGGATGAGGGGGGATCTTATAGAAACATATACAATTATAAAAGGACTGGACAAGTTAGATGCAGGAAAAATGTTCCCAATGTTGTGCGAGTCCAGAACCAGGGGCCACAGTCTTAGAATGAAGGGGAGGTCATTTATGACTGTGGTGAGAAAAAACGTTGTCACCCAGAGTTGTGCATTTGTGGAATTCCCTGCCACAGAAGGCAGTGGAGGCCAAGTCACTGGATGGATTTAAGAGAGAGTTAGATAGAGCTCTAAGGGTTGGTGGAATCAAGGGATATGGGGAGAAGGCAGGCACGGGTTATAGATTGGGGACGATCAGCCATGATTACAATGAATGGCGGTGCTGGCCCAAAGGGCCGAATGTCCTCCTCCTGCACCTATTTTCTATGTTTCTATGTTTCTAATATGGAAGTAGAATGTCAGCAAGGTGAAGATAAATCCTCCAACCATTCCACCTTTCTGGTTTACAACCATCATCTCAGGCCATCAGTAAAATTACATCTCATTACCTATTCTTACCCGTTCATTATGGTATCTGATTTTAATTAGGCCACTTGGCTAGAGTGATAAAACGTGTCAAGAAATGGAGATTGCCTGACATTTGTGAAAAAGGGAAGATTTTATTTCAGTGTGATTAGAAATGTCATCTATGTCTTAATTTAGAAACGGTTTGATGGCTTCGAATTGCACCTCCACTATTTTTGTGGAGAAGAACAGATTTATGGTTGGTTTTGAGAAATTAACCAAATCAAGAACAATGGAACTAACTCATCAAGAGACCGCCTGGAATGAATAATATATCTTTTTCTATCCATAATCCTGATCGGTGAACCTAACTTTAGGGTGGCAGCTGATAGAGGCGCTGCCTCCCAGTGCCAGAGACCCGGGTTCGATCCTGATTTTGGGTGCTGTCTGTGTGGAGATTGCACGTTCTCCCCCGTGAATGCGTGGGTTTCCTCCGGGTGCTCTGGTCTCTTCCCACATCCCAACGGCGCGCAGGTTTGTAGGTTGATTGAGTCCCAGAGTCATACAGTGTGGAAACAGGCCCTTTGGCCCAACTTGCCCACACTGACCAACGTGAAGGAAAGAACTGCAGGTGCTGGTTTAAATCGAAGATAGACACAATAATGCTGGAGTAACTCAGCAGGACAGGCTGCATCTCTGGAAAGAGAAGGAATGGGTGACGTTTCGGGTCTGGACCCTTCTTCAGATTGATGTCAGGGGGGTGAACAACACAGAGGTAAAATGTTGCAGAGATGAAACAGTGAGAGGGAATGTTGTTGAACCGATGACATGCTCACTCATTGCTCCCTTTGTGTGACATTTTGTGTCTGTACCTTCCCATCCCCTGACATTCCTTCTCTCCAGACATGTACCTGTCCCGCTGCGTTGCTCCAGCATTTTGTGTCTGTCCCGTCCACACTGGTCCCACCCAGCTGCGCTTGGCCCTTTTCCCTCTAAACCTGTCCTATCCATGTACCTGTCCAACTGTTTCTTGAGCCTTACGATAGTTATTAAGGGTTTGGACACGCTAGAGGCAGGAAACATGTCCCTGGTGTTGGGGGTCTAGAACCAGGGGCCACAGTTTAAGAATAAGGGGTAAGCCATTTAGAACGGAGATGAGGAAACACTTTTTCTCACAGAGTTGTGAGTCTGTGGAATTCTCTGTCTCAGAGGGCGGTGGAAGCTGGTTTGCCTGGATACTTTCAAGAGAGAGCTAGATAGGGTTCTTAAAGATAGCGGAGTCAGGTGATATTGGGAGAAGGCAGGAACGGGGTACTGATTGGGGATGATCAGCCATGATCACATTGAATGGCTCGAAGGGCCGAATGGCCTACTCCTGCACCTATTGTCTATTGTCCTGCAGACTATATCAGTAGAACTATTGGCTAAAGGTTGGTACCTAAGTGGCCCTCTGTAAATTGCCCCTAATGTGTAGAGAGTGGATGAGAAAGTGGGATAACATAGAACTAGTGTGAATGGGTCAGGATATACATGGTGGCCAAAGGGCCTGTTTCCTTGCTGTATTTTATGACTTCAGCTCACTCATTTTTGCCTGAAATGTGTCATTCCATTTCTGCTTCCTTAAAAGGACATGATATCTTTAATATTCCTTATGATCTGTGAAACACTGCCTTCTGATTGAAGTTTGATTTGATCCCTCTCACATCACAAAGTACACTTCACTCTGCCTGCACTGTGAAGAAATGATTTGGGATTGCCACTGCCAAAGCACATTCAGCTTCTGAGCAGAGGTTAGATATTTCAAAGGCCACGGCTGTTCAAAAACATACAGCAGAGTTGTGTCAAAGAAATTTTTTGTTCCAGTTCGAGCAAGGCTCGAAAAAAAAAATCTTAACTGGCGGCAAGAATTCCGTGCGGGGCATCAGGATCTTGGCTATGGGAATCAATATTGCATGAATCTGCTGCAAATGACGGCATTCGAGCGTCCCAGGCCAGAAACTGTGTTTGTCGACAGCATCATCATCAATTTCTGATTGGGAAGAGATCAGAAATCTGGCAGGAAAATGGGGCTGCATGGTGGCGCAGCGGTAGAGTTGCTGCCTAACTGCAATTACAGTGCCAGAGACCTGGGTTTGATCCCGACTACGGGTGCTGTCTGTACGGAGTTTGCACGTTCTCCCCGTGACTCTCGTGGGTTTTTCTCCGAGATCATCGGTTTCCTCCCGCACTCCAAAGACATTGGCCTGGTGTAAATGTAAATTGTCCCTAATGTGTGTGCAGGGTAGTGCTAGTGTGCGGGGATCGCTGGTTGGCAGGGACTCGGTGGGCCGTAGAGCCTGTTTCCACGCTGTTTCTTTAAACTAAACTACGATCTTTGAATGGTCCGCTGGTCATTTGGGGCTTCTGCCATTGGGATCTGTGATGGGTTTTCTGTGTTTAAACCTGACTCCTAGAACTCCTCTTCATGCTAATTAGTGGAAAAAAAGCATTTCCAAGTGATTTTTCATGACTGTTATAGAAAATAGTCATTAGTTTACTGTCACGTGTACCGAGGTACAGTGAAAAGCTTTTTGTTGCGTGCTATCCAGTCAGCGGAAAGACTATGCATGATGGCATGGGTAGACAAAAATGCTGGAGAAACTCAGCGGGTGAGGCAGCATCTATGGAGCGAAGGAATAGGTGACGTTTCGGGTCGAGACCCTTCTTCAGACCCTCCTTTGCTTCATAGATGCTGCCTCACCCACTGAGTTTCTCCGGCATTTTTGTCTGCCTTTGATTTTTTCCAGCATCTGCAGTTCTTTCTTAAACATGCATGATTACAATTGAGCTGTCCACAGTGTACAGATTCAAGAATAACATTTAGTGCCAGATAAAGTTAGCAAAGGCTGATCAAAGATAGTTCGAGGGTCTCCAATGAGATAGATCTGTTCAGGACTGCTCTCTAGTTGCTGGTGTGATGGTTCAGTTGCCTAATACCAGATAGAGTTTAGGAGACAGAGGGGGGGGACCTCATTGAAACATACAGAATAGTGAAAGGCTTGGATAGAGTGGATGTGGAGAGGATGTTTCCACAAGTGGGAGAGTCTAGGACCAGAGGTCACAGCCTCAGAATTAAAGGACATTCTTTCAGGTAGGAGATGAGGAGGAATTTATTTAGCCAGAGGGTGGTGAATCTGTTCAATTCTTTGCCTCAGAAGATTGTGGAGGCCAATTCAGTGTATATATTTAAGGCATAGATAGGTCGATTCTTGATTAGTACGGGTGTCAGGGGTTATGGGGAGAAGGCAGGAGAATGGGAGGGAGAGATAGATCAGCCGTGATTGAATGGCGGAGTAGACTTGATGGACCGAATTGCCTAATTCTGCTCCTATGATAACAGATAAAACCTGTGACGGTTTGGGGTGTTGAAGTCTTGATGTGTCTTGAAAAAGCTTGGAACCAAATGGCCAGTCGTATTGGTGGGAAAGGGTGGCATGCACAGAGGATACAGATGAAGTCCTAGGTAGCTGACACCCATGCATGGATCTTGCTTGCTGCATTGCTTGCGAGGTAATGCATTGGACCAGATGGAGCAAGCATCAACTTTGGATGCAACACGTATGTGCATCATCAGATACCCACACCTCCCTGGCCATGCTCTCATCTCCCCCCTGCCATGAGGAGGAAGGTACCATAGTCTGAAAACCATGACCTCCAGGTTCAAGAGCAGCTTCTTCTCAACAACCATCAGCCTCTTGAACACTGCACGACACTAACCTCAGCAACATCGCACAACACTACATTACACAAGGTAGACACAAAATGGCGACGTTACGGGTCGAGACCCTTCTTCAGACCTGAAACGTCGCCAATTCTTTCTCTCCATAGATGCTGCCTCAAACATTTTGTGTCTACCTTCGATTTAACCAGCATCTGCAGTTCTTTCTTAAACACTACACTACCCAACACTTACTCAATAACACTACACAATAACACAACTCATCATTACACACTAACCTCAACAATACAAGACAGCACAACACCAACCTCAACTTCAACTTCTAAAGACTTTAGGTTAATATTTGCACTATTATGCTTATTAATTTACTGATGATTTTGTTTGCTATATCAATACCAATGACTAGAGGGCATGGTTTAAGGTGAAAAGGACAAAGTTGAGGGGTACATGTGGGGGGCAAGTTTTTTTTCGTGGTGGGTGCTGGGAACACGCTGCCAGGGGTGGTGGAGGCAGATACGATCATGGTGTTTAAGAGGCTTTTGGACAGGCACATGGATGTGCAGAGAATGGGGGCATATAGATCATATGCAGGCACTTCAAATTCATTATCGTTGAAAACATTAGCGACGCAGTGGTGCCGGTTTCCGATGGGAACGGTGACGGACGCACCACACATCTCTGTCCTCCAGTTCCTGCGGACTACCGCCGCTGGAAGTCTAGGATGTTGGTGTGTGTGTGCTTTATCATCATTCCTTACAATGTTATATACGACAGTGATCGCAACTTCTACTGAAGCTTGGATGGCCGTTGGCTCGCTAGAAGCTCATCCGCCCTTTGACAGGTCTTGATTTTGGTCCTGCTGGGGGTCCTTAGCCCCCTCCTCACCAGGCAAACCAGGTGGGGGAGTCGGTTTAGTCGCCGACTGTCCGACCCTGGAGCAGGTAGCATGGGATTACATGATACCCATGGCGGGGGGATCTGACCCCATCCTGACCACTGCGCACTCCAAAGACATACAGGTTTGTAGGTTAATTGACTTGGTAAATGTAACAATTGTCCCTAGTGGGTGTAGGATAGTGTTCAAGAAGGAACTACTTCTAGAAAAACTGATGCTGGAAAATCGAAGGTAGACAAAAATGCTGGAGAAACTCAGCGGGTGAGGCAGCATCTATGGAGCGAAGGAAATAGGGTTTCGGCCCGAAACGTTGCCTGTTTCCTTCGCTCCATAGATGTTGCCGCACCCGCTGAGTTTCTCCAGCACTTTTGTCTACCATAGGATGGTGTTAGTGTGCGAGGATCGCTGGTCGGCGCGGAACCGGTAGGCCCCAGAGCCTGTTGCCACACTGTATCTCTAAATTAAACTAAAGGTAAGAGTTAGTTTTGGCATCATGTCTGGCATAGATATTGTGGGCTGAAGGGCCTGTTCCTGTACGGAACTTTGTTCAATGTTCTATGATCAATACTTATTTTCTCAAATACTTTTCCCTTTGATGCTCATTGCAGACTCAGTATTTGGAGCAAGAGTGTCTTTGCATTCAGAGTAGGCTGTAGGTCTTAAAGAGCAGACTTACAGCAATGCACATTGGGCATCGTCTGGTTTGTCCACTTATTAGCTGAGCACACAGAGCAAAAGTGCTTATTTCGATAGAGCTTTGCCGTCTGAAGAGAAAGATGTTTCAAGGACTTTGCTCAGACTGGATATTGGCATGTCCAGAACTGAACGCCGTCTATAATTAGATGGGAATTGGCAGCATTTGCGTGCCACATGGAGAAAGGTCAGATGGATGGCTTGTGTGGAAAGTGCAGCAGACACCGACCGTCCTTATGGGGTTGAGGTTAATGTCAAACCACAATGGAAAGCCGATTTTAATTTGCACCTAACCTGTACTCCTCATGCAATGGAAATTCTTCATGCGACGTGTAGCGCACAAGCTTTACATCCTCTACTTTTCAAAGTACAAGCCAACAGCTCGTTATTTATTAACAGGAGTATAACAGTAACAGGGACTTAATGTATCAGTTCAGCAGTTCTAGGAGCAGAATTAGGCCATTTAGCCCATCAAGTCCACTCCGCCATTCAATCATGGCTGATCTATCTCTCCCTCATAACCCGTACTGATCAAGAATCTATCTAACTCTGCTTTAAAATACCCATTGACTTGGGTATAATAATTCAGTGGTGACATGTATAAGTTTACTTGCAACTCCTGAATGATGCTTAGTTTTTGGTCTGAAGAAAGGTCTAGACCCACAACGTCACCCATTCTTTTCCCCAGAGATGCTACCTGACCTGCTGAGTTACTCTAGGGAGTATTTTGTGTCTATCTTCAATGCTTAGTTTTAGTTCAGTTCAGAGATAATGTGGAAACAGGCCGTTCAACCCACCGAGTCCGTGCTGACCAATAATCACCCATATCCTAGTTCTTCCCTACACACTAGGCATAATTTACAGCAGCCAATTAACCTACAAACCTGGACATCTTTGGAGTGTGGAAGGAAACCGGAGCACTCAGGGAATACACATGCGGTCACGGGGAGAACATGCAAACTCTGTACAGACAGCACCCGTAGTCGGGATCGAACCCGGGTCTCTGGCGCGGTGAAGCCACAACGCTACCGCTGCGCCACCGTGCCGATCCTGATGCTCTGGGGACACAAGGTTTTTGTAAAATGAATTAAAACAGATATACGACTGGACTGAACAGGGGGCTGTTGCAATCTCCAACCAAGTTTACAATATGCTGAGAGAATGAAGCGGCTGGGCTTGTACACTCTGGAGTTTAGAAGGATGAGAGGGGATCTTATTGAAACATATAAGATTGTTAAGGGCTTGGACATGCTGGAGGCAGGAAACATGTTCCCGATGTTGGGGGGGTCCAGAACCAGGGGCCACAGTTTAGGAATAAGGGGCAAGCCATTTAGAACGGAGACAAGGAAACACTTTTTCTCACATAGAGTTGTGAATCTGTGGAATTCTCTGCCTCAGGTGGAGGGAGGTTCTCTGGATGCTTTCAAGGGAGAGCTGGATAGGGCTCTTAAAGATAGCGGAGTCAGGGGATATGGGGAGAAGGCAGGAACCGGGTACTGATTGGGGATGATCAGCCGTGATCACATTGAATGGCGGTGCTGGCTCGAAGGGCCGAATGACCTACTCCTGCACCTATTGTCTATTTTCTATTGTCTATGGTCTATTGCCTTTGATAAGGTCCCGCATGGTCGGCTGTCTGGACGGATAGATGCCATGGGATGCAAGGAGAGCTAGCTAAATGGATACATATTGAGTTAATGGTAGAAATCAGGATGTTGACAGTAGATCGTGCCGCAAACACAAGATAGTCGTAATATGGGAAAGCTCAACAGATGGTTTATGAATAGTTTAGATTAAATACAATCAAGCTGAACTCCAGTAGAATAGGTCGAGCAAAAGGGAAGATACAGAGTGCAGAATATAATTCTCAGCATTGTTGCGCATCAGTTCCACAGACAAAGTTCAATGTCCGCAATAGGGTGGAGGTGAATCGGACAGTGCCCTAGCTTGTGGAAGGACTGTTCAGAAGCCTGATAGCAGAGGGGAAGAAGCTGTTCCTGAGTCTGGTGGTGCGCGCTTTCAAGCTTCTGTTCATTCTGCCGGACGGGAGCGGGGAGAAGAAGGAATGACCGGGGTGGGACAAGTCTTTGATTATGTCGGCTGCTTTCCCGAGGCAGCGAGAAGTGTGGATGGAGTCGATGGTGGGGAGTGTGGTGTGTGTGATGGGCTGGGCTACATCTACAATGGTGGGGAGTGTGGTCTGTGTGATGGGCTGGGCTATATCCACAACTCTCGGCAATATGTAGCGGGGAATTTTAAGAATTTTCCTTGATTAATTCTGAACTCCAAACTCTGATCATGTGGGTTTTCTCTGGGGCTACAGTTTGCTTCCACATTTCAAAGACATGTGGGTTTGTAGAATACTTGGTTAATATCTATATATTTATATATATATATATATATACATATATGTGTGTGTGTGTGTGTGTGTGTGTGTGTGTATATATATATAAATACACACACACACACACACACACACATATGTATATAGATGTGAATAAATGAATGTCGTTGTCACTTGCGGGCGGAGCACCAAGACAAATTCCTTGTATGTGAATACGTGGCCAATAAACGTATTCATTCATTCATTCATTCATCTACATGAACCGCCACACCTCCACACCCATGCCCAAATTTAATCACCTCTCGAGTGCTGTATTCAAGACAGAGTTTGATATAGCTCTTGGGGCTAACGGAATCAAGGGATTTGGGGTGAAATCAGGAACGGGGTACTGATTTTGGATGATCAGCCATGATCATATTGAATGGCGGTGCTGGCTCGAAGGGCCGAATGGCCTACTCCTGCACCTATGTTCTATGTTTCTATGTTTCTATGGCAACGCTCCAATTACCAAGAGAAACAAATTGCTGAATGTTGGAATAAAGTGCAAGTTGACACTCGGATATGCAGGAAAGTGAGTGTTAAGATCAAGAAGGAACATGAAAAAGAATTTGTCTGATAGAACTTCAAGAGTAGCAACGGACTTGTCTCCGTGAGTGAGAGAGATTAAGTGCTGTGGAATTAATATCCCCACAATCAGCGTTTCACAGCAAAAAAAGTGATGCCGGATACTTCAACTCTGGGCACATAGACTCCAAGTTTATAGCAAGCAAGCGCAAGTTCACAGCCTGCCACTCTCGTGTTAATTAAAGTCATTAAAGTGCATTACTTGTTATTCTACAAATTTTAAACTATCGACGACTTTCAATTAAGAGTAGAATAGATATGATGAGAGGATGAAACTGTTTTGGACAAACATTTTGCCCAGACTACAAGATTTTAGTTTAGTTTAGTTCAGAGATACAGCGCTGAAACCGGCCCTTCGGCCTACTGAATCCACGCCGACCAGCGTCACTAACACTATCCTACACACACTAGGGACAATTTACAATCTCTACCGAAGCCAATTAACCTACAAACCAAGTTGTCCAACAACTTTAGGCTGTGCACGCCACACGAAAAAAGAAGAAGAACCTACAAACCTGCACGTATTTAGAGTGTGGGGGGAAAATGGAGCATTCGGGGAAAACCCACGCAGGTCACAGGGAGAACGTACAAACTCTGTGCAGACAGCACCAGAGGTCAGCTTCTTCTTCTTGCGTATGGCGTGCACAGCCTGAAGTTGTGCGACAACTTGTTCTGTTTGACCTTCTGTTTGTGCACGCATTCGTCGAAACAGGGTGGACCACTGGCGCTACATCCACAACTCTCGGCAATATGTAGCGGGCGCAGTAAGCAGGGAAACTCTAGTGCCACCCGTGGATAGAATTGGCAGAGGTGCGCGTTGAATTATGAGTGGAAAGTTGTGATCTGTTCCTTACAACTTGGTTCCATCACTGCTTTGTTCTTCCCCCGTTGCTTACTTGCTTTTGGTCTTTGGCTGCGTAAATAAAAACGGCAGGTGGAGGATATTTAACGCCTCTTCAAGTCGCGTTTCGTAATTAAAGAAACTCAAATCGCCAACAGTCTGACATTGTTGGTGAAATAACAAGAACGCAGCTGCAGTTCTCTAAAGCGTGCAATGCTCAGGAAACATATAGAAAATAGACAATAGACAATAGACGCAGGAGTAGGCCATTCAGCCCTTCGAGCCAGCACCGCCATTCAATGTAATCATGGCTGATCATTCCCAATCAGTACCACTTTCCTGCCTTCTCCCCACATGCCCTGACTCCGCTATCTTTAAGAGCCCTATCTAGCTCTCTATTGAAAGTATCCAGAGAACTTTCTGAGGCAGAGAGTTCCACAGACTCACAACTCTCTGTGTGAAAAATTGTTTCCTCATAGAAACATAGAAATAGAAACATAGAAAAATAGGTGCAGGAGTAGGCCATTCGGCCCTTCAAGCCTGCACCTCCATTCAATATGATCATGGCTGATCATCCAACTCAGTATCCCGTACCTGCCTTCTCTCCATACACCCTGATCCCATTAGACACAAGAGTCACATCCAACTCCCTCTTTAATATAGCCAATGAACTGGCCTCAACGATCTTCTGTGGCAGAGAATTCCAGAGACTCACCACTCTCTGTGTAAAGAATATTTTCATCATCTCGGTCCTAAAGGAATTCCCCCTTGTCCTTAGACTGTGACCCCGTGTTCTGGACTCCCCCAACATCAGGAACAGTCTTCCTGCATCGAGCTTGTCCAACCCCTTAAGAATTTTGTAAGTTTCTATAAGATGCCCCCTCAATCTCCTAAATTCCAGTGAGTACAAGCCGCTTCTATCCAGTCTTTCTTCATATGAAAGTCCCGACATCCCAGGAATCAGTCTGGTGAACCTTCTCTGTACCCCCTCTATGGCAAGAATGTCTTTCCTCAGATTTGGAGACCAAAACTGTACGCAATACTCCAGGTGTGGCCTCACCAAAACCCTGTACAACTGCATCTCCGTTCTAAATGGCTTACCCCTTATTCTTAAACCGTGGCCCCTGGATCTGGACTCCCCCAACATCGGGAACATGTTTTCTGCCTCTAGCGTGTCCAAATCCTTTATAATCTTATATGTTTCAATAAGATCCCCTCTCATCCTAAATTCCAGATTGTACAAGCCCAGCCGCTCCATTCTCTCAGCATATGACAGTCCCGCCATCACGGGAATTAACCTTGTGAACCTACGCTGCACTCCTTCAATAGCAAGAAGGCAGGCCCAGGCACAGAATGCAGTGCAGTCACACAACAATTGCCAGGACAGTAGCGTGCAGGACTGATGGTTCAGTAAAGATCTCTTTAGCAGTTTTCACTTCCTTGGTAGTTTTAATAACATTGACGATCCCAGTATTGTCAGTCCCTAGAACAAGAAAGCCTATCCCCCTTAGCCTTAAGAGATACAGCACGGAAACAGGCCCTTTTTGACCCACTAAGTCCGCACTGACCAGTGGTCACCCTGCACAGTGGCACTCTGCTACACACACGAGAGATAATTTGCAATTTTCAGAAGCCGATTCAGTACGTCTTTGGAGTGTGGGAGGAAACCGGAGCGCCAGGAGGAAACGCACGCAGAAAAACGTTGGCCTCCTCCTGCACCTATTTTCTACGTTTCTATGTTTCACTGCAGACTTCTCAAAAGGTACAGCCAGCTCTGTCCCTTCTTGTACAGGGCCTCAGCATTCCAGGACCAGTCCAGTTTGCTGTCCAGGTACACTCTCAGGTAAACTGCACATCCACACCATTGATGGAGATGAGAGACGAGGGTGTTCCTCTCCTCCTAAAGTCCACCACCAACTCCTTAGTGAAAATAAACTAAACCAAACTAAAGGGATGAGAAAAGATTTACGAGGATGTGTCCAGGACTGGAGGGCGTGAGCTATAGGGAGCGGTTGAGTAGGCTGGGTCTCTATTCCAGGGAGCGCAGGAGGATGAGGGGAGATCCTATTGAGGTGTACAAAATCATGAGAGGAATGGATCGGGTAGACGCACAGAGTCTCTTGCGTAGCGGTGTAAAGATTGGTGGAAACAGGGCCGCGACGTGAATGCTCTTTCCTTGACCCCCAAGAGCCTGATTGTTGCTCGGTAGAACCTGGTGGATACATACAGCAGGAGTTTCTGTCCTAGGTTGATGCGTGGGGGAATAAGGACCGCAGCAGTACTTTGTGCCTCTGTAGTGGCAATGATATTGGCTGTTCAATTGAAAGATACAAGTTGTAGCACTAAATGAGCCATCTGATCATAACTGGGCCATGAATAATCTGTCCAAATACAAATTGATCCATTTTCTTTCATACTTTAGTTTTCATTTTTCAATACTGAGCAAATTGAGTTTCTGACGCCTGCACCAATGTAATTCTTCTGCTTGCGAATGAAACGTAAGCCAAAGGAATGGATAGATCTCAAGCCAGGTGTTGAGCAGCCAGGTTGCTGCCTCTGTTGGTGTCAATGTCTGCCAGGCCCTGAGCTCCATTTGGTGGGTGGTAGAGCGGGCACCCAGAGATGACATGGTTGGCTGTCTGTTGTTCTGCTCCGCATTCACAGGCTGGGCTCTGGCGGAGGGAGGGAGCCCCCATCTCCACACGCTGGCATTGAAACGCCCAACTCCAGTACCAAGTCTGTTGAGCTCCACCCATGCTCCTCTCCACCAATGTGAAAATATGTGCAAAACCCCTCCCCCACATCTCTTCAGCTTTGGTGTGAAACTCGTTGTTCTAACTTAATGCTTCAACGTCTCATGACATGTCCTTTGTTACTGTGTGCAGCGGTAGAGCTGCTGCCTCACAGCGCCAGAGACACGGGGTTTGATCCTGACCTCGGGCGCTGTCTGTATGGAGTTAGTACGTTCTCTTCGTAACCTGCGTGGGTTTTCTCCATACCTGTACGTCTTTGGAGTGTGAGAGGAAACCGAAGATCACGGAGAAAACCCACGCAGGTCACGGGGAAAACGTGCAAACTCCCTACAGACAGCACCTGTAGTCAGGATCCAACCCAGATCTCTGGCGCTGTAAGGCAGCAACTCTACCGCTGCGCCACCGTGGCCGCCGTGCCGTCTTGTTGGTGCACGTGAATATACTGATGAATGAGCCAGATCCATCTCTTCATTTCAGCTTCTTCACAACCAGCTCTTCACATTTATTTGGATCACCGTGTGCGCCCACGGTGGCGCAGCGGTAGAGTCGCTGCCTTACAGCGAATGCAGCGCCGGAGACCCCCGGTTCGATCCTGACTACGGATGCTGTCTGTACGGAGTTTGCACGTTCTTCCCGTGACCCGCGTGGGTTTTCTCCGAGATCTCCGGTTTCCTCCCACACTTGAAAGACGTGCAGGTTGCAGGTTAATTGGCTTGGTAAATGTAAAAAAAAAAATTGTTATATTGGATAGTGTTAATGTGCGGGGATCGACGGTCGGCACGGACCCAGTGTGCTGAAAGGGCCTGTAACCGTGCTGCAGCTCTGAACAAAATTTCTTAATGAAACAATTTCTGAAAATAAAATGTTTTATTTTCCTGAATAATTGTTCTCAGGGCTATTTATTCCACGTACACGATCCAGACTGCAGCAATACTGCAGTTATTTTGTACAGCACGATTCACCTCTTCCAAAACATAAATTCATCCGCATCTTCTGAATGGAAGATGACATTCCATTTCATACACTGTAATAGTTTCGATTTTGGTCATGGAGTGAAGAATATGTATTGCTTTGTAAAGGAATTGTTTTATTCACTGGCTATTATGCTAAATTGACAGGTGAGACTCGAGCATTGTGCAAGCGAGTGTTATGCAGATGACATGTTTACAATAATTTCATTCTATTTGAGGCAACAAAGAAATGATGGGAGTGGCTGGCAGTTGTCAAATCCTCGGGCTCTGCAATTCTCGCTACCTGAATAAGAATGATGAATTTTTAGAAGCGGATGTCAAGAGAGTAATTTTCTTCGCATTGTTTTCTTAGATTAATTTCTTCAGCCATTTCCTAGCCATCTTATAGAAACTTACAAAATTCTTAAGGGGTTGGACAAGCTAGATGCTGGAAGATTGTTCCCGATGTTGGGGGAGTCCAGAACAAGGGGTCACAGTCTAAGGATAAGGGGGAATTCCTTTAGGACCGAAATGAGGAAAACATTCTTTACACAGAGAGTCGTGAGTCTCTGGAATTTCATTTCGGAGTCACGTGAGTGACTTCGTGAAGAGCCCGCCGGCACGCATGCGCGACATATCGTCGCAACGCATTGCTGCCGACAGCTGGCGGTGGGGCGCGCTCCTCGCCAGCCCTTCCAAAGGAGCCGCTTAGGTAAGTTAAACTCACCTTAAGTTGGTTGGCCCTTGCTGTCGGTTTTGTCTTTCAGCAAGGGTGCGGATTGGAGTGTTCAGAATGTCTGGACGAAGAAGTCGTGGCCCGGCGCCCTCATCGTTTCCACCTGGGGCCGGGAAGAAGGCGGGGAAGTCATTGCCGTCTGCTGCTGCAGGTCGGGACCCGCTGAGTCGCCACAGCTCCGAGGAGGAGTGCGTGGAGGAGGTCGTCGGGGTGCCTCCTGAAAGGGTGGACCCTGCCACAAGTTCGCCTTTGGCGACAACGGGGAAGGGGTCGTGCTGCGGCCCGACCCCCCTCCGCTAGCCCTTCATTAAAAGGCAGCAGAGGCGCCCGTAAGCCTAACCCGGTCCGGGCCAAGGCTCCACCAGCCGCCATGGAGCGGTCTGGTGCAACGGCGGGACCTGGGTCGTTAGGTCTGCTACCCAACTCCCAACCCCCGCCGCCGGGACGGGGGGCTTGGGTACGGTCCCGCCTCGGTCGCCGAGTCCCCCATGGATGGGAGGACGAGACCATGCGTCGGCACCGTCCGAAATGCGGACAGCCGGCAAGCCTGTGCGGGCGTCGCTCCATGCTTCTGCTGGAGTCGACCCCAAGCCGTCAGGGCCCTTTGTGGCAACGGCTTCTACTCCTGCCAAGGAGAGGCGGTTGGACACCCTGCCCGCACGGGACTCGCACGGTTTCGCTGCTGCGGCCGAAAGCGATCCATTCCGGCACCGAGATCACTTCTCTGAGGTGCGGGCCGATGATAGGAGCCCCGGCATGTTTTCTGAGCCGGAGGACTCCGACCATCCGAGTGTTCAGGATGGGGGGCGTATTGACCGCATCGAGCGGCTGCTGGAGCTGGTACTCCATAATCAACAGCAGTACGCACCCACGGATATCGTCAGGCACAGGGCCGCCTCGCCGGTTTCCCTCATCAGCGAGCCACAAGGGGAAGAAGGGTTTGACCCCACCCCAACACCGTCGGAGCCACCGACAGCTGAGTTACTGGACGTGGCAGCCAAATTTGCTGCACCAATTACAACTGGACTTCCGCTCCAGCCAAAGCTGGTAGCAACAGTGGACTTTCTCACGAATCATCGGTTGCAGGAGGAAGTACTCTCACAGGCCACTCAGCGCCACAAGGCCCCGTCCAACTGTAATGCCCTCAACGTGCCACTGGTCAATACGCCCATATGGGGCAACATCGGCGTGGCTGTCCGCCATCAGGAGGTTAAACTCCAGCGGATCCTCAAACTCCTCACGGCCGGTATTACCGCCTTTGCGCGGTCGGTCGATGGAACGGACCTGTCATTGGATCAGGAGGATGCGTTAGCACTATTATGTGCCACCCAACATGAAATCAACGATTTCCGGAAGAACAGCATCCGTCCGTCTATCAACCCAAAATTTGCAGGATTGTGTAAGCCACCGCCGCCCCCACCGCCCCGACAACTCTTCGGGGAAGACCTTCCGAAGAGGGTCAAGGAGCTGGACGAGGTAGCCAAAACGGTGGGACTTATGCGATCTCAGATCGCCCCCAGACCGATGGTGCCAAAAGCTCCCCCTGCTCGACCGCGAGGTCCGGTCGCATCAGCATCAAGACCATATGCTACTACTCAGCACTACTACCAACAGGGCCAGCAGCAGCGGTCTTTTTTAGGGTCAGGCACACAGCGACCCCAGTGGAAGATGAAGCCATCTTATCGTCAGCCCAACCCAGCACCTCCTCGGCCACCCAAGTATGTCAGGGACCGCCGGTGACCATGGAGGTAAAGCGGTCTGGGTTTCTTTCCCCTGCCCCTTTAATCTCACATGTGGGAGGGCGACTCCGGTTCTTTGCTAAAGCTTGGGTATCAGTTACTTCGGATAAATTTGTTTTACAAAATGTTCGGGGTCATTCTATTGAATTTATTGACGGCAAAGTTCCTCCATCCCAGCATATGCCTAAACGGAAGTTTACGCTGTCTGCTGTTGAGCAGGCAGCAGGCACGGCTGAAATTTTTTGTTTGGAACAAAAAGGTGTGATAGAGAAAACTATTCACGAGCCCATTGAATTCGTCTCCAATATATTTACTAGACCAAAAAAGGATGGAGGTTGTCGGGTGATTATTGATTTGACCCAGTTGAATACCTTTGTAACATATACACATTTCAAAATGGACACCTTTGAGACAGCCAAATCACTGATTTCGCATGGTTGCTTTATGGCATGTATTGATTTAAAAGATGCATACTATTCAGTGTCCATCCGGAAACATCACCGGAAATTTTTGAAATTTGTCTGGATGGATCAGCTCTGGCAATATCGAGCCTTACCAAATGGGCTTACTACTGCCCCTAGGCTCTTTACTAAATTACTCAAACCTATTATGGCCAAATTACGCATAGAACATCATATTGTAATGGCTTATTTGGATGATATTCTGATTATTGGCAATACTCTGGAAGCAGCTGAAAGCGCTGTTTTAGCAACTGTTACTATATTTCAGCAACTGGGGTTTATAGTTCATCCAGAAAAATCGAAGTTTCACCCATCCCAGGTTATGGATTATTTGGGTTTCACGGTGGACTCTATTCAAATGAGGGCCACCATTCCATTTCACAAGGTGGAGGATGTCTCCCTTGCATGTCAGGATCTCGCATCCGCCAGTATACCATCTATTCGGCATACAGCTAAGATAATTGGGAAAATCGTAGCTTTATTTCCGGCAGCCCGGTTTGGGCCTTTACATTATCAAAACCTGCAAAGGGCCAAAATTATTGCGTTAAAAAAGAACGCTGGTCATTTTGACAGACCTATGGAGCTGCCTTCTGATGCTAAGGTTGAGCTCCAATGGTGGGTGTCCAATATTGGCAGGGCATTCAAACCCATTGTTGTGCCCAATCCGGTGGTATATTTGCAAACTGACGCAAGCTCTCTAGGCTGGGGAGCTGCGGACAGCTCTTCTAGTTGTGGAGGCAGGTGGGATCCCCTTGAAGCTAGCATGTTGCTAGTACAAGGGATTAACTATTTGGAGCTGCTTGCAGCATTTCACGGACTGCGGGCATATTGTGCTCATCTTAGTGGCACTCATGTCCGTCTCCAAATAGACAACACCACAGCGGTGGCATATTTAAACCATATGGGCGGTACCAGGTCAGTCTCTTGTGACAAATTGGCTAATACTATTTGGTGCTGGTGTATTGATCGAGATATTTGGATTTCAGCCACCTATTTGCCAGGTAGGCTTAATACTGTGGCAGACACCAGGTCACGCAAATTCAATGATAGTATTGAGTGGATGCTGCATCCTCAAATATTTGCCCAAATTACAGCCAAATTTGGCCAACCGGATATCGACCTTTTTGCGTCCCGGTTGAACCATCAGGTACCGACATATGTGTCATGGGAACCAGACCCTGGGGCATTAGCGATTGATGCATTCTCGCTAGACTGGGGGAAGTGGTTTTTCTATGCATTCCCCCCGTTTTGCCTCATCAGTCGGGTATTACAAAAAATCAGGATGGATTCTGCCAGAGGCATTCTTGTCATACCCGACTGGCCTACGCAGCCTTGGTATCCGGTGGTCTCTGACATGATTAGTCAACCTTGGGTCCCTCTAGAGGGTTGCCCGCATGTGGTTTCTCACCCTGTCTCAGGGGAGTTACACCCCTGCCATGCCTATCTAAAATTACTGGCTTGCAGGTTCTGACCAGGCCATGGATGCAGTATGGCCTTACCACCCGGACCATGAACACCATTGGAGCATCATGTCGAGGGTCAACCAGGCGGAGATATCTCTCCCACATCACCAAGTGGGAAGCCTACTGCAGTCGCTCTCACATCACCTATGACGATGTCTCCATAGCCGACGTCCTGGAATTCCTCGCGGGGTTGCACCATGATGAGCACTTGAGTTATCGTGCCATCAACAGCGCCAGGAGTGCGCTATCATTCTACCTCAACATCGAGGTTGGATCGAACAGGCTAGTGTCCAGGCTTATGCGGGGAATATTCAATCTGAATCCGCCTACACCACGCTACAACATCACCTGGGATGTCAGGGATGTGCTTACCCTGCTCAGGTCGTGGTCACCCATGGAAGGGTTACAGCTGGACCAACTCACTATGAAATTGGTGATGTTACTAGCGCTGACTTCAGCACAGCGGGTTCAGACGCTCCACAAACTACGTATTGCCAGGATGACGTCGACCCCTGGAGAAGTAGTCTTTTTCGTCGATGAGCTACTTAAGCAGCATAGACCTGGGTGCACAGGGCTGCAGCTGAAGTTCCCGGCATACCCTGCAGATGCTCGGCTATGTTTAGCCACTCACATCCGTTACTACATCAAGGTGACGAGGAGCATCAGAGGAATGGAGTTGTACCTGCTTGTCACTCACAAAAGATCTCACCATCGAGTGACAGTCCAGACGATATCCAGGTGGCTCCGGATCGTCCTGGATAAGGCAGGTATTGACACTAATGTGTTTACATCCCACTCCACCAGGGCTGCATCTACGTCGGCGGCGAGAGTCATGGAGGTACCCATGGACCATATCCTCGCCACAGCAGGATGGGTGAATGAAGCTGTGTTCCAGCGATTCTATAATAAGCCTGTTGCTGCTCCCCTTCAGTTCGCAGAGGCCGTGCTGAACGCCGGGTGTGAACGTGGGGATGTCCCTGATTAAAAGGGCGTTATTTGTTGTGTTATTAACAAATCTTCTTTTTGTTTCAGTATAACCTCGTTTCGTCAACTTGTTTCCTCCAATCCATCCTTGCTAGTGGTGTGTCCGCATGGACGTTGTCCAGGGCGTGTAATCACAGAAGCTTTGAAGTCTTCACGAAGTCACTCACGTGACTCCGAAATGAAATAGTAAGATTGAACGAGAACTTACCAAGTTTGAAGGTTGATCTTTATTTCATGAGGAGTTGCGGTGAGGGATTTCGTGCCCTCCGCTCCCAACCCTCGATCATCTTCAGCTGGTAATCAGAGTCTCTTTAAATCTTACTATGCCAAGTCATTTCTGTTGTTGTTTCTGTGATTCCACACCGCTGCTTTGAAGAATGTCGCGCATGCGTGCCGGCGGGCTCTTCACGAAATCCCTCACCGCAACTCCTCATGAAATAAAGATCAACCTTCAAACTTGGTAAGTTCTCGTTCAATCTTACTATTCTCTGCCACAGAAGGTAGTTGAGGCCAGTTCATTGGCTATATTTAAGAGGGCGTTAGATGTGGCACTTGTGGCTAAAGGGATCAGGGGGTATGGAGAGAAGGCAGGTACGGGATACTGAGTTGGATGATCAGCCATGATCACATTGAATGGCGGTGCAGGCTCGAAGGGCCGAATGGCCTACTCCTGCACCTATTTTTTCTATGTTTCCTTAGACTACTTGGAGATACAGCGCGGAAACGGGCCCTTCGGCTCACTCCCACTAGCGATCACCCCGCGCGATAGCTGTGGCCTACTCACACTAGGGAGTCATTTATAATTTTACCGAAGCCAATTAACCTACAAACCCGTATGACTTTGGAGTGTGGGAGGAAACCGGAGCACCCAGAGAAAACCCACCTGGTCACGGGAGAACGTACAGACAGCACCCGTTGTCAGGCGATACAGTGTGGAAATGGGCCCTTCGGCCCACCGTGTCCATGCCAACCACCCCGATCACCAACACTATCCTACACACTAGGGGCAATTTACAGAAGCCAATGAGCTTACAAACCTCTACATCTTAGTCTGTACATGTTAGAACTGAGATGAGGAAAAACTGTTTCTTCCAGAGAATTGTGGATTTGTGGAATTCTCTGCCCCAGAAGGCAGTGGAGGCCAAATCACTGGATGGATTTAAGAGAGAGTTAGATGGATCCCTTAGGGCAAGCGGAATCAAAGGATATGGGGAGAAGGCAGGAACGGGGTACTGGTTGTGGATGATTAGCCATGATCACATTGAATGGTGGTGCTGGCTCGAAGGGCTGAATGGTCTACTCCTGCACCGATTGTCTATGTATCTATATCTTTGGAGTGTGGGAGGAAACCGGAGCACCCAGAGAAAGCCATCACAGGGAGGACGTACAAACTCCGTACAGACAGCACCCATAGTCGGGATCGAAACCGGTTCTCTTGTGTCATGAAGCTGCAACTCTACCGCTGCGCCACCGTGCTACCCCAAACAGGTTAGGTAGTTAAATACTCCAAAGCGATCAGATTTGCCTCCGTGGAAATAAAACCCAAGAGAAACAAAAGTAATTGAACTATTTGATATTAATCAATAGTTTACCATTAGTCTGAATTCAATTAAACTAAACATTATTTGACTGATGTGTAAGAAGGAACTGCAGATGCTGCTTTAAACTGAAAGACACAAAAAGCTGGAGGAACTCAGCAGGTCAGGCAGCATCTCAGGAGAGAAGGAACGGGTGACGTTTCGGGCCGAGAACCTCCTTCAGACCAGTATTTGACTGATGTTTTGGGTGAAGCTTATGGATTCCTTTTAGCTTGTAGCAGTCACAGAGGGAAATGATGGAGAGCCAAACAAGCTTAGTTAATTGTTGTCTTGCCTTCTGTCAGTGCAAAGAGGAAAAAACTTGTGAGGAAATGATACAAGCAAGATAATGTCCCATGGTTCTCCTGTTTGCTCATTCACTCTATGAAAAAAAATATTAAAGAGGTGGTGGTTGGGTGAGGTTTTTATTATTTTTTTATGTCTTTTTGGTGAGTTCCATCAAAAATGAAGGGAATTTTTTTTAAAAACTCCCTTGGAATGAGACTGTTGTCAGCAAGATAGAGTGATGTTATCTCGTTCAATCTCCTCTCTTGCAAGATCACCTCTTAATGAATGTATGTGGTAATTCCAGCGCGAGCTAATGGTCTATTAGGAAGGTGCTTTCTATCAGTCAGAGAGATCAGAGAGAAACAGTAATGGCTCACACCGGTTCTTCTTGCTTGCCTCAGGTATACCCTTCATTCCAGGCACATTACAGACAAACACAAGGTTCAGTTTTGTACTAGGTGATGGAAGCCTGATGGGCCTGTCCCACTTGGGACGTAATTTGCGTGTCATTTACGCGACATGACGCACGACGCACGAGTCATGATGCGCACATGATGCGCGCAAGGCGTGCATTAAGCGTGCATGGCACGTGGTGACGTAGGCAGTGACGCGCGGTCCCGCACAGCGCCCCAGGATTTTGGGATTCACAAAATCTTCACGCGCCATCTGAGTGACACGCAAATGACGCCCAAGTGGAACAGGCCCTTGAGATTTCCCCTGAAACAGAGGAAAACAAAAAAAAACAGAGCAGAGGACTTAAGGACCTGTCCCACTTGCCGACTGCCGGCATCATTGACTGACGTGTCAGGTCACCAAAAAATGTGCGGTGTGAGGACATATTGACGCGCGGTGTTTTTTCAATTGTTGCAACATTTTTTTTGTCGCTGCTGGATTTTGAAATGTTCAAAATCTTTTGGCGACCCCGATATGATGCCCGCAGTCGACGAAAAAATCGCCAAGTGGGACATAAGGGTGAAAGGGAAAGGATTTAATAGGAATCTGAGGGGTAACTTTTTTCACACAAAGGGTGGTGGGTGTATGGAGCGAGCTGCCGGAGGAGGTAGTTGAGGCAGGGACTATCCCAACATTTAAGAAACAGTTGGACAAGTACATGGATACGACAGGTTTAGCGAGATATGAGCCAGGTGGGACTAGTGTACATGCTGGTACTTGTTGGTTGGTGTGGGCAAGTTGGGCTAAAGGGCCTGTTTCCACAATGTATCACTCTATGACTCTGTATCCTCGAAAGCATAACACTCGAGACAGAGCCCATGCCTTTTCAGAAGTCCTCCCCCAACTGTTCTATCATCCTTCGGTTGCACGCACTATGTCATACCTTCAAGAAGGAGAAAGCTCGTATTTATATGTATATAAACACTGAACGGTGAATTTTAAGAGGACACATAGTGCTAGAGCAACTCAGCCGGCCAGGCAGCATCTCAGGAGAACGTGGACAGGTAACGTTTTGGGTCAGGACCCTTCTACAGACCCGAAACATCACCTATCCGTGTTCTCAAGATTTGTTCCCTGACCCACTGAGTTACTCCGGCATGTTTTCTTTTGTAAACCAGCTTCCGCAGTTCCTCGTTTCCACTGAACTGCAGATATTGGATTTACATTTCCTTGCATGATGGTGTATTTTTAGTCCATTGCAGGAAAATCAAGTCAAGATTATAATTTTTGTTTAATTTAATTTAATTTAAAGATAAAGCATGGAAACAAATTTAGCTGGAACAAAACAAATGCAAATCAAAGCAGAAAAAATGCCATCATTTTTGCATTACCATTTCCTAACATTGTACACTCCTTGAATGTAAAGCAGCTTTTTGTGAAATGCAGAATATTCAAGAGAGTAAAACAGTTTTTAATTATATTTCTCTTAGTCATAGAATCATGGAAACAGGCCCTTCGGCCCAACTCATCTCTGCCGACCAAGATGCCCCATCTAAGCTAGTCCAATTTGCCTGTGTTTGGCCCATATCCCTTTAAACCTTTCCTCTCTATGCATCCATCCAAATGTCTTATAAATGCTATTTATAATTTGCCTTAACTACCTCATCTGGCAGCTCGTTCCATATACCCACCACCTTCTGAGTTTAAAAGGTTCCTATTAAATCTTGCTGCTCTCACCTTAAACCTAAAGGGCCTGTCACACTCGCCGACTGCCGGCATCATTGACTGTATCAGGTCACCGAAAGATTTGCAGCGTGATGCGACGTGATGACATATGACGCGCGGTGTTTTTTCAAGTATCACAACATTTTTTTTTTGTCGCCGCTGGACTTTGAAACGTTCAAAATATTTTGGCGACACTGACACGACGCCGGCTGTCACCAAACAAATCGCCAAGTGGGACAGGCCCTGGTTCTTCATTCCCGTTCCCTGGGTAAATGACTCAGTGCAATCACCATATCTATTCCCCTCATTATTTTATACTCTCTAAGATCACCCCTCAACCTCCTGAGCTCAAAGGAAGCGCCAGACCCTTAGTTCGATTCTGACTACGGGTGCAGTCTGTACGGGGTCTGTACGTTCTCCCCGTGACTGCGTGGGTTTTCTTGGGGTGCTCTGGTTTCCTCCCAGGCTCCAAAGACGTACAGGTTTGTTGGTTAATTGGCTTTTCTGTAAATTGTAAGTTGTCCCTAGTGTGTAGGATAGTGCTAGTGTACGGGGTGATTGGTGGTCAGCATGTACTAGATGGGCCGGGTTTCTGCCCTGTATCACCAAGGAATAAAGTACAAACCTGCACAACCTCTCTCCCTGTAGCTCATTCCCTCAATTCCTGCCAACATCCTTGTAAAATTAAAGATAGACATAAAATGCTGCAGTAACTCAGCGGGACAGGCAGCATCTCTGGAGAGAAGGAATGGGTGACATTTCAGGTCAAGGCCCTTCTTCAGCCTATCTTCTTCAGTCTATCTTCGATTAATACCAGCATCTGTAGTTCTTTCCCACATTCCCTGTGAAACTATGTTTTTGTTTTGGAAGCAGAAGTCTGAATGCCAAGTAGAAATAGCACTCTGCTGGGATCAGCACTGCAATCTAGAACGTAGGGCAAAGGATTGAGGAGGATTTCAGTTCCACCAGAATGCCAACCTTTGTTCATCTCTAATGCCTAGGAGCTGTCCGGAATTGGATAGCCTGGAATAATGAGAGCCATCCAGACTGGCCGATCAATGGAAGTATGGTGACTCTAATTTAACCAAGACACAAACACAAACAAACGGCTGTCAAAGGATAACTTGATGATTGCACCATTTAAATGTATTCTGTCTATTCAGCAGTTTTTCCATGACCGGAACGTCAGCTTGACAAAAAATGGGATTTCTGCATTTCCAAGAACGAACGCCTGAGGAGATAGTTGGAGAAAGGCGCAAGAGGAACAAGTCGTTGAGCAAATAGAATCATGCAATGATCTCAAAGGATTGGATGTAATTTCTTGCATTTCTTGAGCTAAACACTGATGAGTTTTAGTTTGCAGCCTCAAGAGTGAAGCATATTTCAGAATATATTCACCAACTAGCGCACAGGTCATTCAGATCCATCACAAACAGTTCACAAGTCGGGCGAAACAGTGGCACAGCGGTAGAGTTGCGGCCTCAGGGGCCTGTTCCACTTATGCGATTCTTTCGGCGACTGCCGGCATCCATCAGAGTCGCAGCAGGTCGCCAGAATTTTTCAACATGTTGAAAATCCAGCGGCGACCAGAAAAAGGTACGACCAGAAAAATCGAGTAAGTGGGACAGGCCCTTCACAGTGCCAGAGACCCCGATTCAATCCGGATGACGGGTGCTGTCTGTACCGAATGTATCTCCTTGTGACCCGTGTGGGTTTTCTCCGGGTGACATAGAAAATAGGTGCAGGTGGAGGCCATTTGGCCCTTCGAGCCAGCACCGCATTGGGAGTCCCGGTTTCCTCCCACATTCCAAAGGCATGCATGTTTGTAGGTTAACTGACCTCTGCAAATTGCCCTTGGTGTGTAGGATAGTACTAGCGTAATGGGACCGTCCCACTTGGGCGATTTTTTGGGCGACTACAGGCGACTGCCACAAAATGTTGAAACATTTCCGGCGACAATTTTTGCTGTCGTAGGTTGTCGTAGGTGAATTCCATTAAAATGAGTCCCTGGCAGTCGCCCAAAAAATCGCCCAAGTGGGATAGGCCCATTACGCTAGCACTACGCAAGTGGGACAGGCCCAGACGGGAGATCGCTGGTTGGCATGGATGCAGTGGGCCGAAGGGCCTATTTCCACATTTTATCTGTAAAATATAGCCACAGTGAAGTCTGTAGACACTTTTGGACACAAACATCCTATTCAGCAACTTTAACATGTATTACAGCATGCAACATACATGGTTTTGATCTAGTCACGTGCAGCATCCACTTCTCCAGCCACTGTGACCTCACTCAATTAACTGGCAGAGATGGGACAGCGCAAAGAGCCTGATAATCATATTTACAGAATCAATATAGAGTGGTGTATTGTCACGTCGAGTAACTGTGACAACTCAAGCACTTTGCATTAAACTCACATCTTTGCATTAACAATACTTTGAAAGTCCTTTGTTGTATTGTTGTTACTTTAACAGGTTTGCACAATAGAAGACAGACGCAAAATGCTGGAGTAACTCAGCAGGGACGGGCGGCATCTCTGGAGAAAAGGGATGGGTGACGTTTCGGGTCGAGACCCTTTTTCAGATTCAGAGTTTCTCCAGAGATGCTGCCTGTCCCGCTGAGTTACTCCTGCATTTTGCGTCTGTATCTTCCGTTTAAGCAGTTCCTTCCTACACATAGCAGCACAGGAACAGGCCCTTCAGCCCAGTACGTTTGTGCTGAGCATGATGCCAAACTAAGTTCATCTCCTCCGCCTGCACGTGATCCACATCCCTCCATTCCCTGCATCTCCATCTCTATCGGCATCTTTGAGGCGACTCTTTCGTGTACTTTGCATGCAAAAACAAAGTTTCCACTGCACGTGACAATAACGTATCATCATCATCATCATCATGTGCCCATCTAAAAGCCTCTTAAACACCACTGTCATATCTGCCTCCACCACCACCCCAGGCAACGCATTCCAGGCACCCACCATTCTCTGTGTGAAAAAATCCTTGCCCCGCACATCTTCAAGAAGGGTCTAGACCCAAAACGTCACCCATTCCTTCTCTCCAGTGATGCTGCCTGTCCCGCTGAGTTACTCCAGCTTTTTGTGTCTATCATCTATAAACATTGCCCCTTTCACCATAAAGCTACGCCCTCAGGACTAGATTTAATAGGAATCTGAGGGACAACTTTCTCGCACAGAGGGTGGTGGGTATGTAGAACGAGCTGCTGGAGGAGGTCGTTGAGGCAGGTCCTATACGGTAGGTGCGTGGATAGGAATGATTTAATAGGATTATAGATTATAGGCAGGCAGATGCGGCATCTTCGTCTGCGTGGACGAGTTGGGCTGACATGCCTGAGGTTACGGGGAGAAGGCAGGAGAATGGGGTTAGGAGGAAGAGATAGATCAGCCATGATTGAATGGTGGAGTGGGCTTGATGGGCCGAATGGCCTAATTCTGCTCCCATCACTTATGACCTTATGCAATTTGGCCCTAAGGCTTTATAGAAATGAGTGATCTATAGTTTGCTGTTAACATGCGGATCAGGCATTACAGTGGTGTAAGAGGGAGCACATCTTACGTAGGTTTTCCTTCTTCAAAGGAAACATTGACTAATTGAGATACACAGAGATTCTGTGGTACCTAGTGGTTAGCTGTCACTGTGGGTAGGTAGACGATAGCAATGTCTTGTTCAAATTCTCAGTCGTGATGCTCCTGCCAGTTTTCTGAATCACATTAAAAGGCTTATCACATATTATACTTAAGAATTGGAAATGGGAATGAGAAATGCTGACCGGCCTTCAATGACAAACATTTAAAAGTCAGCAGGTCACAATTGAACTTTATAAGACTTAGTTAGTTCTCATTTGTAGTATTACGTACAGTTCTGGTGGCCCCATTACAGAATGGTGTGGAGGCTTTGGAGAGAAGGCAGAAGAGGTTCACCAGCACGCTGCTGGATTGGAGGAGATTAACTATAAGGATAGAATGTTTCGTTTAGTTTATTGTCACGTGTACCAAGGTACAGTGAAAAGCTTTTGTTGCGTGCTATCCAGTCAGCAGGAAGACAATACATGATTACAATCGAGCCGCCCACAGTGCACTGACACATGTCAGACACATGTCACGAGTCAAGGGTCAAGAGTGTTTGATTGTCATATGTCCCGGATGGGACCATTAAATTCTTACTTGCTGCAGCACAACAGAATACCATGTAGTGGAATACCATGTAGTGCAAGGTAAAGTCCAGCAAAGTCTGATTAAAGATAGTCCGAGATAGTCCGATATCCGCTGCGCCACCGTGCCTCATCCTGTAAGATTTCTCTGGGGCATTGAACAGCAGTGCTTGCGACTGCCTGTTACTATTGAGAGGTGTCTGTAATGGTCCTGTGCTAACTCAGCGGGTCAGGCAGCATCTGTGGAGAACATGGATAGGTGACGTTTCACCGAGTGCTGGAGTAACTCAGCGGGTCAGGCAGCATCTGTGGAGAACATGGATAGGTGACGTTTCACCGAGTGCTGGAGTAACTCAGCGGGCCAGGCAGCATCTGTGGAGAACATGGATAGGTGACGTCTCGGGTCGGGACAATTCTTCAGACTAATGAAGGGTCCCGACTGGAAATGTCACCTTTCTCCATTTTATTTGGAGTTGCCCCGTTTGTTCTTCTTCAACCTGACCAACAAACCAGGGCAGCACTGATTGGAACCGGACCTAACATGGGATGGGTTGTTTCTTCAAAGCGAGAGACCCAACCCGAAACATCCTTTGTGTATTCCCTCCACGGATGCTGCCTGACCCGCTCAGTTCCTCCAGCACTTTGCGATTATGTTGCTCGTGATTCCAGCATCTGCAGCCAGTCTCTTGTGTCTCATTAATTAGAATCAATCGGTCTACCAAGGGAATATTTCTAGCGGGTCCTTTTAGGACTTTTCCGATTTGTTTGTTGCTGGGAAGTATTTTATTTCTGTGCCCTGATGGAATTCATCCCTGGGTCTCACGACAACGGGTGGTGGTGTAGTTGATGCATCGCTGTAAGTTCTTCAAAATTCCCTTGGTTCAGGGCATGGAAAATATCAAATGCATTTCTTTCTTCGGAAAACGAGGCAGACAGCAAAGTAGGGAACTCCAAGCCTGTTGGCTTAACATCTGTCGGGGGGAAAAATGTAAGAAGCGTTTAGTAAAGGTGTTGGTGCAGAAAATTCCTGGCTAAACAGGCAAAGTCAACGTGGATTTGTGCAAGGAAATCAGGTGCCTGCTATTAATTATGTTTTTTTTGTAAACCATAACAAGCTCTGTAAGTAAAGGGGGAAAGCAGTGGATGAGTACGATTTACAGAAAGCATTTGTTAAGGTGCCGCATCAGTGGTTATCGCAGGAAATGGAAGGCTGTCGTGTAGCTGGTGAGTTAATGGTGTGGATAGAAGGTTGGCTGACGGAGAGGGTAACAGAATGTTGGCGTGCACTTTCAGTTTAGTTTAGTTCAGTTTAGAGATACGGCACGGAAACAGGCCCTTCGGCTTACCGGGTCCACGCCGACCAGCGACCCCCGCACATTAACACGATCCTACACCCACTAGGGACAATTTATTTTACAATTTATACCAACCAATTAACCTACAAGCCCGTACGTCTTTGTAGTGTGGGAGGAAAGGGAAGATCTCGGAGAAAACGCACGCAGGTCACAGGGAGAACGTACAAACTCCGTACAGGCAGCACTTGTAGTCAGGATCGGACCCGGGTCTCCGGCGCTGCATTTGCTGTAAGGCAGCAACAGGCGGAGGACGATGGCTGACCTTAGTGGAGCGCCACAACGACTGGGAAGGCGGATGAAGGCTGCATCAGAAAAGGGTTTCCGGTCGTCTTGGACTCCATGCCACTGGATCCTGACCCAGATCTGTCAAGGACCGTGGGGTGGCTGTCTGTGCACCAGTCTCCCCACGTTAAACAAAGTCACGCGCTGGCGTCCTCCAACCCTGGAGACACCCATGGTCAGCCATGACCGAAGGAGGCCTAAGACAGACACACACTAGGGACGATTTACATTTATACCAAGACAATTAACCTACCGCTGCGCCACCGTGTCTTTTACCAGTTGTCAAGATTTTTCAGGAGTCAAGCTGAGACCTCAACTTTTGACTGTTGTTATTAATAAGCTGAGAGAAGGCACTGGAGGTGTGGTTGTGGACTTCACTGTTGACACAAAGACAGGTCAGCGGTGCTGTTGGGAAGACGCCATGAAGCTGGAAGGAGTGCCGAGAAGATTTACCAGGATCTTCTTCTTGCGTATGGCATGCAGAGCCTAAAATTGTAGGACAACTTGTTATTTACCAGGATGTTGCCAGGACTCGAGAGCCTGAGCTGCAGGGGAAGGTTGGACAGGTTGGAATTTACTCCTTGGAGCGCCTGTAGCTGAGGTGTGAACTTATAAAATCCGGAGGCGATAGATATATATGGTGGATGCTGAGTCTTATTTCCAGTGTAGCGGAATCAAGAAATAGAGGGCATATGTTGAAGGTGATCGCTGGTCAGCGCAGGCTCGGTGAGCGGAAGGGCCTGATTCCACGCTGTATCTCTTAATTAAAGCCAAAAGGGTTTAATTCCTTAAATGTTGCAATAGTCTGTGGAATTCTCTGCCTCAGAGGGCGGTGGAGGCCGGTTCTCTGGATACTTTCAAGAGAGAGCTAGATAGGGCTCTTAAAGATAGCGGAGTCAGGGGATATGGGGAGAAAGCAGGAACGGGGTACTGATTGGGGATGATCAGGCATGATCACATTGAATTGCGGTGCTGGCTCGAAGGGCCGAATGGCCTACTGCTTCACCTATTGTCTATTGTCTATTATCTATAGTACCTGTCTCAACTACCTCCTCTGGCAGCTTGTTCCATATACCCCTTGTCTGAAAAACAATTGACATGTGCCAAACACAGGCAAATGGATCTAGCTTAAACGGGGCATTTGGGTGAGCATGGACAAATCGGGCCAAAGGGCCTGTTTCTGTGTTCTACAACTAAGTCGGAAAGGAGGAGGACATTGGGAGATGACAATGGAACAAGTATGAGTTAAGTCAATCTGACTAATGAAGTATAATGTAGGAAATATGAAATTGGACCTTTTTGCCAGATAAACATAGAAAAGAAGCAAATGATTTACTTGAGAAGGGATTGCTGAGCTCAGAGAAGATGAACAATGGGAGTCTTCAAGAGCATGAGTTGTAAAACGAGACGGTAAGTAATTGGGAAACGAGGGCGGCACAGTGGCCGCTTAGTCCGCGCCGACCAGCGATCACCCTGTACACTTGCACAGTCCTACACAGTCACACATACAGTCAGAACATGCAAACTCTGTACAAACAGCACCCGTAGTCAGGATTGAACCCGGGTCTCTGGTGCTGGTAGGCAGCAACTCTACCGCTGAAGAACCATGCTGACCAAATCCTAAATCCTTCCGTTCTGCGACACTTACCCGAGGCCCTGCCATTCATTGTGAAGGGCCTGCTCTTGTTTCACTTCGCAGCATGCAACTCCCCGCGCTTATCTGAATCAAACTCCATGACAGAGAAGAAAGGAAAAGAAGATAATTTGGCCCCACAAGCGCGTGCCAATCTTAAATTACATTTATCATTCATCCAATCTTCTTTCACACAGTCCTGCAGTCCTTTGTATGAAGCAGAGATGACCCTAGGCCAAATTTTGAAAAGGAATGTTAATTCTTGAAAGCAGTGAAGCAACAGTTTATTAATCCACGTTAATGCAATTTCTTCATATTATGTTTCATTTATGGGTCGTTAAGGTGATTTTCAGTAGATTGGGTGATTGAGGTTAGGAGAGGATAGGAAGGAACTGCAGATGCTGGTTTACACCGAAGATAGACACAAAAATCTGGAGCAACTCAGCGGGACAGGCAGCATCTCTGGAGAGAAGGAATTGCATGACGTTTCGGATTGAGACCCTAAGGTCGTGAGTGATAGGAGTAGAATTAGGCCATTCGGCCCATCAAGTCTACTCCGCCATTCAATCATGGCTGATCTATCTCTCCCTCTCAACCCCATTCTCCTGCCTTCTCCCCATAACCTCTGACACCCGTACTAATCAAGAATCTATCTATCCACTGACTTGGCCTCCACAGCCTTCTGTTGCAAAGAATTCCACAAATTCACCACCCTCTGGCTAAAGACCCTTCTTGAGACTCTGAGTCTATATTGTTGTTGCCTGAAGTGAAATGAATCAAGTCGAGTCTTAATAAATAGCTTGCCAAAAATATCGATATATTTTGGCAAGCTATGCCAGGTGCGGCAGAGGTTCAGGTGCGGCAGAGGTTCACCTGCACCTCCTCCAACCTCATCTATTGCATCCGCTGCTCTAGGTGTCAGCTACTCTACATCGGTGAGACCATGCGTAGGGCTGGCGATCGCTTCGCCCAACACCTCCGCTCGGTTCGCAATAACCAACCTGATCTCTCGGTAGCCCAGCACTTCAACTCCCCCTCCCATTCCGAATCCGACCTTTCTGTCCTGGGCCTCCTCCATGGCCAGAGTGAGGACCACCGTAAATTGGAGGAGCAGCACCTCATATTTCGCTCGGGCAGTTTGCACCCCAGCGGGAAGAACATTGACTTCTCCAATTTCAGGTAGTCCCTACTTTCTCCTCCCCTTCCCAGCTCTCCCTCAGCCCACTGTCTCTGCCTCTTCCTTTCTTCTTCCCGCCTCCCCCACCCTCATATCAGTCTGAAGAAGGGTTTTGGTCCGAAACATCGCCTATTTCCTTTGCTCCATAGATGCTGCCTCACCCGTTGAGTTTCTCCAGCATTTTTGTCTACCTTTGATTTTCCAGCATCTGCAGTTCCTTCTTAAACAAAAAAATATATTTTGGATTAAGTTGTTTGTTTTACCTCTGGAGTGAAAGTTCTCCATAAATTGCAAATAAAAGTAAGTAATTTGTTGTGCTTTATATCACAGCCCATTATTCACTGAACAATTAGATCAGGTGGACCAACATAAAGCACTTAATAAATAACAAAGCTGAAACGTAACTGATTGAGCTTCTAAATTCTAAATGAGATGTCCCTTTCAGCTTCCTGAATAATATAAATGTTATTAAGGAAATATTGTAATCTGCAAAGATGAATTGTATATGATGAGTCATTGAAAGTGCATCCATTGGCAATTTATCCCTGAATTATGTCGCCAATTGCCTTGAATAAATAGATCAGGATAACACAGGCTGCGAAACAATGCAAGCCTGCAACTTCAGTTCCATCTGAAGTGTTGTTTCTTTCTGCATTCATTCTACGGATGGAAATTCATGAAAGTTTACACTGGTCACGTTTCGCTCTAACCTTTGGGAGGAAGGTACAGGAGTCTGAAAATCCATGACCACCAACTTCAAGAACAGCTTCTTCCCAACAACCAACTTGGCCCTTGTGTCGGATGGTAAATTGGGAAGCCTCCATCCTTAGTTCGTTATTTAGTTTAGTGTATTGTCACATACACCAAAGTACAGTGAGAACCCTTTGTTGCGTGCTAACCAGTCAGCGGAAAGACTATGGGTGGCGCAGCGGTAGAGTTGCTGCCTCTCAGCACCAGAGACCCGCGTTCGATCCTGACTACGGGTGCTTTACCGAGTCTTTACCGAGTTTGTACATTCTCCCCGTGACCTGCGAGGGGTTTTCCCCGAATGCTCCAGTTTCCCCCCACACTCCAAAGACGTACAGGGTTGTAGGTTGATTGGCTTGGTGTGTGTGGGGTAGTGTTAATGTGTGGTCGGTGCAGACTCGGTGAGCCGAAGGGCCTGTTTCGGTGCTGTATCACGAAACTAAATTAAACGAAATGAAACTACATGATTTCAATCGAGCCATTCACAGTGATGAAGGGAATAACGTTCAGTGCAAGGTAGAGTCTGATTGAAGCTAGTCTGAGAGTCTCCAGTGAGTGAGATAGTAGCTCAGGACCGCTCTCTAGTTGGTGATAAGATAGTTCAATTGCAGCTATTTTGCTATGAATGTAGGAAGCTCAGATGCGAAGTGTGCGCTGGCATTGTGTGAGATGGAATTGCTGGTGTGGGGAACTCACATGAAAGGAAGAAACAGGTCAGACAACAGATCATTGCCTTTGAAAAATCCAGAACGCAATTTTCTGTAAATGGATGTGACACAAAACTACTGTCAACTGTAGTATAGAAGCTTAAACTGGCATAAAGGTAGCAAGTCGATCCTCGTGTAACTCAGGTTGCACGCCAATGCCAGAGAGAGAGAGAGGGAAACCGAAGAATCCACAGGGAATTCAAAGTCCCAGTTCATTTTGCAAATGAATGGAAGTTTAACACAAAACAAACATTGAGGTTTGAAATCTATTTTGCATGCGAGGAAATTGTGTGTGGGTTAGAGACGCCGCTGAAAGAATCCTCAGGTCTGTATGATTTCTTCAACAAAAATAACGTTTAATGCAAGGTAAAGCCTGCAATGACCGATCAAGGATTGTCCAAGGGTCACCAAAGAGATAGATAGTAACTATCTCGTAACATTTAAGCTGTTTTCTTATTAAATATATGTAGGTTACTCCAAAGACATACAGGTATGTCGGTAAATTGGCTTGGTAAATGTAAAACTAAATGATTTTAAAAATTGGCCCTTGTGTGTGTGTGTGTGTGTACTGCAGGATAATGTTAATATGCGGGAATCATTGGTCGGCACAGACTCGATGGGCCAAAGGGCCTGTTTCCGTGCTGCATCTCTAAATTAAACTAAACAAAATGCTTCATGTTGGTACGCCAGATCTAATTGTGTAAGAAGGAAGTGTAGATGCTGGTTTAAACTGAAGATAGACACAAGATGCTTCAGGTTGGTCGAGACCCTTCTTCGGACTGAGAGTCAGTCACGACCCCAAACGTCACCCATTCCCGCTCTCCAGAGATGCTGCCTGTCCCGCTGTGTTACTCCAGCATTTTGTGTCTATCACCGCCTGCTCTAATTGTTGAGCGAATAATGAGCTGTGATTGCAAAGGACTACAAATCACTTACTGACTATATTTGCAATTTATTTAAAAATGTTCACTCCAGATATGAAACAAACAACGTAATCTAAAATATAAAGAATAGCTGCACTCTAAGGAACTGAGAAGCAAAAAAAAAGATGAGAAAATCCTAAAAGGAATCGGTTCCAGGAGCAGATAGATTTGGCATTTCAGGATTGAATACTTTGTCGGAACTGGGTCAGGACTTGGGTCTTCTCGTTTGCAGACTGACCTATCATTTCAGTGTTTCATGCCTTTGATTCTGGTGCTTGGTATTTGAGACTGAACCCACTAGCTTGTGGACACTAGCTTAGATTAGAGATACAGCACGGGAACCAAAGCACCTGAATATTATAAAAGAATGCCGGCCATGGTGGCGCAGCGCCAGGGTGCTGTCTGTACGGAGTTTGTACGTTCTCCCCGTGACCTGCATGGGTTTTCTCCGAGATCTTCGATTTCCTCCCACACTCCAAAGACGTGCAGGTCTTGCAGGTAGGTTAATTGTCTTGGTGTAAATGTAAATTGTCCCTAGTGTGTGTCTGTCTTAGGCCCTCCTTGGTCATGGCCGACCATGGGTGTCTCCAGGGTTGGAGGACACCTGTGCGTGACTTTGTTTAACGTGGGGAGACTGGTGCACAGACAGCCACCCCATGGTCCTTGACAGATCTGGGTCAGGATCCAGTAGCATTTAGTCCAAGATGACCGGAGACCCTTTTCTGCTGCAGCCTTCATCCGCCTTCCCAGCCGTTGTGACGCTCCACTAAGGTCAGCCATCGTCCTCCGCCTGTTCCACCGTTAAGGTGTTGGTTGGATTGCTCTTTGTCAGAGACTCCCCCCCCTCGACCTTACCACCATGGGTGGCCCTACCAGGAGCATGGCTCCAGACGGCATCGCTCACAGGATCTCAGGACCACACAAGCCTCTCCACCACAACAAGGTGACAATCCACGGAGAAGCTAGTATGTGTAGGATAGTGTTAATATGCTGGGATCGGTGGTTGGTGCGGACTCGGTGGGCCGAGCGGCCTATTTCCATGCAGCATCTCTAGACTAAATGAATAAACATGCCGACTCTTTGTGTGAAGCCGAGGTGAAGTCCGCTGTTTGATTTTGCCCTGTTGTGTGCAACAAAGCAAAGAATTTTGTTGTACCTCGGTACATGTGATGGAATCATTGGAAAATAGTTCCCACAGACAAACCTTGGGGGTTCAGCATGAAAATGCAGACATTGTGTCCTTTAGGTGGCGTTTTGGGCCGAGACCCATCTTCAGATGTCACCCATTCCTTCTCTCCAGAGATGCTGCCTGAGTTACTCCAGCATCTTCAATGAATAAATGAATAAGTATATTCACATACAAACAATTTACTTTGGTGCTCCGCCCACAAGTGACAACATGACAGACAGTGACAGTTAGGAATCACACATAAAACATTAAACATTAATAATATAATGTCTATCTTGTGTCTATCTTGGGTGTAAACCAGCATCTGCAGTCCCTCCCTACACATTGTGGCCGTTAATTGAAATGAAATTGTAGCGAACCTTAAGTTTAATCCAATCCGTTTTAACGGAATACTCGGGGCATTAAAGCGAAATATGGAATTCTATTTTATTCAGCAGAATTTTCCACAAGAAAAAATCCGGTCCTTATCAACAATTTCTTTAATATTTCTGTTTTCCGTTCCCCGATCCTGCTCTGTGCATTCATAAATGCTGTTAAATTATTGAAAATCCACCCTTGTCGTGTTAGCACAAAGCACAGATGTTGTGGGTAGCTCAGAGGATTAATTACGCGGCATTATGAATTGCATTCCACTTGTTCACAATGACTGGCCCTACTTCAGAACTGTAATAACTGCAGGTAACTCCGACCGATGTTCGTATTATGCAGATCAATGTCATTTCTAATATATAGTGGATGAAATTCCGAGCATCCTACCACTTCTCACGACGCCGAAACACACTAATTGGGTGACTCAAGCCCGGCCTTGGAAAGATTTACAATATTAAAGTGAAAGACTGCTTGCCTCGATTTGCTCTGTCACTAACCTCCTCGTTCCAAACCATTGAACAGGGAAAGTTGTTAACCGTTTAAAGGATGTGTTTTTTTTACACTGGGAATAAACCATCAGATAGAAACATAGAAACATAGAAAATAGGTGCAGGAGTAGGCCATTCGGCCCTTCGAGCCTGCACCGCCATTCAATGTGATCATGGCTGATCATCCAACTCAGTATCCCGTACCTGCCTTCTCTCCATACCCCCTGATCCCTTTAGCCACAAGTGCCACATCTAACGCCCTCTTAAATATAGCCAATGAACTGGCCTCAACTACCTTCTGTGGCAGAGAATTCCAGAGACTCACCACTCTCTGTGTAAAGAATGTTTTCCTCATTTCGGTCCTAAAGGAATTCCCCCTTATCCTTAGACTGTGACCCCTTGTTCTGGACTCCCCCAACATCGGGAACAATCTTCCAGCATCTAGCTTGTCCAACCCCTTAAGAATTTTGTAGGTTTCTATAAGATCCCCCCTCAATCTTCTAAATTCCATCGAGTACAAACCGAGTCTATCCAATCTTTCCTCAGTGGGGTTGAAATGAGGTTGAAAATTACTCGGGGGATGAAAAGAAGCAATTATTTGAACAGCCCTCACCAAAGAAGCATTTGTTCGAGTCACTATTAACCAATCCTGTTTTTCTCGTGGTACAACATACCTGCGCCGTTAAAATGTTTCAAATCTAGATTTTTCCAATACAGTCCCACCACTGATTTTCCAGCACCTCCTTTCATCTGGACAAAATTACGAGAGAGCTCTTGAAACCCCCCCCCCCCCCAAACCCCCAAAATGTGGTGCCGAGGCCGGGCAAGGCGGCCGATCTCTACCCCATTGGGACTTCCGCGGCCGATCGGCGGGTCGAATCTGCCGTCTGTGGCCGGGGCTCTGGAACTCCGGCCTGGCCACAGCCGGCAGCTCCATTCCCATGGCCGACTTCCGAGGCCGACTTTGCGGGCCGGTATCTCGGCCTCCACCCCAAAACAGATAATTCACAAAGGCTCTGGAACCAAGGGTGCCGGAAAACCGGTGGTGGAACTGCATTGAGCGATTCCAATACTACCGAAGATTGGCCGAGTTTAAAAAAATAAAATGTATTAATTAAATGAGGCGGTCAGGCCCTTAAAAAGTTTAAGCAACTTATAGGGTGATGATCTGCCATCCACACCAACAGCAGGAACATTATGCGGACCGTCACTTTTTTGGCTACAGAAATAACACTGCTATTACTGAGTTTATGTGTTGTGCATTGTTCAATCCTGACCTCGGGTGCTGTCTGTACGGAGTTTGTACGTTCTCCCCCGTGACCTGCGTGGGTTTTCTCCGGGTGCTCCGGTTTCCTCCCACACTCCAAAGACCCGCCTGTTTATGGGTTCATTGGCTTCTGTAAATTGTCCCTACTGTGCGGGAGAGTGCTGGTGTACGGGGATGTCAGTGGCTGGGGTTGTCAGTGGTTAGGGGGAGAAGGCTGGAGAATGGGGTTTGGAGGGAGAGATAGATCAGCCATGATTGAATGGCAGAGTAGTGCTGATGGGCTGAATGGCCTAATTCTACTCCTATCATGGGAACTTATGAATTTATCATGGAATAAAGTTCGGCAGTAAATAAATGATTATTCAACTGACAATTTATAAATGCACATCAGGCAACACTTTTTTCCTAAAACAACGATGGTATTATTTAAATGGTATATCACATTGAGCATTGGAGACCCTCGGACTATCTTTAATCAAAATTTACTGGACTTTATCTTGCACTTAACGTTATTCCCTTTATCATGTATCTGTACACAGTGGACAGCTCAATTTGTAATCATGTATTGTCTTTCCACTGACTGGTCAGCACGCAACAAAAACTTTTCACTGCACCTCGGTACACATGACAATTAAGTCCAAAAGTAATACTCCACAATTCCAGTATCAACACGGAAACAGGCCCTTCGGCCCAACTTGCCAATACCGACCAAGCAGTCCCATCTACACTAGTCCCACCTGCCCGCATTTGGCCCATCAAGTCTACTCCGCCATTCAATCATGGCTGATCTATCTCTCCCTCCTAATCCCATTCAGTCAAATGAAGGGTCTCAACCCGAAACGTCACCCATTCCTTCTTTCCATAGATGCTGCCTCACCCGCTGAGTTGCTCCAGCATTTTGTGTCAACCACCCATTCTCCTGCCTTGTCCCCATGACCTCTGACACCTCCCCCTTGTTCATTAAAACAAAATCAACCAGGAAATGAATATCTTTCAGGTTGTATGTTAATCTTCCGTCTTAAATAATGTGAGATCTTAATATTTATTTTTGGAAAAATCTTTCTTCTCATTGTCCACCGAGTTCTACCTAGACGTTTGGATATCTCCACTTGAGCGACACATGCAGGAGATAGATCACTCAGCATCTGATTCTTTGGGATGCCTCAAAATATAGGAGGTCATCTTCAATATACTACTGGAGCAAAGAATTGTGATTGAAAGTCCTTCATCAGTCAGAGTATTCAGTAAAGTGGTTGGGAGGTCAAGTTGTAGTCATAAAAAACATTGGTGAGGCGACATTTTGCGTATTGTGTTCAGTTTTGGTCACCGACATTCAGTTATGGGAACGATGTTGTCAAGTTGGAAATGGTACAGAGAAGATTTACGAGGACGTTGCCAAGACTCGTGGGCCTTTCAGGTTGAATGTCGACTCTTCCTCGAGGCTTTGAACGTGTCCTTGAAACATTGTCTCCACTTGCCGATAATCACTTCTCAGTGCAGAGCTTGGAATGGAGCGAAGGCAGGTTGCGAGGTTGAGCAGGCTGGGTCATTATTCCTTGGGGCGCAGGAGGATGAGGGGCGATCTTATACAGGTGTATGAAATCATGAGAGGAATAGATCGGTGGGCTGAAGGACCAGGCCGAAAGTCCTGGAGTGAATCAGCGGGTCAGGCAGGAGAAGGGGCTCTACGCGATACGTCACCCATCCCTTCTCCTATACTTTACCCCTATACTTTGTGTCTGTCTTCGCTCCATTCCAAGCTCTGCACTGAGAAGTGATTACTGGCAAGCAGAGACAATGTTTCAAGGACGCGTTCAAAGCCTCGAGGAAGAGTCGACATTCCCGCAGATTCCTGGAACATCTGGCCCGCGTCGGTCCGCGTTGGAGGGAGAGCATATGGGATGGGGCATTGCAGTCTCGAGGCCAGGCGTCTGGGCACACTGAAGCCATCTATCAGCGGCAGAAGGAGCCTAATGATTAAAAAATGAGCCACCTCAGTACTCCACTGTGGTTGTGACGTGAACATAGCACAACTCAGGAGCTGGAATAGAGCACAACGTACTACATTCTGGTCCAGAAACAGAGCCCGAAACACTAACAATGCCTCATCTGCTCACATTCTCACCAGCTTCCTGAGCTGGTTTAAGAAAGAACTGCAGATGCTGGAAAAATCAAAGGTAGACAAAAATGCTGGAGAAACTCAGCGGGTGAGGCAGCATCTCTGGAGCGAAGGTCGAAACCTCACCTATTCCTTCGCTCCATAGATGCTGCCTCACCTGCTGAGTTTTCCAGCATTTTCCAGCATTTCCACCTTACTGAGCTTCATGACTTTGAGAGGGGATCATATTGAAATATATAAGATTATTAAGGGTTTGGACACGCTAGTGGCAGGAAACATGTTCCCGATGTTGGGGGATTCCAGAACCAGTGGCCACAGTTTAAGAATAAGGGGTAAGCCATTTAGAATGGAGACGAGGAAACACTTTTTCAAACAGAGAGCTGTGAGTCTGTGGAATTCTCTGCCTCAGAGGGCGGTGGAGGCCGGTTCTCTGGATAATTTCAAGAGAGAGCTAGATAGGACTCTTAAAGATAGTGGAGTCAGGGGATATGGGGAGAAGGCAGGAACGGGGTACTGATTGTGGATGATCAGCCATTGAATGACGGTGCTGGCTTGAAGGGCCGAATGGCCTACTCCTGCACCTGTTGTCTATTGTCACACAAATACCCAGTCCACACTTGTATGGATATTTCAGCTTCTATTGTGTTGTGTTATATTGATTTTAGTTTAGTTTAGTTTAATCTAGTTTAGTGGACAGGATGTTTCCACTGGTGGGATGTCCTAGGTTCAGAGGTCATAACCTCAGAATGTGCCTTTGAAAAGGAGATGAGGAGGAATTTCTTCAGTCAGTTGGGTGGTGAATCTGTGGAATTCATTGCCAGTGGCTTCTGTGGAGGCCAAGTCAGTGGATATTTTTAAGGTGGAGATTGGCAGAATCTTGATTAGTCCAGGTGTCAGGGGTTATGGGGAGAAGGCAGGAGAATTGGATTGAGAGGGAAAGATGATTGAATGGTGGTGTAGACCTGATGGGCCGAATGGCTTAATTCTGCTCCTGGAATTTATAAACTTGTGAACTTATGTCACATGACCATGTAGTTTTTTCTTTAATGCCAGTGTGAAATCTACTATTCTCATCCAGCCTGGGCACAATTGGCCTTGTAGAGTCATTATGATACGACATCTTGTCCATGCCGGCCGAATTGGCAGATTGCACTGGCCCTATTTAACTGCGTTTGGCTCATATTCCTCTAAGCCGTTGCTATCCATGTACCTGTCCAAATGCCCACTTAATTGTATCTGCTTTCTTGAGCTGCATCTGACAACTCATTCATGATATGGACTGCCCTCTGAATGACGAAGTTGCCCCTTAGATCCCTCTTAAATCTCTCTCTTCTTGCCTTAAGTCCTGTAGTTTAGAATCCTCTAAAGATTGTGAGTGTTCACTTTACCCATGCCCCTGATGACGCCTCAAGAACGTCACCCTCAGCCACCGGGAAAAAAAAATAGTCCCAGCCTTTTTCAGTGGAAGAATTGTTGCCTTTACCCCGGGTTCGATCCTGACCACGGGGGCTGTATGGACGGAGTTTTGTACGTTCTCCCCGTAACCGCGTGGGTTTTCTCCGGGTGCTCCAGTTTCCTCCCGTACTCCAAAAACATGCAGGTTTGCAGGTGGGTTGGCTTGGGTAAAAATTGTAAATTATCCCTAGTGTGTGTAGGAGGATAGTGTTAAGGGCCTGTCCCACTTTCATGACCTAATTCATGACCTCTGCCGTGTTTGCCCTTGATTCATACTCGCAGCATGGTCGTCACGAAGTCGTAGGAGGTCGTAGGTAGGTCGTAGCAGGTTGTGATGCTAGTCGTAGGTATTTGTAGCATCAAGTAGGTCGGGGCGTTTTTCTAGCCTGATGAAAAATGTCCACGAGTAAAAAAGGTCGTGAATTAGGTCATGAAAGTGGGACAGGCCCTTTAGTGTACAGGGATCGCTGGTCGGTGTGAACTTCGTGGGCCGAAGGGCCTTTTCCCCCGCTGTATATCTAAACTAAAAACAAAACCAACTTCTCCCTCTATCTCACGCCCACAATCCCAGCTAATGTCCCCCTTTGTCTTTTCGCTCAGAACGTATCCATTTTCTTCCTTCATATTCTTTTTACTGACGCTCTCGATGTAAATGCAAGCTTTATCGCCAATTTGTTGAACTAGGTTGCAACTGCAAGGCTGCATCTTATTTCTGAAGTGCTATGCACACTGCATACTTAACATGGATGTGAGGGTTTTTTTGCGCGCTGTTGCAAATCTTTTAATCCAAAAACCTGTCATGAACGGTCTAATCTCTCACTCCCCCCAAAGTCTCGCTCGCGCTCTCGGCAGATGGCGCTACACCGTGTGGTGCCAGTTAATAATCTATCTCGATTCTTAAAATATTCATATTTATGAACCAAATAATTTTAATGAGCTCAAAACTAGAGGCTAAAGTCGTTTCAACGCCCAGCTGTGAATCTGCGGTGGCTCTTGGAATGACAATAACTTTGGGCTATTATGTAGACGACTTCAAATATTCCCTTTTTTAACTTGGTCTATTTTACAATTAAACATTTTCACAGCAATTTGGTAAAATCTACACAGAATGTAGAACAGAACAGGCCCTTCGGCCCACAATGTTCATGCCGAACATGATATGAACTAGTCTCCATTGCCTTAAGGGCCTGTCCATTTTTGGCGACTGTCAGCATCATTGAGTGACGTATCGGGTCACCGAAAAAGTCGCGGCGTGATGACGTATTGACGCGCGGTGTCTCCTCAAGTGGCGCAACATTTTGTTTGTCGCCGCTGGATTTTGAAATGTTCAAAATCTTTCGGCGACCCTGATCTGTCAGTCAATGGCGCCGGCAGTCGCCGAAAAAATTGCCAAATGGGACAGGCCCTTTAACGTGATCCATATCCATCTATTCCCCGCATACCCATCTACCTATCTAAAAGCCTCTTGAATGGTACTGTTGTATCTACCTCCTCCACCACTCCTGGCAGCACGTTCCAGGCACCCACCACCCTGGGTAAAAACTAGCCCTGTACATCTCCTTTAAACTTTCTATCACCCCCTATGAGGGAACGTTTGAATACAAGGAATCAAGAAAGTAGAAGCAGGCCAAGGCTGCACAGAGCTTCCTACTGAGGCTCATGGAACCTTCATATCTTTCATTCATTATCTCTCTTTACCTCTCCACATCATCGCCTATGTCTCTCATTTCCCTCATCCCTGGCCAGTCTGAAGAAGGGTCTCGACCTGAAACATCACCCATTCCTTCTCTCCAGAGATGCCGCCTGTCCCGCTGAGTTATTTCAGCATTGTGTGTCTATCTGAGGTTCATGACAGGCTGGTAGGTAAATGCTTATTGGGCTATGACATGGGAACGGTGTCTAATATGTTTAAGAAGGAACTGCAGATGTTGGAAAATCGAAGGTAGACAAAAGTGCTGGAGAAATTCAGCGGCTGAGGCAGCCACCTATGGAGCGAAGGAAATAGGCAACGTTTCAGGCCAAAACCCTCCTTCAGATGTCTAATAAATGGCCACCACGTTTTAGGAAAGACGTGAAGATTCTGGAGAGGGTATAGCAGAGATTGACGAGAATGCTTCCACTCTTAAATTAGAATCAATGAAATGAAGTTTCTAATGATAGCCCTTGCTTTCTCCCTCCATACCCTTCCCTTTCCCAGTTCATCCACCAGTCTTACAGTCTCCGCCGACATTCTATCCTTGTCCCGTCTCCTCCCCTGACATCAGTCTGAAGAAGGGTCTCGACCCGAAACATCGCCCAATCCTTCTCTCCAGAGATGCTGCCTCGCCGCTGAGTTACTCCAGCATTTTGTGTCCAACTTCGATTTAACCAGCATCTGCAGTTCTTTCTTAAACAAAGGAAGATAAATGATTGGAGCACAGATTACTGGAATAACTCAGTAAGTCAGGCAGCATCTCTGGGTGGAATGGATGGCTGGCGTTTTATGTCGGAATCCTTCGTCAGACTGATTGAAGCTAGAAAATAAAAACTGGGCAATGTAAGCCTGTGAACATCCCAGTGTCTGCAATTCCTTCTAACACAAAAGAGGAAATAATTGGTTAAGGGTCTCGACCCGAAACGTCACCCATTCCTTCTCTCCAGAGATGTTGCCTGTCCCGCTGAATTACTCCAGTCTTTGTGTCTATCTCTGGTTAATGATCACTGAATTCACTGTTTTTATTTTAGATGAGTTTCAAATGAGTTTAGGTTTGAGGCGGCAGCACATACGAGTGAAGGTTGATTTGTGACTCATCGTTTTAAGCATTGTGGCAGACAATACATATTTTCCATTGGCCTTAACCGAGAGAACTCAATGCTGACGTTTCAAGATCACTGCTTTTCCCAAATCCTTTCCTCGATTGTTACGTTTCACCTTGAAAGTGCAAAGTCATTATTCCTCGTGTTACTTTCGGTTTGTATTCATTACTCCATTGCTGAAATAAACCATATTCCTTGGTTTGTAGACCTTGTATATGAGTGTCTGTAGAATTCATCTCGTCCTTGTTCATACATGCTTTATTCACGACGTCCACACAAGTCAACTGAATGAGTAGAAGAGGCTGTACAATGGTATATTATGTGGGCAGCACAGTGGCGCAGTGGTAGAGTTGCTGCCTCACAGCGCCAGTGACCCTGGTTCGATCCTGACTCCGGGTGCTGTTTTGTACATTCTCCCTGGGTGCTCCGGTTTCCTCCCACACTCCAAAGACGTTCAGGTTTGTAAATTAATCAGCTTCTATAAAATGTCCCTAGTGTTAGGATAGAAACATAGAAACATAGAAAATAGGTGCAGGAGTAGGCCATTCTGCCCTTTAAGCCAAGCACCACTATTCAATATGACCATTGCTGATCATCTAAAATCAGTGCCCCGTTCCTGCTTTCTCCCCATATCCCTTGATTCCTTCAGCCCTGAGAGCTAAATCTAACTCTCTCTTGAAAGCATCCAGTTCTCTCTTGAAAGCATCCAGTGAATTGGCCTCCACTGCCTTCTGTGGCAGAGAATTCCACAGATTCACAACTCTCTGGGTGAATAAGTTTTTCCTCATCTCAGTCCTCAGTCCGAAATGGCCGACCCCTTATTCTACTTGAGAAAATAGTGTACGGGGTGATCGCTGGTCGGCGCAGTCTCGGTGGGACGAAGGGCCTGTTTCCACATTTTATGTCTAAAACAAAACAAAAGGGAAACTAAATGAAAACTTTAAAAGACATTTGAACAGATAAATGGATAAGAAGCGTTTAGGGTTGGGGGATATGGGACAAACAGAGGCAAATGGGACCCACAGTCTGCCAGCCTTGTGGGCATGGGCTGAAGAGCCTGTTCTTGTGCTGTGCTGTTCTATGTTCTTTGTTCTTTCATGAATACTTAATAAAAGTCAATAAATCGATGACCGAAATATGAGAGGAAAATAATGGCTTGACGTCATTGGTGCGACCAGAATCAGCTGTGTCGTTTACGTTTTTGTATAAATCCTCCGTTGCACACACAATCTGGAATGTAATCATGTACCCACATTATTATTACAGTCCCCTGTCCAATCGTAGCAAGGTAAAATGTGCAAAACAAAACATATTATGAGTCGTGGGGTGATAGACAGAAACAGGCCCTTCAGCCCAACTCGTTGGGGCACTGATTGTGGAAGATCAGCTATGATCACATTGAATAGCGGTGCTGGCTCGAAGGGCAGAATGGCCCACTCGAATGATTAAGTTTATTGGCCAAGTATTCACATACAAGGAATTTGCCGTGGTGCACCGCCCGCAAGTGAAAACAACATACAGTGACAGTTAGGAATGACACATAAAACATTAAACATTAATAATAAAACATTATCGATTAAACATGTGAATTAAATAAAAAACCAAAGCAAAAGGAGGCTGCAGATTTTTGGTTATTGAGTAGAGCTACTACTCGTGGAAAAAAAGATGTTTTTATGTCTGGATGTGGCAGCTTTGACAGTCCGGAGTCGCCTTCTAGAGGGAAGTGATTCAAAGAGTTTGTGGCCAGAGTGAGAGGGGTCAGAGATGATCTTACCCGATTCCTGGCCCTTGCAGTGTACAGTTCGTCAATGGAGGGAAGGTTGCAGCCAATAACCTTCTCAGCTGATAGACACCTGCATATTGTCTATTGTCTAATGTCTATTGCCATTCCTGCCGACCACAATGTCTCATCTAAGCTAGTCCCCTTTGCCCATATCTGCCCCATATCCCTCTAAATATTTCTTATCCATGTATCTGTCCAAGTGTTCCTGATCTCTCCTTCACACTCCCTTTCCAAGTTGTGTTTATTTTAGATAGTTTTAGATTTAGTTTTAGGTTTTAGCTTAGTTTAGTTTAATGTACAGATGCGGTGTGGAAACAGGCCCTTCGGCCCACAAAGTCCATGCCGTCCATCCATCACCCGTACACTAGATCTGTTATCCCAGTTTTACACACCGGGAACAATTTTTTCCAGAAGCTGATCAACCTACAAACCTTTGGAACATGGGAGGAAACCGGAGCGCCCTAGAGAAAACCCGGGCGGTGGAGGGGAGAACGTGCAAACTCCGCACAGACAGTACCCGCGGTCAGGATCTAACCCGGGTCTCTGCAACTGTGAGGCAGCAGCTCCACCCGCTGCGCCGCTGTGCCGCTCTAAAGAGGCCTGCGGTGCCAAGGGAGGATTAGACTGCCATTCATTACTGTGGCACCGGCAGTGGTCTCAGCAGGCAGATGAACAAAGGGGGCTGGGAGGCGGATGGCTTCCTGCCCATTGCCCAGAGCGAGAAATCAAGCATTTTGTGGGTAAATAGAAGGGGGGCCAGGAAGGTGACAAGAAACTGCAATTGAAACGCCCTCGTTCTAACACTTGAAAATAATATTCGTTTCTGGTTACTCTGTTGATATAATGAGCTTTTTATATTTGGCTAATAATTGCGCCAGCTGCATCTTGGATTCTTTCCACACCGCGGGGAACTGATCTTTTATGTTTCTCTTCTTTTTTAATGTGTTCAAATTAAGCGATCGCATGCAGGTGTTTGTTCTTTGTTAGTAAGCAGCGTGGACCGGTTCGCAATACGGCTTTGAATGGACTGATTCTTCCAACCTGACACAACAGTTTACCAAAGGCACCGAGAAATGTGCTACATCTGTGCTTTACAGTTGAAAAAGCCACATTTTGCTAAATACTCCTTGTTTAAACTCAAAGTTGCGCCATCTGTCAGCTCTTGCTAGAAGCCATAGTAACCATGGGGAGGGTTGAGGCTCAGAAACCCTGTGTGTGTTTCTAACGCTGTTCCCAACTCAATGGTGATGGGGAGAAGGCAGGAGAATGGGGTTGAGAGGGACAGATCGATCAGCCATGATCGAATGATAGACTGGACTTAATGGGCCGAATGGCCTAATTCTCTTCCTACGTCTCATGAGCTGTGGTGTGAGCTCCCAGGATAAACTGCAGGTACATGGTCCCTTGAAAGTGGTGTCACAGGTAGATAGGGCGATCCAGGCTTTTGGTACAATGACCTTCATCACTCAGATTATTGAGTCTAGACACTAGACAATAGGTGCAGGCATAGGCCATTCAGCCCTATGAGCCAGCACCGTCATTCAATGTGATCATGGCTGATCATCCCGAATCAGTACCCCGTTCCTGCCTTCTCCCCATATCCCCTGACTCCACTATCTTTAAGAGCCCTATTTAGCTCTCTCTTGAAAGGATCCAGAGAACCTGCCTCCACCGCCCTCTGAGGGAGTGAATTACAAAGACTCACAACTCTCTGTGAGAAAAAATGTTTCCAAATCTCCGTTCTCCGCTCGAGAAGTTGGGGGAGGTCATATTACAGTTGTATAAGACGTCGGTGGGGCCACATTTGGAGTATGGTGCTCATTTCTGGTCACCATGTTATGGAGATGATTGTCATCAAGCTGGAAAGGCTGCAGAGAAGATTTACAAGGATGTTGCCAGGACTAGAGGGTCTGAGTTATAGGAAGAGTTTGAGTAGGCTGGGACTTTATTCCTTGAAGCATAGGAGGATGAGGGGTGATCTTATAGAGTGTACAAAATCATGAGAGGAATAGATCAGGTAGACGCACAGTCTTTTGCCCAGAGTAGGGAAATCGAGAACCAGAGGACATAGGTTTAAGGTGAAGGGGGAAATATTTAATAGGTGTCTAAGAGGTAAATCTTTTACACAAAGGGTGGTGGGTGTATGGAACGAGCTGCCAGAGGAGGTCGTTGAGGCTGGGACTATCGCAATGATTAATAAAAATTTAGACAGATACATGAATAGGATGTGTTTAGAAAGATATGGGCCAAATGCAGGCAGGGGACTAGTGTAGATGGGACATGTTGGTCGTTGTGGGCAAGTTGGGCCGAAGGGCCTGTTTCTGTGCTGCCTAATGAAACATTTTATGACATGAGGATTGTGAAGCAAATTTACGATCTCCTTAAATTAGTTATTTAGTTAGTTTAATTTTCTGTAGACTCTTAAAATTAAGAGTCTCCAGAAACGACATTTCAATAGACAATAGATAAATGACACTAAGTGCAGGAGTAGGCCATTTGACCCTTCGAGCCAGCTCCATCATCCAATATGATCATCCACAATCAGTACCCCGTTCTTGCCTTCTCCCCATATCCCCTGACTCCGCTATCTTTAAGAGCCCTGTCCAACTCTCTCTTGAAAGCACCCAGAGAACCGTCCTCCACCGCCTTCTGAGGCAAGGAATTCCACAGCCTCGCAACTCTCTGTGTGAAAAAGTTTTCCCTCATCTCTATTCAAAATGGCTTTCCCCTTGTTGATGGCTCACCCCTTATGGAGCCACTTAATTGCCGTTCATTTCCCGGAATGAAGAATATTATAAATGAAAAGTTAATTGTTATTCTGATAAAGCGACTAACTATTTTTCCGACGGGCTTGTTACAGATGCAAAGTGACAGCATAACTTCTATCAAGAAAGCTCATTGCATTTTCTAAACGATATTTTGCCATCTGGGGTATGAAGCCCATGACATAAGTGATGCACAGTTCACGGTTTGCACCGGCCAATTAGTGGGGGAAATAATTCCTGAAATATTTAGCTTTCCAGCTTAATATTCAAGCAGAGATGGAAGGCAATGTTCTTACGATTTCAAACAAAAACATTATTTCTGATGAAATGCTCTAATCAACCACCTTGATTGGGCATTTTGTTAACTTGGTTAGTGCAGTATCTGTCAGCGTGTACTCCGAGTTAAGAGTCAAGAGTTGGTTAATTGTCATATGTACCAGCAACGGAACGATTACATTCTGACTTGCTGCGATTTTACTGGCTCATTAATGTAATAAAATGCAAATAAATATACAATAAATAGGACTGCAATAAATTAATCTTCAGCAATACCAGGTAACCAGATCATAATAGTGGAAAACTGCTCCATATAGTGTGACCCAAACACAGTCCATGGTGACTGAGATCAAAAGGTCATAGGTGATAGGAGCAGAATTAGGCCATTCGGCCCATCACGTCTACTCTGCCATTCAATCATGGCTGATCTATCTCTCTCCCCTAACCCCATTCTCCCCAAAACCTCTGACACCACACTATTCAAGAATCTATCTATCTCTGCCTTAAATATATCCATTGACTTGGCCTCCACAGCCTTCTGTGGCAAAGAATTCCACAGATTCACCGCCCTCTGACTAAAGATATGGCGCGGTTAATGCTCAAGAGCCTCATGGTTGCGAGGAAGAGGCGGCAAGGTGGCGCAGCGGTAGAGTTGCTGCCTCACAGCGCCAGAGACCCCGGGTTCGATCCCGACTACGTGCGCTGCCTGTACGGACGTTTGTACGTTCTCCCCGTGACTTGTGATGGGTTTTCCCCATGTGCTCCGGTTTCCTTCCACACTCCAAAGACGTCCAGGTTTGTAGATTAATTGGCTTCTTTTTTTCCTTGTTCAATATTTTTATTAGAAGTAAGTACATATTAAAGGAAGAATATACATGTCACATACATTCTTAATATTATTAATATTAACAATTATTTCTAATTTGTACTTCTATGCATTTTTTATTTTTAATATAGGTAGGAAATAAAAGAGAAAAATAAAGTAAAAATAGAAATTCAAAAAGATGAATGAAGTATTAAGCAGTTTATACATCATTGGAGATATATCCATGGATTATTATAAGTAATTCTTCATCTATTCCTTCATTCAGGCTTCAGGTTCTCATACCGAACCATTTTGACCCTTTAAATACTCAATAAATGGAGACCATATCCCTCTGAAATGATCCAACTTGCTCAGAAGGACAAGTCTTAATCTTGCCAGATGAAGTGTCTCCGACATTCCAGTGATCCACATTTTGATTGTGGGGGATGTAGGACCTTTCCAAAATATCAGTATTAATTTTTTCCCAATTATTAAACTGTAATCGATAACAATTCTTTGATTGGCTTTGGTGAAGACTGTTTTTGAGGCAGCTCTTCTTGTAGATTCCTTTGATGGTGAGGAGGGCAGTATCCATGGTAGACAAAAATTCTGGAGAATCTCAGTGGGTGAGGCAGCATCTATGTTGCGAAGGAAATAGGCCACGTTTCGGACCCTTCTTCAGACCCTTCTTCTGGTCAGTAACCATGATGGACCAGGCAGTATCCACCACTCTATCATCTCCTTTGCTGAACCAGGACATGATGCGACCAGTCAGTGCACTCTCTATCGTAACCTGCAGAAAGTTTGATAGTGTTGGTCGATGTAGCAAATCTGCTCAATGTTCTGAGGAATCTACATGCATTGATGTGCTTTTTTTCATGATTACATCAATGTGCTGTGTTCCACCACCGACCACCTTCAGGAATGATTGGGTTAACATATGATGAGCGTTTGACGGCACTGGGCCTGTAGTCGCTGGAGTTTAGACTGTTGAGAAGGGACCTCATTGAAATGTACTGAATAGCGAAAGGCTTGGATAGAGTGGATGTGGAGAGGATGTTTCCACTAGTGGGAGAGTCTAGGACCAGAGGTCACAGCCCCAGAATTAAAGGACGTTCTCTTAGGAAGGAGATGAGGAGACATTTCTTTAGTCAGACGGCTGTGAAAGCCAAGTCAGTGGGTATTTTTTAAGGCAGAAATAGATAGATAGATAGATTCTTCATTAGTACGGGTGTCAATAGACAATAGACAATAGACAATAGGTGCAGGAATAGGCCATTCAGCCCTTCGAGCCTGCACCGCCATTCAATGTGATCATGGCTGATCATCCCCAATCAATACCCCGTTTCTGCCTTCTCCCCATATCCCCTGACTCCGCTATCTTTAAGAGCCCTATCTAGCTCTCTCTTGAAAGCATCCAGAGAACCGGCCTCCACCGCCCTCTGAGGCAGAGAATTCCACAGAATCTGCAGAACAACTCAGGCTTTATGGGGAGAACGCAGGGGAATGGGGTTAGGAGGGAGAGACAGATCAGCCGTGATTGAATGGCGGAGTAGAATGGATGGGCGGAATGGCCTAATTCTACTCCTTTGACCTTATGACCTTTTGAGGTATGATCGCCCAGGAACTTGAAGCCTCAACTTTCTCCACCACTGTCCCGATGTTAATGTTCCAATGTTAAAGTTCAGTTTTGTTGTTTTGCTTTAGACGGTGATTAAGGGTTCGCCACCATACTCATTAAGAATGCTGATGAACCCTTGTGGATAGTGCAGGTCAAAATCAAAGAAACGGTCTCATGGGCCGGTTTTTTTCTCCCAATTAATTAATTGATATACGTTAACTTGTTAAGAGCATTATTCATTAATGCCTACTATAGCATCTATTAACAAACTGAAACTCATGTCAATTAGCATCTAATTAATTTGAAGTAATGTAATAACATTTGTCGAAGACCATGGGGAATCTTAATGTAATTTTAAAGAAAGTTAATGAACAGAAAAAAAAGTGCTCCTCAGAAGATAAATAAACTGGCTATGCAAAAAGGTTTAGAGGCAAATCTTTCTGCTAATATTTAGATTATATTTTGTTAAGAGTATAAAAAGAATACAGTAAGGGTTATATCAGATAAAGGGCAACTACTGCAGAAAGAGACTAGATGGGCCATGGATCACACTGGTTCAGTGGTTCAATTGTTTCTTTATAGCCACATGTACAGAAATACAAAGGAAAGCTTGTTCTGCGTGCTACCTAGTCCAGTCCCACTGTACATGAGTACAATAGATCCTCTTCCGCAACACCACGCAGAGAGTCATGAGGTCATAAGTGATAGGAGCAGAATTAGGCCATTCGGCCCACTGAGTCTACTCTGCCTTTCAATCATTGCTGATCTTTCTCAATGTCATATGAGGAAAGATTTGGAAGAGTGGGCTTGTATTCACTGGAGTTTAGAAGGATGAGAGTGGATCTTATAGAAACATATACAATTATAAAAGGACTGGACAAGCTAGATTCAGGAAAAATGTTCCCAATGATGGGGGAGTCTAGAACCAGGGGATCACAGTCTAAGAATAAAGAGGGGGCCATTTAAAACTGAGATGAGAAAAAACGTTTTTACCCAGAGAGTTGTGAATTTCAAGAGAGAGTTAGAGCTCTTAAAGGTAGCGGAGTCAGGGGATATGGCGAGAAGGCAGGAACGGGGTTTTGATTGTGGATGATCAGCCATGATCACATTGAATGGCGGTGCTGGCTCAAAGGGCACCTATTGTCTATTGTCTATTGACACGAAACATCACCCATTCCTTCTCTCCTTCTCTAAGGTAGTCTGAAGAAGGGTTTCGACCCGAAACGTTGCCTATTTCCTTCGCTCCATAGACGCTGAGTTTCTCCAGCACTTTTGTCCACCTTCGATTTTCCAACATCTGCAGTTCCTTCTTGAACCTATTGTCTATTGGTATGGGAAGAAGGCAGGAACGGGGTACTGATTGTGGTTGATCAGCCATGATCGTATTGAATGGCGGTGCTGGCTCGAAGGGCCGAATGGCCTACTCCTGCACCTATTGTCTATTGACACGAAACGTCACCCATTCCTTCTCCCCAGAGACGCTGCCCGTCCCGCTGAGCTACGCCAGCATTTTGTGCCTATCGTTGGTTTAACCCAGTATCTGCAGCTCTTTCCCTCACAAAGCAACTGTCTGTCTCACTTGCCTGGTGGTACAGAAGTAGAAACGTGTACTTGCAGGAGTGATGTACTTTTGGGGGGCTGTAAAATCTATATTACAGATATAGATGTGATTATCCTTCCGCTTTTGAATGAAGATTGTGTCGTTAGTTTGCCACCCTGCTGCTCCCTGTTAATCAACCTCCATTCCTCTCACAAAGGAATAAGACAGAGTGGGAAGAGCAATGATTTGGATGCTGTTAGGCTTTTATTTCTCTCATGTCTGTCTTCAATGCAGGCTTTCTAAATTTCTGGCAATCCCTGTCACAGTCAGCTATGTTGCATGTAGCCCCTGACAAAGACATAGAAAATAGGTGCAGGAGGAGGCCATTTGACCCTTCGAACTGGCACCGCCATTCATTGTGATCATGGCTGATCATCTCCAATCAGTACCACATGCCTGCCTTCTCCTCATACCCCATTGATTCCGCTAGCCCCTAGAGCTCTATCCAACTCTATTTTAAATTCATCCAGTGAATTGGCCTCCACTGCCCTCTGTGGCAGCGAATTCCACAAATTCACAGCTGTCTGGGTGAAAAAGTTTGTTCTCATCCCAGTTTTAAATGGCCTCCCTTTTGTTCTTAGACTATGGCCACTGGTTCTGGACTCCCCCAACATTGGGAACATTTTTCCTGCATCCAGCTGTCCAGTCCTTTTATAATTGTATATGTTTCTATAAGATCCCCTCTCATCTAAATTCCAGTGAATACAAGCCCAGTCCTTGCAATCTTTCCTCATATGGCTGCCCTGCCATCCCGGGATTAACCTCATGAACCTACACTGCACTGCATCAATTGTAATGGAGTCGTGCAGTCATAGAGTGATACAGTGTGGAAACAGGCCCTTTGGCCCAACTTGCCCACTTCGACCAACATGTCCCAGCTACACCAGTCCCACTTGGTCCATATCCTTCCAAACCTGTCCTATCCATGTACCTGTCTAACTGTCTCTTAAACGTTGGGATGGTCCCAGCCTCAACTACGTCCTCTGGCAGCTTGTTCCATACACCCACCACCCTTTGTGTGAAAACGTTACCCCTCAGATTCCTAGTAAATCTTTTCCCCTTCACCTTGAACCTGTGTCCTCTGGTCTTCAATTCCCCTGCTCCGGGCAAGAGACTCTGCATCTAGTCAATGCACCTTCAGTTTGAAGAAGGGTCTCGACCCGAAAAATCACCCATTCCTTCTCTCCAGAGATGCTGCCTGACCCGCTGAGTTACTCCAGCTTTTTGTGTCTATCTTTGGTTTAAACCAGCATCTGCAGTTCCTTCCTGCACATTGCATCTCCTGTGTTCTTCCCTGAGTTTTATCGCCGGTATTCACAGGATAAACTTCAGAAGCCAGTTAATAATCTTAACATTTGCCGGCACCACAATGGAGATATTGGGTGACTGAATAATGTGCAGGTTTTCATCAAGTTGGGCTGGCACGGTGGCGCAGCGTTAGAGTTGCTACCTCACAGCGCCAGAGACCCGGGTTGGAACCTGACTACGGGTGCGGTCTGTACGGAGCTTGTACGTTCTCCCCGTGACCTGTGTGGGTTTTCTCCGGGTGCTCTGGTTTCCTCCCACAGTAGAACAGAGACGAGGAAACAGTTTTTCTCACAGAGTGGTGAGTCTGTGGAATTTTCTGCCTCAGAGGGTGGTGGAGGCAGGTTCTCTGGATGCTTTCAAGATCTAGATAGGGCTCTTAAAAATAGTGGAGTCAAGGGATATGGGGAGAAGGCAGGAACAGGGTACTGATTGGGCATGATCAGCCATGATCATGTTGAATGGCGGTGCTGGCTTAAAGGGCCGAATGTCCTACTCCTGCACCTATTGTCTATTGTCTATAAACCTTCCCTGTCCAATGTACGAAATAGAATTCAGTAATTGCCTTGTTTTCTATGTTTGATATGGTCGACCCCTTTACTGAAAATCTGTGAAATAATTATTCTACTTGTTGAATTTTGTAAGCAATTGGCATTTATTCTGTATAATTTATGGTTGAATGTGTGCCATATTATTGGACACAGACACAAAGGGCTGGAGTAACTCAGTGGGACAGGCAGGATCTCTGGAGAGAAGGAATGGGTGACGTTTCTGGTTGAGACCATTCTTCAGACTCCTGAGATGCTGCCTGACCCGCTGAGTTACTCCAGCCTATTGTGTCTGCTTCGGTGTAAACTAGCATCTGCAGTTCCTCTCTGCACAACTGATTATTGGATGTTTGAGCATTACATAGTGTATAATCTGCTACGTACCTCGTTGGTGACCCTCGGACTATCCTTGATCGGACTTTGCAGGCTTTACCTTGCACTAAACGTTATTCCCTTATCCGACCTTTCTGTCCTGGGCCAGAGAGCGGACCACCATAAATTGAGGAAGCAGCACCTCATATTTCGCTTGGGCAGTTTGCACCCCAGCGGTATGAACATTGACTTCTCTAATTTCAGGTAGTCCCTACTTTCTCCTCCTCTTCTCAGCTCTCCCTCAGCCCACTGGCCCCTCCTCTGCCTTTCTTCCTCCCGTCCCCCCCCCCCCCCCCCCCCCTCCCCACCGTCACATCAGTGTGAAGAAGGGTTTCAGCCCGAAACATTGCCTCTTTCCTTCGCTCCATAGACGCTGCCTCACCCGCTGAGTTTCTCCAGCATTTTTGTCTACCTTCGATTTTCCAGCATCTGCAGTTCCTTCTTGAATGTTATAGTAGGCTGCACTGGTGCACGCGGTCACAAACAAACCATTGCACCCTGTATTATTTATTTCTTCATGAAAGGAGATTAAATATGTAATGTCCACACTGCACTGATGCACTGTGCTTATGTTAAAACAATGTCCAAGTTAATTCCAAAATGGTCGGTCCTTACCAATATATTACTTTGCAGTTTGTGATCTTTATATGCAATTTTCAACTTTCATTTCACCAACTTTCATTTTAATTTCCCTTCTAATGGAACCTTTTCTTCACCAACCTGATACAATCACGTCTTTTATTAACGTGGTTCCTCAAGGTCTGCTCGTCGATGCCTTTTCCTTGTCCCTATGGTTTATTCTTGAGGCTTTTATTTTCTACAGTCTTTTCTTCTTTTCCCTGGTGTTTATGAAGTGTTCCGCGCTGTGAATGCCGGGGGGGGGGGGGGGTGTTATTCCTGGTGTTTAGGTGGGAAATGACCAAATTATTATTCTCGGGTCCCTATTTGTTTTATTGGGGGATGCAAGGAACTGCAGCTGCTGGAAACTTGGGCAAAACACAGAGTGCTGGAGTAACTCAGCAAGTCAGGCAGCATCTGTGGAGGGAATGGACAGGCGACGTGTCAGTTTGTGACCTTACATAGAAACATAGAAAATAGGTGCAGGAGTAGGCCATTTGGCCCTTCGAGCCTGCACCGCCATTCAATGTGATCATGGCTGATCATCCAACTCAGTATCCTGTACCTGCCTTCTCTCCATACCCCCTGATCCCTTTAGCCGCAAGGGCCACATCTAACTCCCTCTTAAATATAGCCAATGAACTGGCCTCAACTTTCTATGGCAGAGAATTCCACAGGTTTACCGCTCTCTGTGTGCATTTTTTTTTTCTCATCTCGGTCCTAAAAGACTTCCCCCTTATCCTTAAACTGTGACCCCTTGTTCTGGACTTCCCCAACATCGGGAACAACCCTCTACTCTGGCAGCCCGTTCCATATCCCCACAAATCCTCCCACTTCCTATTAAATCTTTCCCTTATCACCTTAAACCTATGACCTCTGGTTCTACGCTGAGAAAAAAAGACTCTATGCATCTACCCGATCTAGTCCCCTCATGGTTTTACACACCTCTAGAAGATCACCCCCTCATCCTCTGGTGCTCCAAGAAATAAAGTCCAACCCTGCCCTACCTCCCCCTCGTAAATCCAAGGAAGGGTGTCTGAAAGTCCAGATACACGACATCCACTGGCTCTCCTTCATCCATTTTACTTGTCACATCCTCAGAAAATTCCAGAAGATTAGTCAAGCAGGATTTCCCCTTCATAAATCCATGCTGACTTGGACCAATCCTTATCCAAATGCACCGTTATTACATCTTTCATAATTGGCTCCATCATCTTCCCCACCACCGATGTCAGGCTAACTGGTCCATAAGTCCCCGTTTTCTCGCTCGCTCCTTTCTTGAAAAGTGGGATAACATTAGCTCCCCTCCAATCCACACAAACTGATGCTGAATCTGTAGAACATCTAGTTAAGTGCACAGCCAGGCGACTAAAACAAACGTAGAAAGGTTTTTCGATTTGATATTTTTCCTCCAAAAAGCTTTTATTGAACTGGGTGGGAGTCGCAGAAGAAACAAAATTACAGCGTGCGAATGCAAAGTGCCGTTGGTGAATATGTGACAGAAGAGATAATATCAATGTTCAGAAAGGAAAAAGGAATTTTGTGGGAGAAGCTGGGCTGTCCAATGCGGTCTCCGTTAAACGTGGCAATCTGTCAAATAAAAACTCAAAATTGATTTGTCAAATGTAGCAGCTGGTGAGAGAATGCTCCATAACAATTGCAGCACTAATATCACTGAGAGCTCTCCCTGTTTGACATTTATAAGAAGAATAACTGAAATATCTTTTCTTAACTGGCATTAATGTGACAGATAAGTTTGCATTTATTAGATTAACTTATTCCTCGAAGTAGAAGCAAGTGAACGTTCCTTCCTACTTAACAGCAGGTTGCAAAGAATGTTCCTGGGTTACCATCTAATTGATAAGGTTGTATATACAGACAACCAAAGGTCTGGAAATAGTCTGAAAACAGTTCCTGCAGCCGATGCCTCCTTCAACCGGATCTGGGGGTCCTTGTTCATCAGTCTATGAAACTAAGCATGCAGGTACAGCACGCAGTGCAGAAAGCGAATGGCATGTTGGCCTTTATAACAAGAGGAGTTGAGTATAGGAGCAAAGAGGTCCTCTGCAGTTGTACAGAGCCCCAGTGAGATCACACCTGGAGTATTGTGTGCAGTTTTGGTCCCCTAATTCAAGGAAGGACATTCTTGCCATTGAGGGAGTGCAGCGTAGGTTTACAAGGTTAATTCCCGGGATGGTGGGACTGTCATTTGCTGAGAGAATGGAGCAGCTGGGTTTTTACACTCTGGAGTTTAGAAGGATGAGAGGGGATCTGATTGAAACATATAAGATTGTTAAGGGTTTGGACACGCTAGAGGCAGGAAACATGTTCCCGATGTTGGGGGTGTCCAGAACCAGGGGCCACAGTTTAAGAATAAGGGGTAAGCCATTTAGAACGGAGATGAGGAAATACTTTTTCTCACAGAGAGGTGGTGATTCTGTGGAATTCTCAACCTCAGAGGGTGGTGGAGGCCGGTTCTCCGGATGCTTTCAAGAGAGAGCTAGATAGGGCTCTTAAAGATAGCGGAGTGAGGGGATATGGGGAGAAGGCAGGAACGGGGTACTGATTGGGGATGATCAGCCATGATCACATTAAATGGTGGTGCTAGCTCGAAGGGCCGAATGGCCTACTCCTATTGTCTATTGTCTATAAGTGGGATGAGTGTGGGAAAAGTGGAAGAAAGGTGCTTCATTTGCTAAATGGCATTGGTGATCAGGCCAAGGTTCTTCCCTGCCATTTTCCACCGCATAGATTCAGGAACGTCCTGAAGGCTTTGGAAGCTGCAGGATTACAGGGGAAGCCAAACTCGCTGATCACTGGCATTATTTCCAAACTCGCTGATCACTGGCATTATTCCAACAGGGTGGGGAAAAGGCCCTTCGCCCCGCCGAGTCCACACCGACCAGCGATCGCCCGCACACTAGTTCTATCCTACACACAGTTGGGCCAATTTAACAGGGGGCCAATTACAAAGCCGCACAACCTTTGGGACGTGGAATGAAACCGGAGCACCCGGAGGGACCCACGCGGTCACAGGGAGAACATGCAAACTCCGTAATGACAGCACCCGAGGTCAGGATTGAATCGCACTAAACATTATTCCCTCATCATGTACCTCCCTTTGACCTGGTATTTTGTTGGTTCACACGCTTGATCAACGGTGTTTTATCATTAATGTTTCATTATTATTAATGTTTAGTGTTTTTTGAGTCATTTGTAACAGTCACTGTATGTCATGTTGTTACTTGTGGGTGGAGCACCAAGGCAAATTCCTTGCATGTGAATACTTGGCCAGTAAACGTACTTACTTACTTACTTCTATACCTGTACACTGTGAATGGATCGATTGTAATCATCTATTGCCTTTCCGCTAACTGATTAGCACGCAACTAAAGCTTTTCACTGTACCTCGGTACACGTGACAATAAACTGAAGCTGAACTAAACTGATGCTCAAAATCCCTACTGTTTATCCTTACAGCTGAAAAATATTTCAGATGGCAGAGGTTAAAAAAACAGTGAAGGAAAATAAAGTGATAACAGATCGGGGGACAAGTCATTATTGTCGCGGTGATACCCACACTAACTGGCAGTGCGTTAACCCACTAATCAGTGACGGGACACCTGTGACTGATCAAATGGCCTACAAACTCAGCGCGCTAAACATTTTTTAACCAATCTATTGGCGCTGTACTCTGGGGTTAACATATTACAAGGAGAGGAGCCACTGAGCTGTAGTAATGATATATTTAAGTAACACTAATTAGGCTTACTGGATTTTGTTATCTTCAGCAATAAGCCGGCTAACTCCTGATAAAAAAGAGTAATGTTGTCAAAAAAAGCAGTTTGGTCAGATGTGTGGGTCAGGATGATGGATAAAAATAGCCAATTTGCAAGTCTTTGCTTGACTATCATCTTCATTATTAATTCAGCAGCTCCAGACAAACCGCTCCAGCAGGAAACAAGTGAGTATTTTAAACGATGTTAGATGTTTTAATGTATAGACTGCTGCACCTTATTACATGCAGGAGGATGAACATTGAAAGGAAAGAAAGGCACAAAATGCTGGAGTAACTCAGCGGGACAGGCGGCATCTCTGGAGAGAAGGAATGGGTGACGTTTCGGGTCGGGTCCCTTCTTCAGACTGCAGGTGCATTGAGTAGAGTGTCTTGCCTGGAGCAGGGGAATCGAGGACCAGAGGACACAGGTTCAAGGTGAAGGGGAAAACATTTTAATGGAATCTGAGGGGGTAACGTTTTCACACAAAGGGTGGTGGGTGTATGGAACGAGTTGCCAGAGGAGGTAGTTGAGGCTGGGACTATCCCAAAATTTAAGAAACAGTTAGACAGGTACATAGATAGGACAGGTTTGGAGGGATATGGACCAAGTGCGGGTAGGTGGGACTAGTGTAGCTGGGACATGTTGGTCGGTGTGGGCAAGTTGGGCCGAAGGGCCTGTTTCCACACTGTATCACTCTATGACTGCACGACTCCATTACAATTGATGCAATGCAGCGTAGGTTCATGAGGTTAATCCCCGGGATGGCAGGATTGCCACATGAGGAAATATTGCAAGGACTGGGCTTGTATTCACTGGAATTTAGATGAGAGGGGATCTTATAGAAACGTATAAAATTATAAAAGGACTGGACAAGCTAGATGCAGGAAAATGGTGCCCAATGTTGGGGGAGTTCTATGTTATCCCACTTTCACACCCACTCCCTACACACTAGGGGACAATTTACAGAGGGTCGATCAACATCCAAACCCGCACGTCTTTGGGATGTGGGAGGAAACCCACGTGGCAAACAAACAGGGAGAACGTGCGAACTCCACACGGAGAGCACCCGAGGTAAGGATCGAACCGGGGTTTCCAGCGCCGTGAGGCAGCGGCACTACCAGCCTAAGGAGATGTCACACATCATGGAGTCATACTGCATGGAAACGGGCCGTTCGGGCAAACTTGTTCATGGCAACCAAGATGCCTCATCTCAGCTGGAATGGGTGATGTTTCGGGTCGAGACCCTTCTTCAAACTGAGAGTCAGGGAAGAGGGCAATGAGAGATATAGACGGTGATGTAGAGAGATATAGAACAAATGAATGAAAGATATGCAAAAAGGTAAAAGAAGAATCTCGACCTGAAACGTCACCTATTTCTTCTGTCCACAGATGGTGCCTGCCCCGTTGAGTTACTCCAGCATTTTGTGTCTATCTTAAGCTAGTGTTAAGCTTTTGTTTGTGAGTTATCCAATTAAACCAGTTGATAAACCAGTTAACTATTAATAATTTGATAATTGAATCAAGTTATGATTTAATGATCTGGACACATGTGTACAATCACGCCATGCAAAAGAGAGACCTAGATACAAGGAACTGCAGATGCTGGTTTACAAAAAAAGACAAAAAATATTTAACTCTGTGGGTCAGGCAGCATCTCCAGAGAAGGGACCCGACTCAAAACATCACCTATCCATGTTTTCCACAGATGCTGCCTGACCCGCTGAGTTACTCCAGCACTTTTAGTTTCGTTTAGTTTAGAGGTACAGGGCAGAAACAGGCCCTTCAGCCCACCCGGTCCGCGTTGACCAGCGATCCCCGCACATTAACACTATCCTACTACACCCACTAGGGACAATTTCCAATTTTACCTGTCAATTAACCTCCAAACCTGGACAACTGTGGAGTGTGGGAGGAAACCGGAGCACCCGGAGAAAACCCACGCAGGTCACGGGGAGAACGTAGAAACTCCATACAGACAGCGCCCGTAGTCGGGATCGAACCCGGGTCTACAAAATAAGGCAAAGAGACATCCTTGGACATAGAACGTCAACAGAGGGTATTTTGCTGTGGTTTAAGAAGGAACTGCAGATGTTGGAAAATCGAAGGGAGACAAAACTGCTGGAGAAACTCAGCGGGTGAGGCAGCATCTATGGAGCAAAGGAATTAGGTGACGTTTCGGGTCGAGACCCTTCTTCAGACTTTTGCTGCGGGTCTAGCCCGTGTCTTACTTTGCAGTTATTATCCAAATGGCATTGCAAGAAGCTGGTAAGAAAAGCCTTATACATTTGATGCACCGCTTTGAATGATTAGAAATATTTGTCTACAGGGTGGCAGGTTAATGGAACAGATTCCCATCGAAGGAGCTATGTCGAATAACGTTCCTGAAAGAGAAACATCAAGGATATTGGGTTATAGTAGGAGCACAGAAGTAGTTGTGATAAATTGAAGTACAAATGATAAATTATATTGCCGTTCTAATTGAGGTTAGAACCTGGATGGATTACCTGTAGAATGCAATTAGTCATACTTTGAAAACGTAGATTAAAAACTTAAGATGGGTATTCTGAAGTATTTGCGGGATTACCGGGAAAGGTCAGCGAGCATTTCATCTTGTGTTGCATTTTTAACAAGTTTTATATTAGGCATTATTCACCTCCCTAGAGGGTTGAGATAATAAATAGGTTAAAATCCTGGGCTGTGTTGTCGAGATGTAGTCATTCGGCAGGACAAATGGAAGTTTGTTATTTCACGGATGTTCGCGGTCCTTACATGCCACACTTGTTTACTCATGCAGAATGGGAAGAGTAGATTACACCTCTATTCCAGATAAGCAAAACTGAGCAAAAACACTTCAGGCAACTTATTCATTTACTTCAGGCAAATACTTTGGACAAGCGTGCAAATGGTTTTCATGCTTGTTTTACTGGGCTGTGTGCTTAAATTTCCGACTGCACTTGAATTATCCTGACCCACCCCCGTTCCAAATTGTTTCTCTCTCTCACAATAGTAGTATTTGTACTTTGACCATTCAACCATTTTGCCCTTCGATGTTGACGTACTATAACTTTGGCCAAATAGAATCAATCCTGTTATTGATTTATTTGTTTTAGGAAGAACTGCGGATGCTGGAAATATCGAAGGGAGACAAAAATGCTAGAGAAACGCAGCGGGTGAGGCAGCATCTATGGAGCATCTGAAGAAGGGTTTTGGCCCGAAACGTCGCCTATTCCTTCGCTCCGTAGATGCTGCCTCACCCGCTGAGTTTCTCCAGCATTTTTGTCTACCCATGTTTTTGAATAATTTGTTTTAGGAAGAACTGCAGATGCTGGAAAAGTCGAAGGGAGACAAAAATGCTGGAGAAACTCTGCGGCGAGGCAGCATCTATGGAGCATCTGAAGAAGAGTTTTGGCCCGAAACGTTGCCTATTTCCTTCGCTCCATAGATGCTGCCTCACCCGCTGAGATTCTGCAGAAGGGTCTCGACCCTAAATGTTTCTGAAGAAGTGTCTCGACCCAAAACGTCACCTATTCCTTCGCTCCATAGATGCTGCCTCGCCCACTGAGTTTCTCCAGCACTTTTGTCAACCTTCTGTTATTGAATTGGAGCTCTTTCAGACTGGAAAAAATTAGCGCAGTTGGTTTTATTTTGCAATAGAACGTTACAACACAGGAAGAGGCCCTTCGGCCCACGAAGCCTGTACTAACTATGATGCCAATATAAACTAGTCTCATCCTCCATTCCGTGCCTATCCATATTCCTATCTAAATGCCACTTTCACATCTGCTTCCACCATCACCTCTGGCACGCACCGCCCTGTCTGTATGTTGCTATTGAGGGAGCGCAGCGTAGGTTCACCAGGTTAATTCCCGGAATGGCGGGACTGTCATATGTTGATAGAATGGAGCGGCTGGAATTTAGAAGGATGAGAGGGGATTTAGAAGGATGAGAGGGGATCTTATTGAAACATCTAAGATTACTAGACTAAGTGGAACCGTTGGGTCTCATGTTCACACGGGAGGGCTGGTCCCACAATGCAATATTCCACCTCTTCACCAATTCCAATATTGGTCGCCAGTGGGAGGGGTGGGGTGGGCTTTCTGGAGAGCTAGTATGGGTGTTGTGGGCCGAATGGACTGGGGTCTAGAGGGCTAGTATGGAAATTGTGGGCCAAATTGATTCTTGGGCTGGCAGCTCAGTCACTAAGGGCTGGTTGGCTGGCAGTTCACTCATGGCTATTCCTTGAAATTCCATTTCAAACAGAGTGCAGGCCACAAAATACAATTTCATAACATTTCAAGCAGAGTGCAGGCCACCAAATTGCCAAACCCATTGCATTGTCATTAAAGGCTAGCAAATCATTTATTGCAAGTACATTGCAGGCTCACAGTTCAGTTGATTCACAGCTTAGAATCACAGTTGTGAACTCTCCCCCACGATCTTACAGAGTGACTGAGTCACATCCGGGCATCCGGGGTTTTATTGTTCTGCCCCCCCCACCCACCCCAGAAGGGGGCATTACTTTCATTGTGGCGATTGACAAGCGAGAGGACCAATCAGCTGATCTCAAGATTTTTTAAACACTCATAACTTTTTTTAATTTTTCATCGATCGGAAAAATCCTCAGGGCTGCCTCAGCGGAGGAGGACTGTGAGTAAGATGGCGAAAAATCATAGTGATATATGGTGGTGTTTTTCTAAAATCAATATACAGAATCAGAATCAGAATGCATTCTGATTCTGATACAGCGCAGACAGGAAGTGGTCAATATGAGACTTTTAGTTATATAGATTAAGGGTTTGGACACGCTAGAGGCAGGAAACACGTTCCCGATGCTGGGGGAGTCCAGAACTAGGGGCCACAGTTTAAGAATAAGGGGTAAGCCATTTAGAACGGAGTTGAGGAAAAACTTTTTCACACAGAGGGTTGTGAATCTGTGGAATTCTCAGCCTCAGAAGGCAGTGGAGGCCAATTCTCTGGATGCTTTCAAGAGAGAGTTAGATAGCGCTCTTAAAGATTGCGGAGTCAGGGGATATGGCGAGAAGGCAGGAACGGAGTACTGATTGTGGATGATCAGCCACGATCACAGGGAATGGCGGTGGTGGCTCGAAGGGCCGAATGGCCTACTCCTGCACCTATTGTCTATTGTCTATAAACATTGCGCAGCACAGTTCTTTTAAACTTTGCCCCTCTCACTTTAAACCTATCCCTTCATGTATTTGATATTTCCATCCTGGGAGAAAGGTTGTGACTGTCTACGTTATCTGTGCCTCATATTTCTACAGAGTTCTATCAGGTCTCCCCCAAAATTTTCCGACTCCAGAGAAAACAATACAAGTTAGTTTGATTTGTCCAGTTAGCTAATGCCCATTATTCCAGGCATCTTTCTGGTAAACCTCCCCTCCACCCTCTCCAAAGCCTGGGATGACCAGAACTGCACCCAGTACCCCATACACAACCTAACCAAAGTCCAACAGAGCTCAACATGACTTCCTAATTGACTCACAATTGGATAGACACACTCAGCTGGAGTAACTCAGTGGGTCAGGCAGCATCTCTGGAGTAAAGGAATAGGAGACGTTTCAGGTCGAGACCATTCTGCAGACTCTGAGTTACTCCAGCATTTTGTGTAAACCAGCATCTGCAGTTCCTTCCTACACATATCATACGCCTTCTTTCCCACTCGATCTACCTGTGTCGCCACTTTGAGGGGACTATCGACCTTGTATCCCAATGTTAGTAAGGGGGTTGCCATTAACTGGATAACCTCTCCTTACAGTCGAGCTCACACTTGGTCAGATTAAACCATTGAAAGTTTAAAGGTGAAGTGTGGGGCATGTATTTTTCCACAGATGGTGGTGGGTGCCTGGAACGTGCTGCCTGGGGAGGAGGGTGAAGCAGATCTTTAGATAGAGACATGGATATGCATGGAATGGAGGGATGTGGTTGTGTGCCAGGCAGGTAAGAGTTTAACTTGGTGTCATGCTTAGAGTGGGCATTGCGGGCCGAAGGGCCTGTTCCTGTGCTGTACTGTTCTATAGTGGGGGGGGAGGGGGGGTCACTCACGTCGTCCCCAGTCCCCTCACTCAGACAATTCCTCTGCTGCGGTGTGAAGAGGTGGATGCATTGCCCACGTTCAGCTTTTTACATTCCACCAATGTGGGTAACTTGGAAACCATTGATGTGCTATCCCTTCAATTTAAATTCTTCACGCGACTTCAATGACTTTGAAAATAAACTAATCATATCTCCTTGTACTTTGTTAAATGGTAGAGCCAAAGACTTGGGGAACTATTACACAGCTCACTGCTGAGGGAAAACTTTGAAAGGAAAGCCTCAAAACTGTGAGCCACCAACAGTGACAGATCAGAACGACGGATTTTGCTTGAAGGTCTTTTTTTTCCCACAGACATCTAAGTTTGTTTTTTTTTTCCGGTTTCATCCTTAACTTTACAGGGGAATGCAGCGCGGAAATGAAGGGCTCGCTTTGTTTGGCTCTTGTTCAGTGATGTTTTTTTCAAGGTAGTTTGTTTACATTAGTTTATAATTGTCACGTGTATCAAGGTGCAGTGAAAGACGTGTGTTGCACGCTAACCAGACACTGGGTAAACGGGATAACATCTCGGGCAAGATTAAGTCCAACGCTTCCAAGGCCGCCTGGGTCAAGACGAGATGGAGAGACTAGTGGAAGTCAGTGGTTCACCCAGGCTAGGCTACACCATTGCATCGATGACCCCATGGACGTCCCTGGCCAGGACCTGCCCCGAAAGCAGTGGACAACCCTCAACTGCTTGAGGACAGGTGTCAGACGCTATGGAGTAGCGATGAAGAGGTGAGGCCTCGTGGACAGCGCCTCCTGTGAGTGTGGGGACCCAACACAGAGAGTGGAGCACATAGTCACCAGTTGCCCCAAACACCGGCCACCGAATGGTGAACGAGGTCTGATTGACCTGGACGATGACACGTTGGCCTGGCTCGCCTCAAAGGAGCTGCAGGTCTAAAAGACACACGACAGAAGAAGTCCGATAAAGAAAGTTCAAAGGTTTCCGACGATAGACACAAGAAGCTGGAGGCACTCAGCAGGACAGGCAACATCTCTGGTTGGAATGAATGGGTGACGTTTCAGGGTCGACGCCCTTCTTCAGACTAGGGTTTCCCATGTGGTGGATGGGTGGTCATGAACGCAGTCCAGCTGGTTCTTCTTCTTCTTTTCATGCCCATCTTGTTATAAATGTTGACCTCACTGTCATCGTCCGTCCTGAATAGGACTTAAGCTTCCGGCGACAATCAGTGGGAGCCATCACTTGTCGCAGTAGATGATGGTGGTAGCAGAATTAGCTCGAGACGTCCAGTTTCCAGCCCCGCGACCTGGACGCTTCTGCTATGGGGTCAGTCTAGCTGGTGAGTGGACAGTTCAGTTGGCCAAAAACAGCTGGGATGAAACAGCCCCTGAATCCAGTGACATAATATTTCCAACATGTGTATTGTTTCCTTATCATGTATCTATACACTAAATGACACGATTGTAATCATGTATTGTCTTTCCGCTGACTCTCTGCTTTTATCCCAGAGAGTTGTGAATCTGTGGAATTTTCTGCCACAGAAAGCAGTTGAGGCCAATTCACTGGATGTTTTCAAGAGAGAGTTACTGTAGATATACAGTAGCTCTTAGGGCTAACGGAATCAAGAGATATGGGGAGAAAGCAGGAACGGGGTATTGAGTTTGGATGATCAGCCATGATCGTATTGAATGGCGGTGCTGGCTTGAAGGGTCGAATGGCCTACTCCTGCACTTATATTCTATGCTTCTGTGACTGGTTAGCATGCAACAAAAGCTTTTCACTGTACCTTGGTACACGTGACAATAAACTAATCTGAACTGAACTGAACTGCCTTTGTGGAGGAAGCCACTGATCAGTCTGAGGACAGAGCGGATGAACTAGACAATGCAATGCCTGCACAAGCACAAACTCATCGCACATCGTATAGGATGCAGGCTCCTTCTTATCATTGCCACCTGCGGATATCAAAGGTCAATATGTGCTAATCGGGAAGGGAGATTGATTAGTGCGGGTGTCAGGGGTTATGGGGAGAGGGCAGGAGAATTCGGTTGGGAGGGACAGAGAGATCAGCCGTGATTGAATAGGGTTGGGAGTAGACTTGATGGGCCGAATGGCCTAATTCTGCTCCTAGAACTTACGAACCTATGACAATGGAACAATTACTTTCTTAATGACTAGGAAGGTGTTAACAGATCCGGAAAACCAATACACATGATAAAATATGATAACCAGAAACGATACAATAAATTAATAACCGTGATACTTAAGGGCCTGTCCCACTTACGCGACTTTTACAGGCGACTGCCGGCACACGTGATAGGTCGTGAGAGGTCGTGAGAGGTCTCCTATGGTTGTGAGAGGTCTCCAAAGAGTCGTAGCATGTTTCTGGTTGCCTATCACCGGTCGCAGCAGTTGCTTTAAAGGTCCTGTAAGTGGGACAGGCTCGTTAGTAACCATCAGCGTGCTAAATCCAAAGTCCACAGTGCAACCAAAGGCACCGTTTAGTTTAAGTGTCAAAGTTTGAAGAAAGGTCTCGACTCGAAACGTCACCCATTCCTTCTCTCCAGAGATGCTGCAAAACCCGTTGAGTTACTCCAGCATTTTGTGTCTATCTTCGGTTTAAACCAGCATCTGCAGTTCCTTCCCACACAGTTTAGTTCATTTTCACATGTGCCAAGGTTTTGTTGCGTGCAAACCAGTCAGTGGAAAGACAAGACATGATTACAATCGAGCCATCCACAGTGTACAGATATGTGAGCAAGGGAATAACGTTTAGTGCAAGATAGTCCAGTATAGTCCGATTACAATAGACAATAGACAATAGGTGCAGGAGTAGGCCACTCGGCCCTTCGAGCCAGCACCGCCATTCAATGTGATCATGGCTGATCATCCACAATCAGTACCCCGTTCCTGCCTTCTCCCCAGATCCCCTGACCCCGCTATCTTTAAGAGCCCTATCTAGCTCTCTCTTGAAACTATCCAGAGAACCGGCCTCCACCACCCTCTGTGGCAGAGAATTCCACAGACTCACAACTCTGTGTGTGAAAAACTGTTTCCTCGTCTCCGTTCTAAATGGCTTATTCTTAAACTGTGGCCCCTGGCTCTGGACTCCCCCTTAGTCCAAGGGTCACCAATGAGGTAGATGGTAAGGTCAGGATTGGTCTCTACTTGTTGGTAGGATGATTCAGTTGCCTGATAACAGCCGGGAAGAAACTGTACCTAAACATTCCATCATCATCACAGTTCCTGAGGTCAGTGTCGTGCGGTGTTCAAGAGCTTGATGTTGCAGGGAAGAAGCTGTTCTTGAACCTGGAGGTCACGGTTTTCAGGCTCCTGTACCTTCTTCCCGATGATAGCAGCGAGATGAGAGCCTGGCCAGGGTGGGGTGATTCTTTCATGATGCCGGCTGCCTTTTGGAGGCTTAGATTTGTTTTAGCCTAGTTTAGTGATACAGCACAGAAACAGGCCCGTTGGCCCACCAAACCCGCGGCGACGAGCGATCCCCGCACACTAACACGATCCTACACACACTAGGGACAATTTTTCATTTCTACCAAGCCAATTAACCCACAAAAATGCATGTCTTTGGAGTGTGGGAGGAAACCAAAGATCTCGGAGAAAACCCACGCAGGTCACGGGGAGAACGTACAAACTCCATACAGGCAGCGCCCGTAGTCGGGATCGAACCGGGGTCTCCGGCGCTGCATTTTGCTGTAAGACAGCGACTCTACCGCTGCGCCACCGTGACTAAATGTTCAAATGTCTTAGAGTGATAGATGGAGTCATAGAGTCTTTGGATTGTGGGAGGAAACCGAAGATCTCGGAGAAAACCCACGCAGGTCACGGGGAGAACGTGCAAACTCCGTGCTGACACGGAGTCAGGATCGAACGCGCTGTAAAGGCAGCAACACTACCGCTGCGCCACCGTGCCGCCCAGCTGAGCAAAGAATTGCATTTTTCCCTTTCTCGACTTCCCATCACATGAAAGGGGAAATATGCATTCATTGTCTTCATGTTTACTGCTTTATTTTGCGGCTGTAAAATTGTTTAACAATCTTCTTGGCTGCCTCCCTGCACAGCAGGATAATATAAAAGATTTATTTTTGCAGCTCCTGGGTGCAGTCAGTTGTTATCTATCAGGCAGGCATGTCCCGAGGCTACTGAGCTGCGATTGTCAGCGTAAAACCACTGGGTCATTTCACCAAGTCGCTGTCGGAAGGCCCAGGAACATATTAATGCACCAGCGACTGCAATTGAATCTAATATCTGTCAGGGTCTGAGCATTCGGTCAGGATGTTTTATTTTAGCATGGAGTCATTCGATGGCAGTAATGCAGGAATAACCAAGCGGTGTAATACTTACGTCACTTGGAATCCTCCGTGGATTCCTGCCTTGGGTTGTCATTGTTAAATAACCATCCCAGAACACGGTGGCGCAGTGGGACAGTCGCTGCATTACAGCGTCAGACACCCTGGTTCGATTGTTAAGGGCTTGGACACGCTAGAGGCTGGAAACACGTTCCCGATGTCGGGGGAGTCCAGAACCAGGGGCCACAGTTTAAGAATAAGGGGTAAGCCATTTAGAACGGAGATGAGGAAACACTTCTTCACACAGAGAGTTGTGAGTCTGTGGAATTCTCTGCCTCAGAGGGCGGTGGAGGCAGGTTCTCTGGATGCTTTCAAGAGAGATAGGGCTCCTAAATATAGCGGAGTCAGGGGATATGGGGAGAAGGCAGGAATGGGGTACTGATTGGGGATGATCAGCCATGATCACAGTGAATGGCGGTGCTGGCTCGAAGGGCCGAATGGCCTACTCCTGCACCTATTGTCTATTGTCTATTAATCCTGAATACGGGTGCTGTCTGTACGGAGTTTGTACGTTCTCCCCATGATCGCATGGGTTTTCTCCGGGTGCTCCGGTTACCTCCCGCACTCCAAAGACGAGCAGGTTTCTAGGTGAATTGGCCCCAGTGTGTAGTATAGTGCTGGTGTATGGGGCGATCGCTGGTAGGCGCGGATTCGGTGGGCCAAAGGGCCTGTTTCCATGCTGTATCTCTGAAGTCTAAAAAGTCTAAACGTTCTGGAAATATTCAACAAAGCAGGCAGAATCCGTGAGGAAAAAAACAGAAAACAGAAACAGTCATACAACAGGCCCTTCGGCCCAACAACCATGCCGCCCAAGATGCCCCATCTAAACTAGTCCCATTTGCCTGCATTTGGCCCATATCCCCCTAAACCTCTCTGTGTACTTTAAAAGGTTATTGTACCTGTCCGAACTACCCTATACCATCTGGTCTTAAACTCTCCCACTACTGGAAACATCCTCTCCACATCCTCTCTATCAAGAGAAGAAAGTCATTCATGCCTGATCTTGGGAATAGAAACATAGACAATAGGTGCAGGAGTAGGCCATTCGGCCCCATGAGCCATTCAATGTGATCATGGCTAATCATCCACAATCAGTACCCCGTTCCTGCTTTCTCCCCACATCCCTTGATTCCGTTAGCCCTAAGCGCTCTATCTAACGCTCTCTTGGAAATATCCAGTCAATTAGCCTCCACTGCTATTAAATGAATCGGCTATTAGACTCAATGGAGCTGGGTCACAATTTATTTTACTTTGTGATCTAAATGAGCCAAATGTATAACCAGACTCGTTCTGTAGGAAGGGATGGCATTGAATCAGCTCGTCACTGACACCTTTGTTAACACGGCTCTTTGTTTATGAGGTGGAGGTGGGATTTAGAATAGGTACAATCTCTACTTCATTTCATCCTTTTTTCACCACACTTTATCCTCGTGATCACTTAAAACTCCCTTTAAACCAGACTTTACAATACCATCGCTTTATACAAAAACTATTCTGAATTTTAATCCAAGGATAAGAGGCTTTGAGGTTGTAAAGACGATCGCTATTAAAATGTGTAGGAAGGAACTGGTTTATGGACAAAGTGCAGGAGTAACTCCACGGGTCAGGCAGCATCCCTGGAGAAAAAGAAATGTGTGACGTTTCAGGATGGGACCGGTGTGAAGACTGGTCCCAACCTGAAACGGCACCCATTTTCCACAGAGAGGGTGCCTGACCCTCTGAACGATTCCAGCACTTTGTGCCTATTGAAACGTTACTTGATTAACGAGATCGGGGCGGCACGGTGGCGCAGCGGTAGAGTTGCTGCCTCACAACATCAGTGACCTGGGTTCGATCCTGACCACGGGTGCTTGTCCGTAACGAGTTTTTTACGTTCTCCCCGTGACCTGCGTGGGTTTTCTCCGGGATCTCCGGTTCCCTCCCACATCCCAAAGACCTGAGGTTTGGAGGTTAATTGGCTTCTGTAAATCGGCCCTCGTGTGTTGAAAGTTGAATAACATAGAACTAGTGTGAATGGGTGCTCGATGGTCGGCATTGGCTCAGTGGGCTGAAGGGCCTGTTTCCATGCTGCGCTTCCAAAGCGAACTAAACTGGTGCATCTTCTGACGTGATGAGTGAACTCAGAGGTTGCCTCCCACACTACAATCAATAGGTTTAACACTGCAGAAGCTCAATGCTGAGCAACATCATTCATGGACCAAGTGTGGAGGAAAGCAGAGAATTCAAATAAAATATCACGGTACAAAATAATGGATGCTGATTGCCAGGATAAGAGATTTGTTTTATGGAGAGGTTTTAAGCTGAGAGGGTTCTGCTCTCTGGAGAACAATAATTTCATTGAACCATATAAGAATCTGAAATGAACGGACTGGTTGGATGCGTTGCAGATATTTGCTCTCGAGAGGAGGGGGGGGGGGAGGGGAAGCATCGAGGAAGGGTATTCTCAAGTTGAGGGTTCAGCCATTTAAGACGAAGCTACACAGGGATTTAATTTCTGAGCATGAGGAATCTTTGGCAATCTCCGTTCATTTTAGATGGCCAGTGAATGGAAGGTTATGGGGATTAGGCTTGGAAATGGAGTTGAGGCCAAAGATGAAATCAGAGCTGATCTTATTGATTGGGTAGGGTAGACTCATGGGGTCTGTGAGGCCTTCTCTGGTTCAAACGGCTTATGTTCTCACGTTCTTGTATATTCCCAGCTCCTTTTTACTCTGCAATAAATGTTGCCTCTGTCTCCACCTGCTCCCAGTTGAGCTTCCTTGCATCACCTTCAGTAGGACTGTGATATAGTCAGAAGATAGATGCAAAATGCTGGAGTAACTCAGCGGGGGACAGGCAGCATCGCTGGAGAGAAGGACTGGGTGACATTTTGGGTTGAGATCCATCTTTTTATCTATTTTATCCTTTTGTTATTTTATGTTGCACGGTGAGCCAGATGCAACGAAATTTCATTCAGACTTGCATTTGTTGTTGTATTTTTGAATGACAATAAAGTCTTTGATCTTTGATTGATTATCTTCAGATATAATCAGATTGAATGCTCCCGATGTTGGGGGAGTCCAGAATCAGGGGCCACAGTTTAAGAATAAGGGGTAAGCCATTTAGAACAGAGCCAAGGAAACACTTTTTCCACACAGAGAGTTGTGAGTCTGTGGAATTCTCTGCCTCGGAGGGCGGTGGAGGCCGGATCTCTGGATACTTTCAAGAGAGAGCTAGATACGGCTCTTAAAGATAGCGGAGTCAGGGGATCTGGGGAGAAGGCAGGAACGGGGTACTGAGTGTGGATGATCAGCCATGATCACATTGAATGGCGGTGCTGGCTCGAAGGGCCGAATGGCCTACTCCTGCACCTATTGTTTATTGTCTATGGATTGGTGCATTATTTCCAATGATTTACATGTTCCTCTGGAATGGGCATATACACTTGTTAACACAAGCAGCAGGATTAAAATTAAATCAACTGTACCTTGTTCTATCAATCTGTTTTAATTTTACTGTCATCAATTCATTGCACGCTCCAACAGCAAGAATATTCCATTGTCTCGATGGCAAGTTTATGACTCCTTGTGAAAACCCACAAAACTTGTGGTAGTTTTGCAAATAAAGACACAAAGTGCTGGAGTAACTCAGCGGGTCAGGCAGCATCTGTGGAGAACATGGATAGGTGACGTTTCACAGAGTGCTGGAGTAACTCAGCGGGGTTAGGCAGCATCTGTGGAGAACATGGATAGGTGATGTTTCGGGTCTGAAGAAGGGTCCCAACCCAAAACGTTGCTCTTCCATGTTCTCCAGAAATGCTGCCTGACCCGCTGAGTTACTCAGGCACATTGTATCTTTTATCATCATTCTGGGCTAGATTCTGGAGCAGGTCCTTGAGAACGGTATCATAATGGTACCATGGAGCTTCTATTGTCACACGTGCAAAGTGCAAACGCACAGTGAGATTGTTTCCTGACAAATAGTCCAGCAGAGTATGGCTATCGCCAAGCAAATCTCCAATTAGCAAAGTGTACGGAAATAGTCCACTGATGCCGCATGCAAGAGGCGCCATGTTGTGGATCCATTTTCCAAGTCCAGTCTGTGCTCCAGTTGTTGTGAGTGGGGCCTGATCCAGGCGAGCCCCAGGCTGCTTCCGGGCCTCCAGCCGTCGCCTTCCTTGGTCGTGTGGATTGACTGACGAACCCACGTCCCTCTCCTCTCCCGTCCACCTTTGATCCCCGGGGGGTGGGAGCCTCCCGCAGCCGACCTCCACGGCCAGATCCCGGACCCTTCTCCCCTCCTCCGACTCCATCCTCCTCCCTCCACAAGCAACTACTGCCCAAGCAACAGACAATCTTCACTGCCTGCCACTCAGGTACCCTGTTCAGTCAATATTCGCTGTGTGTCTCTATCCAATTATTCCTTCTTCATCTTTTGCTGTTGATTATCACAAGGTAATCTCCGTTACACCAAGGGTTTACTTGACATTTTCAAAGATCAAGGAGCCACTCCAACAACCTTTTCAGAAATCTCCCTTGCGAAGGGGTCTCTCCAGTAATTGATATGTGAGCAGAAACAACGGAGGATTTCAGAGTGTCCGTGTTGTCAGATTCTGAGCTGAGATACATCCAGGGATAGGTGATAGACAATAGACAATAGGTGCAGGAGTAGGCCATTCGGCGTCCTCCATCCAGCACCGCCATTCAATGTGATCATGGCTGAGCATCCCCAATCAGTACCCCGTTCCTGCCTTCTCCCCATATCCCCTGATTCCGCTATCTTTAAGAGCGCTCTCTATCTCTCTCTGAAAATGCTCTTTAAAAATCCATTCTACCTTGCCTTTAACCCTTTCCCCTGTTGTCATGGGAAGTCAAGGGCAGTCACGGTGGTGCAGCGCCGGAGACCCGGGTTCGATCCCGACTACGGGTGCTGTCTGCACAGAGTTTGTACGTTCTCCCCGTGACCTGCGTGGGTTTTCTCCGAGATATTCGGTTTCCTCCCACACTCCAAAGACGTCCAGATTTGTACGTTAATTGGCTTGGTAAATGTAAAAAAATGTCCCCAGTGGGTGTAGGATGGTGTTAATGTGCGCGGATTGCTGGTCGGCGTGGACCCGGTGGGCCGAAGGGCCTGTTTACGTGCAGTATCTCTGAACTAAACTAAACTGAAATGTCACTGTCCGGTTCGAGACACAGCATAGAAACAGGCCCATTGGACCCCCAGGTCCGCGTCGAACCCTCGCGCACCCATTCACACAACATGGCGACAGGCCTTTCACCCCACTGAGTCCAGGCCAACCATCCATCACCAGTTTACACTTATTCGATGTTATCTCACTTTCTCATCCACTCCAAAAACATTAGAAACAGCTTACCTGATTTGGACTCGCTTTTTATAAGGTGATAAGGAATAGGAGTAGAATTCGGTCATTCGGCCCGTCAAGTCTACTCCGCCGTTCAATCATGCCTGATCTATCTCTCTCTCCTAACCCCATTCTCCTGCCTTCTCCCCATAACCTCTGACACCCGTACTAATCCAGAATCTATCTGCCTTAAAAATGGCCACTGACTTGGCCTCCACAGCCTTCTGTGGCAAAGAATTCCACAAATTCACCACCCTCTGACTAAAGAAATTTCTCCTCATCTCCTTCCTAAAAGAATGTCCTTTAATTCTGACGTAATTTGTATATATCACCGTGCCTTAATATTTAAGAAAGAACTGCAGATGCTGGAAAAATCGAAGATAGACAAAAATGCTGGAGAAAGTCAACGGGTGAGGCAGCATCAATGGAGAGAAGGAATAGGCGACGTTTCAGGTCTACCTACTGTACCTTAATTGGTACACGCGACAATAAAAAACCTGTGAACCTTTGAATTTTAGTCCAAGACTCTCCCACTAGTGGAAACATCCTCTCCACATCCACTCTATCCAAGCCTTTCACTATTCTGTAAGTTTCAGTGAGGTGTCCCCTCATCCTTCTAAGCTCCAGTGAGTACAGGCCCAGTGCCAACAGATGCTCATCATAGGTTAACCTACTAATTCCTGGGATCATTCTTGTAAACCTCCTCTGCACCCTCTCCAGAGTCAGCACATACTTCCTCAGATATAGTGCCCAAAATTGCTCACAATATTCCAAATGCCACGTGTCCAGTGCCTTATTATCACCTCCACTTTATTCCCCACCTCCTCTTCTTTCAGTGTGAAGAAGGGTCCCGACCTGAAACATCATCTATTCTTTTTCTCCACGGATGCTGCCTGAGCCGCTGAGTAACTCCAGAACATTTGTGTCTATCTCAAGTTCTGAGAACTGCTTACCTGACCTCAAGATTAATGAGGGATGATAATGAAATGTAGAAGCAAGAAACTGCAGATTCTGGTCTGCGCAGAAAGGACACAGAGTGCTGGAGTAACTCAGCGGGTCAGGCAGCATCTGTGGAGAACATGGATAGGTGACATTTCACAGAGTGCTGGAGTAACTCAGCGGGTCAGGCAGCATCTCTGGGGAACATGGATAGGTGACGTTTCACAGAGTGCTGGAGTAACTCAGCGGGCCAGGCAGCATCTGTGGAGAACATGGATAGGTGATGTTTCACAGAGTGCTGGAGTAACTCAGCGGGTCAGGCAGCATCTGTGGAGAACATGGATAGGTGACATTTCACAGGGTGCTGGAGTAACTCAGCGGGTCAGGCAGCATCTGTGGAGAACATGGATAGGTGACGTTTCACAGAGTGCTGGAGTAACTCAGCGGGTCAGGCAGCATCTGTGGAGAACATGGATAGGTGACGTTTCACAGAGTGCTGGAGTAACTCAGCGGGTCAGGCAGCATCTCTGGGGAACATGGATAGGTGACGTTTCACAGAGTGCTGGAGTAACTCAGCGGGTCAGGCAGCATCTGTGGAGAACATGGATAGGTGATGTTTCACAGAGTGCTGGAATAACTCAGCAGGTCAGGCAGCATTATCTGGAGAACATGCAGAAATTATCTACAGTATTTGTTCTTTTGCCTGGGGTAGTTGGGGCTGCACTGTGGCGCAGCGGTAGAATTACTGCCTTACAGCGCTTTCAGCGCCGGAGACGCGGGTTCGATCCCGACTATGGGTGCTGTCTGTACGTTCTCCCTGTGACCGCATGGGTTTGCTTTGAGATCTTCGGTTTCCTCCCACATGCCAAAGATGTGCAGGTTTGTAGGTTAATTGGTTTGGTCTGAATGCAAAATTGCCCCTAGTGGGTGTAAGATAGCGTTAGTGTGCGGGGATCGCTGGTCAGTGCGGATTTGGTGGGCCGAAGGGCCAGTTTCCGTGCTGTATTTCTGCTAAAAGCTGTATGTCTCTACTAAAATCTCTCCTAAACTAAACTAAAAGCCTGATGTTTTTTTAAATGTTCTTCACTGAACAGCAAGGAGAAATAAATCCTGAAGTAAGATGGGAAATGTCCAAATTATTATTCACTGGCTGGTGATTTTTTTCCTTGGTGGGTGCAAGGAACTGCAGCTGCTGGATCCATGAGCAAAACACAAAGTGCAGGAGTAACTCAGCATCTCTGGAGGATATGGATAGGTGACCTTTCGGGTGGGGATGCTTCATCAGACTGATAGGTCAATAAACCGTTGGCTCTGCCAGAAATGTCAAATTTCATCAACGCATTAGAAATCAAGTCCCTTCACTGTTAAAAGCATATAATTGTGTGTGGTTTGCCTTCAATTATCATATTCTCACCATTTGAGGAGAAGAACATTGAAGAGTACTTTGAGAGCAGAGAGAGGGAGATGGCTTCTATTATGCGTTTCTGACATGCAGTCACGATTTGGGAAAGAGATGTTGGAGGGGGCAGGGTATGGGGGCGATGTTTAAACTCGACCTCAAATGAAGTTATCCAGCATTAATTCCACAGTCAAACAAGGAACGTCTAAGCAGTGGCGCAGCGGTGGAGTTGCTGCCTCACAGCGCCAAGGACACGGGTTTAAAAGTTCCCAAGTTATAGCAGTAGAATTAGGCCATTCGGCCCATCGAGTCTACTCCGTCATTCTATCACGGCTGATCTCTGCCTCCTAATCCCATTTTCCTGCTTTCTTCCCATTACCCTTCACTCCTGTTCTCATCGAGAATCTATCTATCTCTGCTTTAAAAAATATCCACTGACTTGGCCTCCACAGCCCCCTTGTGGCAATGAGTTCCACAGATTCACCACCCTCTGACTAAAGACGTTCCTCCTCACTTTTCTAAAAGAGCGTCCTTTAATTTTGAGGCTATGGCCTCTGGTCCTGGACTCTCCCACCAGTAAAAACATCCTCTCCACATCCACTCTATCTATGACTTTCACCATTCTGACGATCAGGTTCGATCCTGGCCTCGGGTGCTCTCTGTGTGGAATTTGTACGTTCTCCCTGTGATCTGCATGGGTTTCCTCCAGGTGCTCCAGTCTCCCCATTATATCCCAAAGACATGCGGGGTTTGTAGGTTAATTGTAAAATTGCCTCCAATTTTATTTTTAAGAAGGAACTGCAGATGCTGGAAAATCGAAGGTAGACAAAAATGCTGGAGAAACTCAGCGGGTGAGGCAGCATCTATGGAGCGAAGGAAATAGGCAACGTTTTCGGCCGGAAACGTTGCCTATTTCCTTCGCTCCATAGATGCTGCTTCACCCACTGAGTTTCTCCAGCATTTTTGTCCACCTCTAATTTTATTTTGTTTAGTTTAGAGCGCGGAAACAGGGTCTTTGGTCCACCCAGTCCACGCCGACCAGCGATCCCCGCACACTGACACTATCCTACACACACTAGGGACTCTTTGCATTTATACCAAGGTAATTAACCTCCAAACCTGTACGTCTTTGGAGTGTGGGAGGAAACCAGAGCACCTGGAGAAAACCCAGGCAGGTCACAGGGAGAACGTACAAACTCCGTACAGACAAGCACCCGTAGTCGGGATCAAACCTGGGTCTCTGGCGCAGTAAATGCTGTAAGGCAGCAACTCTACCGCTGAGCCACCGGGTAGTGAGTGGGAAAGTGGGATAGTATTGAACGGGTGATCTATGGTCGATGTACAGTCGGTGGGCTGAAGATCCCATGTTGTATCTGTTCATTTACCCTGTCTTCATGTTGTCTCTCGAAACCAAACTAAGCCAAACAAAAAAGTTAAAGTCTCTCTCAAATATTGATCCTATGGCTAGCTCAAAAGACAATGAAAATGCTTTGGCACAAAGCACTGGCTCTGGCTGAAAATATCCGTTAGTGAGCCGACTCTGACGATAGCGCCCACAGTTAATATTTCAGATAAAATACTCCACTACCAGTAATATACAAGTCTAATTAGAAAATATCACCACAGATGGAGCTTTGGGGAACATTGTCGAGTGTAATCTGCGATTCTTGGCCAATGTTGAAAATCCAACATTGTCGCTAATGTGACAAGTCTCATTTTTGCTGCATTTGCCTAACATATTGTAAAACACAAAGGAAACATTACATTCTGCAATCTCACTAATAAGTCTTTTTGCCGGGCCAGCCGGAAAAAAGTTTGGAGCAAATGTCTTTTGGAATGTTTGGTTTTGATTGTTTTTTTTGTTTAGTCGACTTTAAGCGATGTTGAGTGACATTGTTGTAGAAATTACTTGTCGAAAATTGGTCATGTCGATGTGGAGGAAGGAACTGCAGATGCTGGTTTAAACCGAAGACAGACACAAAATGCTGGAGTAACTCAGCAGGACAGGCAGCATCTCTGGAGAGAAGGGATGGGTAACGTTACGGGTCGAGACCCTTCTTCAGACTGAGAGTCGGGAGAAAGGGAAACGAGAGATATAGATGGTGATGTAGAGAGAGAGATATGGAAGAAATGATTGAAAGATGCAAAAAAGTAACGATGATAAAGTGAACAGGCCATTGTTAGCTGTAGGCTAGGTGAGAACCAGACTGATTCCTGGGATGTCAGGACTGTCTTATGAACAAAGACTGCATAGACTCGGTTTATACTCTCTAGAATTTAGGAGATTGAGAGGGGATCTTATAGAAACTTACAAGATTCTTAAGGGATTGGACAGGCTAGATGCAGGAAGATTGTTCCCGATGTTGGGGAGGTCCAGGATAAGGGGTCACAGCTTAAGGATAAGGGGGAAATCCTTTAGGATCGAGATGAGAAGGAATTTTTTCACACAGAGAGTGGTGGGTCTCTGGAACTCTCTGCCACAGAGGGTAGTTGAGGCCAGTTCATTGGATATATTTAAGAGGGAGTTAGATGTGGCCCTTGTGGCTAAGGGGATTAGAGGGTATGGAGAGAAGGCAGGTACGGGATACTGAGTTGGATGATCAGCCATGATCATATTCAATGGCGGTGCAGGCTCGAAGGGCCGAATGGCCTATTCCTGCACCTAATTTCTATGTTTCTATGTTTCTATGTTTCTATGTAAAACGAGTAATGGGCCTGTCCCACTTACACGACTTTTTCAGCGACTGCCGGCACCTGTCATCGGTCGTTGCAGGTCGCCGAAATTTTCAACATGTTGATAATCCAGCGGCGACCAGAAAGACGCTACGACTCTTTGGGCGACTTGAGGAGACGACTCACGACCATACAGGCGATTTGTCGCGGGGTGAAGCCTGTACGGTCGTGAGTAGTCGCCCAAAGAGTCGTACCTTGTTCTGGTCGCCACTGGATTTTCAACATGTTGGAAACTTTCGTCGTCCTCTAACGACCTATGACGGGTGCCGGCAGTCGCCGAAAAAGTAGCGTAAGTGGGACAGGCCCTTGACAGACAATGAGACTCACCAAGATGGCTTTGAAGCTGGGACAATGACTTGGGTGGGGAAGGGACGGAGAGAAAGGGGATGCAAGAGTCAGTTGCCATTACTGGGCAGCTTACAACCCAGCGGTATGAATGGTAATGTTGACGGCTAGATTTAAAGCCCTGTTTGAGATATTTCCAACCGGAAAATTGATTTGGGGGAATGTGCAATACTGGAAGTGGTTCTTCGGCCCATTGTATCCAGACTATCCACATAGGAGTCTTCCAGTGGTCCCATAGTGTGTTTGCAAGCATGAGGAGCCCTTCTTGTTTCAGATTCTTGATTAGTACGGGTGTCAGGGGTTACGGGGAGAAGGCAGGAGAATGGGGTTTGGAGGGAGCGATAGATCAGCCATGATTGATCAGGTTGGTTCACGCAGGCTAAGCGAAGGTGTTCAGCGAAACGATCACCCAGTCTACGTTTGGTCTCGCCGATATATAAGAGTCCACATCTTAAACAACGGATACAGTAGATGAGGTTGGAGGAGGTGCAAGTGAACCTCTGCCTAGCTTGAAAGGACTGTCGGGGTCCCCGGACAGAGTCGACGGATGGAGGTATAGGGACAGGTGTTGCATCTCCTGCGGTTGCAGGGGAAGGTCACTGAACACCTTCGCTCAGTCTGCCCGAACCTACCTGATCTCCCGGTTGCTGGATACTTTAATTCTCCTTCCCATTCCCAAACAGACCTTTCTGCCCTCGGTCTCCTTCATTGTAGTGCAGCTAAATGCAAATTGGAGGAACAGCATCTCATATTTCTCTTGGGCAGCTTACGCCCAGTGGTGTGATATTGATTTCTCTCACTTCAAGTAGCCCCGGCATTCCCTCTCTCTCCATCCCTCCCCCACCCAAGCTGCACCAGCTTCTCATTTTCACCCAACTAACAGCTACCAACACCGACACTTCCTTCCGACACTTGGATAGGAAGGTTTGGAGGGATAAGGGCTGGAGGCAGCAGGCAAATGGGACGAGCTTAGATGGGGCAACGTGGTTGGTGAGGACGAGTCGGGCTGAAGGGCCTGTTTCCGCGCTGTATTACGCTACGCCTCTATATGACGGCAAGACCGTGATTTTCTTTGGTGATTAGATCAACACAAAGATTAACTTAGCATCAGCAGCACGTTTAGTAACACAGTGGAGAACAGCAGCGATGAGTATGGATGGAACGAGTGTTTGGAGGTTAGAATTGAAAGTGGAGGAAGTGGCCATTTAATTTGATTCATAAACCAAATGTGCCGAAAAGATTTGTATGATATGAGTCCAAATTAAGGCTTTGGCAAGGGGGGCAAATGGGATTGAAGAGATTAGCCACCTGTTGTGGCAGCCGCCAGCCCATGGAATGGAGGCACGTTGGTGACCAACTTGCATTCCCTCAATGTTTAGCCCGCTCACAAGCTGCGTCTCTTCCCCGAGGTCTGCTTAACTAGACGGAAGATATTACAACCATAAAGATAATTGCAGTGTGATCATCTAATCCTGATTGTCAAATAAAACGTGTAGAAAGCAACGCTGTCGTGCCACAAGTTAGACGTCTCCATTGTCAGCCTGGTGTCTGCTGTACCCATTCAATATTTCACAATGATTGATATTTGCGGTTTTATGTTCATAATATTACAGTACTTGAGCTAACTACAATAAATTACAATTATGCGTACTTATTAAGGAGCGCAAAGAGCAATTTTACTTGATATTGGATTCGAGAAGGATTTTTGATAAGCTCAGGATTGTGCCATCCCCAGCTAAGTGCTCATCATTTATCTCCCTTGAGTTACAAATGGTAGGAAAGTCTTACTTTGTGTGACTGAGTCTCACATTCTCTTTGGTTGCCTGAAGCAACGATGAAAAACTGACAATCTTCCATCAGGAATGTCACCGCAGATGTGGAAGGCGGTGGAGTGGGTGTGTGGTGTAAAAAAGTAAAGTCTGGATTTAATGAGCAATTTATCATTTAATCAGTGACAGTTTCATGTCGTGAAGGGAGAGAGGTTTGGAGAGACTTGCATTGTTTTCTCTGGAATGGCAGAGGTTGAGGGGGGAACGATAGAGCATGTAAAATGATTAGAGGCGCTGATACGGTAGACAGTCTGAGCCTTTTCCCCCAGGGTGGAAATATCCAGCACTGGGGGGCCCATCTATAAAATGAGAGGGGGGCAAAGCATAATGGAGATGTGTGGGGCAGGTTTTTTAGTTTAAGAATAAGGGGTAAGCCATTTAGAACGGAGATGAGGAAACACTTTTTCACACAGAGAGTTGTGAGTCTGTGGAATTCTCTGCCTCGGAGGGTGGTGGAGGCTGTTTCTCTGGATACTTTCAAGAGGGAGCTAGATAGGGCTCTTAAAGATAGCGGAGTCAGGGGTTGTGGGGAGAAGGCAGGAACGGGGTACTGATTGTGGATGATCAGCCATGATCACATTGATTGGCAGTGCTGGCTCGCAGGGCCCAATGGCCAACTCCTGCACCTATTGTCTATTATCTATTGCTTACACAAGGGGTGGTGGGTGCCTGGAACGCATTGCCACGGTGGGCGGTGGAGGCAGATACGAAAGTGGCGTTTAATATGTTTTTAAACAGGCATGTGTAAGTGCGGGGACCAGAAGGATATGGATCATGTACGTTAGGATTGTGTTCGGCACAAACATTGTGGGCTGAAGGGCGCGGTTCCTGTGCTGTGCAGTTCTATGTTGTAAATACTAGAGTCAAACAGCACAGAAAGAGGCCATTTGGCCCAACTGGTTTATACTGACCTAGATGCCTTGTCCAAGTCAAGAGTGTGTAATTGTCATACAGTATGTACCAACAGCGGGAACAATTAAATTCTCACTCGCAGCAGCTTAAAGGGCCCGTCCCACTGTACGAGGTAATTCAAGAGTTCTCCCGAGTTTTCCCCTGATTCTAACTCGGAGAATGTCCGTCCCTCGGAGTTCATGGATGTCAGGTAGCAGCCCGTACGAGTAACGGTGGGTACTCGGGAAATCCGGTAAACTGGTGACGTTTTTTCAACACTGAAAAATGTCCATGAGTAACAAAATACTCGTGATGAAAAAAATTGTTATCTTTTACTCGTACGAGCCGCTACAAGACATCCACGAACTCCTGCGGACCCGCTACGGACATTCTCCGAGTTCGAATCACGGGAACACTCGGGAGAACTCTTGAATTACCTCGTACAGTGGGACAGGCCCTGAACATAGTACACATGGATAACAAATAAACACAAAATTTAAATAAATGAACAACCCCAATACCACGGAGGCCAAAACCTCAGAATAAAAGGACGTACCTAAAAGGAGATAAGGGGGAATTTCTTTAGTCAAAGTGTGGTGAATCAGTGGAATTCTATGCCACAGAAGACTGCATATTTTTATGGCAGAGAAAGATAGATTCTTGATTAGTACGGGGTGGTTAGGGGTTATGGGGAGAAGGCAGGAGAATGGGGTTGAGAAGGAAAGGTAGATCAGCCGTGGTTGATTGGCGGAGTAGACTTGATGGGCCGAATGGCCTAATTCTGCTCCTATGACTGAGGAACGTATGTGATGGGGTGATCAATGATCAGTGTGGACTCAGTGGGTCGAAGGGCCTGATTTCATGCTGTATCTCTGAAGGTGAAGTTAGACACAAGATAATTTGTCCTTTGCTTCATTGAAGAGAGTTTTATAATGGAGGCAGAGTATTTTGGATGCCATTAGCGGGCTTCACTAATGAGAAGCACTCTTTCCGTGATGTTACGGAACTTAGTGTTTTTTTATCCCAAAAAATGTGATTCAATACTTTTTTAGTTGTTATCTTACTAAATTACAGGTGGATTGATCACAAAATCAAAATGGAAGACTGGGGATGCACGATGAGAAAAATTGTTGATTAATATAGCGGGGGGGGGGGGGGGGGGCCTGCAGCGTCACACACATACTAACCACCCCCCCCCCCACACACACACACACACACACACTAACTGCCCCCCTTGATATTACATTAATATTATTAATTCACTCCTTTTACCCCATCCACGCCCTATTCACTCACACATAGCCCCCAACTCGCAGGCGCGTTTAGAGAGAGGGAGGTGGGGGGGGTGGAGAGAGAAGGCAGGGAGTGAGGGGGCAGAAACAGAGAGAGAGGGGCAGAGACTCTATTAAAATGAAGCACTGGAGAGCCATCTCCAGGAACTGTTGATGCTGAAATCTTGAGGAAAAACCCAACCCGATCCGTCATAAGTGATAGGAGCAGAATTAGGCCATTCGGCCCATCAAGTCTACTCCGCCATTCAATCACAGCTGATCTTTCTCTGCCTCCTAACCCCATTCACCCGCCTTCTCCCCATAACCCCTGACTCCCGTACTAATCTGTCTTACTGCAAAGGATTGATGTGCCCTTGAAAATTACGTCCATATGACCAGTGAATGGAATGAAATAATATCTGATTTGTGCTTCATTGTTGCGGTATTGTTGAAATAAAAAAATATATTACGGACACTAACTTGGCAATTTCACTCGAGACATGATAATTCTCAACGATTACATTCATTGAAATAAAATTTATTGAACAAAATTTCACCTTGTCCTATGGGAAAGGACAGGAATGCTAAGCTTTGGTTTGTACTCTTCAATAGATTGAAGATTGAAGAGATGATATCAATGGCTAAATTGTTCGATCTTGTACATTATATATTCTGCAGCACAAAGATTTCACTGTACTCGCCTTGCATTATAAAAGTAATCTGCAGGTTGGAGGATAATTTTGAAGAGTGTGTGTGATCTGAGATGTTATCAGTGAGAGGGTGAGAGAGGGCATCAACTATGGGAAACAGTGTGCGAAGACTGAATGGGTTAATGTGAAACAGAAGACTGCTAGTTTATCAAAGGCTTGATCACACCAAATAAAACGCTATCATGTTGCATGGAAATATCAGGGCTGGATTTCCCACTAGCTTGTTTATCCATGCCCGTCAGGCACAAATACAGTATTTCCTCAATACTGCTCGATTAAGACGGAATGAAGTGGAAGAATTATTGATGGATTTGTTATTTAGATCCATATTTTTTTAAATGGAATAATATTGGATATCTGCGCTTCTGGTGAAATCTGGACTGCTTCAAGTGCCCAGGAACATTCAGCTCCTTGATAGGTGTGTATTAATAGAGCAAAAGGCTACATATCTGGAGAGAAAGGAAAGTCTCGGAGAATCGATTACTCTTGCAAGTTAGTGGTAGGGTTTTCACCTAAGAACAAGCTGGGGACTATGGACGTGCACAATGCCCAGAGGCACGTTATTTTTCTAAATTATTATGGGGAGAATTCTCTTACATTACCTAAATTATCAGAACTCTTGTCGTGTGCATCCATCTTGGTGCGTTGTTTCCGATCCTTCACTAATTTTCATTCTGTAAACCCTGAGATTCATAAGGAAAATCCCTTATTGATATGCCATGATTTTCCTTATTCAAAATTAATGTCCTTGTTTCTTTGGGGATAATTTAATCCCTGCCAGCACCCATCTGCAGGGAATCTCCCCTCATTTTCCCACCTTCTATTCGATTTCCCTCCATTTTCAACAAGTTTTCATTGAAAAATCTTATTTAATATTTTCCTTTAATAGCTCCGCATTTTCGATCATTTTTTATTTCCATTTTTAAATATTTTTCAAGGTTTTTTTTTTTAACAATGTCTGTTTTCAAATCATTTTTACGCTGCACAAAAAGCCTTTTGTGACTTTGCATTCCCGTCCTTTGCACATCTTGCCGCTGATGTGACTGTTCCTCAACCTGTAACGCTCACTAGAGACCTAGACCCATTGTTCAATTGCTTCTCCTCTGGTCTCATCAATGTCGTTGGCTATCTCGTCTGGCTGTAACTTTGTTCATTTAATTATCTCCCTTTTGCCTCTGTGAATTTCTGTCGAAGGCTTGTCAAATTCTATTACTAACAAAGAGACGTTTTGTATGTTTCAAATCGTGCTCGAGCCTCAGCTGCCTCATGTTCTCTCACTCCAAGGGAAAGGTGTGAAATCCAAATAGGATCTTTTGTTTGCAACACGTAGCCATCAAACTATTGGACACCTCAGTGTTAAAACCATCATCATCTTTTTATTATTTTTTTGCAGACATGTTCAGCAGCTGTCAAAGGTGTACCAGATCATGAGGGGAGTAGATCGGGTAAACGCACTGTGTTTTTTACCCAGAGTGTAGTAAACCAAGGGTCAGAGGGCAAAGGTTTAATTTAGGTGGGGATAGACTTAATATGAACCTGCGGGATTCATCTTTTTCACACAGAGGATGATGGGCATATTTGAATTTGAAGCAGGTATTATAACAACACTTAAAATGCATTTTGGACAGTTATAAGAATAAGGGGTAAGCGATTTAGAACGGAGACGAGGAAACACTTTTTCACACAGAGAGTTGTGAGTCTGTGGAACTCTCTGCCTCAGAGGGCGGTGGAGGACAGTTCTCTAGATGCTTTCAAGAGAGAGCTAGATAGGGCTCTTAAAGATGACGGAGTCAGGGGATATGGGGTGAAGGCAGGAACGGGGTACTGATTGGGGATGATCAGCCATGATCACATTGAATGGCGGTGCTGGCTCAAAGGGCCGAATGGCTTTCTCCTGCACCTATTGTCTATTGTCTATTGTCTATCGTCTATTGTCTATTGACAGGTGTGTCGGTAGATTAGGTGTAGAGGGATATGGACCAAAAGCAAGCAGGTTGGACCAGTGTCGACGGGGCATTTGGTGGCCATCGACATGCTCAGTTGAAGGGCCTGTTTATATGCTCTAAGGGCCTGTCTCTATGACTCTGTCATCGTTATCTTTAACGATGCATAACATTGGATTGGTTTTTAATGAAGCAGCAGCATTTTGCAAGTAATGTCCTTTTGCATTTTCATGAAAGTACAATCCCCGTGACTGCGTGGGTTTCCTCCGGGCGCTCCGGTTTCCTCCCACATCCCAAAGATGTGCCGGTTTTGAAGGTTAAAATCGGCTTCTTTAAATTGGCCCACGCAATCACAGGTAGAACAGAAAGTCCACACAGATCAGGATCGAACCCGGGACTCTGGCGCTATGAAACCACAGTACTGCCTATTGTATTTGAGTTTGACTTGATTGTATTTATATATGGTATATCTGGTCTGTCTGGATGGAATGTTAATCAAAGCTTTTCACTGTACCTCGGTACACATGACAATAATAAACCTGAACCATTATGCGACTCCATATTATTTTCATGAAAACGGGCAGCAAGGTGGCGCAGCGGTAGAGTTGCAGCGCCAGAGACCCGGGTTCGATCCTGACTACGGGCGCTGTCTGTACGGAGATTGTACGTTCTCCCCGTGACCGCATGTGTTTTCTCCGAGATCTTCGGTTTTCCTCCCACACTCCAAAGCCGTACGGTAGGGGTCAGCAACCTACGGCCCCTGGGCCGAATGCGGCCCGTAACCCAAAATCATCCAGCCCACAGGCGGATTTTATTTCCCGTTTTCATTCGAGCGCAGCCGAGCTCTGGCTGTACCGCATCCTGCGCAAAGCCGCCGGCACGGCCGCGCACCTTCTGCGAACACATTTAAGAAAGAACTGCGGATGCTGGAAAAATCGAAGGTGAACAAAAATGCTGGAGAAACTCAGCAGGTGAGACATGCAAGGATTGCACGAGGCTGCCTCACCCGCTGAGTTTCTCCAGCATTTTTGTCTACCTTCTGTGAACACGTGATTTGATGCCTGCCATCCGGGGCGGGATGGAGGCGGGATCCATGTGTACACTTGATAGATGTGGCCCGCCATCCGCTCACAGACATGCGTCCTGGCCCCTATGCAGAATAAGGTTGCCCACCCCTGACGCACAGGTTTGTAGTTTAATTGGCCTAAATATAAAAAATTGTCCCCAGTTTGTTTAAGATAGTATTGATGTGCATGGATCACTGGCCGGCACGAACTCGATGGACCGAAGGGGCTCTCTGTTCCACTCTGTTAAACTAAACTAGACCGAAATATGACTGACGTGGTCCTAGAAAGTGACCCTTCACTAACTTCTCCAGGGAAAGCGGAGACACAAGGCCTCGCAAGAGGCACACAGCCCTAGTCAATTAATTCCAGATGCCTCGATTTTGATATGCAACCACAAGCCTGAGATCTGTTGTGATTCGACCATACAGTAACCTAATCGATAGGTCCTTAACAAATGTGCTGTGTGGTAGCACCACAAAGCATTAAAGTCAGATTGCCCAGTCAACACCATCTGAACCTTGAGTACAAGATCATGGTTTCAGTTTCACTTCGAGGGACCCGTTACTTTTATTCTTTGAACTGCAGAGCCCAAGGGATGTTATTATTTTCATCTATTTTTAATCCAAGGGTCAGTAGGGATGCATGTTGTGGCCGCTGATACATTCCAAATAAAAGATTAGAACGTCTTCCAAGTTGGGGGGGGGGGGGGGGGGGGGGCACAGCGGTGCAGCGGTTGAGTTGCTGCCACACAGCGCCAGTGTCAGGGGTTCGATCCTGACTACGGGTGCTGTCTGTACGGAGTTTGCACGTCCTCCCCGTGAACTGCGTGGGTTTTCTCCAGGTGCTCCGGTTTTCTCCCAGACGCCAAAGACATGCAGGTTTGTAGGTTAATTGGCTTCGGGAAAAATTGTCCCTCGTGTGTGTGTGTGCGTGTGTGTTGGTGTATGGGTTGATCGCTGGTCAGCGCGTACTTGGTGGGCCGAAGGGCCTGTTTCTGTGCTATATCTCGAAAGCCAAATTACCAATAACTCATTGTCGACTGTTGCACAATAGATTTACTGCTGCAAACAACATATGCTTCGAATTCAACTTGAAAGTTACGTACAGATTAGTAATCCCTTCACGTTTTAAATTTTTAAATAAAACAATTATGGCCTTATCTGTCCAGCTCCTCAAATTATATAATAAGTGAAAGATGGCAATGCCGAATGTCTCTGACAGTATCTTTGAAGAAAGAAATGGTGTTTACATTTCAGGTTGATGGCCTTTCATCGGAACAAAGAAAAATCGGAGATAAACAGGTTTTAAGATGTGGAGAACGTGGGTATTGGAGGAGAGGACAAAAAGAGGTCTAGTATAGTGTGAGAAAGGAACGAATAATTGGCAAAAGAAATATAGTGCATGGTGAAAATGGAGGTAAAGGAATTGGTAGTAAACAAATTTTACTACCAAGGAATTGGAGAAACAAAGAACTGAAGAATGCTGGTTCACACACGAAAGGACACAGAGTGCTGGAGTTAAGGGCCTGTCCCACCAGCATGCAACTCTATGCGATTAGCGCGACCTAACGTGGTCGCTTGAGCCGTCCAGCGTCGCGGGGCCGGTCCCACTTCGATCGCCAGAGCCGTGCGGAATTGTGCGGAGTTCGTCCCGAGTTCGTCCCGACGCCGCGCGGGGCTCCGAAAAACTGACTATGTCCAAAAATTCCGCGCGGCAACGGCTTGTCGGCTCGCAGTCGCCTCGACATTTACACACCGCCCGGACATCGTGCCTCCGTGAACCTATTTGTAAGTGCCTCTGTGACCCTCTATGTGTGTGGCTCCGTGGCCCTGTATGTGTGCCCCTCTAGGTCCTGGCGAACTTACCTTGGACTTGCTCCAAGTTCGCCTCGCTTTGCGCCGCATTGCGCCACTCACCCAACCTCCGCGCAGCTCCTGCTGCCGGTTTAGTTGCGCTTGCCGCATGCAGGCGCATGCTGGTGGGAACGGCCCTGTACAGGGGATCACCCGACCTCCGCGCGGCCCCCGCTGCCGGTTTGATCGCGCTCATCGCATAGAGTTGCATGCTGGTGGGACAGGCCCTTTACTCAGCAGGTCAGGCAGCATCTCTGGAGAACATTGAGACAATAGACAATAGGTGCAGGAGTAGGCCATTTCGAGCCAGCATCGCCATTCAATGTAATCATGGCTGATCATCCCCAATCTGTACCCCGTTCTTGCCTTCTCCCCATATCCCCTGACTCCGCCATCGTTCAGATTCTCTATCTAACTGAATTGCATTCATGTTCAGTATGCCTTGACCATATAGTATATATTTCACCCAGAGAGTTGTGAATCTGTGGAATTCTTTGCCACAGAAGGCAGTGGAGGCTAATTCACTGGATGTTTTCAAGAGCGAGTTAGCTTTAGATATTAGGGCCAATGGAATCAAGGGATTATGGGGAGAAAGCAGGAATGGGGTACTGATTCTGGATGATCAGCTGTAATCATATTGAATGGCGGTGCTGGCTTGAAGGGCCGAATGGCCTACTCCTGCACCCATTTTCTATGTTTCAATCAAAGGTTTTTCAATGTATCTCAGTACATGTGACAACAATTGACCAAGGTCTTAAAGAAGGAACTGCAGATGCTGGTAAATCGAGGGTACCCAAAATGTTGGAGAATCTCAGCGGGTGCAGCAGCCTCTATGGATCGAAGGAGATAGGCAACGTTTCGGGCCGAAACCCTTCTTCAGATTAACCAAGTTCTGATGCTTGGGCAACTGGGGAACATGGACAGGTGATGTTTCGGATCACGACCACTCTTCAGGCTCAAGGGACTTCTGAGCTTTCTCAACTCGAAACGTCACCTATCCATGTTCCCAAGAGAGGTTAAATAGCCTCTGTAAATTGCCCCTAGTGTGTCGGAAGAGGATGAGAAAGTGGGATAACAGAAGGGGTGATCATATTGAAACATAAGATCATTAAGGGTTTGGACACGCTAGAGGCAGGAAACATGTTCCCGATGTTGGGGGAGTCCAGAACCAGGGGCCACAGTTTAAGTATAAGGGGTAAGCCATTTAGAATGGAGATGAGGAAACACTTTTGCACACAGAGAGTTGTGAGTCTGTGGAATTCTCTGCCTCAGAGGGCGGTGGAGGCCGGTTCCCTGGATGCTTTCAAGAGAGAGCTAGATAGATATCTTAAAGATAGCGGAGTCAGGGGATATGGGGAGAAGGCAGGAACGGGGTACTGATTAGGGATGATCAGCCATGATCACATTGAATGGTGGTGCTGGCTCAAAGGGCCGAATGGCCTACTCCTGCATCTATTGCCTATTGTTATTAATGTATTGATTGTCTCTTGGTGGTCGGCGTGGACTCGATGGGCAGAAGGGCCTGTTCCCATCCTCCCATCTTTCCGTCAATTACTCAATGAATGCCTAAAGGGCCTGTCCCACTTGGGCATCATTTGCGCGTCACGCAGATAGCACGCAAAGATTTTGTACATCCCAAAATCCTGGGGCGCTGTGCGCGACCGTGCGTCACTGCCTACATCACCACGCACCATGCGCATATATGATGTCGCGTAAATGATGCGCAAATGACGCCCAAGCCCTTTAAGCACACATTCAGAGAGTTGCATTTGTAATAGTTACACCATGGAGACATATTAATTTATACACAGCATGTGTATACCTTTAGATGTAGAACTTAGTTAATGACATTATTAATGTCAACAGCACTTCATCATTGCACATTGTTAACTAAAGATGAGTTGTATTTATTGCTGTTAACCTCATCTTTCTTGGATGATTCTGCATTAAACTCTCATTTGTTACAGCGTGTGCAACCGTATTCTTTCTATCCATCCATATCTGAGCTAATGCAGAGCAAATGTTTTTTTTCCACAAAAGCTACCGAAATGAGATGCACTTATTCGGGCTGTTAGCTCCACAGATGCTAATGACCGTACTCTGGGACTGCAGCAGATGCAAGTGTCTGGAAAACAGAGAGAATGACACTTGCGGTCATGAACTATACTGACACTCCTCTGACAGTGTCCTGCTGGACACCACACCACACTGTTGCCAAACACTTTTAACTTCCCCCCCCCCCCCCCCTCCCATCCCCTTTTCTCTGACCTTTCCCTCTTGGGCCTCCTTCATTGTCAGAATGAGGCCCAAACACAAATTGGACCATCAGCACTCCTCCAGATTCAGGGAGAGTTTCTTCCCAGCTGTTATCAGGCAACTGAATCATCCCACCACAACCAGAGTATGCTGCACATTGAAAGACAATAGACAATAGGCAATAGGTGCAGGAGTAGGCCATTCGGCCCTTCGACACAACACAGCCATTCAATGTGATCATGGCTGATCATCCACAATCAGTACCCCGTTCCTGCCTTCTCCCCATATCCCCTGACTCCGCTATCTTTAAGAGCCCTATCTAGTTCTCTCTTGAAAACATCCAGAGAACCAGCCTCCACCGCCCTCTGAGGCAGAGAATCCCACAGACTCACAACTCTCTGTGTGAAAAAGTGTTTCCTCATCTCCATTCTAAATGGCTTACCCCTTATTTTTAAACTGTGGCCCCTGGTTCTGGACTCCCCCAACATCGGGAACATGTTTCCTGCCTCTAGCGTGTCCAAACCCTTAACAATGTTATATGATTCAATAAGATTCCCTCTCATCCTTCTAAACTCCAGAGTGTACAAGCCCAGCCGCTCCATTCTCTCAGCATATGACAGTCCCGCCATCCTGGGAATTAACCTTGTAAACCTACGCTGCATTCCCTCAATAGCAAGGATGTCCTTCGTCAAATTCTTCAAGAATGGTCCTGAACTACTATCTACCTCATTGGGGACCCTCGGACTATCTTTGATGGGTGTTACCTTGCACTAAACGTTATTCACTTAGCATGTATAGCTGCTCCTCGTCCTATGGTGGGGTTACGTTCCGATCAACCCATCGTAAACCGAAAATATCGCAAGTTGAAAACGCATTTAATACAATGCGATCACGTGGCCGGTCATGATGCGCAGCTCGCTATCGTTGCCAAGCGTTTGCCGATCGTAAAGTCAAAATATCGTAAGTCGAAGCATCGCAAATCGGGGAGCATCTGTATCTTTACACTTTCCCTGGCTGGGTAGCATGTAACGAAAGCTTTTCACAGCATCTCGGTACACGACAATAAAATAAGCTGAATGAACTATTTAGCTTGGGCAGCTTACAACCCGTGGTATGAATATTGATTTCTCTAAAGTCAAGTAAACCTTGCCACCCCTTTCTGTCTGTCCCTCCACAATCCTATTCATTGTACTAGTTTCACTGTCATCCTAGTGAGTCTCATTGTCTGCATCTCGTTTTCACCTAGCACACAGCTGACAATGGCCTGCTCCCTTTATCACTGTTACTTTTTTTGCATATCTTTCATTCATCCTCGCGCGCCACCTGCGTGACGTATCACGTACGCAGGCTGACTCAATGGCGTCACATGCTGGCGTCCCGACGTCTCGTGTGGTGACACATGGTTACGTCATCGTGCGTAACCATGCGTCGCCACGTGCCGCAGCGTATTCTAATGATGTCACGCGCCACAGACGGCACGATGACACGTGATTTGCAGGCAACGTCGCGCGTAACGACGCGTCGACCTATTTTACATATGACGCGTAAATGAGGCGCAAATGACACCCAAGTGTGACAGGCCCTTAACTCCAGCTTTTTGTGTCTCATCTCAGTTTAAACCAGCGTCTGCAGTTCCTCCCTGCACCACACACTCTCTGCTGCTATGAGTCTGGGTCTTTCTTCATTTCGCCTGCTTCTATCCACCTTTATTTTATGCCTTGCACTTATTTTTAGGAAATATTACACCACACCTCCCCATGGCTTTGTATTCAGAAATAGGATTGATATCATACCGATATGTGTTAAATTCAGCAGTCCTAGTCTATCTAGCTGATATCATAAACTGCATTCCAATATCAGACATAACCGAGAAGATTTTTCCTTGTGAAATGCAAAACGTTTTGGGCAATTCAACCCATTTAAAAAAAGGTGTATTTAATAAGACTAGTTTGTGAATAGACGCAATGACATTCGGAAAATGTGTGTGAATTCTTAGATTTCCACCTGGCTATCTCTGTGATTTTATATTTTATTGACGTACATAATAGGAACTAATAAAGAAAGAAAGCATTGAGGATATCTCGATGGATCATTTTGAATTGTGTGGTGAGATTGGAGACAGATTTTAAAGTGAACAGCAAGTGAATGTTGGGGAGAGAGAGCAGTTAGGGCAGGAAATTGGTGACAAATTCTCTTGATGGCCTTCCCTCCAAAGAAGGTAAGGAAAGTCTGGCCAGAAATGTTCATTAGTTCATACGGTCTGGCAGCAGAATTAGGCCATTCGGTCCATCAAGTCTACTCCGCCATCCATATTTTCCCCCTTCCTAACCCCATTCTCGTACCCCTTCTTCCCGTACAAACTCCGTACAGACAGCGCCCGTAGCCGGGATTGAACCCGCACCTCCGGTGCTGAAAACGCCGCAAGGCAGCAGCTCAGATAGAACAATGAAATTCTTACTTGCTGCAGCACAACAGAAAAGGTAACCATAATAAATAATATGATAAACGAGAGAGAGAAAAAAAAATTCAGTTCAGTGTGTATATATACACATCCTCACATATGTTTATTTATATATGTTTATATATATATGTATATATATACACACATACTCAAAAAACAAACAATAGTGCAATAATAATAATAATAATAATAAAAATAAAAATAATAGTCTGTTGTAGTTCATAACTTATTTGTTGTCTTGTGGGCGGAGCAGCAAGGCAAATTCCTTGTATGTGAACACTTGGCCAATAAACTTACTTACTTACCTACTTGCTGTGTTTAATAGCCTGATGGCTGTGGGGAAGAAGCTGTTCCTGAACCTGGACGTTACCGTTTTTCATCTCCTGTACCTTCTTCCCGTTGGCAGTGGTTAGATGAGTATGTGGCCAGGATGGTGTGGATCTCTCATGATGCTGGCTGCCTTTTTGAGGCAGCGACACCGATAACAGCTCCACCGCTGTGCCGCTGTGCTGCCCATCTATACCATTGAATATATTTTCGGGTCAATGTCTCACGGGGTATGTCTTGTGTCTGTAGGTTATCCCCCCTACTGTATGGATAAACTGGGTTAAAGTTTCTGCAGCACAATATTAGGTTATGCCCCCACAGTACATACTCACTGGGTCAGAGCCTATGCTGTGGCTGGAGAATATATTGGATTAGAGGCTTGTAATTATAAAAGCTAAAAGAATGAATTATTCCCTCACATTCTGCATTCACATGGTTTCATCTCCACAGGAGTTCTCATATTTATTTGATCCTGCCCCACAGAGTACATTTGCAAGGTTGTGTCTCCTCACTGTGTATACAATTTACAGCGTTTGCCTATCCACAGCAGACCAATAGAGAGAGTCACGGTTCAGTGGGAAGTATTTAAAGGATTCAATGAGTAATGTGTATGACAAGTATTTAGAAGCTGAAATAAAAAGGGAAAATGCTGGCAAATCTCAGCAGGCTGTACTTTTTTGATTCATTAAGAATCCTTTTTTTTGTTCATTATACTTTAAAAGTGGCTCAGCGGTTCGCCCAGAAAGGTGGCATGCTGTATGTTTCTGCGGTTTCAGCTTTCTTCGCTCTGTGGAGTACACACTGTGCACACGAGGCAACAATAGGGATTTTATTTTATTTATTCAAATGATTTCTAACATCTACTCACGGAATTATTCATCGCCTCGTTTGAATCTTAAATTGATTTGAGTAGCGCTAAAGAGAGGTTGGAGTGATCCTCACTCACGGCAGGGTAGTGCCATGCCGAGGTCTTCGCACACAATTCACAAATCAAGTTTGGTTTGCCAATACAGCGCGGAAACAGGCCCTTCAGCCCACCGAGTCCGCGCCGACCAGCGATCCCCGCACACTAACTACGCACACGGCGGACAATGTTTACTTTTACGCCAAGCCAATTAACCTACAAACCTGCACGTCTTTTGAGTGTGGGAGGAAACCGGGGATCTCGGAGAAAACCCACGCAGGTCACGGGGAGAACGTGCAAACTCCGCACAGACAGCACCCGCAGTCGGGATCGAACCCGGGTCTCTGGCGCCGTGAGGAAGCAACTCTACCGCTGCACTGTCGTGCCGGACAAAAGTTGCAACGGTAATGGCGATAGAAAGGAGGGATGACTGGTTAGAAAAAAAGTGTTGCAGTGAAGTAGTGGCATTGATTCATGCAGCACGGAAAAGGCCCTTACGCCAACTTGTCCGTACTGACCAAGATGCCCCACCGATCCTATTCCCACTTGCCCACACTTCCATAGTGCAGTACTTGTCACATGTGTAACTCCGCTGTGAAAATACTTCTGCATGTTTACACTCCCGGGCGCCGCCATGTTGTTTTGGTGCCATTTCCAAAGTCGGGTAGGACTGCGCGCTCGGAAACTGGAGCTGCTCCCAATCCAGGCCCACCCCAGGCACCTGCAGGGCCTTCCTCCATCTCCTCGACCTGGTCAGCCCGCCAACCGACATCCCTCGTCTCTCCTCTCCTCTCCTCTCATCTCCCCTCCTCTCCTCTCCTCTCTTCTCCACTTCCCTCCTCTCCTCTCCTCTCCTCTCCTCTCTTCTCCTCTCTTCTCTCCTCTCCTCTTCTCTTCTCTTCTCTTCACGCCTCCTGCAGCCGACCTTGAAGATGCTGGATATCTGTTGGAAGGCCCATATCCCTCTCAACCATTCCTTTCGATGAACCTTCCTTTTGAAACAGTGGTGAAGGTGGTGAAGAATCTTTCAGAAATTCTTAAGGGACTGGACAGGCCAAATGCAGGGAAAATATTCCGCATGTTGGGGGAGTTCAGAACCAGGGGTCACGGTTTAAGAATAAGGGGTAGGCCATTTAAGACTGAGATGAGGAAAAACGTTTTCATCCAGAGACAATAGACAATAGACAATAGATGCAGGAGTAGGCCATTTGGCTCTTCGAGCCAGCACCGCCATTCGATGTGATCATGGCTGATCATCCCCAGTTGTGAATCTGTGAATTCTCTGCCACAATTCACTGGGGTGTTTTCAAGAGATATTGAGGAAAAAGCAGGAACGGGGTACTGATCTTGGATGATTAGCCATGATCATATTGAATGGTGGTGCTGGCTCGAAGGGCCGAATGGTCCACTCCTGCACCTATTTTCTATGTTTCAAATGGCCTTCACAGATTGGCAAGTTCATAGAAACATAGAAACATAGAAATTAGGTGCAGGAGTAGGCCATTCGGCCCTTCGAGCCTGCACCGCCATTCAATATGATCATGGCTGATCATCCAACTCAGTATCCCGTATCTCAGTTCACAAACCTACCAATTGGATATTGCCTGATAACTGAGACAGAACTGAGAAAGCAGGGGAAGAACTTACCGAATATTTGAAACCCAACTTATCATGGCACGAGATTGCCTCCAAATCCTTTGTAATCATTCAATGAAGTAATTTGAACATGTGGTCACCATAGTAATGCGGGAAGAAGGCAGTCAATTGAAGCATGGTCCATTTATTTCTCCCCTTCACCTCCTCTTCCATCTATAAGAGATTGCAGAGAATCATGGACACAGCCCAGACCATCACACAAACTAACCTCCCTTCCATTGACTTCATTTGCACTTCACGCTGCCTCGGCAAGGCCAGCAGCATAATCAAGGACCAGTCTCATACCGGTCACTCCCTCTTCTCCCCTCTCCCATCAGGCAAAGGGTACAGAAGTGTGAAAACGCACACATCCAGATTCAGGGACAGTTTCTTCCCAGCTGTTATCAGGCAACTGAACCATCCTACCACAACCAGAGAGCTGTCCTGAACGACTATCTACCTCATTCGAGACCCTCAGACTATATTTGATCAGACTTTACTAGACTTTATCTTACACTAAACGCTATTCACATTGTTCCCTTTATAATCTATCTGTGGACGGCTCGATTGTAATCATGTATTGTCTTTCCACTGACTGGTTTGCTCACAACAATAGCTTTTCACTGCACCTTGGTACAGGCGACAATAAATTAAACTAAAATATATTGATTTCTCTAGCGTCACATTCCGCACATCTTCTGCCCTTATTTCACACATTTTGTCTTTGTATCTCTGGCTTTTATCCCATCGTCCGTCCATCAACCCCCCCCCCCCCCCCCCCCCTTGTGCCCACCACTTGCCACGCTTTGTCCTGCCCATCCTCTCTTCATGCTTTCTTCCCCACACCCCCCCTCCCCCCACTCCCACCTCAAGCAGTCTGAAGACGAGTGCAGGCCCGAAACGTCACCTATCCATGTTCCCCACAGATGCTGCCTGCCCCCTGAGTTACTCCAGCACTCTGTGAAACGTCACCTATCCATGTTCCCCACAGATGCTGCCTGCCCGCTGAGTTACTCCAGCACTGTGAAACGTCACCTATCCATGTTCCCCACAGATGCTGCCTGCCCGCTGAGTTACTCCAGCACTTTGTGTCCTTTCTATCTAATTATCAACAGTCTGCCTATGCGGATCTTATAATTTTCAAGATAAAAATGGCTGCACAATTTAATAGAATGTTTGTTTAGGTGTACCTTGGGGAGAAGTGTTTATAAGCTTATGTTATTCGAAGGAATGAAATCTTTAATTAAATAGGCTGGAAGTGTACATTTGCTATTGGGCACCAGTGAGTTGCCTGCGCGCTTGTGGACCATTGGGTACATTTCCTCCTGTCAACTTGAATGTCCAATCGCAAATATTATGCTCACAGAGACAAATCCACACGGCGATGAAAGTTCCAGGCAGCTAGAACCAACAAGTTTGTTTTCTTCATTTAATTGACATTATTAACAATGTATGGAGTTGAAGAAACGGCTTTGGGATTTTGAATGTTCATCTCAGCTGAAGTAAAGATGGTACTTGCAAGGGAAGGTGTTTATTTGTGGTTAAATTGAACGCACCAGGAAATTTACTCAGCAAAGTACTTTCTAGTCATTTCTTTCTGTCAGGAGAGAAGTGAATCTCTGGGAGATTGGTAATGAAAATTTAGCTCAGGCTGGGTTCTTTTTATAAATGTGAGGATGACTTGATTTGGACTGAGGCAAGGAGAAAGACGCGTACGCATTACAAAGCGGCATCTGAATTAAGGTCTCATTAGAGACACATACAAATTAAAAAGCATTTTGCGGATTGAGGTAAAAGATGCCCGTAGCAATTGGAATGTGAGCATTTTAATAGAAATCAGTCATTAATTTGAAAAAAAAAAACAAAAATAGTACTGTAGCCCAGCACTTAAGAACTGGTAATTGGACTAACAAGTTTTGAATTTATAAATGGTTTAGCAGTACCAATTACCACACATTTCGCCCAAAATTCTGTAGTGTACAGAGACAACTTGTGTGTCCTTGCCAATGCAAGCTAGACAGAGTCCGTTGGTTCAAATTAACTATTTAACTTAGAACCATAGGGTCATGTCATTGTCACTTGCGGGCAGAGCACCAAGGAAAATTCCTTGTATGTGAATACTTGGCCAATAAACTTATCCATTCATTCATACGGCACGGAAACAGGGACGTTCAAAACCTGTCTCGACCCGAAACGTCACCCATTCCTTGTCTCCAGAGATGCTGCTTGTCACGCTGAGTTAAGGGCCTGTCCCACTTTCACGACCTAATTCACGACCTCTGCCGAGTTTGCCCTTGACTCATACTCGCAGCATGGTTGTCATGATGTCGTAGGAGGTGGTAGGAGATCGTAGGTAGGTCATAGGTAGGTCGTGATGCTGGTCGTAGGTACTCGTGGCATAAAGTAGGTCGGGGAGAATGAAAAAAGTAGCCTGATGAAAAATGTCCACAAGTAAAAAAGGTCGTGAATTAGGTTGTGACCGTGGGACAGGCCCTTTACTCCAGCATTTTGTGTCTACTTTCAAAATCTATTCAATGCAGTTCCACCCTTAAATAAAACAATTATCTAGTCAAAGAAACCGGCCCTTCGGCCCAACTTGCCCATGTCGACCAACATACCCTATCCACGCTGGTCCCAGCTGCCTGTGTTTGGCCCCTATCCCTCGAAACCAGTTCTATCCATGTACCGGTCCAATTTTAAAAAAAAATGTTGTTATACCCTAAAGGAACGGCACCGTGGCGCAGCGGTAGAGTCGCTGCCTCGCAGCGCCAGGGACCCGGGTTCAATCCTGACTACGGGTGCTGTCTGTATGGGGTTTGTACGTTCTCCCCGTGACCTCGATGGGTTCTCTCCGGGCGCTCCGGTTTCCTCCCACACTCCAAAGACGTGCAGGTTTGTAGGTTAATTGGCTTTGATAAAAAAATTGTGCATTGCCCATAGTGTGTGTAGGATAGTGTTAGTGTGAGGGGATCGCTGGTCAGTGTGGACTCGGTGGGCCCTGTGGCCTGTTTCCGTGCTGTTCTCTCAACTAAACTAAACTAAAATTATTAGGAAAGATGGAAAAATTCATATTTACAGCCAGCGATCTCCTACAGTTGAAAATAGATTGACGTTTACTGTGCACTGTGTTGGGAGAGCTGAGGGAGGTGCAGTTACTGTGACAAAAGCCACCTGTCCATTACTCTTCATCCCCCCCTCCCATTACAGATTGAACTGTGATCTATTTATTCTTCGTTCTCTCTTGCTCCCAACCATCACATCCATCTGTACTCCTTCTAAGAAAGGTACAATGGAATCAGCGGGTGAGGCAGCATCTACGGAGCGAAGGTTATGGGCAACGTTTCGGGGTCGAAACCCTTCGGCCCGAAACGTTGCCTATTTCCTTCGCTCCATAGATGCTGCCTCACCCGCTGAGCTTCTCCAGCATTTTTGTCTACCTTCAATTTTTAAATCAGAGGCTGGTTTCAAGCTTTCAAGAGAGAGCTAGATCGGGCTCTTAAACATTGCGGAGTCAGGGGATATGGGGAGAAGGCAGGAACGGGGTACTGATTATGGATGATCAGCCATGATCACAGTGAATGGCTGTGCTGGCTCGAAGGGCCGAATGGCCTACTCCTGCACCTATTGTCTATTGTCTATTGTCTAATGTCAGCAGCTCCACCCGCTGCGCCTCCAGGCCGAGCTACCGTGCATTTAATGCTACGTTCAGATATATTAGCTGATATCTTTTATCTCTCTCTCTCTCGCTGTGTGACTCAGAGAAGAAAGGGATAAATGTCGTGGAAATTGCGATCCTCTGTCTACCACCACGTTTGTGAACCCAGGACATCGATGCACCAGGTCATGTTCCTTCCAGCTTCTCAATGGGAGATTGTCATAAAAATTCTGCTTCAAGTTTCATGTTCAATGTCTTGGCAGAATCGGAGCACGGAGAGAAAATCAGAGTAAACGCTGCCTTCAGAATGATTTTTACACTTCACCTTTGCGGAACAAGGTCTTCTCTTTCCTTTCCTTCCTTTTGCTCACCCTTGCCGACTGTGCCGGCAGCAGTCTGGATCCCAAACATCAGGCGGTCTGGCCCGCCCAACCCCCATGAATGCTGCTCCAAATCTAACTTTTCCTCCAGGCTTAGTCATAACGCCATACATAGAGTCTTAAGGGTTTTTAAGATTTTTTTAGGCGACTACAGGTGACTAGGCAGCCGCCACATGGTCGCCGGGGTGACGGCTGTATGGTCGTGAGTCGTCTCCTCAGTCGCCCAAAGAATCGTAGCGTCTTTCCGGTCGCCGCTGGATTTTCAACATGTTGAACATTTTCAGAGACAGTCGGCGACAGTGGGTTTGACGCCAATGAGCGTAGCGTGACTTCTCCTGACGTAGGTGCTGTCGTAGTTGTCGCCAGATTAACGTAGGTTGCCGCCGGTGCTGAATTTGGGATTTTTTCGTTGTTAAAGTAATGATTCTATTTGAAGTTTTATGTTGAAAGGGGGGGGTCCAGTCGCCGGTTTTCGGCGACTTGCTAAGACTATGACAATCGCCGGCAATCGCTTAAAAATAGCCTAAGTTGGACATGGAAACTGGCCCTTCGGCCCAACTTGCCCATGCTGACCAAGAAGACTATCTACACTAGTCCCATCTGCCCTTGCTTGGACATGGATCACGTGCAGGCAGATACAAAGTTTAAAGGAGATGTGCGGGGCAAGTTTATTTACACAGAGTAGTAGGTGCCTGAAGCACGCAGGCGGCGGTGGAGGCAGATAAAATAGTGGCCGCTAAGAGGCTTTTAGATGGGTACGTGGGGAATGGGGGGATGTGGATCACGTGCAGACAGTGGAGACTAGTTTGTCTCAGTCGGCATCATATTCAGCATGGACAGTGTGGGCCGAAGGGCCTGTTCCTGTACTGTATACTCTTCTATTCTCCATGTGACCTGGAAGGTTGGATTTGGCAGGTGTAAGAGCTGCATTGTGGCATTCTCTTCAAAGATACTTTCGATTTCTGACGGCTTGATGATGGGGAATGCAAATTTCATCGGCGGTGTCCAAAGCTACACTTATACAGGTCTTCTTTTAGTTTTTACTTTAGTTTGGAGATACAGCACGGAAACAGCCCCTTCGGCCCACCGGGTCCGCGCCGACCAGCGATCCCCGCACACTAGCACGATCCTACACCCACTAGGGACATTATTTCTACATTTTCACCAAGCCAATTAACCTACAAACCTGTACGTCTTTGGAATGTGGGAGGAAACCGAAGATCTCGGATAAAACCCACGCAGGTCACGGGGAGAACGTACAAACTCTGTACAGACAGCACCCGTAGTCGGGATCGAACCCGGGTCTCTAAGGCAGCAACTCTACTGCTGCGCCACCTTGACCGCCCTTCTCCTGTCTTGCACCCCACGCAAACCAAAGGAGTCGGTTGCCTGAGTTTCCTCTGTTTGTGCAGAGCCAAATTTGTCAATGTTATCAGAACTGGCAGGATGCCTAACTTTTGCCAGCATTGTTTTCATTACGTCTGTCCAACATCTCAGACATTTGTTTGTGTATTTTCGACACAGTTATAGAGCTGTTCAGTTTGGAACCAAACCTTTCAACCCAGCCCGTCCGTGCCAACCAAGTTAGCTTAGTTTAGAGACACAGCGCGCAAGCAGGTCCTTCAGACCACCGAGTCCGCACCAACCAGCGATCCCCCCGTACACAAACTCTATCCTACATGCACTAGGGACAACTTAAGATTTTACCGCCAATTACCCTGTAAACCCGTATGTCTTTGGAGTGTGGGAGGAACTTTGAGCTCCCGCCCAAAAACCCACGCGATCATGGGGCGAACGTACAAACTCCGTAAAGACAGGCCCCTTAGTCAGGATCGAACCCGTGTCTCTGGCGCTTCTTCTTCTTCTTGCCTATGATGTGCACAGTCTAACACTACATCTATTTGTTTGTGCACGTCGGGTTGATTGATTAATTAATTATAGGAAGGATGTCAACAAAATAGAGAGAGTACAGAGGAGATTTACTAGAATGTTGCCTGGGTTCCAGCAACTAAGTTACAGAGAAAGGTTGAACAAGTTAGGTCTTTATTCTTTGGAGTGCAGAAGGTTAAGGGGGGACTTGATTGAGGTCTTTAAAATGATGAAAGGGATAGACAGAGTTGACGTGGACAAGCTTTTCCCATTGAGGGTAGGGAAGATTCAAACAAGAGGGCATGACATGAGAATTAAGGGACAGAAGTTTAGAGGTAACATGAGGGGGAACTTCTTTACTCAGAGAGTGGTGGCTGTGTGGAATGATCTTCCTGCAGAAATGGTGGAGGCAGGATCGATTTTAGCATTTAAAAGTAAAGTGGATAGGTATATGGACGGGAAGGGAATGGAGGGGTATGGTCTGAGTGCAGGTAGATGGGAATAGGGGGAAATAAATGGTCGGCACGGACTGGAAGGGCCGAGAAGGCCTGTTTCCGTGCTGTAATTGTTATATGGTTATATGATTGCATTAGTCGAAACAGGGTGGACCACATGAAGGTTGCAATCTACCACCCCTCTCTGGCACTGTGAGGCAGCGACTCTCCCTCTCTTGCCCGTTGTTTAACTGAGTCAGTCCCACTTGCCCAGGCCTCTCCCATATTATTCCAAACATTTCCTATCCCTTCCTTCTAAATATCATCCTTGTGCAGCGCCACCTAGTGGTGGGGCTGGGAAGTCAGAACCCTCGTTACTGTTTAAGAATAAGGGGTAAGCCATTTAGAACGGAGACGAGGAAACACTTTTTCTCACAGAGAGTTGTGGGTTTGTGGAATTCTCTGCCTCAGAGGGAGGTGGAAGCCGGTTCTCTGGATACTTTCAAGAGAGATAGGGCTCCTAAATATAGCAGAGTCAGGGGATATGGGGAGAAGGCAGGAACGGGGTACTGATTGGGGATGATCAGCCATGATCACATTAAGTGGCGGTTCTGGCTCAAAGGGCCGAATGGCCTACTCCTGCACCTATTGTCTATTGCCTATTGTCTATTGTCTTTCAACGTGCAGCATACATTTAAATTAATCTGTTGCGTAAATAGACAATAGGTGCAGGAGTAGGCCATTCGGCCCTTCGAGCCAACACCGCAAATGTGTTGGATGCAAACAACACATTGAAAAAAAATCCCCTTCTGTGTAAATAAACTACTCCTGCACATCTCTATTAAACTTTGTCTCTCGTACCTTAAATCTACAGCCCGCAGTCTTTGACATTTCCACCTTGGGGAAGGGGGTTCTGACGGTCTAGCCTATCATAGTTGCATATACTTTGATATGAGTGTGAAGCTTCGTACTAAATGACAAGGTATTTGATTTCACTTTGCAGAACCGATGCAGAATGAAATTTACAGTCTCTGTGGACAAGCACAACAGAATTGCTGCAATTTTTTTCCAGTTGTAAATCAAATCATTTACATCGGGTTGCAAGAAAACAAATGTATTCACATTACTATTGAATGCAAACAGCATATTTCGGTTGCCACCAATATTTCTGACAGATGCTAGTATTAAATCTATGGCATAAAGATAGGTCCGGTGTTGATTTTGATGTTGAAAAAATTATCCCCAATCAACCATTCTTATTGATAACAATATTAAACAGTCCAAAACTGTTTGTGCCTGCGTGGAATAAATGGATCCTATTGACTGATGTTCAATAACCTCTTCCATTAATATCAATTTAAAACTGATCAATGCCATTTCCAGCAGTACTAATGAGGCTAATCCCATTGATATCAATATTAATTCCACCATGTTAATGTTATGCCGTCCAAACCCACTGAGACCGAAGTTAAGTAGACAAATTCCCATTGACAGCGGTATTGAACTGTCTAATTGTATTGACGTGACCATAAGGGAGAACTAATTTCATTGAAACTATATTGATCTGATTCTATTATTTTGACATAGTTATGTTCTTTACTGTACAGAGAGGCAGATTTTAGCAGGATTTATACATTTTAATTTTTGTAATGCCCTGCATAAACATCTAATCAAGTGCCTTAGTTCACCAACCTGTCCCAGCAAACACAGTCCATTCCCCCCCACAGATGCTCCCTGGCCATTGTGTTACTCCAGCACTTTATGTTTTGTCCAGGATTCCAGCATCTGCAATCCTCGGTGTTCCCTGCCAGTTCTGACCTCGTCTGAAATAACAGCGCGGAAACAGGCCCTTCGGTCGGCCGAGTCTGTGCCGACCAGCGATCACCCCGTACACCAGCACTATGCTACACACTAGGGACAATTTCCAATCTTTACCAAAGCCATTTAACCTTCAATCCTGGCATGTGGATTTAAGGAAAATTCACCACCCTCTGACCAAAGTGGTAGGATGATTCAGATTGAGTCTGAAGAAGGGTCTCGACCCGAAACGTCACCCATTCCTTCTCTCCAGAGATGCTGCCTGTCCCGCTGGGTTACTCCAGCTTTTTGTGTCTATCTTACAGGATTCAGTTACCTGAACTTAAACCTAGCAGGCAATTTACGCAGAGTAAGTTGGCTCGTGGAATAACATTGCAATGGAATAACATTGATAATATCTACATTTCTGGGAGGAAACTAGAGCACCCGGAGAAAACCCACGCGGTCACGGGAAGAAGAACAAACAACGTACAGACAGCACCGCATAGTCAGGATCAAACCCGGATCTCTGGCACTGTGAGGCAGCAACTCTACCGCTGCGATACTGTGCCGCCCCGGTGTATAGAGATACAGTGAAAAAGTTGGCTTTGCTTGCTATCCAGTCAGATCACACCATACTGACGTGACAGCACGCACTACAAAGCTGCTACCTGTATCTCTTGTGTCTATGTCTGGAGACACAAGGGACTGTAGTTGTTGGAATCTTGAGCAAAGATGAATGTCATGTGATAAGTGATAGGAATAGAATTAGGCCATTCGGCCCATCAAGTCTACTCCAGCATTCAATCATAGCTGATTTATCTCTCCCTCCTAACCCCATTCTCCCACCTTCTTCCCATAACCTCTGACACCCGAACTAATCAAGAGTCTATCTTGATGTCTGAAGAAGGGTCTCGACCCGAAACGTCGCCTATCTCCTTCGCTCCTTAGATGCTGCTGCACCCACTGAGTTTCTCCAGCCTTTTGTGTACCCAAGAGTCTATCTATCTCTACCTATAAAGATATCCACTGACTTGGCCTCCACAGCCTTCTGCGGCAAAGAATTCCACAGATTCACCACCCTCTGACCAAAGTGGTAGGATGATTCAGATTGAGTCTGAAGAAGGGTCTCGACCCGAAACGTCATCCATTCCTTCTCTCCAGAGATGCTGCCTGTCCCGCTGGGTTACTCCAGCTTTTTGTGTCTATCTTACAGGATTCAGTTGCCTGAACTTAAACCTAGCAGGCAATTTACGTAGAGTAAGTTGGCTCGTGGAATAACATTGCAATGGAATAACATTGATAATATCTACATTTCCGGGAAAAGTTAAGAAAGGTTTAGAGAGAGATGGGTCAAGCATGGGGAAATGGGACTAGCCTAGATAGGCCAATGTGATTGTGCAAAAGGGCTTGTTCCCATGCTATTTGTCTCTGTAGCCTATGTTGCTGAAGCCCTGTTTACGTTAGTTTAGTTCAGAGATACAGCATGGAAACAGGCCCACTCGCTGACCGAGTTCACACCCACCAGCGATCCCCGTACATTAACAGTAGGGAATTCTTCATCTTCTTCTTCTTCTTACGTGTGGCAAGCAACAGCCTAAAGTTGTAGGATAACTTGTTCTATTTGATCTTATTTGATTGTGCACGCTGGGTTGATTGCATTCGTCGAAACAGGGCGGACCACGTGAAGGTTGCAATCTCCCACCCCACACTAGGGACAATTTACATTTAAACCAAGCCAATTAACCTACATAACCTGCACGTCTTTGGAGGGTGAGAGGAAACCAAAGATCTCGGAGAAAACCCCCGCAGGTCACGGGGAGAACGTACAAACTCCGTGTAGACAGCGCCCGTAGTCAGGATCGAACCGGGTCTCGGCGCTGCAAGGCAGCAACTCTACTCGCTGCGCCACCATGCAGCGTGTATGGCTGCAATATCTCTTCTCTTCTCCTTGAGAGAGAATATTCCCGTACATAAACCTGACTGGTCTGACTGAAGTGGGTCAACCCGTCGTAATAACTTTGCAGCTGTCTCTCAGCAGATTTAAGCACGAGCTTACAAGAGCTGGCAATGTTAACAACACACTTTTGCATAATTTAACTTTCTAGTCTGGCAGAGGGATTCACATTAACCTTGTATTTAAAGTTGTTTTTGTCTTTAAAAGCTGCTGCAACTTTGCACCCAATTACTCTGTTAATTAATTCATTCTTATTCATACCTCTTGATATGATCGCATGAGATCTGGTGCCAGTTTTAATTGCTTTCTTGATGAGGGCAGAATAATTCAGATAAAAGTCTTTATCTGATCTCCCACTGTTCCCAGCAACACACCGCCATTCAACAATGCCAATTGCTGCCAATTTATGACATTCAATATCCTTTGGTGTGGAGAATGCTTTCACTATTTACTCAGCTTTTGACTATTTTTATTTCCCAGTGAAATATCACCTGGTTTGCACAGATTGGATGTTTCAATGTTGCTTTCTTGTTGCAAGCATTTTTATTTTACAAAAATCAATGTCACTATAAATCAAAGATAGACATACAGTGTTGGATCTTCTCAGCGGGTCAGGCAGCATCTGTGGAGAACATGGATAGGTGACATTTCACAGAGTGCTGGAGAAACTCAGTGGGCGAGGCAGCATCTGTGGAGAACATGGATAGGTGACGTTTCACAGAGTGCTGGAGAAACTCAGTGGGCGAGGCAGCATCTAAGGAGCGAAGGAAATGGGCAATGTTTCGGGGCGAGACCCTTCTTCAGACTGATGTGAGTCTGAATCAGTCTGAAGAAGTGTCTCGACCCAAAACGTCGCCTATTTCCTTTGCTCCATAGATGCTGCCTCACCCGCTGAGTTTCTCCAGCATTTTTTATCTACTTTCAATGTTTCCAGCATCTGCAGTTCCTTTTAAAAGACATTTGGTCAGGTACATGGATAGGAGAGGTTTAGAGGGATAAGAGCCAAACACGGGCAGGTGGAACTAGTGTAAGAAGGACCTATTGGTCGGCTTGGGCAAAAGGGCCAATTTCCATACACTATGACTCTAAATCCAAGATAATGACTTTGTTCAAAGAAAGTATCAGCGATAGCCTTGGCTATCAAAGTACATTGCAATATTTACTCGAGAATCTAACAATTAATTATTAATTCCAAAATATTTATATTGCTTTTTATAGACAATAGACAATAGGTGCAGGAGTAGGCCATTCAGCCCTTCGAGCCAGCACCACCATTTAATGTGATCATGGCTGATCATCCCCAATCAGTACCCCGTTCCTGCCTTCTTCCCATATCCCCTGACTCCTCTATTTTTAAGAGCCCTATCTAGCTCTCTCTTGAAAGTATCCAGAGAACCGGCCTCCACCGCCCTCTAGGGCAGAGAAATCCCCAGACTCATCACTCTCTGTGAGAAAATTGTTTCCTCGTCTCCGTTCTAAATGGCTTACTCCTTATTCTTAAACTGTGGCCCCTGGTTCTGGACTCCCCCAACATTGGGAACTTGTTTCCTGCCTCTAGCGTGTCCAAACCCTTAACAATCTTATATGTTTCAATGATATCCTCTCATCCTTCTAAACTCCTGAGTATACAAGCCCAGTCACTCCATTCTCTCAGCATATGACAGTCTCGCCATCCCAGGAACTAACCTTGTAAACCTACACTGCACTCCCTCAATAGCAAGAATGTCCTTCCTCAAATTAGGAGACCAAAACTGCACCAAATACTCCAGGTGTGGTCTCACTAGGGCTGTACAACTGCAGAAGGACCTCTTTGCTCCTATATTCGATTCCCCTTGTATTAAAGGCCAACATGTCATTTGCTTTCTTCACTGCCTGCTGTACCTGCATGCTTAACTTCATACACTGATGTATAATGGCCCCCAGATCCCGTTGTACTTCCCCTTTTCCCACGCAGTCTGTCACGCAGTCATAGAGCCCCACTCAGGGACGAGCCTACAAGCCCCTTACAGCGCTTGCACGTGCCAGCGACTTGGGTTCGATCGCGACTACGGGTGCAGTCTGTGCGGAATTTGCAATCTCCCCGTGACACGCGTGGGTTTTCTCCGGGATCTTCGGTTTCCTCCCACACTCCAAAGACGTGCAGGTTTGTAGGTTAATTGGCTTGGTATGAATGTAAAATAGTCCCCAGTGAGTGTAGGATAGTGCTAGTGTGCGGGGATCGCTGGTCAGGGCGGACTCGGTGGGCCGAAAGGCCTGTTTCCGTGCTGTGTCTCTAAACTAAGCAAAGAATGAGATGAAAAGGATTTTTTTTTCCTCTGAGGTAGGTAGATCATGGGAATTCTCAACCCTGGAGACGTGTGTAGTTGGTTGATTGTCACGAGTACAGAGACACGATGAAATGCTAGGTCTGCGTGCGACCCAGTCCAGTCCCACTGTGCATGAGATCCCACAATAGATCCTTTTGTAGAACAACACACAGAGAATCCCCACATTTTAACACCATCTTACAACTTCCGACTGTAGACAAAAATGGTGGAGAAACCCAGCGGGTGCGGCAGCATCTATGGAGCGACGGAAATAGACGACGTTTCAGGCCGAAATCCTTTTTCCTATTTCCTTCGCTGAAGAAGGGTTTCTGCCCGAAACGTTGCCTATTTCCTTCGCTCCATAGATGCTGCTGCACCCGCTGAGTTTCTCCACCATTTTTGTCTACCTTCGATTTTCCAGCATCTGCAGTTCCTTCTTGAACATTACAACTTCCGACTCCTGCAGAGCTGACTCTTGGAGCACGGAGATGTGCGGTTTCTAATTTTCTCACTTACTGAATGGTAGAGCGGGCAGGATTGTGACGCTGCATGGTAAATGACATTGCACTGCATGTGACAAATACATTTGAACTTGAACTTGAATAGATCATATGTTCTACTCCCGTCAATGATTCTATTGTTCAAGTTGTCTGGTGAGATACAGCGTCTGCTTCTTGCGTTTTGAGGCAGCAGAAGTCCGCAGCAGGGTGATGCCATCAGGTTCGACATCCGTAGGTGCCGGCCCTAAAATGGCCGGTTTGGCGCCGAGCTGCGACGCTGCTGCTGTCTCTGTTTGCTGTCGTCCGCCTGACTGAGGTCAGTCGACGGGGCTCGCCACGGGGAGGTCGACAACACGAGCCCCGATACAGCGTGGAAACAGGCCCTCCGGCCCACCGAGTCCACGCTGACCAGCGATCCCCGTGCACTAACACTAACCCACACACACCAGGGACAATTTACACTTACACCAAGCCAATTAACCTACAGACCTGCACGTCTTTGGAGGAAACAGAAGATCTCGGAGAGAAACCTACGCGGTCATGGGGAGAATGTACAGTACAAACTCTGTACAGACAGCACCCGTTGTCGGGATCGAACTCGGGTGCCCGGCACTGCAAGCGATGTAAGGCAGCAACTCTACCGCTCACCACCGTGCCGCCTCCAATTGTAAACAAAAATGGAGCACATTTCTTTCCCCAAAAGTTGTCACGCGTTATATTCCAAGATGAATTATTTTAGGTCTTTATCACCTCATACTTGTGGAGATTGTTTATCGGAGTTTATTTTGCGCTCAACATTATTCCCTTTATCCTGTATCTGTACACTGTGGGTACAGATTGTAATCATGTATTGTCTTGTCGTTAGCTAGTTAACACCCAACAAAAAAGCTTTTCACTGCACCTCGATACATGTGACAATAATAAACCAGACTAAAGTAAAGAGATCATAAGGTCATAATGAATTAGACCATTCGGCTCATCGTGGCTGATCTATCTCTCCCTCCTAACCCCAATCTCCTGCCTTCACCCCATAACCCCTGACACCCGTACTAATCAAGAATCTATCCATCTCTGCCTTAAAAATATCCACTGACTTGTGGCCGCCACAGCCTTCCGTGGCAAAGAATTCAACAGATTCACCACCCCCTGACTAAATTAATTTTGTCCTTCCCAAAAGAACGCGCTTTAATTCTAATGGGGCTGTCCCATTGTACGAGCTAATTCAAGAGTTCTCCCGAGTTTGCCCTGATTCGAACTCTGAGATTTACGGTAATGGCCGCTCGTAGGTACTCGGGGCTCTCGTGGACATTTTTCAACATGTTGAAAAATCTTCACGCGTCTTCAGCTCTTGGGTAAACTCATATAGTGGGACAGGCCCTTAAGGCTATGACCTCTGGTCCTGGACTCTCGCACTAGTGGAAACATCCTCTCCACATCTGCTCTATCCAGGCCTTTCACTATTCTGTGTGCTATTTTAAATTGCGGGACCAGGAGATTCTTGCTTTGCGTCTACAATTGCGTTTGATTGACTGAAAGACACAGCATGGAATCAGGCCATTCAGCCCACCGAGTCCATGCCGAACATCGGTCACCCGTTCTGTGTTATCCCACTTTCTCATCCACTCTCCACGCACCACCGGCAATTTACAGACGGCCAATTAACCCACAAACAAACTGTGAAGAGAAATCGAAGGTAGACAAAAATGCTGGAGAAACTCAGCAGGTGAGGCAGCATCTATGGAGCGAAGGAAATAGGCGACGTTTCGGGTCGAGACTCTTCTTCAGACTGATGTGAGGGTGGGCGGGGGAGGGAAGAAGAAAGGAAGAGGCAGAGACAGTGAGCTGAGGGAGAGCTGAGAAGGGGAAGAGAAAGCAAGGACTACCTGAAATTAGAGAAGTCAATGTTCACACCGCTGGGGTGTAAACTACCCAAGCAAAATATGAGGTGCTGCTCCTCCAATTTGCGGTGGGCCTCACTCTGGCCATGGCGGAGGCCCAGGACAGAAATGTCGGATTGGGAATGGGAGTTGGAATTGAAGTGCTGAGCCACCGGGAGGTCAGGTTGGTTATTGCGAACTAAGAAGAGTCTGGACGCGAAACGTTGCCTATTTCCTTCGCTCCACAGATGCTGCCGCACCCGCTGAGTTTCTCCAGCATTTTCTGTCCACCTTCGATTTTCCAGCATCTGCAGTTCCTCCTTAAACAGTGACGAGAAATTGATAGGATGCATTTTTCATTGATAAAACATATGTCATAAACTATTATCACTCTCCTCAAAATTGGGCAGCAAGGCTTGAGTGAGAAGCAGTGTCGGGACCATCGATCAATATGATCGCTATTTAAAGAGAAATTAGCAAATGGCCAAGTGTAAGTTATAAAGATGTAAAACACTCATGGGTTTTGTATGACATTAGAAGCTGGTTTATAAATGATCCTTTGTATATTATAACCTTGACTGTTCTCTCATTTATTTTTGAATTATGGTTCCCAACATATTGTTCATACATATCTCCCTCGATTGATCCTCATTTCAATGATACATTACTTCTGATTATAATGGCAGCTTGTGCTAATTCTTTATTCACCATTGCGGCCATTTATCAAAGCAATTCTTCTTTGCCATTTCTCAGTCCGTCTTTGCATCCAACATCAACAGCCGTGAGAATGGAGAAACTCAGCGGGTGAGGCAGCATCCATGGAGCGAAGGAAATAGGCGACGTTTGGGGTCGAGACCGTTCTTAGTTCGCATTAACCAACCTGATCACCCGGTGGCTCAGCACTTCAACTCCCCCTCCCATTCCGAATGTGACAGTTCTGTCCTGGGCCTCCTCCATGGCCAGAGTGAGGATCACCGTAAATTGAAGGAGCAGCACCTCATATTTCGCTTGAGCAGTTTGCAACCTAGCGGTATAAACATTGACCTCCAATTTCAGGTAGTCCCTGCTTTCTCCTCCCCTTCTCAGCTCTCTCTCAGCCCACTGTCTCCACCTCTTCCGTTCTTCTACCCGCCCCCCCCCCCCCCAAATCAATCTGAAGAAGGGTCTCGACCGGAAACATTGCCTATTTCCTTCACTCCATAGATGCTGCCTCACCTGCTGAGTTTCTCCAGTATTTTTGTCTACCTTCAATTTTCCAGCATCTGCAGTTTCTTCTTAAATAGTCATGAGAATGGGTCTAGTTCGTCATACCAGACTGGCTCTATGGTACCACTGATTACAAGCACTCTATTTTCCAACTTAAGGGCCTGCCCCACTTTCACGAGTAATTCACAAATTCTCCCGAGTTTTTCCCTTGATTCATACTCGCAGAATGGTCGTAACGAGTCCGTAGGAGTTTGTAGGAGTTTGTAGATATATCGTAGCGGCTCGTTACGCCAGCCGTAGGTACTCGGGGCATCAGGTAAGTCGGGACGCTTTTTCCAGCCCGATAAAAAATGGCCACGAGTAAAAACTTCCAGACTCCAAAGACATGGAGGTTTGGAGGTTAATTGGCTTTGGTACAATTGTAAATTGTCCCTAGTGTGTGTAGGATAGTGTTAGTGTGCGGGGATCGCAAGTCGGCGCGGACTCGGTGGGCCGAAGGGCCTGTTTCTGCGCTGAATCTCTAAACTAAACTGAACTGAATTTGATGAAAGGGAATTTAAAGAAGTTGCTCGTCAGATGAAAATTTGGACCCAATCACCTGGCTTGGAAATTAGCATGGCAGAGAGAAAGCGAGGCTGATAACGTGACCTCTTGAAGGTGCTGTAGTTTAGTTTAGTTTAGTTCAGAGATACAGCGCGGAAACAGGCCCTTCGGCCCTCCAATTCCGCGCCGACCAGCGATCCCCGCACACTAACACTATCCTACACACACTAGGGTCAATTTTTACATTTTACGCCAAGCCAATTAACCCACAAACCTGCACGTCTTTGGAGTGTGGGAGGAAACCAAAGATCTTGGAGAAAACCCACATGGGTCAGGGGGAGAACGTGCAAACTCCGTACAAACAGCACCCATAGTCAGGATGGAACCTGGGTCTCTGGCGCTGTGAGGCAGCAACTCTACCGCTGCGCCACCGTGCCATTGTTTGTTGACATCCACCAGCTCATTTATTCCTCGGCAATCTCTATTTCGTGTCAAGTGTAACTGTCGGCAAAGCTTCTTCCACGCACCTTGCCACATCCCACGCAATATTTGAAATCGTTTTCAAAGCATTCAGTCAACAGTTGGCCAACGTGCAGCTTTTGTTCAGTTTTGTGCAGTTTACACCCCAGCGTCAGGTAATCCTTGCTTTCTCCCTCTTTCCCCTCCCCTCCCCAGCTCTCCCATAGCCCACTGTCTCTGCCTCTTCCTTTCTTCTTCCCGCCCCCGCCCCCCCCACACCCCACATCAGTCTGAAGAAGAGTCTCGACCCGAAACATCACCTATTTCCTTCTCTCCATAGATGCTGCCTCACCCGCTGAGTTTCTCCAGCATTTTTGACTTCCTTCGATTTTTCCAGCATCTGCAGTTCTTTCTTAAACGTAACAATGCATTTTCTGGGAGACCCTCTTTCCCTGCTCCCCCTTCATGATTCCTACTGTTGTCATGCGTTAATTATTCATAGGAGCAGAATTAGGCCATTCGGCCCATCAAGTCTACTTCGCCATTCAATCATGGCTGGACTACCTTTCCCTCTAAACCACATTCTCCTGCCTTCTCCCCATAAATCCTGACACCCTTATTAGTCAAGAATACGTCAATGTCTGCCTTAAAAATACCCAATGACTTAGCCTCCACTGACGTCTGTGGCAATGAGACTTTCAGTCTATCTTTAATTGGACCTTATTGGACTTTATCCTCCTTATGCTCTGGTATTTTATTTAATTCACATGTTTAATCAATAATGTTTTATTATTAATGTTTCATGTTTTAAGTGCCATTCCTAAATGTCACTGTATGTCATGTTGTCACTTGCGGGCGGAGCACCGAGGCAAATTCCTTGTATGTGAATACTTGGCCAATAAACGTATTCATTCATTCATTCATTCATCCAGCACTAAACGTTATTCACGCTATTCGCTTCATCGTGTATCTGTGCACTGTGGACGGCTCGGTTGTAATCCTGAAGAGATTTTCAGCTGACTGGAGTGTGGGAGGAAACAGGAACACCCTGGAAAAAAAAAACATGCAGGTCGCAGGGAGAATTTACAATCTCCACCCAGACAGCACCCTTAGTTAGGATCAAACCCGGGTCTCTGGCACCGTGAGCGCTGCGACGGAGCAACTCTACCGCTGTGCCATTGGGCCACTGGCCAGTTGCTACATTTACCAGTGGTTCCAATGCTACTAACGAAACATCGAAACACTTGCTGTATCTTTGCACTTCCTTTTACCTGGAAGCAAGTCTCTTTGACATTACTTATAGAAACATAGAAACATAGAAATTAGGTGCAGGAGTAGGCCATTCGGCCCTTCGAGTCTGCACCGCCATTCAATATGATCATGGCTGATCATCCAATTCAGTATCCCGTACCAGCCTTCTCTCCATACCCTCTGATCCCCTTAGCCACAAGGGCCACATCTGACTCCCTCTTAAATATAGCCAATGAACTGGCCTCAACTACCCTCTGTGTCAGAGAGTTCCAGAGACCCACCACTCTCTGTGTGAAAAAAGCCCTTCTCATCTCGGTCCTAAAGGATTTCACCCTTATCCTTAAGCTGTGACCCCTTGACCTGGACCTCCCCAACATCGGGAACAATCTTCCTGCATGTAGCCTGTCCAACCCCTCTCAATCTCCTAAATTCTAGAGAGTATAAACCGAGTCTATGCAGTCTTTGTTCATAAGACAGTCCTGACATCCCAGGAGTCAGTCTGGTGAACCTTCTCTGCACTCCCTCTATGGCAATAATGTCCTTCCTCAGATTTGGAGACCAGAACTGTACGCAATACTCCAGGTGTGGTCTCACCAAGACCCTATACAACTGAAGTAGAACTTCCCTGCTCCTATACGCAAATCCTTTTGCTATGAAAGCTAACATACCATTCGCTTTCTTCACTGCCTGCTGCACCTGCATGCCTACTTTCAATGACTGGTGTCCCATGACACCCAGGTCGCGCTGCATCTCCCCTTTTCCTAATCGGCCACCATTTAGATAATAGTCTGTTTTCCTATTTTTGCCACCAAAGTGGATAACTTCACATTTATCCACATTATACTGCATCTGCCAAACATTTGCCCACTCACCCAGCCTATCCAAGTCACCTTGCAGTCTCCTAGCATCCTCCTCACAGCTAACACCGCCCCCCAGCTTAGTGTCATCCGCAAACTTGGAGATATTGTCTTCAATTCCCTCATCTAGATCATTAATGTATATTGTAAATAGCTGGGGTCCCAGCACTGAGCCTTGTGGAACCCCACTAGTCACTGCCTGCCATTGTGAAAACGATCCGTTTACTCCTACTCTTTGCTTCCTGTTTGCAGCCAGTTCACTATCCACAAGAATACTGAACCCCCAATGCCGTATGCTTTAAGTTTGTATACTAATCTCTTATGTGGGACCTTGTCGAAAGCCTTCTGGAAGTCCAGATACACCACATCCACTGTAACCATTATGCAATAGCTCTGCAGACAGACTCAGGCAGACACACTTTAATCATTTACGCTGTAAGCCTCCGGTGTTGTCTCAGTAGTCGATGGATTAGGGCGAGGAACATTCTATGCACAGTGTGAATAAATATTGCCATTACTTTCCCCCACAGTGCCATTCATGTGTTCAAGAGAGAGTTAGAGTTAGCTCTTAGGGCTAAAGGAATCAAGGGAAATGGGGAGAAAGCCAGAACGGGGTACTGATTTTGGATGATCAGCCATGATCATATTGAATAGAAGGGTCTCGACCCGAAACATCACCTATTCCTTCGCTGCATGGATGCTGCCTCATCTGCTGAGTCCCTCCAGCCTTTTTGTCTGCCATATTGAATGTCGATGCTGGCTCGAAGGGCCGAATGGCCTTATCCTGCACCTACATTCTACATTTCTATTGCAGAAGGTCTTGCTCTGGGGAGCGCTGAGAACAAGCTTATTTCAGTTTAGTTTATTGTCACATGTACCGAGGTACAGTGAACATTTTTTGTTGCGTGCTATCCAGTCAGCAGAAAGACAATACATGTTTACAATCGAGCCATTTACAGTGTACAGATATATGATGAGGGAATAATGTTTAGTGCAATGTAAAGCTTGTAAAGTCCGATCAAAGATAGTCTGAGGATCACCAATGAGGTAGATAGTACAGGACTATTCCTTCGTTGTGGTAATGCTCTCAAACGTAGGTAGTCACGTAGCATCTTTGCAAATAGTGTTCCTGACATCACTGTGGCTCACTCTGTCCAAAGGGAGAAAAGATTTTAAACATCCTCATGGTCTTTGCCCTTCCTCATGTGACCAACATCTCATGATAATTCTGGCACCTTTAGGCAACCTCATCAAAACTTGTCCCACCCCGGTCATTCCAGCTTCTCCCCGCTCCCGTCCTGCAGAAGGTACAGAAGCTTGAAAGCACTTGCCACCAGACTCAAGAACAGCTTCTTCCCCTCTGCTTTCAGGCTTCTGAACGGTCCTTCCATAAGCTAGGGTACTGTACGATTCACCTCTACCCCATTGCGGACATTGGACTTTGTCTCTGGAACTGATGCGCTACAATGCTAAGAACTATATTCTGCCAGAATACGTGGGTTTATGGTGAGGGGGGTAAGATTTGCTGGGAACCTGAGGGGCAACGTCTTTGCGCAGAGGGTGGTGGGTGTATAGATCGAGCTGCTTGATGCGGCAATGTTTATGAAAGAACTGCAGATGCAGGAAACATCGAAGGTAGACAAAAATGCTGGTGAAACTCAGCAGGTGAGGCAGCATCTATGGAGCGAAGGAATAGGTGACGTTTCGGGTCGAGATGTGGGGGTGGGAAGAAGACTGATATGGGGGTGGGAAGAAGAAAGGAAGAGGCGGAGACAGTGGGCTGTGGGAGAGCTGGGAAGGGGAGGGGAAGGAGGGAGAAAGCAAGGACTACCTGAAATTAGAGAAGTCAATGTTCATACCGCTGGGGTGCAAACTACCCAAGCGAAATATGAGGTGCTGCTCCTCCAATTTGTGGTGGGACTCACTCTGGCCATGGAGGAGGCCCAGGACAGAAAGGTCGATTTGGAATGGGAGGGGGAGTTGAAGTGCTGAGCCACCGGGAGATCAGGTTGGTTAATGCGAACTGAGCGGAGGTGTTGGGCGAAGCGATCGCCAAACCTGCGCTTGATCTCACCAATGTAGAACAGTTGACACCTAGAGCAGCGGATGCAATAGATGAGGTTGGAGGAGGTGCAGGTGAACCTCTGCCTCACCTGGAAAGACTGCTTGGGTCCTTGGATGGAGTCGAGAGGGGAGGTAAAACGACAAGTGTAGCATTTTCTGCGGTTGCAAGAGGAAGTACCCGGGGAGGGGTGGTACGGGTGGGAAGGGACGAATTGACCAGGGAGTTACGGAGGGAGCGGTCTCTGCAGAAAGCAGACATGGGAGGGGAAGATGTGGCCAGTGGTGGGATCCCTTTGGAGGTGGCGAAAATGTTGGAGGATTATTTGTAGTATGTGACGGCTGGTAGGGTGGAAGGTGAGGGCAAGGGGGACTCTGCCCTTGTTATGAGTGGGGGATGGGGAGTGAGAGCAGAGCTATGGGATATAGAAGAGACCCTGGTGAGAGCCTCATCTATAGTGGAAGAGGGGAACCCCCGTTCCCTGAAGAATGAGGACATCTCCGATGCCCTGGTGTGGAACACCTCATCCTGGGAGCAGATGTGGCATAGACAGAGGAATTGGGAGTAGGGGACGGAGCCCTTAGAGGAAGCAGGGTGGGATGAAGTGTAGTCCAGATAGCCATGGGAGTCAGTGGCTTTATAGTGGATGAGGCAGGTACAATCACAACATTTAAAGAGCATTTGGACAGGTACATGGATAGGAAAGGTTTAGTGGGCAGGTGGGACTCGTGTAGATGGGGCATGTAGGTCGGTGTGGGCAAGTTGTGCCGAAGGCCCTGTTTCTGCACTCCAACATTTAGGTAGTGAAGCACATCAGTGCATCGACATAATGACATTGAGTGGTGGTGGAGAGCTGTCTCGTCTCCGCTGTTTCTACGTTCCCAGGGAAGGGAAGTTGCAGGGAATGTTGTTCACCGGGCCATTCTCTCAGCCCCTCCTGGTGGCGACCAGAGGAACTGCAAGCAAAGAGAGCAAGATCTTCACTTTCCTAGTGATGCAAGGAACTGCAGAGTCTGGAATCTTGAGCAAAACACAAAGTGCTGGAGGAGCTCGGCGAATCATGAAGCATCTCTGGTGGACATGGTTAACAGACATTTTTGGTTGGGACCCTTCTGGGACTGAAGACACGCAGGCTGAAGAGAGGTCCCAATTAGAAAAACACCATTCCATGTTCTCCACAGATGCTGCCTGACTCACCAAGGTAAACCAGCTTCACCAGTTCCTTATGTCTCTGACCTATAAATGCAGCTACAGTATTTTTGTGGCTAGCTCAGCTAAGCGCTGTTCTCCAGTAAACTGGAAAGGGTGCAGAGTGGATTTACAAAGATGATTCAAGATTCAAGAGAGTTTATTGTCACGTGTCCCAGATAGATTTGCTTCAGCACAACAGAGTATTGAAGGCATAAATAATACAGAACAGATCAGTGTGTCCATATACCATTGGATATATATACATACACACATAAATAACCAGATAATGTGCAATAGACTATTAAAGTTCAGATTTTGGTTTGAGTTGAGTTTAATAATAGCCTGATGGCTGTGGGGAAGAAGCTGTTCCTAAACCTGGATGTTGCAGATTTCAGGCTCCTGTACCTTCTACCTGAAGGCAGGACTTGAGTGCCTGAGCTACAGGGAGAGGTTGGGGTAGGCTGGAACTCTATTCCTTGGAGCGCAGGAGGCTGAGGGATGGTGTTAGGGTGGTGTACAAGATCATGAGGTGATTAGGTGAATGCATTTTTTCCCCAAATTCATTTCACTGAATAACATTGACTTTGAGGGAAATTAAGAACCAGAAGGCAGACACAAAATGCTGGAGTAACTCAGCGGGTGAGGCAGCATCTCTGGAGAGAAGGAATGGGCGACGTTTCGAGTCGAGACCCTTCTTCAGCCCGAAACGTCGCCCTCAGTCTGAAGAAGGGTCTCGACCCGAAACGTTGGCCATTCCTTCTCTCGAGAGCTGCTGCCTCACCCGTTGAGTTCCTCTAGCATTTTGTGTCTACCTTCGATTTTTACCAGCATCTGCAGTTCTTTCTTACACATTAGAATCAGAGAAATAGGTTTAAGGTGAGATTTGATGGATTTAATAGGAACCTGAGGGGTGACTTTTTCACTTAGAGAGTGGTTAGCATATGAAAAGAGCTGCCAGAGGAGGTAGTTGAGGCAGGTACTATAACACGATTTAAAAGACTTTTGGGACAGATTCGATTTAGAGGGATATGGGCCAAATGAGGACAGGGTAGGATCAGCGTAGATGGACCATCTTGGTCAGCATGAGAAAGTTGGGCCGAATGGCCTGTATTTGAGTTCTTTAGCTCTCTGACTCCATGACCCCACCTCAATCCAACACCCCTCCCCTCACACTACACTAGAGTGTGGATGACATGGGATTATATGCTGATGTTACCATTGATCGTCTATCAAGGGTTACCTTCAACCAAGGAGAGTCGAACCAGATACCGTCCAGTTTTCTACACTTGGCGTGAACAATACCTGGCATATTTCTGTCCCAATATGTCCCAAGATGGTAATATCAAAGACTGGTGGGCGTACAGCTGCTTTAAGATGAGAGGGGCAAAGTTTAAAGGAGATGTGCGGGGCAGGTTTTTTACACAGTGGGTGTTGGGTGCCTGGGACGCACTGCCTGGTTTCACTATAGTTTATTGTCACGTGTACTGAGGTACAGTGAAAAGCTTTTGCTGCAAGCTATCCAGTCAGCGGAAAGACAATACATGATTACAATCGAGCCATTTTACAGTGTACAGATACATGATAAGGGAATAACGTTTTAGTGCAAGGTAATGTCCGATCAAAGATAGTCCGAGGATCACCAATGAGGGAGATACTACCTTGGGTGATGGTGGAGGCAGATACAATAGTGGCATTTAGGAGACTTTGGATAGCCACATGGATATGGGGAGAATGGAGGGATATGGGTTATGTATGCGCAGATAAGAGTTGGTCTTAGAAACATAGAAACATAGAAAATAGGTGCAGGAGGAGGCCATTCGGCCCTTCGAGCCTCCTCCTGCACCTCCCACACTCCAAAGACGTCCAGGTTTGTAGGTTAATTGGCTTGGTATAAGTGTAAATTGTCCCTAGTGTGTGTAGGACATTGCTAGTGTGCGGGGATCGCTGGGTTGAAGGGTCTGGTTCGGTGCTGTATCTCTAAACGAAAGTAAATAAAGGCAATGACAGTTCAGTCAATAATCTGATGGAAGATCTGAAATATTGACTCCGTTGAGCCGCCAGAGACACTGCCTAATCTGCTGAATATTACCGAGATTTTCTGCTGTTATTTTTGCATGTAATCCCGGTCTTAGTCCATGAGATGTGGCTACCTGTGGAGTTGGAAATTAAACTGAATACCTGCGATCATTAGCACACTTGCCCTTTACTGACCTTATAAGTGTGAGAAAGTCATTAGTGAAGCCTCTGAACAGGATCAAAGGGAGAATATTGCTCTGGAAATCTCTGCAGTCCAAGGATTGATCGTAAAGCAGCATAATACCAACAGACATATAGCCCTGTCCCGCGGTACGAGTTCATTCCAAGATCTCGCCCGAGTTTTAAAAAAATCAAACTCGTGGTAAGCACGGAGAATGAATGTAGCGGGTACGTCGGAGCTCGGGGACGTCTCTTAGCGGCTCGTAACGCTAACGGCACGTACTCGGGAAGACTCGCTAACGGCAGGTAAGCACGGGAAGACTCATGAAGATTTTTCAACAAGTTGAAAAATGTCCATGAGAGCCCCGAGTACCGACGAGTGGCCATTACCGTAAATCTCCGAGTTCGAATCAGGGCAAACTCGGCTGCAACTCTACCGCTGCGCCACCGTGCTGCCCGAGTTATTATTTGTTATAGTGAAAGAGGAGCAAAAATGTGATATCCCTCAAAGTACCTTTGATTTTACCAGCATGGCAGTTCTTTCTTACACATTTTGTCCGCTCCACTGCGAAACCCCCTCAAGGCATGTCTACTTTGAAGAAGTTCTCCGCCTTCAGTCTGAAGAAGGGTCTCGACCCAAAACATCGCCCATTCCATCTTTCCAGAGATGCTGCTTGACCCGCTGAGTTACTCCGGCATTTTCTGTTTACAGTGAATTAGATTTGTCCTCAGAGACTCCAGCACTGCTCTGAATAATACACACAAGTGGTTTTTACAGGGAGAATAACAAAATCCTCAGGATTTAATACAACAGGTGATTCAAATGATGTTGGTGATTCATTTAAAGGTTGCAATCGTGCAAAGTATTCATTTTATTGTTCTGCTAATGATGTTGCAATCTATTTGTATACAGTATCATTTATATAACATTATATTGTGTGAGACACAATATCAAGTTATTAATTTGGTTTAGTTGAGAGCTACAATACGGAGACAGGCACTTCGGCCCACCATCCACGCCGACCAGCGATCCCCGCACAATAAAGGGGCTGTCCCACTGTACAAGCTAATTCAAGAGTTCTCCCGAGTTTCCCCTGATTCGAACTCGGAGATTTACGGTAATGGCCGCTCGTAGGTACTCGGGGCTCTCGTGGACATTTTTCAACATGTTGAAAAATCTTCCCGAGTCTTCACGAGCTTACCGCGTTTCCCGAGTACCTGCCCTTAGCAAATATTTACCAAGCAAATTTACCTACAAACCTGCACGTCTTTGGAGCACGGGAGGAAACCGGAGCACCTGGAGAAAACTCATGCAGGTCACAGGGAGAATGTGCAAACTCCGTAAAGACAGCACCCGTAGTCAGGATCGAACCCGGGTCTCTGACACTGCAAGGCAGCAACTCTACCGCGGCACGCCCATATATGTGCAGAAAGGAACTGCAGAAGCTGGTTAATACCGAAGGTAGACACAAAGTCCTGGAGTAACGGATTAGCGGGTCAGGCAGCATCTTTGGAGAGAAAGGAATAATGGTATGTATTGGGCGGCACAGGCAAATTCCTTGTATGTGAATACTTGGCCAATAAACCTACTTACTTACTTAGTGTTGTGTCGAGTTGAGTTTAGTTTATTGTCTCGTGTCCAGAGGTACAGTGAAAAACCTTTGTTGCGTGGTAACCAGTCAGCAGTGAGACTATATATGATTGCAATCGAGCCATCCACAATCTACAGATACAGGGTAAAGGGAATAGCATTACGTTTAGTGCAAGATAAAGTCCAGTAAAGTCTGATCAAAGATAGTATGAGGATCTCCAATGAGGTAGACGGTAGCTCAGTAGTTGTTGGTAGGATGGTTCAGTTGCCTGAACTTTGTTCCTCTCTTTCAGCTTTCTCACCGTCCTCCCTCCAATCTATCTGAAGAAGAATCCAGACCCAATACGCAATCTTTCCAACCCATCCACAGATGCTGCCCGAGCGACTGAGTTCCTCCAGCACTTTGTGTTTTGCTCCACATTCTAGCATCTGCAGTTCCTTATATCCTTTTAACAAAAACTGATCATTGCCTCTCACAAGAAACCATTGGAATCTAAAGCAAAACAAAAAAGTGCTGGAAGAACGCAGAAGGTCAGGCAGCATCCGTGGAAGGACTGGTCGGAAAACAATTCTGGTCTGGACCCTTCTTCAGACTGTCCACAAATGCTGCCCGGCCTGCTGAGTTCATCCACCGCTTAAGAGTCTGATAGGTGTGGGGAAGAAGCTGTTATTGAACCTGGGACTTGATGGTCATACGAGGATAGAATCAGGAGAAGAGTCTTACAATCCTTGACCTTTTGTGGAATAAAAGGTGCTCTGAATAACAATGATGCTCTTCTTTGAAGTGTTGACAGAGATACTGAGAGATATTCCAAGCCACCTGGGGAGTCCAGAAATAAGGTACTTTTTTAAAATCAGAAATAAGGAACCAGCCAATTAAAATGGAAGTGAAATATATTTCTTCTGCACAATTGTGATTCATTGGAGATCTCTGCTCTGGGAGAGTATAGATGCTGGAATAGACCGAGATCAATAGAAGTTCTAGACTCTGAGGAAATTAAGGGATAGTTAGTTGGAATGGGAAAGGACATAAAATTCCACCCATGACTCTTAAAGGTTGATAGGGAATGCTCAAAGGGCTTAGAACAGTACAGCACAGTAACAGGCCCTTCGGCCCACAATGTCTGTGCCGAACATGATGCCAGTTTCTTCCCAAATCTTATCAGGCAACTGAACCATCCTACCAACAACTAGAGAGCGGTCCTGAGCTACACTGAAGGCTCTCGGACTATCTTTGATTGGACTTTGCTGGCTTTATCTTGCACTAAACGTTATTCCCTTATCGTGTATCTGTACACTGTTGATGGCTCGATTGTAATCATGTGTTGTCTTTCCGTTGACTGGTTAGCGCACAACTAAAGCTTTTCACTGTACCTCGGTACACGTGACAATAAACTAAACTGAACTGAACTAAACTAATCTCCTCTACCTGAATGTGATCCATATCCCCCCTTTCTCTGCATATCTGTGCCTATCTAAAAGCCTCGTGCGAATGGCTTGTTGTTTAAGAAAGAACTGCAGATGCTGGAAAAATCGAAGGTAGACAAAAATGCTGGAGGAGCTCAGCGGGTGAGGCAGCATCTATGGAGAGAAGGAATAGGCGATGTTTCAGGTCTTGACCCAAAACGTCGCCTATTCCTTCTCTCCATAGATGCTGCCTCACCCCTCTGAGTTTCTCCAGCATTTTTGTCTACCATAGCGAATGGCTTGATCGTTTAGAGATTGTTCGCATGTGGCATGTGTAGTTTTTTAAATTTTAGTTGGGGTTTTAGATTACAAAATGGAAACTGGCACTTCCGCCCACCAAGTCCATGCCAACTCTCGATCGCCCATTCACATGTTATTCCACTTTCCCATCCCAACACACCTGACATCAGGTGCTGTCTGTGTGGAGTTTGCATGTTCTCACTGTGACCGCACGGGTTAACTCCAGGTGCTCCGGTCTCTTCCCACATCCGAAAGATGTGCAGATTTGTAGACAAATTGTCCTCTTTAAATTACCCCTCGTGCAGGGAGTAAATAACTTAGAACTGGTGTGAACAGGTGATCGATGGTCGGCATTGACTCGGTGGGCCGAAGGGCCTGTTTGCATGCTGTATCTTTCAATCAATCAATGAAACACTAGGAACAACTTACAGGAAACATGTTCCCGATGTTGGGGGAGTCCAGAACCAGGGGCCACAGTTTAAGAATAAGGGGTAGAACGGAGATGAGGAAACACAGAGCGTTGTGAGTGTGGAATTCTCTGCCTCAGAGGGCAGTGGAAGCCAGTTCTCTGGATACTTTCAAGAAAGAGATAGATAGGGCTCTTAAAGATAGCAGAGTCAGGGGATATGGAGAGAAGGCAGGAACAGGGTACTGATTGTGGATGATCAGCCATGATCACATTGAATGTCGGTGCTGGCTCGAAGGGACGAATGGCCTCCTCCTGCACCTATTGTCTGTTGTTCCTTCTCTCCAGAGAACCTGCCTGCCCCGCTGAGACTCCATCATTTTATGTCTATCTTCGGAGTATTAACCAGTATCTTCAGTTTTCTATCAACCTACTAACCCGCACGTATTTGGAGTGTGGAAAGAGACCAGAGCATCTGCAGGAAAACCATGTGGGCATGAGAAAAACGTGCAAACTCCAAAACAGATAGCATCTGAGATCAGGAATGGACCCGGGTCTATAGCACTGTGAGGCAACAGCTCTACCCGCTGTGCCACCAATATTGCCTGATTTAATTGGAATAGCACGCAAAAAAAACAGCTTTTGACGGTATCTCTGTACACGTGACAATAATTTAGTTTAGTTTAGACATACAGCACGGAAACAGGCCCTTCAGCCCACCGGGTCCGCGCCGACCAGCGATCTCCGCACATCAACACTGTCCTGCACCCACTAGGGACAATTTTTACATTTACACCAAGCCAATTAATCTACAAACCTGCACGTCTTTGGAGTGCGGGAGGAAACCAAAGATCTCGGGGAAAACCCACGCAGGTCACGGGGAGAACGTACAAACTCCCTACAGACAGCACCTATAGTCGGGATCGAACCCGGATCTCCGGCACTGCAAGGCAGCAACTCCACCGCTGCGCCACCGTGGCCAATAATAACCGATACCATTCGCGATGGCGGCATCTGGCGTATTTTGTGACGATGTATACGGAAGGGAACGGTACAATTAGTGAACTCAGAACCGTTGAGGCATTTATCTTCAGGTAGGTAACACTGGAGAAGAACTTCTATCGAAGCAGCATCAGCTGTCTTTTCTTTCCAGTTATTCCACGGGAGAAAATGGCATTTTGCAATAAAAAAACACAGAGGAGTGATTAGTGAAAAAAAGCATGCGAGAAGCCACTTGACAATTGACAGCTGTGGTCAGAAGTCTATAAATAGCTGTCAAGACCACATTTCTAGATTCAGCCTCGTTTTTGTGCAGGAGGATGACTTCCCGTGTAAAAACCATAAGAGTTTGTAACGAATTTAACAGCATCCTGATAAGTGGCCCTGGTTAGACACATTACCGCAAATTACACAGAGAATCTGTCCCTTTCAGAGCATAATGTGCGAACGAAACTGATTCCAAAAGCATCCACCGTTATATTGTTGCATAAACACGACTGCAAATAGCTTCACAAATTGTTTGAGTTATTCCATCTCTCCACCGTAACTCAAGTTTTATATTTTACTTTAGATATTAGTTGAGACCAGTAACAATAATATTTAAAAGACAATTTTATTTTGCTCAGGTATTTTGTTTGGTTCACACGTTTGATCAATGGTGTTTTATTATTAATGTTTAATGCTTTATGTGTCAATCCTAACCGTCACTGTATGTCGTGTTGTCACTTGCGGGCGGAGCACCGAGGCAAATTCTTTGTATGTGAATACTTGGCCAATAAACTTATTCATTCACTCCGCAACAACCCAGACTGGGTTATCAAACCCGCCGACAAGGGAGGTGCTGTGGTAGTCTGGCGCGTCGATCTCTACAAAGCAGAGGCCACGCGCCAACTCTCGGACACCTCCTCCTACTTACCCCTGGACCATGACCCCACTGACGAGCACCAGGCCACCATCTCGAGCACCATAACCGGCTTCATCAACTCCGGCTCCCTACCCCCCCGAGCCTCCAACCTCATCGTTCCCCAGCCCCGCACGGCACGATTTTACCTTCTCCCCAAAATCCACAAACCCGACTGCCCCGGCAGACCCATTGTCTCTGCCTGTTCGTGCCCCACCGAACACATTTCCACATACCTTGACTCCATCCTATCCCCCTTTGTTAAATCCCTCCCCACCTATGTTCAAGGCACCTCAGACACTCTCCGTCGGCTCCGCACATTCCGTTGTCCAGGCCCCCATCCTCTCATCTTCACCATGGACGTCCAGTCACTATACACCTGCATCCCCCACCAGGATGGTCTCAAAGCCCTCCGGTACTTCCTCGACCAGAGGAGCAACCCATACCCATCCACTGACACCCTCCTCCGCCTAGCGGAGTTGGTCCTTACCCTCAACAACTTCTCTTTTGACTCCTCCCATTTCCTCCAAACACAAGGCGTAGCTATGGGCACACGCATGGGCCCTAGCTACGCCTGCCTCTTTGTCGGGCACGTCGAACAATCTTTGTTCTCGGCGTACCAGGGCCCCACCCCCGTCCTTTACCTCCGTTACATTGACGACTGCTTTGGTGTCACCTCCTGCACCCATGCAGAACTGACTGACTTCATCCATTTCATCACCAACTTCCATCCGGCACTCAAATATACTTGGACCATTTCCGACATTTCCCTACCATTCCTTGACCTCACCATCTCTATTGCAGGTGATACACTCCTGACTGACATCCACTACAAACCAACTGACTCCCACAGCTACCTGGACTACTCTTCCTCCCACCCTGCTTCCTGTAAGGACTCCATCCCCTATTCCCAATTCCTCCGTCTACGCCGCATCTGCTCCCAGGATGACGTGTTCCACACCAGGTCATCGCAAATGTCCTCGTTCTTCAGAGAACGGGGTTTCCCCTCCCCCACTATAGATGAGGCTCGCACCAGGGTCTCCTCCATACCCCGCAACACTGCCCTCTCTCCCCATTCCCCCACTCACAACAAGGGCCGAGTCCCCCTGGTCCTCACCTTTCACCCCACCAGCCAGCGCATACAACAGATAGTCCTCCGCCAGTTTCGTCACCTCCAACGTGACCCCTCCACTCGCCACATCTTCCCATCTCCCCCCCTGTCTGCCTTCCGCAAAGACCGCTCCCTCCGCAACTCCCTCGTCAATTCTTCCCTTCCCTCCCGCTCCACTCCTTCCCCGGGCACTTTCCCTTGCAACCGCAAGAGATGCTACACTTGTCCCTTCACCTCCCCCATCCACTCCTTTCAGGGACCCAAGCAGTCATTCCAAGTCCGACAGAGGATCACCTGCACCTCCTCCAACCTCATCTACTGCATCCGTTGCTCCAGATGCCAGCTGATCTACATCGGTGAGACCAAGCGGAGGCTGGGCGATCGTTTCGCCGAACACCTCCGCTCGGTCCGCAATAACCAACCCGACCTCCCGGTGGCTCAGCACTTCAACTCCCCCTCCCACTGCGTATCTGACCTCTCGGTCCTGGGCCTCCTCCACGGCCAGAGTGATCAACACCGCAAGTTGGAGGAACAGCACCTCATATTCCGCTTGGGGAGTCTGCATCCTCTGGGCTTAAACATTGAATTTTCTCAATTCTGTTAACCCAGACTGCCTCCCCCCCACCTCTCCCTCAGCCCTCTGGCCCTGACATTCCTTCTCCATCTCCCCCCCCCCCCCCCCAGTCGCACTAGCTTCTCATTTTCACACCACAAACAGCTTACAATGGCCTGCTTCCTTTATCACCAATACTTTTTTGCATATCTTTCACTCATTGTTCTTTATCTCTCCACATCACTGTTTATATCTCTCGTTTCCCTGATCCCTGACCAGTCTGAAGAAGGATCTCGACCCGAAACGTCGCCTATCTCCTTCGCTCCTTAGATGCTGCTGCACCCGCTGAGTTTCTCCAGCTTTTTGTGTACCCCCGATTCTCCAGCATCTGCAGTTCCTTCTTTAAAAACTTATTCATTCATTCATTCATTCAATTGGAGCACAGAAGGAGGAGGGGTGACCTTATCAAAGTGTACAGTTGTTGAAGGAAGAACTGCAGATGCTGGAAAAATCGAGGGTTGACAAAAATGCTGGAGAAACTGGTGAGGCAGCATCTATGGAGAGAAGGAATAGGTGACGTTTCGAGTCGAGACTCTTCTTCAAACGAAGTGGCCTGTTTCCGCGCTGTATCTCTAAAGTCTATATTACTGATCATTAAAATCTTTCGCTTTCTACCCTCTTAATCAATGGGCTATTCCATGAGGGATGTGTTTTGTAAACAATGCCGGGATTAACAGCGAGGAATGTTGTTACATTGGTTGATCAATTTTTGCCCAGAGACGCAAGACACCAGAGAACAAACATTTCCTTTGTTGGTGGGATACAGATCACGATTATATCTTTTGATAAATGGTTAAGTTATTTTCCTCTGTTCTTTTTGCAGTTGTACAGGGCCCTAGTGAGACGAGACCTGGAGTATTGTGTGCAGTTTTGGTCCCCTAACTTGAGGAAGGACATTCTTGCTATTGTGGGAGTGCAGCGTAGGTTCACCAGGTTGATTCCCGGGATGGCGGGACTGTCATATGTTGGGAGAATGGAGCGGCTGGGCTTCTATACTATTGAGTTTAGAAGGATGAAAGGGGATCTTATTGCAACATATAAGATTATTAAGAGTTTGGACACGCTAGAGGCAGAAAACATGTTCCCGGTGTTGGGAGAGTCCAGAACAAGGGGCCACAGTTTAAGAATAAGGGGTAGCCCATTAAAAACTGAGATGAGGAAAAACGTTTTTTACGCAGAGAGTTGTGAATCTGTGGAATTCTTTGCCTCAGTGGACAGTGGAGGCCAAGAGAGAGTTAGATTTAGTTCTTAGGGCTAACGGAATCAAGGGATATGGGGAGAAGGCAGGAATTGGATACTGATTTTGGATGATCACCCATCACTACATTGAATGGCGGTGCTGGCTCGAAGGTCCGTATGGCCTACTCCTGCACCTATTGTCTATTGTTTACCGTACAGATTTTAAACTATTTTACTGTAAATTTCCTCAACTAAAAAGCCATCCAAATGACTAATGTCATTAAAAAATCAAAGATATTTATGTTAGCTGGTGGTATGATTGAAATTTCTTCTCTCGATTGCCCCACTCGGGGCAAGAGACTCTGTGCCTTTACCCGATCCTTTCCTCCCACAATTTTGTACACTTCTAGTTGGTAGACAAAAATGCTGGAGAAACTCAGTGGGTGAGGCAGCATCTATGGAACGAAGGAATAGATGACGTTTCGGGTCGAGACCCTTCTTTCGAATCTCAGCGGGTGATGCAGCAAGCCCGACCGCACTGCCAGGCGATCACTCATATACACTATCGCACTATCCTACACACACTAGGGACAATTTACTATTTTACCGAAGCCAATTAAACTACAGACCCGCACGGTCACGGGGAGAACGTACAAACTCCGTACAGACAGCACCCATAGTCAGGATCGAACCCGGGTCTCTGGCGCTGTGAGGCAGCAACTCTACCGCTGCACCACCGTCAACTGATAACTGATGATGAAATCATTAGCTGTTATCAAAGTGGATGGAATCTTTTACTGCCTGATCCTTCTCAAACATATGATTCAATGTTGTGTTTGATTGTCAGTTGTGCAAAACACAGCAACAATCTTTTTTGGATTGCCAGATTTGGCTCCATTTCGAAACTTCCACAGTCCAAAGCCCACTGAGTCAATGCTGATCATTCGATCACCTGTTCACACCAGTTCTATGTTATCCACTCCCTACAGATGAGGGGTAATTTACAGAGGGCAATTAATCTACTAACCCGCATGCCTTTAGGATGCGGGAAGAAATCGGAGCACCCGTAGGGTCACAGTGAGATCATGCAAACTCCACACAGACAGCACCCGAGGTCAGGTGCATTGGGATGGAAAGGTGGAATGATATGGAACTAGTGTGAATGGGTGATTGAAGGTCGGCATGGACTTGGTGGGCCAAAGGGCCTGTTTCCATTCAGTAATCTAAAACCTCAACTAAGATTTTTTTTAAACTATACATGCCATATGCAGACAATCCCTAAACAATCAAGCCATTCGCAAGAGGCTTTTGGATAGGCAGAGATATCCAGAGAATAATGATCACACACTGGCAGAGGAGATTAGTTTAGTTAGACTAGTTTTGTTTAGGTGATCGAAGGTCGGCATGGACTTGGTGGGCCGAAGGGCCTGTTTCCATTCTCCTGGTGCGGAGCCCGATCCAGGCGAGCCCCAGGCTGCAGCAGGGCCTCCAGCCGCCGGCTCCATCCAGACCGTCCCGCCAACTGTTGTCTCTTTCCTCTCCCGGCCCTCCTTGTATCCCGGGGACAGGCAGTTTATATCTTAAATGAATGAATGAATGTTTATTGGCCAAGTATTCACATACAAGGAATTTGCCTTGTATATGGGGGGGGTTTCTCTTTGCATCGGGTTCTTTCAAGAGTTAAGCCCCCATCCCATTTTTCCGAGCTAATCACGAATTCTCCCCAGTTTTCCCCTTGATTCAAACTCGGCGAATGTCCGTAGCGAGTCAGTAGGAGGCCGTAGGAGTACGTGGATATTTCGTAGCGGCTCGTTACGTCAGCCGTAGGTACTCGGGGCATCAGGTTACTCTGGACATTTTTTCAGCATGTTGAAACATGTCCACGAGTAAACAAAATAGCCCCGAGTACCTACGACTGGCATCTCCGAGTTTGAATCAAGGGAAAAACTCGGGAGAATTTGTGAGTAACTCGGGAAATTGGGACAGGGGCTTTAGATGTAGATCTTCGGGCTAACGGAATCAGGAGATACAGGGAGAAAGCAGGAGCGGGGTATTGATTTTGGATGATCAGCCATGATCATATTGAATAGCGGTGCTGGCTTGGTGAGCCGACTGGTCCAGTCCTGCACCTATTTGCTATGTTTCTATGTTTCTATCTGAAAACGCTATTTTGATTCTACCCCGATTAAAATGCTCTTAGCGTGGTCCGCAGTTCCAGGAAGGGACCATCCCCCCACAATCCCCCGAAAAAATGCAACAGGGAATTTACTAGTTGTGAACGATCACAGGGCCACATTGTGTTTGCAATGCCCCACCCACCGCGGGGCTGGCTCTGATTATTCCACTCATTCGAGCTGCCGGTATCCACACTGTTGCCATAGGCAGATGCCGTGTGGGAGTGAAACATTTCCCCAGCGAGTGCGAGAGGAATGAGCAAACTCAAAGTCTGCTTCGGCTAATTCCCCCACAGTGTGTCACGCCGGCTATAATGCTGGCCCACTGCAGATCGGGAAAGCAGGCGGTGGAATTCCTTGGCAAACCTGTGTGGCAAAGAGCCGCAGCTGCTGGTTTAAACTACAAAAGGCTAGATTATTATTGCGCTATATTTCTTATTTTTTGAACTTTTTCTTTTGTCTTTCTCTTCCCCCGTTATGTACTATGTTTACACATTCACGTATTCTGTTGTGCTGCAGCAGGTAAAGGGCCTGTCCCACTTAGCAATCATTTGCGTGTCACGCAGATGGCGTGCGAAGATTTTGTACATCACAAGATCCTGCAAGGCCGCGCGCAGCCGCGCGTCACTGCCTATGTCATCGCGCACCATGCGTGCGTAATGCGCACCAAGCGCGCAACACGTGCATGTCATGTTGCGCGCGTCGTGATGCGTAAATGATGTCGCGTAATTTACTCGCAAATGACAGCCAAGTGGGACAGGCCCTTAAGAATTTCATTGTCCCATCTGGGACATATGACAATAAAACACTCTTGACTTGACTCTCTCTTGAAATCGAAGATAGTGTGGACACAAATATGATGGAATAACTAAGCGGGACGGGCAGCATCTGTGGAGGGAAGGAATGGGTGACGTTTCGGGCCGAGACCCTTCTTCCATCTCGGTCTCAGACCCTTCTTTGACTTTATAGTCAGACAGAAGAAGGGTCTCGACCTGAAACGTCACCCATTCCTTCCCTCCAGAGATGCTGCCTGTCCCACTGAGTTACTCCAGCATTTTGTGTCTATCCTCGGCAATCATTGTTTTACGAGGATGTGCTCTCTGCTTCAATCTTCGAACATGGCAATGTGATGAAGGAGGTGCGCGCGTATGAATGACATTAGGTTTATCAAACGCGCGGGATATCTTGGCTGCTCCAGCACATTCCCAGTGGTCGGTGTCTCAGAGTTTGCTCGGGCTGTGGACCTCGATAGTCATGGCTCTGTGACCTGTGTACGTCACTGAGGAGATGAACACAGAATCAATAAGCCGTCAGTGAGGTTCGAGATTAATGACAAAGTGACTCCTCCACTAGACGCCGGCTAGAGTTTTGCTTAAGAATTAGAAACATAGAAAATAGGCGCAGGAGGAAGCCATTCGGCCTATCGAGCCAGCACCGCCATTCATTGTGATCATGGCTGATCGTCCCTCATTAATAACCCGTGCCTGCCTTCTCCCCATATCCCTTGAATCCACTGGCCCCTAGAGCTCTATCTAACTCTCTCTTAAATCCATACAGTGATTTGGTCTCCACTGCCCTCTGTGGCAGGGAATTCCACAAATTCACAACTCTCTGGGTGAAAAAGGTTTTTCTCACCTCAGTCTTAAATGGCCGCCCCTTTATTCTAAGACTGTGGCCCCTGGTTCTGGACTCCCCAACATTGGGGACATTTTTCCTGCATCTAGCTTGTCCAGTCCTTTTATAATTTTATATGTTTCCATAAGATTCCCCCTCACCCTTCTCAACTCCAGTGAATACAAGCCTAGTCTTTTCAATCTTTCCTCATATGACAGTCTCGCCATCCCAGGGATCAATCTCGTCAACCTACGCTGCACTGTCTCAATCACAAGGATGCCCTTCATCAAATTAGGAGACCTAAACTGTACACAATACTCCAGATGTGGTCTCACCAGAGCCCTATACAACTGCAGAAGGACCTGTTAGGGCCATACGACTTAACTTCTGAAAGCAAGCATGTCAGAAATTGATGGAGGCACAAGGAACTGCAGGTGCTCGTTTTGCAAAATAAAAGACAGGCGGGTGGCACGGAGGCACAGCGATACAGTTGCTGCCTCACAGCGCCAGAGACCCGGGTTCGATCCTGACTACGGGTGCTGTCTGTGCAGAGTTTGATCGTGCCGATTTTCTCCGGGTGCTCCGGTTACCTCCCACATCCCAAAGACGTGCGGGGGTATGTAAGGTAATCAGCCCTCTGTAAATTGCCCCTTGCGTTCATATTCCCTGCACGAAAACAGGAGAACATGGAGCTGGTGTAAATGGATGATCGATGGTTGGCGTGGACTCAGTGGGCTGAAGGGCCTGTTTCCATGCTGAATCAACTAAAACTGCAGAGTCACGGCCAAGACTGAGTCTGAAGAAGGGTCCCGACGCGAACGTCTCCCATTCCTTCTCTCCAGGGATGTTGCCCGTCCCGCTGAGTTACTCCAGCAGTTTGTGTCTATCTTTTTCACACAGAGAGTTGCGAGTCTGTGGAATTCTCTGCCTCAGAGGACGGTTCTCTGGATACTTTCAAGACAGAGCTAGATAGGGCTCTTAAATATATCGGAGTCAGGAGATATGGGGAGAAGGCAGGAACGGGGTACTGATTGGGGATGATCAGCCATGATCACATTGAATGGCGGTGCTGGCTCGAAGGGCCGAGTGGCCTACTCCTGCACCTATTGTCTATTGTCTATTGTCTGCAGACACAAAAAACTCAGTGGGCCAGGCAGCATCTCTGGAGTGAAGGAATGGGTGACATTTTCACCAGGATAGTGCTTCCTGTAGTTATTTGCTTCCCTCCGGAGTGAGAGTAAACTGTGGAGCAAGACTGTGACAGTGCAATCGTGTGTGATTAATTGCACTGAATGAACTTGATGGTCCAATTTACCTCTTTGTTTCAATACATTCGCAAGTCCTTATGTTATTCTAATCACTGCAGAATAAACATCCCTTTCTGACCCAGACTAGAGCGCTGGTAATCCATCCTCCAGGTAATGCTGTCATCAATGGAAAGAGACTGGCATCTCCGCACCATGGAAAAAAATATAACAATGTCTCGTATGTTAAACCCTTGTCCCACGGTACGAGTTCATTCCAAGAGCTCTCCCGAGTTTGCCCTGATTTGAACTCGGGAGATTTTACGGCAATGGTCACCCGTCGGTACTCGGGGCTCTCGTTGACATTTTTCCTCATGTTGAAAAATCTTCATGAGTCTTCCCAACTACCTGCCGCTAGCGAGTCTTCCCGAGTACCTGCCGTTAGCGCTAAGAGACGTCCCCGAGCTCCGACGTACCCGCTACGTTCTTTCTCCGTGCTTACCACGTGTTTGATTTTTTTTAAACTCGGGAGAGCTCTTGGAATGAACTCGCACCGTGGGACAGGGCTAGAAGAAGGAACAGCAGATGCTGGTTTAAATCGAAGATAGATACAATAATGCTGGAGTAACTCAGCGGGACAGGCAGCATCTCTGGAGAGAAGGAATGGTTGACGTTTCAGGTCGAGATCTTTCTTCAGACTGACGTCAGGGGAGTGGACGACACAGAGGTAAAATGAGAGAGGATGTTGCTGAACCGATGAGAATTCAGCTACATCCGTTCTCACCGCTCCCTGTACCTTCTCTGTACCTTCCCATCCCCTGGCATTCCTTCTCTCCAGATGTGCTGCCTGTCCCGCTGAGTTACTCCAGCATTTTGTGTCTGTCCCATCCACCTGTGTTTGGCCCTTAAAGATAGTGGAGTCAGGGGATATGGGGAGAAGGCAGGAACGGGGTACTGATTGTGGATGATCAGCCATGATCACATTGAATGGTGGTGCTGGATCGAAGGGCCGAATGGCCTACTCCTGCACCTATTGTCTATTGTCTCTCTAAACCTGTCCTATCCATGTACCTGTCCAACTGTTTTGTGAACGTTACAATAGTTCCTGCAGATATTATATCTGGAGAGAAATTTCGGGTCGAGACTCTTTTTCAGTCTCAGTCTCAGACCCATCTTTGACCAGTACACCACAGCACAGTGAAGAAGGGTCCTTCTCTCCAGAGATGCTGCCTGTCCCGCTGAGTTACTCCAGCTTTTTGTGTCTAAACGGTGTATTGAGGAAAGAAGCGGCAAGCATTAATGTATTGCTGAGTACAAGAGAAAAGGCCCTACGCCCAGGAACTGTTTCAGTTTAGTTTATTGTCGGTGTTGGCGAGTTGGGCAGAAGGGCCTTTTCCTGTGTCAAAACTGGAATTGTGGAGTGTTACTTCTGAACTTCATAGTCACATGTAGAGATTGTCTCTAAAGATTGAAAAGACTGGGCTTGCATTCACTGGAGTTTAGAAGGATGAGGGGATATCTTATAGAAACATATAAAATTATAAAAGGACTGGACAAGCTAGATGCAGGAAAAATGTTCCCAATGTTGGGCGAGTCCAGAACCAGGGGCCACAGTCTTAGAATAAAGGGGAGGCCATTTGAGACTGAGGTGAGAAAAAACGTTTTCACCCAGAGAGTTGTGAATTTATGGAATTCCCTGCCACAGAGGGCAGTGGAGGCCAAATCACTGGATGGATTTAAGAGAGAGTTAGAGCTCTAGGGACTGGTGGAGTCAAGGGATATGGGGAGAAGGCAGGCACAGGTTATTGATAGGGGACGATCAACCATGATCACAATGACTGGCGGTGCTGGCTCAAAGGGCCGAATGGCCTCCTCCTGCACCTATTTTCTATGTTTCTATGTGTACCGAGATACAGTGAAAAGCTTTTTGTTGCGTGCTAACCAGTCAGTGGAAAGACAATACATGATTACAAATCGAGCCGTTCACAGTGTACAGATACATACTGTAACAAGCTGTCAGAGGAAGTAGTTCTTCTTTTCCTTCTTGCCTATGGCGTGCACAACCTAAAGTTGTAAGACAACTTGTTCTGTATGATCTTCTGTATGATGTTTGTGCACGCCAGGTTGATTGCATTCGTCGAAACAGGGGGGACCACGTGAAGGTTGCAATCTCCCACCCCAGGAAGTGGTTGAGGTTGGGACTATCCTAACTTTTAAGAAACAGTTAGGACAGGCACATGGATAGGACAGGTTTGGAGGCTTACGGACCAAATGCTGGCAGGTGGGACCAGTGTAGCTGGGACATGTTGGCTGGTGTGGGCAAGTTGGGCCGAAGTGCCCGTTTCCATGCTGTATCACTCTGTGACATGACAAGGGAATAACGTTGAGCGCAAGGTAAAGCCAGCAAAGTCTGATCAAGGATAGTCCAAGGTGGACAAAAATGCCGGAGAAACTCATCGGGTGAGGCAGCATCTATGGAGCTGAGGAATAGGTGAAGTGTGAAGAAGGGTCTCCACCCTATTCCTTCACTCCACAGATGCTGCCTCACCCGCTGAGTATCTCCAGCATTTTTGTCCACCTTCGATTTTACCAGCATCTGCAGTTATTTCTTATAGGATAGTCCAAGGGTCACCAATGAGGTAGATAGTAGTTCAGCACTGCTCTCTGGTTGTGGTAGGATGGTCCAGTTGCCTGATAACAGCTGGGAAGACACTATCCCTGAAAAACAAAAAACCTAAATGCAGGATATACGGAGGAAATCCGCAGCGTGTGTTTTCCATTGCAGTGCAGAACTATATTGATGGTAAACACTGTTAAAACCTTTCATTAATCAGTGTACACAGGGGTTTGCCCCTGATGATGTTTGCAACCATTCCACCATGTCCACGTGCCTTCAGCTCCACATGTAATCTCACTTTATAGCTCCTTTAATGTGTCTATTTTCCTCGCATGCCAATTAACAAGAAGAATTATTGTTGAAGGCCCCCCTTTGTGGTATGTAATACGCCAGCATGCTCGGCGAAACAGTTCCTAGACTCGGCTGAGGTTGAGGTTTGTTTGTGGGAGTGCAGCTGTTAAGAACTGACGGGATGAAATGGGTTTGTTTTTACTATGTTCAGTTTAGTTTATTGTCAGGTACGGTGAAAAGCTTCTGTGGCGTGCCGACCAGTCAGCGGAAAGACTAATACGTGATTACAATCGACCCTGTCCACAATCTACAGATACTGTACGTGATCCATTTAAGGGCGGTCACGGTGGCGCAGCGGTAGAGTTGCTGCCTGACAGCAAAATGCAGCGCCGGAGACCCGGGTTCGATCCCGACCACGATTGGTGTCTGTACGGAGTTTGGACGTTCTGCCCGTGACCTGCGTGGGCTTTGTCCGAGATCTTCGGTTTCCTCCCACACTCCAAAGACGTACAGGTTTGTAGGTTAATTGGCTTGGTAAATGTAAACACTGTCCCTAGTGTGTGTAGGATAGTGTTAATGTGCGGGGATCGCTGGTCGGCGCGGACCTGGTGGGCCGAAGGGCCTGTTTCCACGCTGTATTTCTAAACTAAACTACAAATGATGAAGTGTGAAAACGCACACCTCCAGATTCAGGGACTGTTTTTTCCCAGCTGTTATCAAGCAACTGAACCATCCTACCACAACCAGAGAGCAGTGCTGAACTACTATCTACCTCATTGGTGACCCTCGGGCTATCCTTGATAAGACTTTACTGGCTTTACCTTGCACTAAACGCTATTCGCTTATCATGTATCTAGTACACTAAGTGGCCTGATGGTAATCATGTATAGCCTTTCCGCTGACTGGTTAGCATATGATGGGCGTTTGACGGCACTAGGCGTCTATTCGCTGGAGTTTAGAAGGTTGAGGGGGGGACCTCAGTGAAACTTACAGAACAATGAAAGGCATAGATGGAGTGGATGTGGAGAGGATGTTTCCACTGGTGGGAGAGTCTAGGACCAGAGGTCACAGCCTCAGAATTAAAGGGCGCTGTTTTAGAAAGGAGGTGAGGAGGAATTTCTTTAATCAGAGGGTGGAACTCATCTGTGGAGCTCATTGCCACAGAGGGCTGTGGAGGCCAAGTCAGTGAATATTTTTAAGGCAGAGATAGACAAATTTGTAATTAGAACGGGTGTCAAGGGTTACCGGGAGAAGGCAGGAAAATGGGATTAGGAGGCAGAGATCAGCCATGATTGAATGGCGGAGTAGGGCCGAATGGCCTCTTTCTACGCCTATAACTTGTGAACTTGTGTGCACACAACAAAAGCTTTTCACTGTACCTCGGTACGCGTGACAATAAACTGAAACTGAAGGGAATGACGTTTAGTGCAAGGTAATAGCCTTGTCCCACGGTACGAGTTCATTCCAAGAGCTCTGCTGAGTTTAAAAAAAATCAAACTCGTGGTAAGCACAGAGAATCAACGTAGCACGTACGTCGGAGCTCGGGGACGTAACTTAGCACTAACGGCAGGCACTCGGGAAGACTCGCTAACGGCAGGTAAGCACGAGCAGACTCGTGAAGATTTTTCAACATGATGAAAAATGTCCACGAGAGCCCCGAGTACCGACGAGCGGCCATTACTGTAAATCTCCGAGTTTGAATCAAGGCAACCTCTTGGAATGAACTCGTACCGTGGGACAGGGGTTTAAAACTGATCAAAGATGGTCCGACAATAGTTCAGCAACGCTCTCTGTATGTATTATTCTGGCAGTGAATTGGACCACTCTCTGATCTCAGCATCTTGGCAAGGAGGCCCCTCAAATGGATCCCACTGCATTGTTGTACAGTCATGGCCAATTTGCCTGCGAATAAGGGCCACAAGTAAACCACCCCAGTCCTCCACATTGCACTCTTGGTTTCATTTGCAGCTTGGATGGTATTAATATTGAATGAAAAATAGCAAGGCTTGTATGAGAGGAAGAGCTGAGCGCTTCATCATCTTGCACTGACCGAGATTACCTGCTGAAAGAAAACTTGCAACGTTAGGAACAAGACAGAAATTAACTGCAAACTATTTCCCCCACCAAGCCACGTTGATCTGGTCGCCGTTAATCGGATTAGTCTCGCCTTGATCCTGCATTAAAGTTATGGCTTTTGAATCCAAGCTGAAAGCAGAGCTTATCCCGAGGAGAAATCCTGTTACAACTATACCTCAGCGTGATCTCTAACCGATTCATGGGCTGATGCTGTAATGATAAATCTAACTCACTCGCACTGCACTGGTCCCAACAGCAAACCTTCACAACAGAAAACACCTTTTATTTTTATGAGGGGCAGTGTAAATATTAGGGAGCAGACACAAGGAACTGCAGATGTCAGTTTACACTAAAGATGGACACAAATTGCTGGGTAACTCGGGGAGGCACCATACACGTTTTCACACCTCACCCTTCCATGTCTCCCTCTTCCCCCCAACTCCCAGTCCGAAGAAGGGTGTCGACCCGAAACGTCACCCTTTCCTTCTCTTCAGAGATGGCTTACCCCTTATTCGTGAACTGTGGCCCCTGGTTCTGGACTCCCCCAACATCGGGAACATGTTTCCTGACTCTAGCACGCCCAAACCCTTAATAATCTTATATGTTTCAATAAAATACAACAAAGACGTACAGGTTTGTAGGTTAATTGGCTTGGTCTAAATATAAAAATGTCCCTAGTGTGCGTAGGATAGTGCTAGTGTGCGGGCATCGCTGGTCGGCGCGGACCCGGTGGGCCAAAGGGCCTGTTTCCGCGCTGTATCTTATCTAAGCCTAGCAATGGACACTAGGAGGAAAATATCAATTAAATCTATTTGCTCATTGAAGTTCTGCAAATCTACCTTCCTCCCACTGATGAAAAGCACGTATGAAATCAAGTAATGCATTTCTAACTGACGCCAGGACACCCCATGGTGTTAAATTATCCTTAATTGTCTCAAATTGAAGCAAAAATTAATCTCCTTCAGATCACCAGGGTGGCTGGTGCAGAAAGTGGGAAATAAGATGACATTGCCCGAGTGTGTCACATGGAATTAAGATTGCTACTTACACACACAGGCAAACACACTTAGTGCGGAGAAATAAGACGTCTTTTCCATGCTGGTATTGCAAGGGCAGTTGAAAGCCAAACCTATTGTGCTGGTAGACTCAAAAAGTTGGAGTAACTCAGCAGGACAGGCAGCACCTCTGGAGAGAAGGAACGGGTGACGTTTCGGGTCGAGACCCTTCTTCAGACCAGTCAGGGTAAAGGGAAACAAGAGATATAGACGGTGATGTGGAGAGATAAATTAACAATGAATGAAAGATAAGCAAAACAGTAACGATGATAAAGGAAGCTGGCCATTGTTAGCTGTTTGTTGGGTGAAAGATAGCGGAGTCAGGGGATTATGGGGAGAAGGCAGGAACGGGGTACTGAATGTGGATGATCAGCCATGATCGCATTGAATGGCCGAAGGGCCGAAAGGCCTACTCCTGCACCTATCGTCTATTGTCTAAAACGAGAAGCTGGTGTGACTTGGGTGGGGGAGGGATGGAGAGAGAGGGAATGCCGGGGCTTCTTGAAGTGAGAGAAATGAATATTCATACCACTAGGGGGCCTCTGCCCACCCCTACATGCTTGGTACTTCCATTGCTTGTTTACACTTCCCTTTGAAACACAATAGTCGGACCATGTCCTGCAATAATATTTTGTCGGGATTTCTCATTTCATTGTGACCGCGTGGGTTTCCACCGGGTGCTCTGGTTTCCTCACACATCCCAAAGACGTACGGGTTTGTAGGAATTAACTGCCAAGATCAGCCACGATCGCATTGAATGGCGGTGCTGGCTCGAGGGGCCGAATGGCCTACTCCTGCACCTATTGTCTATTTCACCTAATTGGCCCTGTGTAAATTGTCCCATAGTGTGTATAGAGTGGATGCAAAAGTGGGGATAACTTAGAACGTATGTGAATGGGCGATCGGTGGTCGGCATTGACTCGGTGGGCCGAAGGGCCCGTTTCCATGCTGTATCTGTAAACTAAACTAAAGCACTGCCCGGGGATTGTCACTGTGCAAAGTCACAACCTCCCGTTCCATGAATTTCAAGCTGTCAATGTTCTGCATCATAGCAGCACCCAACTGTGACATTGTATGGCTCTGCAGATTCTTGCAAATGTGGTGTTAGGAATTTTGTAGACTCATATTTCTCCACGATACTTGGCATCTTGTTAACTGTTAATATGCATTGGCCCTGTGGTAGCTCAGGGTGAGAGTCATGATACGAACGTTATGGGTCCTGTCCCACTTGGGCGACTCTTTATGCGACTGCCAGGGACTGGTTTTAATGGAATCCACCTACGACAACCTGGCGACAACCTACGGCAGCAAAAATTGTCGCCACTGCCACAAAAACATTTTCAACATTTTCAACCTAGGCCTGTAGTCGCCCAAAAAAAATTGGACAGACCCATTACTCTTTCTGTGAAGACAAAAATGCTGGAGAAACTCAGCGGGTGAGGCAGCATCTGGAGTTTCTCCAGCATTTTTGTCTACCTTCGAATTTTCCTGCATCTGCAGTTCCTTCTTAAACTCTTTCTATGAAACTTGCTTTCTGTTGTAGTAAAGGGAAAATGCCATTCAGGTGTTAATAAACAAAGGAATATTCTTGAGTTGAGTGTTCTGCTTATTGCCCGGCACTTACACAATGCATGATACCTTTGTTATCACTTGAAGTGCGTTGGACGTTGAAGGGGATCTGTAATTGCCTGCATATACAAGTGAGGCAATATGTGGATGAAAAATAATAAATAACTTGAGTTAAAATTGCACAGTTACCAATTGGTGGCAAAGTTGCAATTACTGCAGTGAACTTCAATGCAAATGACTGCTTTTGTTTGCACTTGTTTCTAACTCTCTATGTTTGGATAGACAACACTTCTAACATTTTTGTTCTATATCTTCAAAGTCCACAGAAATGATTAGAGTCATAGAATCATAGAGTGATGCAGTGTGAAAACAGGCCCTTCGGCCCATCTTGCCCACACCGGCCAACATGTCCCAGCTGCACCAGTCCCACCTGCCCGCGTTTGGCCCATATCCCTCCAAACCTGTCCTATCCATGTACCTGTCTAAAAGACCCTGTCCCACTTTCCCGAGTTACTCACAAATTCTCCCGAATTCTTGGAGATGCCTGTCGTAGGCACTCGGGTCTATTTTATTTACTCGTGGACAATTTTCAACCTGCCGAAAAAACGTCCCGACTTACCTGATGCCCTGAGTACCTACGGCTGGCATTACGAGCCGCTACGATATATCTACGGACTCGCTACGGACATTCTCCGAGTTTGAATCAAGGGGAAAACCCGGGAGAATTCGTGAGTAACTCGGGAAGGTGGGACAGGGGCTTAACTCTTTCTTAAACGTTGGGATAGTCCCAGCCTCAACTACCTCCTCTGGCAGCTGATTCTGTGTGAAAAAGTTACCCCTCAGATTCCTATTAAATCTTTGTCCCTTCACCTTAAACCTTTGTCCTCTGGTCCTCGAATCACCGATCCGCGATATTGATTGTGGAATGATCTATGAATAATTACTCGTAATATAACGTACGGAAGTAAATCAAAACTTGGAAATAATTAGGAAGCAAGAGATATAAAGTGGGGTCAGCATGAGTTAATAAATTCCAACAAGGTTAGAACTACGCCACTGTTATAATATATCACGACCCTTCATCTTTACTGCTGGAATTCTCCCATTTTTCTTTCATACGCTGGGATTGTTGAGAGCTTCAAGTATCATAAAGGACCTCTGTGGCTATGATCCTTCCTGTTGCTATCACTCACACTGATCATTGCAAGTCTGATAAACATCTGGAGATTTATTACTAGCAAATTACACATCCTCTGTACAGAATAACGTGGTACACACTTCTGGCCATACTCAGAAGGTCAGGCAGCACCTGCAGAGGGAGGGAAGACTTGTTTAGTTTTGTTGAGTGATTCAGCAGGGAAACAGGCCCTTCGGCCCACCCAGCCCGTGCCGGCCAGCAATCACTCATACACGATGCTCGATCCTACAAACTAGGGGCAGTTTACCGATGCCAATTAGCCGGCAAACCTGCAGGTCTTTGGGATGTGGGAGGAAACCAGAGCACTCGGAGAAATCCCTTGTGGTCACGGGGAGAACAAACAAACTCTGAACACCCATAGTCAGGATTGATCCATTCTCTGGAATTTTGTGTCTAACATTTGAAGACTTTCTCTTGATCTAGTGTGACCGGTGATGCTGGCAAAATTATTAGTTTAGTTTAATGTAGAGATACAGCGTGGAAAAGTCCGCGCCGACCAGCAATCCCCGCACATTAACACCATCCTACACACACTGGGGACAATTTACATTTATACCGAGCCAAATAACCTACACACCTGCACGTCTTTGTAGTGTGGGAGGAACCCAGAGCACCCGGAGAAAACCCACGCGGTCACAGGGAGAATGTACAAACTCTGTACAGACAGCACCCGTAGTCAGGATCAAACCCGGGTCTCTGGCCCTGCGAGGCAGCAGCTCTACCCGCAGTAACTTGGACTGTATCTCCATGTTTTGTTGCATGCTAATTTTGTCAACAACAACTGTCTAAACCAGTTCATCTATGGGTAATACTGCAGATATTATTCCCCTGCCATTTCTTACAAATTACTTAAACCTGTAATTTCATTTTGAGGGGGTGTCTCATGACAAAGAGATCCTGATTCACCTCTCATGGTTTCTGGACCATCTGAGATCAGGGTGTTTTAATCACCCCCTAACATGTTTCAATGTTCATTTATAATTACACACGTCCCAAAAATCTGCCGATACCCGAGCTGAAACAGTGTGGATTTATTCACATCTGTTTTGAAGATATTTCAGTACAAGTAGTTTGAAGTACTTTTTCTAGGCTTTATCTCACGCTAAACGTTATTCCCTTTATCCTGTATCTGTACACTGCAGACGGCTGGATTGTAATCACATGTAGTCTTTCTGCTGACTGGAAAGCACGCGACGAAAAGGCATTTGCTGTACACGCGACAATAATGAATTAAACTAAACTAATGAGGTGCCGGGCAAAATGTTTCACAGAGGGTGGCGAGTGCCTGGAATGTGCTGCAGGGGGTGTTGGTGGAGGCAGATATGATTGTGGCATTTGAGGCTGTTAGATTGGCACAAGCTAATATCAGACATCTTTTCCCTGAACACTGTGGACGGCTCGATTGTAATCATGCAATCACGTATTGTATCTCCGCTGACTGGTTAACATGCAACAAAAGCTTTAGACAATAGACAACAGGTGCAGGAGTAGGCCATTCGGCCCTTCGAGCCAGCACTGTGATCATGGCCGATCATCCACGATCAGTACCTTGGTACACGTGACAATAATCTGAACTAAACATAGGGATATGGTTATGAAGGAACTGCAGATGCCGGTTTAAACCGAAGGTAGACACAAAAAGCTGGAGTAACTCAGCGGGACAGGCAGCATCTCTGGAGAGAAGGAATGGGTGACACAAGAAAGGTCTCAACCCAAAACGTCACCCATTCCCTCTCTCCAGAGATGCTGCCTTTTGCCGCTGAGTTACTCCAGCATTTTGTGTCTATTGTGGGGAGATGATTTATGTGCAGGCAAGTACGATTTAGTCTTGTCATCATGTACAGCAGGGGCATTGTGGGCCGAAGGGCCTTTCCCTGTGCTGTAGTGTTCTATGTTCTATCTGTAATGTGTGGTTTGTGCTGATGACACTCCAGCTTCTATGTTTCCTTACATTAGGAAAGACCCAGCCAACTCCCACTCCTGCCGAGAGCCCGTGTGATAAGCAACGACATTGTCAGCGTAACTCCATTCTCACAGATGGGGGGGGGATTGAATTATAGGCTTGCAATGCAATCGCTATCATTGGGAGAGAAACAATGGAAATGGAGAAAAGGAAATGTAATGCAAGTTTAATTGCTGATAGATTTTACTTCAACTCTCTATGTAATGGCAGAATAGAAACTAATTCTTCCTGGCATTAAATGAATGCTCTAAACATGCAGGTCCTTTCAAATAGACAATAGACAATAGACAATAGGTGCAGGAGTAGACCATTCAGCCCTTCGAGCCAGCACCGCCATTCAATGTGATCGCGGCTGATCATCCCCAATCAGTACCCCGTTCCTGCCTTCTCCCCATATCCCCTGACTCCACTATCTTTAAGAGCCCTATCTAGCTCTCTCTTGAAAGTATCCAGAGAACCGGCCTCCACTGCCCTCTGAGGCAGATAATTCCACAGACTCACAACTCTCTGTGAGAAAAAGTGTTTCCTCGTCTCCGTTCTAAATGGCTCACCCCTTATTCTTAAACTGTGTGACACCTGGTTCTGGACACCCCCAACATCGGGAACATGTTTCCTGCCTCTAGCGTGTCCAAACCCATAACAATCTTATATGTTTCAATAAGATCCCCTCTCATCCTTCTAAACTCCAGAGTGTACAAGCCCAGCTGTTCCGTTCTCTCAGCGTATGACAGTCCCGCCATCCCGGGAATTAACCATGTAAACCTACGCTGCACTCCCTCAATAGCAAGAATGTCCTTCCTCAATTAGGGGACCAAAACTGCACACCAAAAGTTCTTGGGTCCCTAAAATAGAAATAATTCCATGTTGCTTGTCGGGACAGAAGGTGTCGATTTCAAATCCACTGTTTCCGTATTCTGTGGCTAGGGTATGGGTAATGCTGCCGTTCTTTGCCCCTCTGATTGTCTTTCCAAATTGGATGGTGATTCACCTATGCACATGACTGCCAATTGTGCTTGATTTAGGCTGAGAGATACAGCCTGGAAATAGGTCCTTCAGCCCAACCAGTCTACACTGGCCATCAATCACCCATTCTCGCCAGTTTCGTTTCGAGATACACCATTAGCCCATCGATCCCGTAAGTGATTGGAGTAGAATTAGGCCATTCGGCCCATCAATCCTACTCCGCTATTCAATCATGGCTGATGTATCTCTCCCTCCTAAGCCCCTTCTCCCCATAACCCCTGACACCCGTACTAATCAAAACAATCCCACGCTGAACATCGATCACCCGTTCACGCTAGTTCCACGTTATCCCACTTTCTCATCCACTCCCTACACACTCGGGGGCAATTTACAGAAACCAATTGACCTACAAACCCTTTGAGGAAACTGGAGCACCCGGAGGAAACCCATGCAGTTACAGTGAGAACATGGAAACTCCACACAGACAGCACTCGTAGTCAGGATCGAACCGGGTCTCAGGCTCTGTGGGGGCAGCAACTCTACCGCTGCGCCACCGTGTGTGATGAACCTACCTAAAGAGTCCGTGAGGCTACATAAAGTCAAGTCGAGACCCTTCTTTGGAAAGAGGGACTGAGAGCTACTCTGACAATTTGAGAACTGCTGAAAGACGATATTATTATTTGCACTATATTTGTTATTTATTGCACTTTTTTTCTCTTCCCCCTGTTATGTACTATGTTTACATATTCACATATTCTGTTGTGCTGCAGCAAGTAATGCCCCATCCGGGACATATGACAATAAAACACTCATGACTTTACTGCGGCATTTTGTGTCTAGTCGGCCCCCCTCGGACATGACTGACCATGGCTGATGCATCCTAGTTTGCAGGTGATGTGTGGTCGGATCAAGCCTGGGCGATGTCATATGGAGGACAGGCTGTTGCCCATGCAGCACGTCCCCCCCTCTCCACGTCGCTGATCGATCCAAAGGAACAGCAGGGCCATTACAGTTTGGCACCAGCGCCGTCGCAGGAGCTGCCTGGGCGAGGTTGTAGACAACGACGAACTGCCTTAGGGGCTCCGGATTTTCTTGAGGTTTACTCCTGGAGCCTTTTCCATGACTGGATATGGCCACAAGGCAGTGGAGGTTTTAAATCAGAGTTTTCCCTCTCCTAGATGGACTGCCTTCCCAGGCTGACGAGCCCCATCTGCCCGAGACTCGTGTGGGCGGGAGCGTCTACCTTCCTGTGCAGGTCTATAGCACCTGCCCACTGCCCTTATTTTGTGTCTATCTTCAGTGTTAAACAGCATCTGCAGTTCCTTACTACACATAAAAATCAGGCAGTTTGGGACATCAATATTCTTGTCCGGTCCAGGAGTTTGTGGCTATTAGTGGATGTCCTGGAGCTGTTTCCAGCTCTCTTTGTTACCCCTGGAGAAGTATATAAGGAGGAATTGTCCTCAGTAAAGGTATTACCTATTTCTTTAGGCTTGGCTATGTTAATCAGGAAGAATGTGCTGCATACTGCAACCTGTCTAGTGATTGTTAGGAATCCCTGACGTGGAAACATGTGGAAACAAGGAACTGCAGACACTGGTTTACACCAGACTCCCTCCCGCCAGGCACGAGGTACAGAAGTGTGAAAATGCACACCTCCAGAATCAGGAACAGTTTCTTCCCAGGGTACACAAAAGGCTGGAGAAACTCAGCGGGTGCAGCAGCATCTAGGGAGCGAAGGAAATAGGCGACGTTTCGGGTCGAGACCCTTCTTCAGACTGGTTAGGGATCAGTTTCTTCCCAGCTGTTATCAGGCAACTGAACCATCCGACCACCAAGTAGATAGCGGTCCTGACCTCCCATCCACCTCACAGAAGATACTGAAACTATCTTTAATTGGACTTAACTGGACTTTATCTTGCACGAGACATTACTCCCTTTAACACGTATCTGTACAGTGTGGACGGCTTGATTGTAATCATGTATTGTCTTTCTGCTGACTGGTCAGCACACAAGAAAAGCTTTTTACTGTACCTCGGTACACGTGACAATGAACTCAACTAAACTGGACAAGAAGTGCTGGAGTAACTGAGCGGGTCAGGCAACATCTCTGGCGTAGATGGGACAAGTTAGGTTTCATGTCTAAACCCTCCTTCGGACTGATAAAAAGGCAGTCTGAAGAAGGGTCTCAACACCTATCCATGTTCTCCACAGATGCTGCCTGACCCGCTGAGTTACTCCAGCACTCTGTGAAACGTCACCTATCCATGTTCTCCAGAGATGCTGCCTGACCCGCTGAGTTACTCCAGCACTCTGTGAAACGTCACCTATCCATGTTCTCCACAGATGCTGCCTGACCCGCTGAGTTACTCCAGCACTCTGTGAAACGTCACCTGTCCATGTTCTCCACAGATGCTGCCTGGCCCGCTGAGTTACTCCAGCACTCTGTGAAACGTCACCTATCCATGTTCTCCACAGATGCTGCCTGACCCGCTGAGTTACTCCAGCACTCTGTGAAACGTCACCTATCCACGTTCTCCACAGATGCTGCCTGACCCGCTGAGTTACTCCAGCACTCTGTGAAACGTCACCTATCCATGTTCTCCACAGATGCTGCCTGACCCGCTGAGTTACTCCAGCACTCTGTGAAACGTCACCTATCCCCGTTCTCCAGAGATGCTGCCTGACCCGCTGAGTTACTCCAGCTCTCTGTGAAACGTCACCTATCCATGTTCTCCACAGATGCTGCCTGACCCGCTGAGTTACTCCAGCTCTCTGGCTGGGGAGATGTAGAGGAGGTGTAAATACGATCACATAAATTCTGACTTCCTCCTATATTCCTAATTTATGAAAACGTTTGATTTCTTGCATGGCAGATGTTGTTGGAGGAACTTTGTTGTTAAGAGCATAGATCTGCTCTTAACTCTAGTTCAAGGTGAATAAATATTTTTCAGCATTTGAACTTTTACATTTGCGTAACTGACACAAACCAGTGATGTTTCATCCACGATGGTTACATGTAAAAAAAAAGACCCTTGGGAAGGGAGACAAGAAAATTGTAAATACCGTGGAAATACTCTCCTGTTAACAGTGGGATGGATCCAGACTTTGCCCAGATATTCCTCAAAGATACACGACAGTATTGAAGTCGCAGCTCCAGGCACCTCTCACCAACAGAATATGTTGCTTCTTTACACGTCAAATGCTAATTAGCAAATATCTAATTAGGAATAGAAGATTAATCGCTCTTGGGAGCGGTGAAGTCTTTGAGGTCTGGTGACTGTACCAGTGTGTGGGTGTACGTGTGTACGTGTGTGTATGTGCATGTGTCTGTGTGTGTGTGTGTGTGTGTGTACGTGTGTCTGTGTGTGTATATGCATGTTTCTGTGTGTGTACGTGTGTGTGTGTACGTGTGTCTGTGTGTGTATGTGCGTGTGTCTGTCTGGGTGTGTGTGTGTGTGTGTGTGTACGTGTGTGTGTGTGTACATGTGTCTGTGTGTGTATGTGCGTGTGTCTGTGTGTGTGTGTGTGTGTGTGTACGTGTGTCTGTGTGTATGTGCGTGTGTCGGTCTGTGTGTGTGTACATGTGTGTGTGTGCATGTGTGTGTACGTGTGTGTACGTATGTGTGTGTGTGTACGTGTGTGTACATGTATGTGTACGTACGTGTGTGTGAACGTGTGTCTGTGTGTGTATGTGTGTGTCTGTCTGTGCGTGGGTCAGTCTGTGTGTGTGTGCATGTGTGTGTATGTGTGTGTGTACGTGTGTGTGTACGTGTGTGTACGTATTTGTGTGTGTGTATGTGTGGCTGTGTGTGTACATGTATGTGTACGTATGTGTGTGTGTACGTGTGTCTGTGTGTGTATGTGTGTGTCTGTCTGTGCGTGGGTCAGTCTGTGTGTGTGTGAGAGAGAGAGAGAGAGACTTGCACATTCTGGATGCCAGGGTGACAGATAGGCACATATACAAAGACACATACACACAGTCACACACACACGTACAGATACAGACACACGCAGACGCACAGATGCACAGGCATGGACACGCACATGCACAGACACGCACACATGCACAGACATGCACACAGGCACAGACACGCACATACATACACACGCACAGACACACACAGTCTGAAGAAGGGTCTGGAACTAAAACATCACCCATTCCTTCTCTCCAGGGATGCTGCCTGTCCAGCTGAGTTACATGTTGTGTCTATCACACACACCTCTTTCTCTCTGGACACAGAGGTCGATGCAGAGTGTTGAGCTTGTGTTTCATTGATATCACCAATCAGGCTGAGTGAAAGAAGGAGTGGAGGGGGAGAGAGGGAGAGGGAGCAGATCAAACACGGCTCCACTTTGCCCTGTGTGTGTGTGTGTGTGTGTGTGTGTGACTGTCTGACAATCTGTGAGTGTGAGACACACGCCGGCTCGCATTGTGTAGGGGTGGGGGACAGGAGCGGTGGGGTGGGGAAGGGGTAGGATGGGCAGGGAGGGGAGGAGTGGAGGAGAGGACAGGAGGGGGAGGGCAGAGGGGAGGGGGCAGGGGAGGACAGCTGGGGAAGGGAGGGGAATGAGGAGGGTAGAGGAAGGCAGAGGAGGGGAGGAGAGTGGAGGGGACAGGAGAGGAGGGGAAGGGAGGAGAGAAGAGGGAGAGGAGGGGAGGGGAGGGGAATGGAGTGGAGGGGTGGGGTGGGGTGGGGAGAGGAGGGAAGTGAAGTGAAGTGAAGGAGGAGGAGGGGAGTAGAGGGGAGGGGAGCGCACACCTGTCTGCCGCCGCCGCCGCCGCCAGTTGCCATGGATCCGCCAGCGCTGCCTGTCCACAGCGGCGCCGCGTCCCCGACCCTGAGCCCCGGCTACTCACACTCACACACACACACACCCCTCGCTCCCTGCTCTCTCTCTCTCTGTCCCCCTGACATGAGCCAGACGTCGTCGCCGCCGCAACACTGACCGCACTCCCACACCTCGGCTTCAGGCTCGCTGCTTTGTTTCCCCTCCCCCTCCTCTATCCCCCCCTCCTCTATCTCCCCCTCCTCTACCTCTCTCCTCTCTCTCCCCCCTCCTCTACCTCTCTCTCCTCTATCTACCCCCTCTCTCCTCTATATCTCTCCACCCTCTCTCTCCCTCCTCTATCTCCCCCTCTATCTCCCTCTCCTCCATCTACCCCTCTCTCTCTCTCTCTCCTCTCTCTCCTCTGAGCCAGTGAACTCCGGCATCGCCCAGACTACGCGCTAGTGCCGGCTCTCGCCGCCCCGGACCCTTCCCCACTCCACTCTCCCCTCTCCCCCTCTCCCCCTCCTCTCCTTCTCCCCCCCTCTCTCTCTCTCTCTCTCTCTCCCCCCTCATCTTGCTCCACTCTCCATCTCTCTATTCCTTCCTTCTGTCCCCACTCTCTCTCACACACACACACAGTCGCCGTTTCTCCTTCACTCTTCCCGCTCCTCTATCTCCATCGCTCCCCTTCTCTCTTCATTCTCCCTCCCTTTCTCTTCACTCGTCCCCGTTATCTTCCTTTCCTCCCGTCAATTCCCTTCCATTTCTTCTCTATTTTGCTTCTCTCCTTTTTTATTTTTTTTCACGTTCTCCCTCTCTCCCTCTCTCCCTCTCTCCTTCCCTCTCTCCTCTCTCTCTCTCTCTTTTTCCCCTTCCCTCTCTCTCTACTTCTCTCTCTTTCCACTCCTCTTTCTCTGCACTCCCTCTCTCTCTCTCTCTGTCCGTCTCTCTTTTCTCCCCTTCCCTCTCTCCCACTCTCTCTTCACTCCTTCGCCCTCTCTCCGTCTCTCCCTCTCTCTCTCTCTCTCTGTCCACTTCTCTCTCCATCTCTCCATCTCCTCCCTCTCTCTCTCTTCACTTCCTCCCTCCTCTCTTCACCCCTCTCTATCTCTCCGCTCCTTCCTTCCTTCCTTCCCTCTGTCTCTCTCTCTCTGTCTCTCTTCACTCCGTCCCCTCCCACCTCCTGCCCCGTGTTATCTGGGCCCCTGCCTGCCTGCCTCCGCGGTGTGTGGAAGGGAGCAGCGGCTCGGACCCAGCGCTCGCCTCCCTCCCTCCCTCCCTCCCTCCCTCCCAGCCGCCGCGGTGGCCGCCGCCAGCCTGTCGCGGAGCGGCCGAGCTCCGTGTAAGAAGCCGCCGCCCCCTCCACCACCAGCACCGCCGCCGCCGCCGCCTCCCCCCCTGCCTCTCCACCACCCTCGCCGAGCTCTGCCCGCGGGTCGGAGGGGCGAGCTAGCCCCGGACATGCTGCCCTCCGGCACGGCCAAGCCCAAGAAGTTCCCCACGGAAGCAGGTAGGTGAGAGCTGAGAACATCTCATCCGCCAATGGACCATCCGTGGACCAGCCGAGTAGACAACTCGCCCAGACCGGTGGGGCAAGGTGTTTAAGGAGGGGAAACTGCAGAGGCTGGGGGGGAAAAAAATCCGAAGGTGGACAAAAGTGCTGGAGAAACTCAGCTGGGCGAGGCAGCATCTATGGAGCGAAGGAAATAGGCAACCCAAGGGTTTCGGCCCGAAACGTTGCCTATTTCCCATTTCCCATTTCCCATTCCTTCGCTCCACAGATGCTGCTGCGCCCGCTGAGTTTCTCCAGCACTTTTGTCTACCTTCGGGGCAATGTGTTGGCTGCTCCGGGCAGGCTAGCTAGCTGGGTAACGTGGTCGAGACCGCGGGATCAACCGTCTTCATTCACCTCAAACCAAATTAACATCCATTCTGGACAGAGCAACCAAGTCTCCTGCTACTGCATCAATTATATATATATATTTTTTATACTTTCTCTGTAAAGTTAAACAAGATCCCCCGGCTGCTCTGTCGCCCCAAGCTTTCCACGTTGTCACCTGCATTCTATGGAGCTAAATAGCTGCCGAATTTTGCCTCCATCCCAGTTCAGGACCAGAGAGAATTTGTCTCTTGCTACAGTTAACTCGCGTTATTCAAAGCCTGGTTTAACCCTTCCCTGCCGTTTTATAGCTGTAAATACTATATCTATTGAATGCATTCTTCAAATTGCATCGGTTGATTCAACAAGGCGATGTGTTTTTATTGTAAGCGACCCCCCCCCCCCCCCCCCCTCGATATTTTCCCCGGCAGGTGATGTGTGTGTGTGCATTGTTGGGTCTATTCGCCAACTGTATGTGGAAACTGTATCAGATCACCCGGCGTTCGCTCCGCGTTATTTGTGCGTGAAAATACAATCACGGTTGGCAATTTTGTAAGTCTTGTAGCTCAGTATTTTATGTTGTCCACGCTCCCCTCGCTTCACCCAGAGCTGGTCTTCAGTGTTCATTTTCAGTCTCGCGGTTTGATTTTTCCAGCTACCTGCTGTCAACTCGAAAGCTAGCTGTCCATAGATGGCCCTGCCACGCGTTTCCCACATCACAAGGCATTTCATCCAGCACAGGTGTCTAAAGAAACGTTTAGTGAGAGGAAAATCATTCTGTCCCTAGGATTAGGAGGCACTACATTCTAAAATATCGGGGGAGAAAAACATCCTCTAGTATTTCTCTGCTGGCATTCAGTTCTTTAAAATACTTCCATTATATGAATCAATTTAAACAGTATTTTTTTTTACAGGGAGTTCTAGCTTTGTGTTTTTAGTAGGTTCAATGTGTCTTATTGCAGATTTTTCAAACCCCTGTGTTGCCAAACGTGTTAATGGTTACATTATTAATTTAGTGGAAGGAATCTATTGCAGAAGTATGAATTCATACGGATGGTATTACTCAAAAATGTTTTTTTTTCACTCTCCCGTGTTAGTTTAATCTCCTCGGTAACTTGGAAAAAAACCACAATGTCATTTGTACTGCACCCAACCTGCTGATAATTCAAAATGGAACATATTAAATTCAATTAATGCAACCATTCTTGTTAAGGACTGAGATTCACAGTGCATTATATTGTAACTCGTCAAAATATCCAAGCAATTTGGGTTTTAAAATATATATTTTTGTGGTGATGTTTCTGATTTGACTTTGGAAAGCCTCAATGCACAGGAAAGTCAGACTTTAATGGTGATGCATCTTTCTTTTTACTTAAAAACAGCGATTTAATAAGTGACTTTAGAGTGATGACAATATTTGGTGATTGCGGGCTTGTCAAAGCGGTTGTATGCTTTACAGAAGCTGAACAGGATAGTAAAAAAAACACGGACACTATGTTACATTTTCATCTCTATAGAGAAAATATTTGAATCTGCGATCTTTGTGAACAATTCTATTTAACATTTTAACTGGACAACGCCTCGATAAATTATTAAGTGCATGTTTCACAATATTATCTTTCCAATCTTGTCCTTAAGAAATACACAGTAACTTCAAAGCAAATTCTAATCTTAATGGATAAAGCAATTTCTAATTTTTGCAGTGACCCGGTTCAAAATGCAAATATTACCATGCTCTTGATAAAATCCCCGCTCTCTCTATATCCACAGTATGTAGCTCGGTCTATAACATACACTATCCACAGTATATAGCTGTGTATATTCCATACATTGTACACAGTATATAGCTGAGTATATACCATACACAATATATCGTATGTAACTGGGTATATATACCATACACTATCCACAGTATATAGCTGTCTATATTCCATACATTGTACACGATATAGCTGTATATATTCCACACATTGTACACAATATATACTGTAGCTGTGTATATACCATACACTATCCACAGTATATAGCTGTCTATATTCCATACATTGTACATGGTATATAGCTGTGTATATTCCACACATTGTACACAATATAGCTGTATATATTCCACACATTGTACACAATATATACTGTAGCCGTGTATATACCATACACTGTCCACAGTATATAGCTGGGTATATACCATCCATTGTACATGGTATATAGCTGTGTATATTCCATACATTGTACACAGTATATACTGTAGCCGTGTATATTCCATACATTGTACCCAATTTATTGCTGAGTATATGCCATAAACAGTACATCGTTTTTAGGTTGGTATATACCGTTCACAGTACACATTTTATAGCTGAGCCATAGCTCAGGGTGGAAATATTTCCAATGTAAAAATCTCGATAACTCGTAATTCCTCTACAGTCCCATTCGCTCATTCTTTCGTTCATTCATTTAGGTCTGGAGTTTTAACAGCCGTTTAACTGAAGAAGTAGCTGACAACTGGCGGGATTGTACCAGCGATATCACTTCTTTGGAAATACTGCCGACAGTGATCCATTGATAGAATAGTTAGACTGTCAGATGGAGAAGTGTTTGTTATGGCAGATGGTTGCTGAAGAAACAGTTGTATGAATCGGGCTTGATACAGTTTTTGATCTCCGTTTGTTTTTCCCCCCCATCATAAAATAAAGTTTACTTTCCACTCAGCTGTTCGTTGCCCTCTTGATATTGTCTCTGCTGGCAGAGAAATTCATTTTGCAATTCGTTATGTGCCACCTCTTGTTTTTCCAACATATCTGCAGCTTTGCTAGATGGAGCTCAGAGTGTAGTGATAGATGCAATCCATCTTTATAATAATTGTGTGAGTGTGTGTGTGAGTGTGTTTGTATGCGCGGTGGAGATGCATTCTCATCACCTCTCCAGGTTTGTGTCTCTTTCCCTTTCAATCCCTGCTGCTGCCAAACTAAATCTATTCCTTATCGGTGTAGAAACGCTTGATTCACTTGGATTAAATCTGCCTGCTGTTTAAAAACGGCAATCTGCAAATTAGGCCGGTCAAATGTTTTGCATGTCTGTGTGATCATTTCCAAAAAATACTTATATTTTGTATTTTTTGTTTCTTTCTTCGAATAGCTATCTTCCTCCCTGATACTTCTTGGCTTTCTGCTGACTTGTGTCCGCAGAAACGCCTTTTGTTATTCATTCACGGTCTACGGCTGTCTCCTGCAAGGCCAGCGTTTCATTATTTTCTCCTGCCCTTGATCTGAGTTGTTTGCTGGGCCCTTGCAGGCTGCAATGAGAAGAAGTGAATCACAAAGATGCAGGGTGTGGAGTCACATAGAGGCAGCACAAGGCAGGCAGGCAGCACAAGGCAGGCAGGCAGCACAGATTTCCATCTTAAAAGCAGATTAGTGACCCAGATGGGATTTGGCAACAATTTGCTATTTGCGTGACTCTGATGTTATTGAAGTCCGACAATACTCTGAACTGTTCTATTATATCCAACAGCATCCATTTGATCCTCTATCTTTTCATGTTGTATATATGTTAATGTAATTTCTAAGTCACATCCAGCTAAAGTTATGCAATGACTACCAATCATACCATCAGCAAAAATGATTCAGTGTAGATACAAGATATGTTGTCAGTGATTTAACCAGAAATTAGATCTATCTATCCATTGTGGTAATTTTTAATGTTAAATTGTGAATTATAGTGCAAACCTTGTAATATTAAAATATTTGGAAATATATAGTTACATTTTAGGTTTCCCAGACATTTTTTAAACTGTACATTTGCAAGGAGACTTGAGGTCAAATTGTAGTGGGACTGACAAATGATGTTGTGTAGGAAGGAACTGCAGGTGACAGTTTAAACCGCAGATGGACACAGAAAGCTGGAGCAACTCAGCGGGTCGGACAGCATCTCCGGAGAAAAGGAATAGGTGACGTTTCGGGTCGAGACCCTTCTTCAGGCCAAGAGTCAGGGGAGAGGGAAAGGAGAGATTTATAGACGGGGATATATTGAACAAATGAAGGAAAGATATGCAAAGAAAAAGTAACGATGATCAAGGAAACATGCCATTGTCAGCTGTGCGATCTGTGCTAACGAGCTATCTGTTCATGTTGTTAATCTGTGGTTTGCAACCGAGTTTACATCAGAGTTCATCCGAAACTGCGGCGGGTTGTTGGGAAAGTGGGGCAGAAAACTGTCCAATGTGAGAGGGCACAGACCAGGTTTAATTGTGGTCAATGTCGAAAATTATTCCTGTGGTTGTGTGGTTCCATGAGAACATTGTGCTTTTGTTGTTAAATCTGACTGCAGCTGGCAGGTCTTGCTTATGACGTGGACCTTGCAGTAAAACGGCAACTCTTGAATGAATATAAAGTACATGTTGACTGGAGTCACAACTGGTTGTTTTCCAAAATGTTTAAGAAGGAACTGCAGATGCTGGAAGGTAGGCAAAAATGCTGGAGAAACTCAGCGGGTGAGGCAGCGTCTATGGAGCGAAGGAAATAGGCAATGTTTCGGGCCGAGACCCTTCTTCAGAATGATGTTTTCCACCTGTGATGACCATTCCTCTCGCATTCTGCAGTTATCCTCGACTTCTGTTTGTATCTGGGCGTGCTATTAAATAGTATTCTCTCTCCCCCCAACAATTTTGAAAATGCCGACAGCAACATACAGTTTTTATTTCAGGTGTAAAATTAATTTTGAAGATGAACCCGTTGACAAAGGAAAACCAGTTAGCACTGAATTAGACATTCCTAACCAGGACTCAGTAAGTGGAAATGTAGCAAGCTCTCTGACAAGAATCTGTGAAGATCTGTGAAATAGAATTTGATTTATTCACTCACTGTAACCTTGTGGCCTTGAAGGTTCTTTTTCACACAAAGGGTGGTGGGTGTATGGAACGAGCTGCCAGAGGAGGTAGTTGAGGTAAGGACTATCCCAACATTTAAGAAACAGTTAGACTGGCACATGGATAGGACAGGTTTGGAGGGACATGGGCCAAACGCGGGCAGGTGGGACTAGTGTAGATGGGACATGTTGGCCAGTGTGGGCAAGTTGGGCCGAAGGGCCTGTTTCCATACTGTTACCACTCTATAACTCAATTGCTGTGGAACGTAAAACTGTACAGCACAGTAAAGCCCACAATCTCCGTGCTGAACATGTAACCATGTTAAAGTAATCCTCTCTGCCTGCATGTAATCCACATCTCTCCATTCCCTGAATATCCATGTGGTGAAACAAAAACATCTTGTATACATACCCCTATCGTTTCTGCCTCCACCACAACCCCTGGCATCATAGTCGGAGAATGTGGCCCAGTATAGTGAGGAAAGGAACTGCAGATGCTGGTATATACCGGAGATAGGCACAGAGTGCTGGAGTAACTCAGTGGGTCAGGCAGCATCTGTGGAGAACATGGATAGGTGACGTTTCACAGAGTGCTGGAGTAACTCAGCGGGTCAGGCAGCATCTGTGGAGAACATGGATAGGTGACGTTTCACAGAGTGCTGGAGTAACTCAGCGGGTCAGGCAGCATCTGTGGAGAACATGGATAGGTGACGTTTCACAGAGTGCTGGAGTAACTCAGCGGGTCAGGCAGCATCTGTGGAGAACATGGATAGGTGACGTTTCACAGAGTGCTGGAGTAACTCAGCGGGTCAGGCAGCATCTGTGGAGAACATGGATAGGTGACGTTTCACAGAGTGCTGGAGTAACTCAGCGGGTCAGGCAGCATCTGTGGAGAACATGGATAGGTGACGTTTCACAGAGTGCTGGAGTAACTCAGCGGGTCAGGCAGCATCTGTGGATAAAAAGAATGGGTGACGTTTTATGTCGGAACAAATCCATTTATTGATGCAATGTTTGCTGGTTGACCTGTCGAGTGTTTCCAACATTTTCTGATATTATTACACCAACATGTAACTCTGGCAGAGTGGGCTGGACGGAACTCCTGTACCCACTACCTGACAACACTGTAGAATGGTTTATTCAGCTTTAGGTTCATTATTGTCACGTGCACTGAGGTACAGTGAAAAGCTTTGTTTTGCACGCTGTCCAAACAGGCTAGACAATGCCACGAGTAAATACAATCAGTTCAAACTCCAGTACAAATACTTGGAGCATTGGGGAAGATACAGAGTGCAGAATATAGTTCTCAGCATTGTACCGCTGAGGTGTCAGTTCCACAGACAACACTCAGTGTCCACTGGTCAGGCAGCGTCTGTGGAGATTAAGGGTGGGTGTGTGGTGAGTTTTGCATTGGGATCCTTCCCCCGACCTTGAATACCCAATCAGAAACGTCACCCATTCCTTTTTCACCAGAGATGCTGCCTGACCTGCTGAGTTACTCCGGCACTCTGTGTCTATCTTTGGTATAAACCAGCATCTGCAGTTCTTTGATTCGGCACAATGTCCACTTTATACCCTTTATCTTGCCTCTGTGCACTGTCCGCGGCTTGATTGTAATCATGTATAGTCTTTCCGCCGTTGAATCGCCATGAAAATCCATTCTGTTTTTGAGATGTGACTCTTCTGTTCCTCCCTCGTCTGACCCAGCAAATTCACAACTACCTCCTCGAGGGCAATTGATGACAGATATTGAAATTGCCGTTGGCATCCATAGCGTGTGAATAAGTGCAAAGAAAAGCTATCTGCAGCTGAAGTTGAGAGCAATCAGAGCATGGATGGGAATTAAAAATATTACACTAAATGTCACTGTGACGTTGAACTGCAAATTAGTGGGTTATATTTTCACAGTCATGAGATGGCCTGTGATTCAGATTGATTGAAGATACAGCATATGGAAACAGGTCACTGAGTCCACGCCGACCATCGATCACCCGTTTACACTAGTTCTGTGTTATCCCACTTTCTCATCCGTTCCCTGAGGCAATTTTTACAGAGGGCCAATTAACCTGCAACCCTGCACTTCTTTGGGATGTGGGAGGAAATTGGAAACCAGGAGCACCTGGAGGAAACCCACGTGATCACAGGGAGCAGGTGCTGACTACAAACACACACTTACACACCTACACCCAACACCCCCAATCCCTCCCCCATCCCCCCCCCCCCCCCCCCCCACCCGAGGTCGGGATCGAACCCGGGTCGCTGTCCCCGTAAGGCAGCAGCTCTACCACTTTGACAATGGACAATAGGTGCAGGAGTTGGCCATTCGGCCCTTCGAGCCAGCACCGCCATTCAGTGTGATCATGGCTGATCATCCCCAATCAGTACCCCCGTTCCTGCCTTCTCCCCATATCCCCTGACTCCGCTATTTTTAAGAGCCCTGTCTAGCTCTCTTGAAAGTATCCAGAGAACCTGGCCTCTGAGGCAGAGAATTCCACAGACTCACAACTCTCTGTGAGAAAAAGTGTTTCCTCCTCTCCGTTCTAAATGGCTTACCTCTTATTCTTAAACTGTGGCCCCTGGTTCTGAACTCCCCCAACATCGGGAACATGTTTCCTGCCTCCAGCGTGTCCAAACCCTTAACAATCTTAGGGTTACACAAAAAGCTGGAGAAACTCAGCGGGTGCAGCAGCATCTAAGGAGCGAAGGAGATAGGCGACGTTTCGGGTCGAGACCCTTCTTCAGACCTTAACAATCTTATATGTTTCAATAAGATCTCCTCTCATCCTTCTAAGCTCCAGAGTGCACAAGCCCAGCCGCTCCATTCTCTCAGCATGTGACAGTCCCGCCATCCCGGGAATTAACCCTGTAAACCTACGCTTCGTATTGACGAACAGGGTAAGATAATGTTCGTGCCACCAAAGACCAGAAGAGAAGTTTTGCGCGCACACCAGACCTAACGAGAGGTGGTTGAGAAGCAGATCGGTTGGTACTGAAACTCGGAGATTAGCCACAACAACCCTTGGTTGCTGCAGATAAGAAGACTGTGTGAGAGAGGGAGGAATTATCCCGTGGGAACAACCACGGGAAAAATGGGGAATAAAGAAAAAGTGTCAGTGGTCGGAGAAAGGATGTGGGGAGCAAAGATAACCATTGAGAGAGTGAATGTTTAAGAAAGAACTGCAGATGCTGTAAAAATCGAAGGTAGACAAAAATGCTGGAGAAACTCAGCGGGTGAGGCAGCATCAATGGAGCGAAGGAAATAGGTGACGTTTCGGGCATTTCTTCTGTTACAGCACTATGCATTAATGCTTCAATTAAATTAGCCTCCCACTGTTTGAAAGGCATTTGGATGTATTGTCTCGATGGAGGCGTCAGTTAAGGGGACAGTGAATGAAAAACAGTTTGTTTCCAATCCCAATTTTACAAAATTATTGCTTGTTTTAATTACTTTGACGTCCGCAATACCGAGAGGTAGATCAGTTCCGATCACAGACTGGTTTTAGATTTTCTTTTGTTTAAGAAGGAACTGCAGATGCTGGAAAAAAAATCGAAGGTAGACAAAAAATGCTGGAGAAACTCAGCGGATGAGGCAGCATCTATGGAGCGAAGGAATAGGTGACGTTTCGGGTCGAGACCCTTCCGGGTCTCGACCCGAAACGTCACCTATTCCTTCCTGGTCTCGACCCAAAAGCGTCACCTATTCCTTCGGGGTCTCGACCCAAAACATCACTTATTCCTTCGCTCCGTAGATGCTGCCTCACCCGCTGTGTTTCTCCAGCATTTTTGTCTACCATTGAGAGAATGAATGCATGGTTAGCACAAATAAAAAGCAGAGCGCACAGAACGTGACATTAAGAGTTACCATGGCATCTCCTGAAGTGACATTATAAATGGGAATGTGTGAAAATCCATATCAATAAGGATTCAAATACCAACAAGACGAGCAAGGTGAAAAGTCATTTGATTCGGTGAGAAAAATTATTTCAATAGTTGGATGAAAATGTATTTTAATTTCCTTGATCAGAATTATAACTTTTAGGGGCGGCACGGTGGCGCAGCGGTAGAGTTGCTGCCTTTACAGCTCCAGAGACCCCGGTTCAAACCTGACCACAGGTGCTGTCTGTACGGAGTTTGTACGTTCTCCCCGTGACCGCGTGTGGGTTTTCTCCGGGTGCTCCGGTTTCCTCCCACGCATTAAAGATGAACAGGTTTGTAGGTTAATTTGCTGTGGTAAAAAAAATGTCAGTTGTCCCTAGTGGATAGTGCTAGTGTACGGGCTGATCATAAGGTATAGGAGCAGAATTAGGCCATTCGGCCCATCAAGTCTCCTCCACCATTCAATCATGACATTCAATTAATTCAATCTATCTTTTCTTCCAAACCCACAATCTCCTGCTTACTCCCCATGACACCCATACCAATCAAGAATCTATCAATCTTCGCCACAAAATAGAAATTGACTTGGCCTCCACAGCCGTCTGTGACAATAGATTCCACAGATTCACCACCCTCTGACTAAAGAAATTCCTCCTCATCTCCTTTCTAAAGATACATCTTTTTATCCTGAAGCTGTGACATCTGGTCCCGAACTCTCCCACTAGTGGAAGCATCCTCTCCACCTGCACTCTACCCAGGCCTGGTCGCCGGTCGGCACGGACTCGGCGGGCCGAAGGGCCTGTTCCCGCGCTGCATCTCGAGAGTCAGAAGGAAAGTTTTGCCGCAACTCTGAGCAAAGTTGCTCCTGCGCCGCTGCCAACGGTGTGAAATTGGGCTCCGAGCACCAAAAGCCTCAGCATATTGCGGCACTGTTTCTGCTAAAAATAACGTGGCAGCACCAGCTTACATCCGAATCGTAAAGCATTCCCCAGGCAGCATCGCAGGAGCTGTATCATGCAAAGTTTGACACTGCATAAGGAGATTAGACACTGGCAACTCGAAGCCCGAACAATGATCAGGGATGAGGGAACGTCGTAAAGGAGGAGAGAGAGGAAAAAATGCCTTGGGTTCAGGATGGGAATTTCATAAGCTTCGGGGCTCCGCTAGTTCGGCTGCCATGGAAAGTGCGACAGAAATTGGAAGGAATTACTTGAATTAATATCTCGAGGTTCCAAGCCAGCAGGAATTAAATATCATTTGGAAAGCCGCTGATATGTATGAGTTATACAACACTGCTATAATTGCATTAACGCAAACAACCATGGAATACTTTTAGCTGATTCTTGGGAAACTATATTCAAGAACTACCGATAAATTATTTAATATTTTCAGTACACTTTCAGCAATTTAAGGAAAAATGGTATATCTTACACCAATTTGCTATGAAAATATATTGAGTGCAAAATATTGCCATTTCCCCAAAGGCGAATTCCCATTAAGTGACTGGTATTTTGAAATCATAAACCATTTTGTGTCTGCATTAGTTTTATTCATTCCTGCTTAACTGTATAACTTTTTTAGATGTTTACCGCCGTTAAATAATTAATATTTTTGTCAAGCTGCACAATTTGTCGCCAACTCATTCAAAGATTTATGTCGGGTTTATTTCCGCCCTTCTTCGAGCTCGCAAAGGTGGAAAGGCTCACCGTTCAGACGCGATCTGAAATCCCACCACCCCCCCCCCCCCCCCCCCCCACCTCCTCTCAACGGAAAGCTAAATCCTATTTTCATAAAGGCTCCCGTTCTCTTTAACCTTTTACTGTTCCACAGTGCCTGGAGAGCCAGGCAATCCATTTAAGTGCCAAATTACAGGCCGTCGCGCTTTGAACTTGGTGACGCTGGCTTGAGATTAGCATACACTAAAATTAATTTTGTCACAGATAGTGGGCCCACAACACCGCAGTGAAAGAACAACATTTCTGAACACCTCACGATGTCCTTTGTGAGGGTAAAGATTTAATAAGGCAGAGTGGTGAAAAGCTTGTAGGCCGTTAATTTAATTTCAGGTTTGATTATTAATGGGTCTTTCCCCCCCCCCCCCCCCCCCCCCTCTAAGTCAGTTAGGATGCACAATAAATGGATATTAAATCTTCCAAATTGTGCTCGTTCAAGCAGGGATGTGTGTTTGTGGGTGACCAATGTGTAGTGAAAGGCATATCCTAGCGTGAAAACCACTGTTGAGTGATTTTGTATTTTAGCGGTCAGTCACATCGACATTGGGTATGTATTAGCTTAGTCCACATATTCTTTGGTGATCAATCTTAATCATAAGAGCATTAATCAATAGAAACCAGAGTAAAATTGATATGAAAAGATACCAGAGGCAACCTGATTTGTGTACACTCCTAATGGGATCTCTCCTGGACGAGGATCTTATAGAAACATATAAAATTATTAAAGGACTGGACAAGCTAGATGCAGGAAAAATGTTCCCAATGTTGGGCGAGTCCAGAACCAGGGGCCACTGTCTTAGAATAAAGGGGAGGCCATTTAAGACTGAGGTGAGAAAAAACGATTTCACCCAGAGATTTGTGAATTTGTGGAATTCCCTGCCACAGAGGGCAGTGGAGGCCAAGTCACTGGATGGATTTAAGAGAGAGTTAGATAGAGCTCTAGGGGCTAGTGGAGTCAAGGGATATGGGGAGAAGGCAGGCACGGGTTATTGATTGGGAACAATCAGCCATGATCACAGTGAATGGTGGTGTTGGCTCGAAGGGCCGAATGGCCTCCTCCTGAACCTATTTTCTATGTTTCTATGATGGTGGAAAGTCGAACTGTTTGGCGATGTATTTCCTCGTTTAGGTTAAGGTTTAGAGATGCAGCGTGGAAACAGGCCCTTCGGCCCACCGGGTCTGCGCCAACCAATGTGCATTAACACACACTAGGGACAATTTTACAATTGTACCAAGCCAATCAACCTACAAACCTGTACGCCTTTGGAGTGTGGGAGGCATCCGAAGATCTCGGAGAAAACCCACGCAGGTCACGGGGAGAACGTACAAACTCCGTACAGACAGCGGCTGTGGTCGGGATCGAACCCGGGTCTCTGGCGTTGCAAGCGCTGTAAGGTAGCAACTCTACCGCTGCGCCACCGTGCCACCCTCTTCTCTCAGGCTTTCCACTTACTCAGCAGTGTGACCCATAAAGCTGGCTTGGAGAGGGCGTTTGAAATGTTATGTCTGAGACTGGTGATCATTAGCAAAGATTTGTGGGTCTGTGCGAATGGAGTGAAAATTAACACTGAGTGCAGATGAGGATGCGTCTGCAGATTGGTGTTAGTTTATTATTGCCGTGTGCACTGAGATACAGTGCCAATGTTTTGCTTTGTGAGCTATCCAGGCACAACGTACTGTGTATGAGCGCATCAGGTAGCGCAAAAAGAGAACATTAACAAGCGTACAAAGTATGGTGTTACAGCTGCAGAGAAAGTGCAGGTCAAAAAAAGTGCAAGGTGCCCAATGAGGTTGATTGGAAGATCAAGAATTCATCAATTGTTGATTAAGAAGCAGCACTTTGATTTGTGATAGATACATTGGAAACATTTTGCGATAGATTTGTGTCGGTGGCATTAAATGTCAGGAAATACCTCCAGCATTTGATGATGAATTGTTATTTAGTTAACTCCTCATTTGCTGTGCAGCTTTAATAAAAGTACACACAAGCCTTATTTTCTGCTTTTTTATTTTATTTTATGTCTCCGACATAACATTTGGTGAGCCAAGATTGTTATTTTATGGCACTTCTAAGAGATGCAAGTTTATGATGAGCCTGCTTACAGACTCACACAGCGTGGAAACAAGCTGACCAAGGTGCCCCAGCTACACTAGTCCTACCTGCCTGTGTTTGGCCCGTTCAAATGTATTTTAAATGGTGTTACAGGACTCGCCACAACTACCCACTGTGGCAATTTGTTCCATGTACCTGCCACCTTTTGTGTAAAAAAAAATGACCCCCCCCCCCCCCCCCCCCCCCCGGGTTGCGATTTAATCTTCCCGCCTCACCTTAAACCTATGTCCTCTGGTTCTTAATTCCCCAACTCTGGATAAAATACTTTTTGCTAGGATTTCTAGTCATCCCTCAAGCCGCTGATGCTACTGTATAATAAGTGGTGGGTGTATGGAACAAGCTGCCAGAGGAGGTAGTTGAGGCTGGGACTATCCCAACATTTAAGAAACAGTTGGACAGGTTCATGGATAGGACAGGTTTGGAGGGATATGGACCAAACGCAGGCAGGTAGGACTAGTTTAGATGGGGCATTGTTGGCCGGTATGGGCAAGTTTGCCGAAGGGCCTGTTTCCACACCGTATCACTCTATGTATGATTCCATATGATTTTGTATGGCGTGTTCTAGTGCAATTTTAGCTCTGGAAGCCACTGCTTAATTTATTCAAGGGGCTCTCAGAAAGTCCTTCGTCTCTTCCTCACAATGTCCTGCAGTTCATGAAACAAGAGAAAACCCAGGAACAAAACAGAAAGTGCTGGAGAAACTCAGCAGATCAGGCAGCATCTGTGGAGAGAATGGATGGGTGACTTTTTGCGTCTGGATCCTTCTTCAGACTGATTGTCCCCTCCCCCCCCCCCCCACCACCAACGCCCCTGTTCCCCCATAACATTTAAAAAACATGGGGATGAGGTACATGAATAGGAAAGGTTTAGAGAGATATGGGGTAGATGCAGGGGGGTGGGGGAGAATCACAATCAGACTGAAGACGTGTTCCGACCCAAAACGTCGCCCATCCACAGATGCTGCCTGACCTGCTGAGTCCTCCAGCACTTTGTGCTCTGAAGAAAGGTCCTGACCCGAAACGTATTTGTTCCATTCCCTCCACAGATGCTGCCTGACTCATTAGGTTCTTCCGCCACGTGTAGGAAGGAACTGCAGATGCTGGTTTACACCAAAGTTAAACATAAAATGCTGGAGTAACTCGGCGGGACAGGCATCATCTCATAAAAAGGATGGGTGATGTTTCAAGTGGAGACCTTTCTTCAGACTCTGAAGTCTGAAGAAGGGTCAGAGTGAAGAAGGGTCTCGACCTGAAACGTCACCCATTCCTTCTCTCCAGCGATGCTGCCTGTCCCGCTGAGTTGCTCCAGCACTTTGTGTTTTGTTTTACGATTCCAGCATCTGCAGTTCCTTGCATGACCAGTAAAGCGATGATCATGCTCAGTCTACAGACAATAGACAATAGGTGCAGGAGTAGGCCATTCGGCCCTTCCAGCCAGCACCACCATTCAATGTGATCATGGCTGAGGAACTGTTTAAGAAAGAACTGCAGATGCTGGAAAAATTGAAGGTAGACAAAAATGGTGGAGAAACTCAGCGGGTGAGGCAGCATCTATGGAGCGAAGGAATAGGTGACGTTTCGGGTTGAGACCCTTCTTCAGACTGATGTGGGGGTGGGGGGGGGGGGAGCGGGAAGATGAAAGGAAGAGGCGGAGACAGTGGGCTGTGGGAGAGCTGGGAAGGGGAGGGGAAAGGGGGAGAAAGCAAGGACTACCTGATATTGGAGAAGTCAATGTTCATACCGGTGGGGTGTAAACTACCCAAGCGAAATGTGAAGTGCTGCTGCTCCAATTTACGGTGGGACTCACTCTGGAACTACTCGCAGTCCCTCAGCTTGCCACCAGGAGGGGCTGAGAGAATGGCCCGGTGAACAATATTCCCTCCAACTCCCCATCCCAGAGACCATAAAAACAGCGGAGATGGGAGTCAATGTCATTACGCTGATGCACTGATGTGCTTCACTGTCCAAAATGAATACTTAACTAATTGATTCCAAGATGCGATTTAAAAGCAAAAATGGTCCTGGGGCAACAAACCGTTACGCAACAATGATTTTGCTGATGATTACTTTGTTGACTTGTTTTGTGAGCTCCTGACAACTAATCATTCAAATTATACAATGCAAAACACAGGCTGGCAAAAGAGATATTCTGTCACCAGAACTGAGGAAAAATTGGATGCCATACAAGTGCGGAATTGATCGAATGCCAAAAATCGCCAACAAATCTCCTGACACTGGTCCCCAACTGACATTGCCTCTTTGTTAATAGCTCTGCATAATATATCGCTGTATTATCTTCTAATTTAACTCATTATTTGCTAAGCGAAAGGCCTGGATGGAGTGGATGTGGAGAGGATGTACCCAATTTAGTTTATTGTCACGTGGGAATAGCGTCTAGTGCACTCATGAGAGAGTCTAGGACCAGAGGGCTCAGCCACCGAATGAAAGGACGTACCTTTTAGAAAGGAGATGAGGAGGAATTTATTTAGTCAGAGGGTGGTGAATCTGTGGAATTCATTGCCACAGACGGCTGCGGAGACCAAGTCAGTGGATATTTTTAAGGCAGAGATAGATAGATTCTTGATTAGTACAGGTGTCAGGGGTTATGGGGAGAAGGCAGGAGAATTGGGTTGAGAGGGAAGGATAGATCAGCCATGATTGAATGGCACAGGAGACTTGTTGGGCTGAATGGCCTAATTCTACTCCAATAACCTATGAACTTGTGTCCCTTTTTTGACTTGATGTGTGATGACTTCACAAACTTCCAACATGTTTATCAAGTGGCCATTCGTAAGATTGAATAGGAACCCGAGGGGCAACTTTTTCACACAGAGGGCGCTGGGTATATGGAACAAACTGCCAGAGGACGTTATTGAGACAGGTACTTATTGCAACATTTGGAGGGTACACGGATAGGAAAGGTTTAGAAGGATATGGACCAAACAATAGCAAATGGCACTAGCTATGATGGGGCATCTTGATTGGCATGGACGAATTGGGCTGAAGAGCCTGTTTCTGTGCTGTATGAACCTTAATATTCTAGCTGGACACAAAAAGCCAGAGTAATTCAGCAGGTCAGGCGGCATCTCTGTGGAGAAGGAATAGGTGACGTTTCAGGTTGAGACCCTTCTTCAGACCGGTAGTCTGAAGGCTGATCTGTTACAAAATTGCTCCATCATCTGCCATTTGATTTCTTGTGCCGATTTGATTTTCTGTTTGCCCCGCAGTTTTCTTTAGCGATAAAGAATGTTAAGAAGGGAACAGAAGCTTTCTCAGCCTCCCACATCACCCACCCCTCTTGCCAAACCCCTGTCCCCGTTTCAGTGATGTTTGAAGCCCATTGTACTATTTCATGGTCTTGCGTGGAGGTTTCTGCGCAAGTGCACGCTACACCTTGAATGAAGCTTCGTGTACTCTATCTGAGTTGCTTATCGAAGTGCTTATGTATTGTGATGTATCAGAGGGTGGTGGAGGCCGGTTCTCTGGATGCTTTCAAGAGAGAGTTAGATAGAGCTCTTAGGGATAGCGGAGTCAGGGATATGGGGAGAAGGCAGGAACGGGGTACTGATTGGGGATGATCAGCCATGATCTCAGTGAATGGCGGTGCTGCCTCGAAGTGCCGAATGGCCTACTCCTGCACCTATTGTCTATTGTGATACTTGTACTGAACTGTGTACCAAAATGAATCTCACTGCACCTCGGTACAAGTGACAAATTAAGGAAGTGTACTATGCCATGCCATCAGAAGCTGCACAGTCAAACGATTTTGGACTGCAGCACACTTTCACTTTTGTAAATGCGTGTTCTCAACCTTTTGCACAGCAGCTCAGAATGGTTTTTTTTCTCCCTCCTGGAAACAGTAGGTGCCACATTCTTGTCGGGGGAGCAAGAGGCGTGGATCATGGATTGCTCCAGACGAGATTGAAGGGCAGACACACTGCTGGCTTGTTGGGCGGGGGGGGGGGGGTTTACAACAAACGGTTTTCAATTCTTTCTTTTTTTAAATTTTGTACTCTTTTGCTCGGGGCAGGATTATCACTTTCCCCCCCACCCCCCCCCCCCCCCCTTCTTGCCGGGAAGGAGGGGAGAGAGTCGAGGCGCTATTTAGCCCACGTCGAGAACTGATTGCCTCCCCGTCGAAATGGAAGTGAGAGTAGGAGTTGAAGGGTGATCGCAGAACCCTAATGAAATGAACGTGGAAATCAAAAGGCAGCTATTCCGTTTGATGTAGCAACTGATCGTTCAACTTGGACCTGACTGTTCTCTCAGCCTTCGAGCAATTAGCATTTTTTTTTTGTTGAAATCTCCAGTTCTTCAACAGAGAGAAGCATTGCACAGAGAGAGAGAGAAAAAAGAGCTTTACCCGTCCCTGTTGCGTGAATTTATTCTGTAAACTGGAGAGGAAGATTATAAGGCGGTTTAACGCGTTCTGATTTCACACAGGAAATATGCACCTTAAAGTCTAGCTGTGCTTGCATGTCGAGTCATTTGCAAAAAGGGGGGGGGGGGGCACTTGGATTTTAGATATTTTTTAATGTTGCTGAATCTACGCTGTGAGTTTCGCCGCCCCCTGCTGGCATCGCAGTTGGCATTTAGGACAGGATAATCTGCTGGTGATGTTGAAGTCGAGAGATAGTGTGAGGGGTGTGATACTGATCGCCAATGCAGACAAGCGCCAACAAAGGCACATCAAAACCTGCGCAGAAATGCGTGAATATACCTTGGGACACCAGGCATCGGAACTCATAAACACGTGTCACATCAAAGAAGGGTTTCGGCCCGAAACGGCGCCTATTTCCTTCGCTCCATAGATGCTGCCGCACCCGCTGAGTTTCTCCAGCATTTTTGTCTACCTTCACATCATATATGTTGATTATCTTATTATTGCCTTTTTACCTCACCAATGTGATTTTTAATCTTATTTTATCCTTGTTACATTATTGCTGAGGTGAACCGCTGTCTTGTCAAACTCATTTCATCGTACCGTTGACCCTGTGTTAACCTACATATGACAAATAAAACTGGAATTCAAATTGAAATTGGTATGGCAGCTCCTTCTCTGTATAAGAATCATCTCTTCTTCAGAAGTGCAGAATCGCAATGAAATCAAAAAATATAAATCGATTAAAAATCTGCTCCATTAAAGATAAAAACATTATCAACTGCCTGTTAAAAGTGTTGGTTTTTGTTTGCTATCGAATGCCCCTGTCCCACTTAGGAAACCTGAACGGAAACCTCTAGAGACTTTACGCCCCACCCAAGGTTTCCGTGCGGTTCCCGGAGGTTTTTGTCCTCCGGCAACCACCTTCAACCAGCATCGCAACCAGCTTCGACTAAAAAATTAACGATTTTTAAAACGGAAACCACTTTCGACCATTAGGGAGACTGACAAAAACCTCCGGGAACCGCATGGAAACCTTGGGCGGGGCGCAAAGTCTCCAGAGGTTTCCGTTCAGGTTTCCTAAGTGGGACAGGGGCTTTAAAGATACTTTTGTTTGCTATCTCTGGACATTTTCAAGAGAGAGCTAGATAGGGCTCTTAAAAATAGCAGAGTTAGGGGATATGGGGAGAAGGCAGGAACGGGGTACCGATTGTGGATGATCAGCCATGATCACATTGAATGGCGGTGCTGGCTCGAAGGGCCAAATGGCCTTCTCCCGCACCTATTGTCTATTGTCTATCGTTGTGGCAGCTTAAAGTTTTAAACACGCATTTAAATCCATGGATACACTTATAGTGTGAGAGATACAGTGTGGAAACAGGCCCTTCAAGCCCACACCGGCCAGTGATCACCCTGTACACTGTCCTTCACACACACTAGGGACAATTTACAATTATACCAAGCCAAATTCACACATCTTTGCAGTGTGGGAGGAAACCGGAGATCCTGGAGAAAACCCACGCAGGTCACAGGGGGAACGTACAAACTCCGTGCCCGTAGTCAGGATCGAACCGGGATCTCTGGCGCTGTGAGGCAGCAACTCTACTGCTGCGCCACTGGGCCGCCGGTGGATACATGGACAGTGTTTTTGCTCTTTGTACTGTTATAGTTATGTAATGCCCCTGTCCCACTTAGGAAACCTGAACGGAAACCTCTGGAGACTTTGTGCCCCACCCAAGGTTTCCGTGCGGTTCCCGGAGGTTTTTGCTCGTTGAAGGTGGTTGCCGGAGGACAAAAACCTCTGGGAACAGCACGGAAACCTTAGGTGGGGCGCAAAGTCTCCAGAGGTTTCCGTTCAGGTTTCCTAAGTGGGACAGGGGAATAACCTTTAGATGTATTGCCACATGGGCTGAGGTGCAGTGAAAGGCTTTTGTTTGCATGCTGGCCAAACATATCACACACTGCTATTCTCACAAACAACTGGATAGCACTCGATAAAAGCTTTTCACTGTACCTCGGTGCACATGACAATATACAACGGACAATAGACAATAGGTTCAGGAGTAGGCCATTCGGCCCTTCGAGCCAGCACCGCCATTCATTGTGAACATGGCTGATCATCCCCAATCAGTACCCCATTCCTGCCTTCTCCCCATATCCCACTGACTCCGCTATCTTTAACTCTATCTAACTCTCTCTTGAAAGTATCCAGAGAACCGGCTTCCACCGCCCTCTGAGGCAGAGAATTCCACAGACTCACAACTCTCTGTGAGAAAAAGTGTTTCCTCGTCTCCATTCTAAATGGCCGACCCCTTATTCTTAAACTTTGGCCCCTAGTTCTGGACTCCTCCAACATCGGGAACATGTTTCCTGCCTCTAGCATGTCCAGACCCTTAATAATCTTATACGTTTCAATAAGATCTCCCCTCATCCTTCAAAACTCCAGACTGTACAAGCCCAGCCGCTCCATTCTCTCAGCATATGACACTCCCGCCATCCCGGGAATTAACCTGGTGAACCTACGCTGCACTCCCTCAATAGCAAGAGTGTACCACGACGCATTAATAAACTAAACTGTAACTGTAGGTACGACCACAATTAAGTCAATCTCAAGTACAAAAGGTAGAGAAAAGTGCAGAATATAGTTCTGCCCTCGTTTCACTATTATTAATTTATGGTATGATTGATTATAATCTTTTATTTGTGTATTACTGCCCTAATGGGCCAGCTAAACTGCAGCAAGTCACAATGTCATTGTTCCTTTGTCAATTAGACACTCTTGACTCATCTGTGCACTAAAGATCTTTTAATCATAAAAAATAGAACAGTCAACCTGCAAGGCTCTTGAGTTTGATGTTTTCCAGTTGCTTTTGTGTCATTTGTCTTCTGTTACGGTATTGTGCTGTGCGATTTCACAAAGCAAAAGGCGGGGGGGGGGGGGGGTGAGGGGGGAGAGACGGAATTGAAAGTGGGCCGGGTAAATTAGCTGTTAACACAATCAGGCTCCAGGAGACAGCCGTTTGGGTCTGCCTTGCCTGGCAGTGAATGACCTTGGTTGTGGATGATGACAAAATATCGCCCAGCCGCACCTTGACAGGATGCCACCCCTCGGAGGCTGACAAATAGTTCGCATTAAAAAACCGGGGCTTTTTAGGAATCGCGATTCATCACTTCTGATTACAACACAAATGCCAACATCAGCTCACTGCACATCACTCAAACACTGGGAAACAACCTGTCGGTAGCAGGGAGAGGGGGAGAGAGAGGAAAGGGGGAGTGAGAGGGAGAGGGAGAAAGGGGAGAGGGGGAGAGAGAGGGGAGAGAGGGAAAGGGGGAAATGGAGAGAGAGAGAGAGGGGGGAGAGAGAAAGGGAGAGGGAAGGGGAGAAAGGAGAGAGAGGGAAACGACGGCACTACATCTGTGACAGAAATGTTCCACGACACATTACAATTGGACTTTGCAAACGGCAGTGGAAATATCATGCAGGATAAACCCTGGGCCAGGCACATGAGGAATCTTGTGCGATGGTCTCCCCCATTTACAGTCAAAGTTGCAATCAGAGTGTAAAAAATGCTGGCAAATTAGTTATGCATTTATCAAGATTTAAGCTTTTTTTTTTTTGCTTTCATCTCGGCTGCGAGGAGAAAGGGATTACAGTGGCTCAGCCCGGTCTTAAAGCTCCCACAGTCACTGCTTTTGCTTTGAACACGGCTCTGAGTTACTGGCTGCCTCACCAGGGGCGGCCAGGACAATACCACTTGCAGAATTCTTTGTTCATTATCATTTTCAGTAGAATTGCATAGATTTTCCACATCTGTTTGATCGGAAGGAAACATCGGCAGCTGTGCTTGAAGTCAAAGATATGTGTGTGGTTTTGTATATTAAAAAAAAGAGTCTCTCTTTCTCCCCCCCCTCCTCTGCCACTGAGGTTTAAATCCAACTTGGGCAGATGGGATGAAAGCAGCGTCTCTCTAACAGCTGTTAAGGGCTATTAAGTGGAATGATTTGGGGCCAAGTCGACTCCTCTTGCAGAAGGACCCAGTGCAAAAACACTCCTTGCTTTGGCAAACTCGTGCAAAGTGCGCTCATCTCGCGCTGAAGGGTCAAATAATTCACCACAGGTGCTGCGGGCACCTGGTGTGGCCCTAAGTGTTCCCTAATCTGTCTAGATGGAGTTGCGACAAGTTTCAGTTGAGTTTCAGAGATACAGAGATACCCCACGATCCCCGCACACTAACGCTATCCTACACACACTGGGGGCAATAGTTTCATTTCTACCAAGCCAATCAACCTGCAAACCTGCATTGTCTTTGGAGTGTGGGAGGAAACCGGAGCACCCGGAGAAAACCCACGCGGGTCATGGGGAGAACGTGCAAACTCTGTGCAGACAGCACCCGTAGTCGGGATCGAACTCGGTCCTCTGCCGCTGTAAGGCAGCAACTCTACCGCTGCGCCACCGTGTACCATGCTTGTGGAGTCCTGTTATTTTCTTTCATGGAAGATTTAGAATACGTGTTTTAATGGAGATATTACATTTTGGATTATGGTTGTGAATGAGGAGTCTATGATGCTGAGGGCCAAGGATTTAGCTGAGATTTCCATCTGTTCATTGCAACAAATCTAATCTAGATATATTCAGTCATGCCCCTGGGTAGATGACAAAACATCTCCGACAGCATTGTTATCTCTGGGTAACACCACAGTTACTAAAAGAAAATATCACCGGAGGGAATTAAAAATGATTTTTCAGTGAAATGTCTGATGCTTGTCGGACTCTGATTAGCTGAATATTTTAATTTAGTTTTGGTTTGTAGATACAGCGTGGAAAAGGGCTCTTCAGCTCCACCGAGTCCGTGCCGACCAACGATCGCCCTTTCACACTAGTTCTCTGTTTAGTTGGAGATACAGTGCGGAAACGGGCCCTTCGGCCCACTGAGTCCGTGCCGACCAACGATCGCCCTTTCACACTAGTTCTCTGTTTAGTTGGAGATATAGTGCGGAAACGGGCCCTTCGGCCCACCGAGTCCGCGCCGACCAGTAATCGTTCTATCCTACACACTGGGGTCAATTTTACCCAAGCCAATTAACCCACAAACCCGAAGGCCTTTGGAATGTGGGAGGAAGCCGGAGCGCCCGGAGAAAACCCACACAGGTCACGGGAGAACGTACAAACTTTCTACAAACAAGCACCTGTAGTCAGGATCGAACCCGGGCCTCTGGTGCTGTAAGGCAGCAACTCTACCGCTGTGCCACCGTGCTTTACTTTGCACGACATCGCCAACGAGGATAGCTTTTTTAAGGCGGAGATTGACAGATTCTTCATTAGTATTTGGGGTTACGGGTAGAAGGCGGGAGAATGGGGTTAGGAGGGGGAGATAGATCGGCCATGATTGAATGGCATAGTCGACTCGATGGGTGGAATGAGCATCACTTTTCAGTTGATCAGTACAATACTTCTGAAGAGTTACAAATAACACCTACACCTTACAGAATAAGACTTGGTTGCCATGGAAACTAAACTAACAGTCACACACTCATTAACACCACATTGACAACACGGAAACTCGACCACAGACAGCTCAGGTTTTTGCTGAGCCTAAGATTACTTCCATTTCTTCCCAGCTGTTGAAAGGCAACTAAATCAGCCTACCACAACAAAGAGCCATCACCAGCTCTGACCTCCCCACCATCGAAGGGATCTATCGGAGTCGCTGCCTCAAAAAGGCAGCCAGCATCATCAGAGACCCACACCATCCTGGCCACACACTCATCTCACCACTGCCATTGGGAAGAAGGTACAGGAGCCTGAAAACTGTAACGTCCAGGTTCAGGAACAGCTTCTTCCCCACGGCCATCAGGCTATTAAACATGACAACAAATAAGCTCGGAACTACAATAGACTTATTATTATTGCACTATATCTGGTTATTTATTGAGTATGGGTGCATGTGTGTATACACACTGGACTTTTCTTCTCCCGTTGTGTACTATATTTACATATTCTGTTGTGCTGCAGCAAGCAAGGATTTCATTGTCCTATCTGGGACACATGACAATAAAACACTCTTGACTCTTGACTTGACTGTCTACCTCATTGGTGACCCTCGGACTATCCTTGATCGGACTTTATTGACTTTACCTTGCACTAAACCTTATTCCCTTATCAGGTACACTGTAAATACAGTAGCTCCAGGTGTCAGCTGCTCTACATCGGTGACACCAAGCGCCGGCTTGGAGATCGCTTCGCCCAACACCTCCGCTGGGTTCGCAATAACCAACCTGATCTCCCGGTGGCTCAGCACTTCAACTCCCCCTCCCATTCCGAATCCGACCTTTCTGTCCTGGGCCTCCTCCATGGCCAGAGTGAGGACCACCGTAAATTGGAGGAGCAGCACCTCATATTTCACTCGGGTAGTTTACACCCCAGTGGTATGAACATTGACTTCTCCAATTTCAGGTAGTCCTTACTTTCTCCTCCCCTTCCCAGCTCTCCCTCAGCCCACTGTCTCTGCCTCTTCCTTTCTTCCTGCCGCCCTCCCCCCCCCACCCTCGCATCAGCCTGAAGAAGGGTCTCGACCAGAAACGTCACCTATTTCCTTCGCTCCATAGATGCTGCCTCACCCGCTGAGTTTCTCCAGCATTTCTGTCTAGCTCCATTGTAATCATGTATAGTCTTTCCGCTGACTGGACTGCATGTGACTAAAGCTTTGTCACGGTACCTCGCTACACGTGACAATAAACTAAACTGAACTAGATTAGTAGCAGGATTGACATATAATAACGGAGAGAAAAAGAACGAGTTACTGGCTGCAGCACTCATCTATATGCAAAGTACTGTCTAAAAGGGAATTATTTAAAGTGTACAATATAATGAGGTATTTAGATATTCTATTTATGCACTAATTGATGAGAAACAGTGATTACGTGGAAATTATCCATTATATCACCACATTACGCCCTTATTCGGTTTTATTGAGTTTTTTGTGTGGAGTGGGCCTTCGGTTATAGCCAAACACTAATCCCCTGGCGAAGCTGCGCGTGAATTTGCTGTGATCGTCATGGTGAACATTACCCTGGCCACACACTCATCTCACCCCTGCCATCGGGAAGAAGGTACAGGAGCCTGAAAAGTGTAACGTCCAGGTTCAGGATCAGCTTCTTCCCCACAGCCATCAGGCTATTAAACACAACAACCTCATATATGCTCTGATGTACTATAGATAATAGATTATTGTTATTATTGCACTATTATTGTTTGTTTGTTTGCGTATACGTATGTGTGTGTGTGTGTGACAAAAGACAATAGGTGTAGGAGTAGGCCATTCGGCCCTTCGAGCCAGCACCACCATTCAATATGATTGTGGCTGATCATCCACAATCGGTACCCCATTCCTGCCTTCTCCCCATATCCCCTGACTCCGCTATCTTTAAGAGCCTTATCTAGCGCTCCCTTTGAAAGTATCCAGAGAACCTGCCTCCACCGCCCTCTGAGGCAGAGAATTCCGCAGACTCACCACTCTCTGTGAGAAAAAATGTTTCCTCGTCTCCGTTCTGAATGGCTACCCCTTATTCTTAAACTGTTGTCCCTGGTTCTGGACTCCCCCAACATCGGGAACATGTGTGTATGTGTATATATATATAATATATATGTGTGTGTGCATGTGTGAGCATGTGTACGTAAATCTGAGGCTGTGACCTCTGATCCTAGACTCTCCCACTAGTGGAAACATCCTCTCCACATCCACTCTATCCAAGCCTTTCACTATTCTGTACGTTTCAATGAGGTCCCCCCCCCTCAACCTTCTAAACTCCAGCGAGTACAGGCCCCAGTGCAGTCAAACGCTCATTATATGTTAACCCACTCATTAAATGTTGTGTCTACTTTCAGTGTAAACCAGCATCTGCAGTTCCTTCCTACACAACACAAAGACAATGATAGGTTGGCAACAGGCGACCAAATTATTCCGATTGGAAGTGATCCTTGATTAATATTTTAGTTATATGTTGCACATTGAAGATTATAATCTGCCAAGAGGAATGGTTTTTATTTTTTTAAGATGGTGCCAGTGTTGACGTTAAGATGTAACTGAATTGAGCTCTTCCACATTAACCGACACAATGGCATTTCTGCTGTATAATCACAGGATTTTGTTGGAAATTTGAAGAGAGATGATCTTAAAAATTCCTTGGAAATATTTTCTTTGTGTTGACTGCATGTTGGTGCGCTCTGACAGGAATGTCATTGAATATGTCAGTGCACTGTGAAAACATCGTTGCACTGAAGATTCCTCCTGTCCCACAACCAAGTCGTTGATTTTTCCAATTTTCTGAAGATCGCTACACAATAGAAATGATCCCTGTGAAGATTACGGACATGCGGTCATTATTCTGATGCTGTAATCAAAAGGTTCAGGTACTTACTGGAGTACAGAGGATTCCCGTGATCAGGTTCCAGTCTATAATCTGATTGAGGGCACTGTGCTGGAGTAACTCAGCGGGTCAGGCAGCATCTGTGGAGAACATGGATAGGTGACGTTTCGCAGAGTGCTGGAGTAACTCAGCGGGTCAGGCAGCGTCTGTGGAGAACATGGATAGGTGATGTTTCACAGAGTGCTGGAGTAACTCAGCGGGTCAGGCAGCATCTGTGGAGAACATGGATAGGTGACGTTTCACAGAGTGCTGGAGTAACTCAGCGGGTCAGGCAGCATCTGTGGAGAACATGGATAGGTGACGTTTCACAGAGTGCTGGAGTAACTCAGCGGGTCAGGCAGCATCTGTGGAGAGCATGGATAGGTGACGTTTCACAGAGTGCTGGAGTAACTCAGCGGGTCAGGCAGCATCTGTGGAGAACATGGATAGGTGACGTTTCACAGAGTGCTGGAGTAACTCAGCGGGTCAGGCAGCATCTGTGGAGAGCATGGATAGGTGACGTTTCACAGAGTGCTGGAGTAACTCAGCGGGTCAGGCAGCATCTGTGGAGAACATGGATAGGTGACGTTTCACAGAGTGCTGGAGTAACTCAGCGGGTCAGGCAGCATCTGTGGAGAACATGGATAGGTGACGTTTCGGATCGGGACCCTTCTTTCGAAGAAGGACACTGAGCTAAAACTTAACCTATCCATGTTCTCCAGAGATGCTGCCTGACCCACTGGGTTACTCCAGTATTTTGTCTGTTTTATTGTAAACCAGCATCTGCAGTTGCTTTTGTCCAGATCTGATTGAGAAGTTTTGATGCATTGATATTTGTTGAATTTTGAGATGAGATTGTATCCCTGAAGTTGCCTCAGAGTATACATTGTTGTTCGTTTACCATATTGCATGTGGACATATACGCAATACTCAATGCTCCAATATCATTATCATCCTTTTACTTTCCTCACTTTTGTTGGACTGTTTGAAGCAGTTGCACTGAGTCCGCCGACCACCCATTCACACTAGTCCCGTGTTATCCCACCATCTCATCCACTCCCTACACACAAGGGGCAGGCAATCTACAGTGGGCAATTTAACCTACAAACCCGCACATCTTTGGGATGTGGGAGGAAACCGAAAGACTCTGAGGAATCCCACGCGGTCACGGGGAGAACGTGCAAACTCCACACAGACAGGTCCCACAGTTCGGGATTGAACCCGGGTCTCTGGCGCTGGGAGGCAGTGGCTCTACCCGCTGCACCAATGTGCCACTCTAAAGCGATTGATAAAAGTTCAGAGAGAGAGAGAGAGGGAGTGAGAGATGATTCGCAATTTGGATGAGCTTTGATGTGAAGTATGTGCGTTTATTTATAGTATGGGTGATTAAGAAGGACCAAACATGGCTCTGGTCTTGGAGCAGCCGAGAAGCATGGATAATGTGAATGTGAGCGGGTTATTTGACTTGGACTGTGATCACAGTACTACAGGACACACGTACAAAATTGATAGCCCGCTGGTGAGGGAGATTAAAGGAACCTATTCTCCCACAGGCTGACTGTTACGGGAAACAGATTTTGAGGCAAACCAACTAATACAGTGTCAATTAACTTTCAAGCAAGAGAAAGATAACAGCTAAGAATGTCAGTTAAGGTTGGAGGAATAATTACCAAGTGTGATAATTTAATAATCTGCGGAATATGATTGTTCCCAACCTGCTGGAAGCCGCGCTATTTTTCATGTTCAATAATAGGATGTTTTAAAGAGCCTTTATTGACATTCCAATCATTTTGTTGACATCTGCGTTTGAACCTTTGAATCGAAATTAAAAGGAGTCTCGGCTCGGAGATACCCTGTCCCAACGCCTTCACGTGCTGTTTGAGTTCACGGAGAGATTTGAAAGAAAAGATGAGAATTAAACGCAGCACAGTATTGCTTTTGATAATTAATGCGTGAGCATGGTAGATACCAAACTTATCATCATCTTTGGAGAATATTCTTTCCATTTCTTAGTTTTGGTTTATTGTTGTCACCTGTACTGAGGTACAGTGAAAATCTGGTTTGAAATTCTTCTTTTTCTCCATTTAAAAGGTACATCCTTTTATTCTGAGGCTGTGCCCTCTGGTCCTAGACTCTCCCACTAGTGGAACCATCCTCTCCACATCACTCCATCTCGGCCTTTCATTATTCGGCAAATTTCAGTGAGTTTTCTGAGGAGAGGATGATCAAGCCAAACTCGAGTACAATAGGTAGAGCAAAGGGGAAGATACAGACTGCAGAATATAGTTCTCAGCATTGTAGAGCATCAGTTCCACAGACAAAGTCCAATGTCCACAATGGGGTAGAGGTGAATCGGACAGTGCCCTTTCTGTACCGACTGCTGGATGGAAGAGGGGAACAGATGGGATGACCAGGGTGGGACTAGTCTTTGATTATATTGGCTGGTTTTCTGAGGCAACGTGAAGTATGGATGGAGTCAGTGGTGGGAAGTCTGGTTTCTGCGATAGACTGGGCTACATCCTCTTATCAAATGCCCTTCTGATATTATAGCATAGAATATATTATAAATATAATAGTGGGAAACACTATTTCCCCAATTTCTATACATCCAATTAACAATTTACGAAAGGGCTCAGTTGAATTTAGTTTATCATCACATAGACCGAGGTACAGTGAACAGCTTTTTGTTGCGTGCTAACCAGTCAGCGGAAAGACAATACATGATTACAATTGAGCCATCCACAGTGTACAGATACAGGATAAGGGAATAACGTTTAGTGCAAGATAAAGCCAGTGCAGTCCGATCATACAGTATGTGTGCGTTTGTGTGTGTAGATATTTAACTTTTATCGTTTGCAGTGTTTGCATATTCTGTTGTGTAAGTAAGGATTTCATTGTTCTATCATGGACAAAATTCATCCAGGATTGAATGGCGGAGTAGACTCGATGGGCCGAATGGCCTAATTCTGCTGCCGTCTCTTATGACCTTAAGATCTTATTATCAAATATAAGCCATCGGTATTTTAAATATGGTAATAGTGGACATTAGACTGTGTCTCTGCGACTGGTGCTCTACAATGCTGAGAACTATATTCTGCACTCTGTATCTTCCCCTTTGCTCTACCTGTTGTACTGGAGTTGGTCTTGATCATCCTCGGAAAACTCACTGAAAGTTGCCGAATAATGAAAGGCCGAGATGGAGTGGATGTGGAGAGGATGTTTCCACTAGTGGGAGAGTCTAGGACCAGAGGGCACAGCCTCAGAATTAAAGGACGTACCTTTTAAAAGTGATGAGTGGAGAGAGCCATTTATTACTGTGGAGAAATCATTTTGTAAAGTTCACATTAGTAAAACAGCGCAATGTTTTAGAAGGCGCAGCAGGTAGAGCTGCTGCCTTACAGCGCCAGAGACCCGGCTCCGATCCTGACGACCGCTGCAGTCTGTGTTCAGTTTGCATGTTCTCCCAGTGACCGCTTAGGTTTTCCTTTTGGTGCTCCGGTTTCCTACCACATCCCAAAGACGTACAGGTGTGGTGGTTAGTTGGCTTTGGTAAAATTGTAAAATGTCCTTGGTGTGGGTGGGATAGTGCTGGTATACGGGGTGATTCGACTTGGTGGGCCTGTTTCCGCACTGCATCTCGAAACTAAAATAAATGGTTGTGGGGAGAAGGCAGGAGAGTGGGGTTCGGAGGGAGAGATAGATCAGCCATGATTGAATGGCGGAGTAGACTTGATGGGCTGAAAGGGCCTAATTCTGCTCCCATCTTTTGCTATCTTGCTATTGAGGGAGTGCAGCGTAGGTTTACAAGGTTAACTCCCGGGATGGCGGGACTGTCATACGCTGAGAGAATGCAACGTCTAGGCTTGTACACTCTGGAGTTTAGAAGGATGAGAGGGGATCTTATTCAAACTTATAAGATTATTAAAGGTTTGGACACGCTAGAGGCAGGAAACATGTTCCCGATGTTGGGGGTGTCCAGAACCAGGGGCTGCAGTTTAAGAATAAGGGGTAAGCCATTGAGAACGGAGACGAGGAAACACTTTTTCTCACAGAGAGTTGTGAGTCTGTGGAATTCTCTGCCTCAGAGGGTGGTGGAGGCAGGTTCTCTGGATGCTTTCTAGAGATAGTTAAATAGGGCCCTTTAAAATAGTGGAGTCAGGGGATATGGGGAGATGGCAGGAACGGGGTACTTATTGGTGATGATCAGCCATGATCACATTGAATGGCGGTGCTGGCTCAAAGGGCTGAATGGCCTACTCCTGCACCTATTGTCTATTGTCTATCTCTTATGACCTGAAGATCTTATTATCTAATCTAAGCTATTGGTATTTTAAATATGGTAATAATGGCTGCTGCTATTTTTAATTCATCGTTATCATTCATGGTCTCATCAATACCATGGCTGACAAAGGATTTGTCCACGGTTTTGTTCTGCTGCAGGAGAGCGACAGACTTCCCTCTGATCCCACACTACAAGTAATCCCTGTCACTTTCAGCTTCCACCCACTGCCAGGCACCAGCCCTGTACTTGTTCCAGCCGCCTCCAGTTCTACCATGTTAAAGTGACTCTTAACATAAAAAATACATGCAGAACAAAAATTATTCATATTCTTGAGAAGGTGCCTGTGAAATTAGACAATCCCTGTGCAAATAGTAGCTCACCTTGTGTCTCGCCGACATATCAAGGTTACGTTATTGTAAAGGAGGCTGCCTTCTCTATCGTGTTTTCTCTCTCTCTCTCTCTCTCACACACTCTCTCGCTCTCCCCCCAAATCTCTCTCATTGTCTCTCTCATGTTTTCACTCTCTCTCTCTCTCATTTCTCTCATTCATTCTCTCGTTCTCCCTCTCTCATTTTCTCTCTCTCTCTTTCCCTCTCCCTCCCCCCCTCTCTCTCTCTCTCTCTCTCTCTCTCTCTCTCTCTCTCTCTCATTCTGTTGATTGCTTTCTAGTTGTCTCTCTTTCATTATCTGTCTATCTTGTGTTTTCTCTATCACACACACACTCTCTGCATCTCTCTCACATTCTCTTTCTCGTTCTCCCTCTCTCATTCTCTGTCTCGTGTTTTCTCTCTCACACACACACTCTCTCTCTCTGTATCTTTCTCTCTTTCTCTCTCTCTCTCATGTTCTCTCTTTCAATCTCATTCTCTCTCTCTCTCATTCTCTCTCTCGTTCTCTCTCGCTCATTCACTCTCATTCTCTCTCTCTCTCCCAATTCAGGGGAGACTGCCTCGCTCCTTTCATGTTCTCCCCCACCTCTCTCTCTCTCTCATTCTCTCTCTCTCTCTCATTCTCTCATTCTCTCTCTCTCTCTCTCTCTCTCTCTCTCTCTCATTCTCTCTCATTCTCTCTCTCTCTCTCTCTCTCATTCTCTCTCTCTCTCTCATTCTCTCTCTCTATTCTCTCTCATTCTCTCTCACTCTCTCACTCTCATTCTCTCTCTCTCTCTCATTCTCTCTCTCTCTCTCTCATTCTCTCTCATTCTCTCTCACTCTCTCACTCTCATTCTCTCTCTCTCTTTCTCTCTCTCTTTCATTTTCTCTCTCTCTCTCTCTCTCATTCTCTCTCTCTCTCTCTCTCATTCTCTTTCTCTCTCTCTCTCTCATTCTCTATCTCTCTCTGTCTCTCTCATTCTCACTCTCCCATTCTCTCCCTCCCTCTCTCTCTCTCTCTCTTTCTCTCCCTTCCTACCCAGGGGAGACTGCCTCACTCCTCTCATGTTCTCCCCCACCCCTCTCTCTCTCTGTCCCCCTCATCTCCTGTGTTATATATACATCTGTGAGTGTGCCAGGACTGTGGAGCAGATTTTGATCTGAGGCGCTGCTGGGATTTGGACGTTGCTGCCAGCTCCACAGCCAGCTGTGTCCCCATCACCTTTCTGCAAGGCCAGTCACGACAGGCTCCCCGCTCTGATAAATACGTTTCCCTCCAACTTTGGAAATCACCTTTAGTTTAATATTTTTACTTTAAAGAACAGGCCCTTCGGCCCACCGAGTCCACGCCGACCAGCAATCCCCGCACACTAACACTACCCTGCGCACACAAGCCAATTAAACCAAGCCAATTAACCTACAAACCTGCATGGCTTTGGAGTGTGGGTGAAAACCTACGCAGGTCACGGGGAGAATGTGCAGAGTCTGCACAGGCAGCACCTATAGTCGGGATTGAACCCGGGTCTCTGGCGCTGTGAGGCTGCAACTCTACCGCTGCACCAGCATGCCACCCTATTTTGAAACATCTGTTAGTGTAATCAATAATTCACATTTATTTTAAGCAATCTGTATATATCAGTTTAATAGCTGATACATTTTTTAAGGGCAGCACGGTGGCGCAGCGGTAGAGTTGCTGCCTTATAGTGTCAGAGATCCGGGTTTGATCCTGACTACGCGTGCTGTCTGTACGGAGTTTGTACGTTCTCCCTGTGACTGCGTGGGTTTTCTCCGGATGCTCCGGTTTCCTCCCACATTCCGATGATGTACAGGTTTTTTTTAGATGAATTGGCTTCGGTAACAATTGTAAAAATTGTTCCTAGTGTGTGCAGGGCGATCGCTGGTCGGTGCGGACACGGTGGGCCGATGGGGTCTGTTTCCATGCTGTATCTCTAAAATCTAACTGAACGGTCCTTCCATAAGCTAGGGCACTGTCCAATTCACCTCCACCCCATTGCGGACATTGGACTTTGTCTCTGGAACTGATGCGCTACAATGCTGAGAACTATATTCTGCACTCTAATGGGTTCAAGAGAGAGTTAAATTTAGCTCTTAGGGCTAAAGGAATCAAGGGACATGGGGATAAAGCCGGAACGGGGTACTGATTTTGGATTTTCAGCCATGATCATATTGAATGGCGGTGCTGGCTCGAAGGGCCAAATGGCCTTCTCCTGCACCTATGTTCTATGTTTATATTGCAGAAGGTCTTGCTCTGGGGAGCACTGAGAACAAGCTTATTTCAGTTTAGTTTATTGTCACGTTTACCGAGGTACAGTGAAAGGCTTTTGTTGCGTGCTATCCAGTCAGCGGAAAGACAATACATGTTTACAATCGAGCCATTTACGGTGTACAGATATATGATGAGGGAATAATGTTTAGTGCAAGGTAAAGCTTGTAAAGTCTGATCAAAGATAGTCTGAGGATCACCAATGAAGTAGATAGTACAGGACTGTTCCTTCGTTGTGGTAATGCTCTCAAATGTAGGTAGTCCCATTGGTATCTCGTTCAGCTCCATGCAACGTAGCATCTTTGCAAATAGTGTTCCTGACATCACTGTGGCTCACTCTGTCCAAAGGGAGAAAATAATTTCAACATCCTCATGGTCTTTGCCTTCCTCATGTGACCAACATGATAATTCTGGCACCTTTAGCCAACGTCATCAAAGACTTGTCCCACCCCGGTCATTCCAGCTTCTCCCCGCTCCCGTCCTGCAGAAGGTACAGAAGCTTGAAAGCACTTGCCACCAGACTCAAGAACAGCTTCTACCCCTCTGTCATCAAAGCCATGTCCCATGATACAAGTTCATTCCAAGAGTTCTCACGAGTTTGCCCTGATTTGAACTCGGAGATTTACGGTAATGGCCGCTCGTCGGTACTCGGGGCTCTCGTGGACATTTTTCAACATGTTGAAATATCTTCACGAGTCTTCCCGTGCTTACCTGCCGTTAGCGAGTCTTCCCGAGTACCTGCCGTTCACGTAACGAGCCGCTAAGAGACGTCCCCGAGCTCCGACGTACCCGCTACGTTCATTCTCCGTGCTTACCACGAGTTTGATTTTTTTTAAACTCGGGAGAGGTCTTGGAATGAACTCGTACTGTGGGACAGGGCTTTCAGGCTTCTGAACGGTCCTTCCACAAGCTAGGGTACTGTCCAATTCACCTCTACCCCATTGCGGACATTGGACTTTGTCTCTGGAACTGATGCGCTACAATGCTGAGAACTATATTCTGCACTCTGTATCTTCCCCTTTGCTCTACCTATTGTCCTGGAGTTTGACCTGATTGAATTTATGTGTGGTATATCTGATCTGATCGGACAGCATACTAAAGAAAACTTTTCATCCGACCTCGGTACACATTACAATAATAACCCTAAACCTAAACATGCTCAAAATTACTTTTGACCACTTGGGCTCATGGATGATATTTTACTTATACAGTACACTTAACATAATCCAAAAATTCACTCTTAATTTATTGTTAATCTGTGAGGTATTCCCGCTTAATCCATTAAACACAAGGAACTGCGGTTGCTGGAATCTTGAGGAAAAACACAAAGTGCTGGAGGAACTCAGCAGGCCAGGCAGCATCAATGGAGGAAAGAGGCAGGTAATGTTTTGGCTCAAGACCCTTCCTCAGACTCAAATCTGAAGCCTGAAGAAGCAACAAAAATAAAAAGCTTTTTGCTGGACCTCGTTTCATGTGACATTAAACTGAACTGGCCAGTCCCAATCTGAAACTTTAAGTCTTTATTCTCTGGAGCGCAGAAGGTTAAGGGGGGACTTGATAGAGGTCTTTAAAATGATGAGAGGGATAGACAGAGTTGATGTGGACAAGCTTTTCCCTTTGAGAATAGGGAAGATTCAAGCAAGAGGACATGACTTTAGAATTAAGGGACAGAGGTTTAGGGGTAACATGAGGGGGAACTTCTTTACTCAGAGAGTGGTAGCGGTGTGGAATGAGCTTCCAGTGGAAGTGGTGGCGGCAGGTTCGTTGGTATCATTTAAATATAAATTGGATAGGCATATGGATGAGAAGGGTATGGAGGGTTATGGTATGAGTGCAGGCAGGTGGGCCTAAGGGAAAAGGTTTTTCGGCACGGACTTGAAGGGCCGAGATGGCCTGTTTCCGTGCTGTAATTGTTATACAGTTATATGGTTATATGGAAACATCACCTGTACATTTCCTCCACAAATGCTGCCTGACCCGCTGAGTTCCTCCAGCACTTTGTGTTTAGCCGAAGTTCATGAAACATTGCGTGGATAGAGTGGATGTGGAGAGGATGTTTCTACCAGTGGGAGAGTCTAGGACCAGAATAAATTCTCATTCCTTTAGGAAGGAGATGAGGAGAAATTTCTTTAGTCAGAGGGTGGTGAATCTGTGGAATTCTTTGCCACAGAAGGCTGTGGAGGCCAAGTCAGTGGGTATATTTAAGGCAGTGATGGATAGATTCTTGATTAGTGCGGGTGTCAAGGGTTATGGGGAGAAGGCAGGAGAATGTGGTTAAGAGGGAGAGATAGATCAGGCATGATTGAATGGCGGAGTAGACTTGATTGGCCGAATGGCCTAATTATACTCCTATCCCTTATGAACTTATGAATTGGTGAACACGGCCATTCATGGAAGAGATTGGTGTCAACAAATTTATGCGCATAAACAGAGCGCTATTTGCATTCGTTCTGTGTGAAATATTTTGAAAGTGTGCATGAAAATTTAGGAAATTATTATAATGAGAATATTATAAACATATAAAATTCTTAAGGGATTGGACAGGCGAGATGCAGGAAAAATGCTCCTGATGTTGGGTGGAGTCCAGAACCAGGGGTCACAGTTTAAGATAGACAAAAATGCTGGAGAAACTCAGCGGGTGAAGCAACATCTATGGAGCGAAGGAAATAGGCAACGTTTCGGGCCGAGACCTTTCTTCAGACTGATGTGAGGATGGGGGAGGAGGGAAGAAGAAAGTGAAGAGGAGGAGCCAGTGGGCTGAGGGAGAGCTGAGAAGGGGAGGACAAACGTTGCCTATTTCCTTCGCTCCATAGATGCTGCCTCACCCGCTGAGTTTCTCTACCTTTGTCTACCTTCGATTTTCCAGCATCTGCCGTTGCTTCTTAAACGTCACAGTTTCAGAATAAGGAGTAGGCCATTTAGGACTGAAATGAGGAAATACATATTCACCCAGAGAGATGTGAATCTGTGGAATTCTCTGCCACAGAAGGCAGTATTGACTGGATGTTTTCAAGAGAGAGTTAGATACAGCTCTTAGGACTAATGGAACCAAGGGACATGGGGAGAAAGTAGGAACGGGGTACTAATTCTTAATGAACAGCCATGATCATATTGAATGGCAGTGCTGGCTCGAAGAGCCGAATGGCCTAGTCCTGCACCTATTGTCTATATTTCTATGTTTCAAAAGTAAATTTGATGAATCTCTGTATTGGCATAAACCTGCTGTCGGCTGTAAAGAGCTGTTATACTCTTCTTATCTTGTATTACACAAACATCAAATCACACCAGCTTTCGTTCTCGCCCAGTTAGTCAAAAATCACCTGTTTCCTTTATCATTGTTACTTTTTTGCATATCTTTCATTCATTTTTTCCCTATCTCCCGGCATCATCATCTACATCTCATCTCGTTTCCCTTTCCCCTGACTCTCAGTCTGATGAGGGGTCTCGACCCGAAATGCCACCCCTTCCTTCTCTCCACAGATGCTGCCTGTCCCAGCCGTGTTATTCCAGCATTTCTGCGCCTATCTTCGATTTAAACCAGCATCCGCAGTTCCTTCCTGCACCTCTCCGGAGAACGTGGATGGGTGGCATTTAGAATCGAGACCCTTCTGCAAACGAAGGAAGGGTCCCGACCTGAAACATTACCCCATCCACGTTCTCCAGAGAGGCGTATAACTGTAGACAATAGACAATAGACAATAGGTGCAGGAGTAGGCCATTCGGCCCTTCGAGCCAGCACCGCCATTCAATGTGATCATGGCTGATCATCCCCAATCAGTACCCCGTTCCTGCCTTCTCCCCATATCCCCTGATTCCGCTATCGTTAAGAGCCCTATCTAGCTCTCTCTTGAAAGTATCCAGAGAACCTGCCTCCACCGCCCTCTGAGGCAGAGAAATCCACAGACTCACAACTCACTGTGAAAAAAAGTGTTGCCTCATCTCGGTTCTAAATGGCTTACCCCTTATTCTTAAACTGTGGCCCCCTAGTTCTGGACTCCCCCAACATCAGGAACATGTTATTGCCGCTAGCGTGTCCAAACCCTTAACAATCTTACATGTTTCAATGAGATCCCCTCTCATCCTTCTAAATTCCAGAGTGTACAAGCCCAGCCACTCCATTCTCTCAGCATATGACAGTCCCGCCATCCCGGGAATTAACCTTGTAAACCTACGCTGCACTCCCTCAATAGCAAGAATGTCCTTCCACAAATTAGGGGACTAAAACTGCACACAATACTCCAGGTGTGATCTCACTGGGGCTCTGTACAACTGCAGAGGGACCTTTTTGCTCCTATACTCAACTCCTCTTGTTATACCTCGGTACGCGTGACAATAAAGCAAACTAAAATGCTGGTCTGTGGAATTCTCTGCCTGAGAGGGCGGTGGAGGCTGGTTCTCTGGATGCTTTCATGACAGAGCTAGATAGGACTTAAAAACAGTGGAGTCAGGGGATATGGGGAGAAGGCAGGAACGGGGTACTGATTGGGGATGATCAGCCATGATCACTGGCTTGAAGGGCCGAATGGCCTGCTCCTGCACCTATTGTCTATTGTCTATTGTCTATTGTCTATTGGTCGAGTGCGGGAAAAAAAACTGTCAGAAATCTTGAAATCCAGACCATTGCAGCAATGTTTCGTTTTATTTCAGATGTCTCACATCATCAGTATTTTAGTTTTTTAGATTATTGCTGTTCCCCATTTATTAACTGCATTCATTACTGGGGAACTTTGGTCAGCATTTCAAAGATGTGAATAAAATGACAATTAGCATGTATAAGTAAAAGTGTGCTCTGTCCTCTGGCATTTCTTCTGTTACAGCACTATGCATTAATGCTTCAATTAAATTAGCCTCCCACTGTTTGAAAGGCATTTGGATTTATTGTCTTGATGGAGGCGTCAGTTAAGGGGACAGTGAATGAAAAACAGTTTGTTTCCAATCCCAATTTTACAAAATTATTGCTTGTTTTAATTACTTTGACGTTCGCAATACCAAGAGGTAGATCAGTTCCGATCACAGACTGGTTTTAGATTTTCTTTTGTTTAAGAAGGAACTGCAGATGCTGGGATCGAAGGTAGACAAAAAATGCTTGAGAAACTCAGTGGGTGAGGCAGCATCTATGGAGCGAAGGAAATAGGTGAAGTGGTCGGAGAAAGGATGTGGAGAGCAAAGGCAACGATTGAGAGAGTGAATGTTTAAGAAGGGACTGCAGATGCTGGAAAAATCGAAGGTAGACAAAAATGCTGGAGAAACTCAGCGGGTGAGGCAGCATCTATGGAACGATGGAATAGGTGACGTCACCTATTCCTTCGCAGTCTCGACCCGAAACGTCACCTATTCCTTCGGGGTCTCGACCCGAAACGTCACCTATTCCTTCGCTCCATAGAGACTGCCTCACCCGCTGGGTTTCTCCAGCATTTTTGTCTACCTTAGATTTTCTTTTAGACCGTTCAACCTCTTGCAGTTTAGAAATTGCAGTTTATGTGTGTGCGTGTGTGGGTATAAGAACAACCAGTGGCTTACTGTCACAGGTAATTTAGATTTTATTTCATTGGCTTTCGAGCTAACAAACCTCGGTGCTGAAATGGAGTAAAACCGTTGCATGCGTTTCCATGAGGTATGACGACTGGCTCTGATGAGGGGCGGCTATTTTTTTTTTTTTCGCATCAGCAGCTGTTTCCATGTCAACAGTTGCCATGATATGTTTAACTGTGAAAGATTTCTTTTTAATTATGATTGAACTCCCCTCTAGTTTTAGTGAGGCATCTGGGAATATTTGATCTTCCTCTTCAGGAACCACTTGGAGAGATAAAGGGTAGTTTGAGCTGAAAATTACAGCTGCCTGATCATTTCCCCTAGTGCCGCCCTGCGCTTGATGAGGGCTACATTGAAAATGCTAAATCTCCCCAAAGTGTGTAATGGCCAAACGGGGGGGGGGGGGACCATGCGATGTCGCTAATGTTTTCCGAACTCTCCTTTGTCTGAAGAAGGGTCTCGACACCGAAACGTCACCCATTCCTTTTCTTCAGAGATACGGCCTGAACCACTGAGTTACTCCGGCATTTTGTGGAAGAACATTCTTGCTATTGAGGGAGTGCAGCGTAGGTTTACAACATTAATTCCCGGGATGGCGGGACTGTCATACGCTGAGAGAATGGAGCGGCTGCGCATGTACACTCTTGAGTTTAGAAGGATGAGAGGATATCTTATTGAAACATATAAGATTGTTAAGGGTTTGGACACACTAGAGGCAGGAAACATGTTCCCGATGTTGGGGGAGTCCAGAACCAGGGGCCACAGTTTAAGAATAAGGGATAAGCCATTTAGAACGGAGACCAGGAAACACTTTTTCTCACAGAGAGCTGTGAGTCTGTGGAATTCTCTGCCTCAGAGGGCAGTGGAGGCCGGTTCTCTGGATGCTTTCAAGAGAGCTAGATAGTGCTCTTAAAAATAGCGGAGTCAGGAGATATGGGGAGAAGGCAGGAACGGGGTACTGATTGGGGATGATCAGCCATGATCACATTGAATGGCGGTGCTGGCTCGAAGGGCCGAATGGCCTACTCCTGCACCTATTGTCTATTGTGTCTATCTCCTCTAGTTTAGTTTAGAGACACAGCACAGAAACAGGCCCTTCGGCCCACCGTGTCCACGCTGACCAGCGATCCCCACACACTAACGCTGTCCTACACACACTAGGGACAATTTCACCTTTACACCAAACCAATTAAACCTACTGGCCTAGGCATGAAATGCTGGAGAAACTCAGCGGGTGAGGCAGCATCGATGGAGAGAAGGAATTGGCGAAGTTTCAGGTCGAGACCCTTCTTCAGATCGCCAATTCCTTCTCTCCATAGATGCTGCCTCACCCGCTGAGTTTCTCCAGCATTTTGTGTCTACCTTCGATTTTACCAGCATCTGCAGTTCTTTCTTAAACCAACAAACCTGTACGTCTTTTAGAATGTGGGAGGAAACCGAAGATCATGGAGAAAACCACGCAGGTCACAGGGAGAGCTTACAAACTCCGTACAGACAGCGCCCGTAATCAGGATCAAACCCGTGTCTGTAGCGCCCGTAGTCAGGATCGAACCCGGGTCTCTGGCGCCCCCATGGTAAATAAATCATAAAACTGTTGTAATCCATGACAGCTTCAATGTGACCAGCTATATTCAGTTTAGTTTAAGGTGAAGGGGAAAAGATTGAATAGGAATCTGAGGGGTAATATTTTCACACAGAGGGTGGTGGGTGTATGGAACAAGCTGCCAGAGGAGGCAGTTGAAGCAGGGACTAAACCCTACGTTTAAGAAACAGTTAGACAGGTACACGGATAGGACTAGTTTGGAGGGATATGGGCCAAACGCAGGCAGGTGGGACTAGTATCGACGGGACATGTTGGTCGGCGTGGACTGACCCGCTGAGACACTTTGTGTTCTTTTTTGTGAACCAGTATCTGCACTTTCTTGTCCGTTCTTGAAGCTGTTAGCGGAAGGTTTTACATAATAAAAAAATTCAAAGCAAAATGAAAAATGCAATGACGCGATGGATTTCATTCAGTTGCATCAAACCGTAGGGTTACCTGATTCACTGTCATTTCCAGCTCGTGACTTTCCTTCCGTGAACTTGGTGGTCATCAAGGTAAGAAATTTTCATCCTGAGAAACACGGAGGTTCCCAATTGGACACTGAATGTTGCGATCCAGGACTGGCAAGTTAAGGCATTGCATGCGTTAGCACAGAGTGAAGCTCGTTCAGCAATCAATGCCAAGAAAAGGATCAAACCCACACCATCAGCTTCAGTGAAGCTAACAGGCGTCACGGTGGCGCAGCGTTAGAGTTGCTGCCTTACAGCGCTCGCAGAGCCGGAGACCCGGGTTCGATCCCGACTACGGGAGCTGTCTGTACGGAGTTTGTACGTTCTCTCCGTGACCTGCATGAGTTTTCTCTGAGATCTTCGGTTTCCTCCCACACTCAAACGGACGTACAGGTTTGTGGATTAATTGGCTTGGTATAAGTGTAAATTGTCCCTAGTGCGTGTAGGATAGTCACCACACAAGCTGCAAGCAAGGCAGACCTGACGGTGGCGCAGCGGTAGAGTTGCTGCCTCACAGCGCCAGAGACCCAGGTTCAATCCCGACTACGGGTGCTGTCTGTACGGAGTTTGTACGTTCTCGCCGTGACCTGCGTGGGTTTTCTCCGGGAGCACCGGTTTCCTCCCACACTCTAAAAAACGTACAGGTTTGTTGGTTTAAGAAAGTACTGCAGATGCTGGTAAAATTGAAGGTCGACACAAAATGCTGGAGAAACTCAGCGGGTGAGGCAGCATCTATGGAGATTTCCGGTTTCCTCAGACACACTCCAAAGGCGTACAGGTTTGTAGGTTAATTGGCTCTGGTAAAAAAAATATAACTTGCCCCCAACTCTGTGTGTGTGTAGGATAGTGTTACTGTATGGGGATTGCAAGTTGGCGTGGACTCGTTGGGCCGAAGGGCCTGTTGTGTGTTGTGTCTTTAAGCTGAACTATGTTGTACAGTGGAAGATTGTGACTAAATAATTGCAAGGATTTATTCTTATTACTTGTGCAGGAATTGAAAGCTAATGTACGCAACCCTCTGCAGTAAATTTGATTTTGAATTATTTACTTTGTTGACAGTGTGGCGTGGGAACAGGTCTGGGTTGCTAGCTCATTGGATACAGTAGAATCAAAACTATTTAAATGTCATAAGTACCGACATCAGAACAATGAAATCCTTCCTTGCAGCAGCTTAACAGGCACGTAAACACAATAACAACTTATTGGAGGAGAAATAGGCCATTCGGCCCATCGAGTCCACTCCACCATTCAATCATGGCTGATCTCAGCCTCCCAATCCCATTCTCCTGCCTTCTCCCCATAACCCTTGACACCCGTTCTAATCAAGAACTTGTTTATCTCTGCCTTCAAAATATCCACAGTCTTGGCCTCCACATCCCTCCACATGTGGCAATGAGTTCCACAGATTAACTACCCTCTGACTAAAGAAATTCCTCCTCACCTCCTTTCTAAAAGAGCAGCCTTTAATTCTGAGGCTGTGAACTCTGGTCCGAGACTCTCCCACCTATGGAAACATCCTTTCCACATCCACTCTATCCAGGCCTTTCATTATTCTGTGATTTTCAATGAGGTGTCCCCCTCAATCTTCTAAACTCCAGCAAGTACAGGCCCCAATGCTGACCTCAGATATGGGGCGCAAATGTGCTCACTGTATTCCAAATGCGGCCCGACCAGCACCTTATAGAGAGTCAGCAGTACATCTCCTACACACAGGTAAACGTGTAGATAATAATCAAAAATACAATAAATTAAGGACTGTAGTGTTCAGGAATGAATTTGCAGATGCAGGTTTACACCAAAGATAGACACAAGGTGCTGGAGTAACTTAACAGGTCAGGCAGCATCTGTGGGGAACATGGATAGGTGACGTTTCACAGAGTGCTGGAGTAACTCAGCGGGTCAGGCAGCATCTGTGGAGAACATGGATAGGTGACGTTTCACAGAGTGCTGGAGTAACTCAGCGGGTCAGGCAGCATCTCTGGAGAACACGGATAGGTGACGTTTCACAGAGTGCTGGAGTAACTCAGCGGGTCAGGCAGCATCTCTGGAGAACATGGATAGGTGACATTCCACAGAGTGCTGGAGTAACTCAGCGGGTCAGGCAGCATCTGTGGAGAACATGGATAGGTGACATTCCACAGAGTGCTGGAGTAACTCAGCGGGTCAGGCAGCATCTGTGGAGAACATGGATAGGTGACATTCCACAGAGTGCTGGAGTAACTCCAGTTACTCCTGAAGTTAACTCCTGAAGAAGGGCCTCGACCCGAAACGTCGCCTATCTCCTTCACTCCTTAGATGCTGCTGCACCCGCTGAGTTTCTCCAGCTTTTTGTGTAACGCTGGAGTAACTCAGTGGGTCAGGCAGCATCTGTGGAGAACATGGGTAGGTGGCGTTCAGATTAGGAGGACTGATTCTTTGGACATTGTTGTGAGGCTGGGGTGGGGGGGAAAGAAAGCTAGAAGAGAGGAGGAGCAAGGTGCTAGATGGTGAGTGATAGGTGGATACAGATGGATCCAGAGACTGCATGAGCCATGTTCGATGGATCAATGGACCTTTATTGTCATGTACAGAGGTACAGTGACATTATATTTTTGTAGCCCATTCAGTAAAGTATTACTTCTCATAAGCACAATTAGAATAAGTATGAAGCGTATGGAATTAATCCAATGAGACGATGCGAGGGCTTTCTCCGAGACCTTCGGTTTTCTCCCACACTCCGAAGACGTACAGGTTTGTAGGTTAAATGTCTTGGTAAATGTAAAAATTGTCCCTAGTGTGTGTTGGATGGTGTTAATGTGCGGGGATCGCTGGTCGGCGCGGACCCGGTGGGCCGAAGGGCCTGTTTGCGCGCCGTATCTCTAAACTAAATGAAACTATAAGAACCAAGAGTCGCCAGGTTTTGTCATGGAGTCACAGAGCCTGGAAACAAGCCCAGTGGCCCAACATGCCCACGCCGACCAACATGTCCCTATCTGGCACCATTTTGAAAGGTCAAGTTGCTTTAAGTGCAGCTGGTAGACACAGGCCCGTTGTCCTGGCAACGTTGCAGGGTAGGCCTGGGGAAGCAAAGTATTTGGTGTCCTCCACTGCTGCCCCAGCGCTCAGCTAGTGGATGGCATGGTGGCGTAGCAGTAGAGATGATATCTTACTGCGTTTGACTACATCATGGTTCAATGGTCCATTGCCACATGTGCCAGGTGGAAACGCACAAGTGACATTATTTTCTGACAGAGACACTGCGGCAGAGTAGTACCCTACCCAAGCACATCCCCGATTGGCAAATTGGACAGAGATAGTCCACTGATGCCTCATGCAAGAGGCACCATGTTGTGGATCCAGTCTGTGCTTCAGTTGTTATGAGCGGTGCCCGATTCAGGCGAGCCCCAGGCTGCTACTGGGCCTCCAGCCATGTCCTTCCTTTGTTGACCCGCTCCCCGCCCGTCCTGCAATGCAGTTGGACAGGTTTCATGGCCATTTGACTTTAACCGCGAAGCTGCCCCTTGCTCGCTTTATCATTTCTGCAGAATACCACTCGTGTTCAGTTGAGTTTGGTTTCGAGACACAGCGTGGAAACAAGCCCTTTGGTCCAACCAGTCCGCGCCGACCAGCGATGCCCGCACACTAGCACCATCCTACACACACTAAAGACAATTTACAATTTTATACCAAGCCAATTAGCCTACAGACCTCTATGGTTTTGGAGTGCGGGAGGAAACCGGAGCAGCCGGAGAAAACCCACTCAGGTCACGGGGAGAACGTACAAACTCCGTACAGACAGCACCCGTAGTCAGGATGGAACCCGGGTGTCTGGTGCTACGAGGCAGCAACTCTACCGCTGCGCCACCGTGCCACCCATTAGCTGAGCCCCATTAGCTGTTTGATGACATTGACAGCAAATTATATCCCCTTGTCTTTTCCTGTTGTTCCAATTCTGTCGGCGCGCCGAACATGTTGTTTTTATCAGTATCTCGTCCCTTTAACTGCAAGCTGATATTACCAGGGTAAAAAAAAACACTTATCAGCTTTTGCACTGTTGCAGGCTGATCGCTGAGCTGATCCACGAGGATAAATTGCTTCCAACCCACAGGCATTTATGTGGAGTAACCAACAAAGCTTTGCAGAGTGACTTTTTAAAAGCTGCAGCAAGACCTGTCAGACAGTAAGAATTGGACAGCACAGGCAGACATTTCCACTTCACCACCATTAAAGTATACATTGGAATCAAAGAATAAATTTACTATAAGTGCAGCTGTTTTCTTTTTTCGGGTCTCAGTCATTTAAAATGTATTGGAGACAACCCGCACAGGATACACTTTGCAGCCATGTCCTAAATGTTTCCACACAGAGAGTTGTGAGTCTGTGGAATTCTCTGCCTCAGAGTGCGGTGGAGGCTGGTTCTCTGGATGCTTTCAAGAGAGAGCTAGATAGGGCTCTTAAAAATAGCGTAGCCAGGGGATATGAGGAGAAGGCAGGAACGGGGTACTGATTGGGGAAGATCAGCCATGATCACATTGAATGGCGGTGCTGGCTCGATGGGCCGAATGGCCTACTCCTGCACCTATTGTCTATTGTCTTCATTCACACTCGGACTGAACAGTGTGAGACTCTTCGAACATACAACACAGAATATCATCGAGGACTGACACAAAATGCCTTGGGTACCCAGCCGGTCAGGCAGCATCCCTGGAGGAAAAGCATAGGTGACTTTTCGGGTCGGATCCTGAAACAGGCCCTTCGGCCCGCAGTGTCAGTGCAGAAAATGATGCCAAGTTATTCCTTCATTCCCTGCATATCCATTTAGTTGAGCTAAGAGCTACAGCGCGGAAACAGGCCCTTCGTCCCACCGAGTCCGTGCCGACCAGCGATCCCCGCACACTAACACTAATCTACACACACACACTGGGGACAATTTACAATTATACCGAGCCAATTAACCTGCAAACCTGTACGTCTTTGGAGTGTAGGAAGAAACTCCACGTGGTTACAGGGAGAACGTACAAACTCCGCACAGACAGCACCCATGGTCAGCATTGACCACAGGTCTCTGGCACTATAAGACAGCTACTCTGTCGCTGCGCCACTGTGCTGCCTATCTTCGAGCCTGAAACTGCCCGGTTCAATTCGGGGGGCAATTTATAGCCACCAATTGACCTTCCAACTTCCTCGTTCCAGACATGTTTAGAGATGCAGCACGGAAACAGGCCCTTCAGCCCACCGGGTCTGCGCCGACCAGCGATCCTCACACATTAACACTATCCTGCACACACTAGGGACATTTACACCAAGCCAATTAACCTACAAGCCTGTATGTCTTTGTAGTGTGGGAGGAAACTGAAGATCACAGAAAAAACACACGCAGGTCACGGGGAGAATGTGCAAACGGCGTACAGACAGCGCCCGTAGTCGGGATCGAACCCAGGTCTCCAGCGTGTGCATTTACAGTAAGGCAGCAACTCTACTGCTGCTCCACAGTGCCGCGGGGAAAAGCCAGGACAACTGAACTGTCCTCTCACTTGCTACAGAGCGGTCCTGACCTACCATCCACCTCATAGATAAAACCATTCCGTACAGTGACGGCGTTCGTTAAAACATCTAGTACAGTGATAATGTTAAAATGAGTTCCAGTACGTTTTATGACTGGTAGCTTGCCATAAATTTGATGGATAGCTGTGAAATTCAAGGCGAAAGGAAGATGGTTGAACAGATGGAATTTGGCTTTTCTTTGTCTAAATGTACAAAGTAGTCACTAGAAGTGATTGCCCATTAATAGGAGAATTATTCACGTCCTTGGCTAACGTGGCCTTTTGTGTGGGACTCACAACAGCTCTGGGACAAAGTGTACAGCACACTGTACTGGAGACTAACTTGTATGTTCGTTCATGTGTCTCACTTTGATGTCAGAATGAGAGAATCAAGAGTCTTTGCCCTCAGAGTGGAATGGTTGTGTTTAGTTTAATTTAGAGATACAGCATGGAAACAGGCCCTTCGGCCCACCGAGTCTACACTGACCACCGACGTTCTCCAGCGATGCTGCCGGACCCGCTGAGTTACGCCCCCTCACCCCCTTCTCACTAGTTCGATGTCCCCCCATTTTCTCATCCACTCCCTCCACACTAGGGGGCAGTTTACAAGGGGGTAAATTAACCTGGAAACTCGCACGTCTTTGGGATGTGATGGAGGGAAACCGGAGCACCCGGAGGAAACCCACGTGGTCACAGGGAGAACGTGCAAACTCCACACACAGAGGTGAGGCTCCAGCCCAGGTCCCTGGCAGCGTACAGCAGCGACTCTACCTGCTGCGCCACCGTGCCGCCCTCATGTTCCACAGATCCCACCTCCGTTACCTTGTTGAACATCTGCATTGGCCTAAAATATACATTTGTTTAACTCTGTGTCATTGGCATTGTTTGTGTGCGGCATGTTGGCGCAGCGGTAGAGTTGCTGCCTTACAGCGCCAGAGACCCGGGTTCGATCCTGACCATGGGCGCTGTCTGTGTGTGGAGTTTGCACGTTCTCCCTGTGACCGCGTGGGTTTCCTCCGGGTGCTCCGGTTTCCTCAGTCATTCCAAAGACTTACAGGTTAATTGGCTTCTGTAACTTGTCCCTAGTGTGTAGGAGAGAAGTGGTGTGTGGGACGATCACTGGTCGGAGCAGACACGGCAGGCCAAAGGTTCTGTTTCCACGCTGCATCTCCAAAACTGAACTGAACTAAACTGCAAGAATTCCTTTGTAGAAACAAGGAACTGCAAATGCTGGCTTACACCAAATGTAGACACAAAATGCTGGAGTAACTCAGCGGGTCAGGCAGCATCTCGGTAGAGAAGGAACAAGTAACATTTCAGATTGGGACCCTTCTTCAGGACCCTGATCCTAAACGTCACCTCTCCATGTTCTCCATGGATGCTGCAGGAACTGCTGAGTTAGTCCAGCACTTTGTGTCCTTTTTAGCTCCAAGAAAAACGTGGTACAACAATGCCCAGTGAATATAAGACAGGATGGTGCCTGATGCATGGCATACGTACAGTATATTGGTACATGGATAGGACAGGTTTGGAGGGATATGGACCAAGCGCAGGCAGGTGGGACTAGTGTAGCTGGGACATGTTGGCTGGTGTGGGCAAGTTGGGCCGAATGGCCTGTTTCCACACTGTGTCACTCTAAGACGCTTGCTATCTTCTGGACAAAATGGACGAGTGACGTTTCGGGTCAGGACCCTTCTTCAGTCTGATCCGCAACGTCACCTATCCATGTTCTCCACAGATGCTGCCTGACCCGCTGAGTTACTCCAGCACTTTGTGTCTATAAGATTCCTCTATTCCATCAAATCCTTTTGCTTCGCTTCCCCCTCTGCTGGGCTTTTGCCCACCTCTAAACCTGCATGTAATGTATAATTGATATCAAATCAATGCCTCCTGTATGGAGTGTGGCAGAAACTGGGTGTTTTACAGAAACTGAGTGATGCACAGATCCTCAGTGACCCAGTTCCAACGCTCTGCTGGTTTGTCAGCCTTGCTAATTGAATATTATATTGATCACAGACAGTGATTAGCATTGCTGTGTAGTCGTCAGGATTCTCAAAATCGCCCATCTCGCTGGGGACGGCTATTAATGAGCATAGTTTTCGGGGAAAAATGAAAGCAGTCCTGCTGACACTGAACTCACTCACATTTGGCTGTGTGTAAATTTACACTGGGAGAAAACGTATATAATTTGTGGTGATCACTAGGCTGTTGAGGCACCACCTGATTTGTCTGATCTGTATTCTTTAATTAAGGTTAAAGATTCCAGACAATTTACCCCCCCCCCCCCCCTCCATCTCCAATCTGTACAATCTGCGTGGGTTCTCTCCGAGATCTTCGGTTTGCTCCCACACTCCAAAGACGTTCAGGTTTGTAGGGTAATTGGCTTGGAGTAAATGTAAAAATTGTCCCTATGTGTGTGTAGGATAGCGCCAATGTGCGGGGATCGCTGGTCGGCGCGGACGCGGTGGACCGAAGAGTCTGTTTCCGCGCTGTATATCTAAACTAAACTGTGCTAATCAAGCATCTATCTATCTCTACCTTACAAAATATCCAGACTTTGCCTCAACAGCTGTCTGCAGCAATGAATTCCACAGATTCACCACCCTTCTTCCCTGTGGCTATCAAACTGTACAAGTCCTCCATGGGGTAGACGGACTCATCTCTCCCCCCCCCCCCGCCCCTCCACAATCTTTGCACATCCCCAATCCTTTCCACTCGTCACTTTAATTTCACGATTCATGTATTTTTGTGTTTTACATTGAAGAAGATTATAGACAAAAATGCTGGAGAAACTCAGCGGGACAGGCAGCATTTATGGAGCGAAGGAGCAGGCGACGTTTTGGGTCGAGACACTTCTTCAGACTGATGTGGGGGTGGGGAGCGGGGGCGGGAAGAAGAAAGGAAGAGGCGGAGACGGAGAGCTGGGAAGGGGAGGGGAAAGAGGGAAGCAAGGACTACCTGAAATTGGAGAAGTCAATGTTCATACCGTTGGGGTGTAAACTGCCCAAGCGAAATATGAGGTGCTGCTCCTCCAATTTACGGTGGGACTCACTCTGGCCACGGTCCTTCCACAAGCTAGGGCACTGTCCGATTCACCTCCACCCCATTGCGGACATTGGACTTTGTCTCTGGAACTGATGCGCTACAATGCTGAGAACTATATCCTGCACTCTGTATATTCCCCTTTGCTCTACCTATTGTACTGGAGTTGGACTTGATATTATTTTATGCATCGTACTATCTGACGTGTTTGGATGCGGTACGATACGATAGAAGTTTGTTTATCCTGGGAGGGAAATTGATCTGCCGACAGATCATGAAGACAAGATACAGGAAACATTAAATTAAAGTGACGAGTGGAAAGGATTGATGATGTCCAAAGAATGGGGAGAGGGTATGAATGGGGGGGGGGGGGGGGGGGGTGGTAGAGAGGGAGGGGGGTCGGTCGACAGGAGGGGGAGGAGTTATAGAGTTTGATAGCCACATGGTGGAAGGATGGTGAATCTGTGGAATTCATTGCCAAAGATTGCTGTTCAGGCAAAGTCTGGATATTTTTAATGCAGAGATAGATAGATTCTTGATTGGTACAGTTTAGTTTAGATACAGAGTGGAAACAGGCCCTTCGGCCCACCGTGACCGCGCCAACCAGCGATCCTCTTCACATTAACACTATCCTGCACCCACTAGGGACAATTTTTACATTTGCCAAGCCAATTAACCTACAAACCTGTACGTCTTTGGTGTGTGGAAGGAGACCAAAGATCTCGGGGAAAACCCACACAGGTCACGGAGAGAATGTGCAAACTCCGTACAGACAGCACCCGTAGTCGGGATCGGACCCGGGCCTCCGGAGCTGCATTCGCCGTAAGGCAGCAACTCTACCGCTGCG